>RJWH01000022.1:1742031-2427673 GCA_004363575.1 Solenodon paradoxus
TTTTTTTTTTTTTTTTTTTTTTTTTTTTTTTTTTTTTTTTTTTTTTTTTTTTTTTTTTTTTTTTTTTTTTTTTTTTTTTTTTTTTTCTATGAAAATGTTGTCATTCTCCTTGACTGGTTTCAAAGGTTTGCTAAATTCATCCAACACCCAACTCAACATTTTTGTATTTTTACCTCTTAGAAATCAGAAAATCCTTTCATCAGTCACATTTCTTTCAAAGTATCTGCTTCTTCCTCACTGTAGAAACCTAGAGAATATTTGCATGTCCCCCTTTAGTGAGTGCGTGGCAAGACTGTAACTCCCACTTCCTTGCTATGGGTGTGACTATGTAACTAGTTCTCTCTTGAGTTTTCAGTAGAAAGGACACGTTAAATACTGAATTGTCAGTATTCTCTTTCCCTCCTTTAAAGCAGTGGTCAACTTAACAAGATCATGGCAGCTCCATTAGCTTCTAGGACATCAGAACTTTGGGATGCAAGCAACATAATGGATGAGTGGTGAGCAAGATATAAATAAGCATTCATTATGCGGTACCATTGAGACTTGGGGACTGTTTGATTAGACATCATCACCTAGCTTACTTTTATCCTATCAAGATTTTATTTCATTCCTTTCCAATAGTTATCTTCTCTAATTAGTTGACAAGATATTTCTTTTTAAATATAAAACAGCGAAAAGCAAAAACTTGCATGGATTGGCATTTCAGTCTGCATTTTTTATCACTTATTAGGTTCTTGGCACTTGGACAAATAAATGATGGTGTGTTCATTTGTTCATTCATGAAACAGCCTATCAACCCTTATTGGCATGTATGGTCCCACCTTACTCTCCATGTCATACTTACATCAAGGCCAAAGTCCTGTGTGTGTGTGTGTGTGTGTGTCAATGCCAATGCTGTGCCTATAGAAATGTATAGCTTTTTCCTCCACAGATAATAAATATATTCCACTGCAACATGAAAGATGATTTAGGTGACCCAGAGAAACCATTTTTCTCATTTTTTTTCAAATTTCCCCAAATTTGAGGGATGTTCATCACTTTTTCTGTGATTTGAAATTTGAGCTATGTTTCAAATCATTTTTAATTAACTCCTTTATTAGTAACTTATTTTTTATTTTTTCAGTGAAAAACTGTGATCTCACCAGTTACAGACAAGGGAATTCTCATTGCCAGTGTTAGAGCAATGACTTATTCACAACAGATGCTTAAAGAATATTGAGAAAATTAATCAATTAAAGGCTTTATAAGATTATTATTTATTCAGTTTACATATTCCTGCTAAATATTAATATTTTTGTATTGATAGAACCATGTACTGATTAACATAAATGATATGATACAAGTGTATAAGTAACTGGAGTATAGATTATGCACAATACATTTACCAGATACTAAAAACTTTTAATTGCGTATAGAAAAAGTTCTCTATTAACTTTATATACTCATTTAAATCAGGCAGGCTACTTCACTGAACAAGAATTTCATTTCTATAAGACAATTCTTATTCTGCCATCTCTCCGTTTATTATGTTCTTTTTTCTCTAACACTAATATATATGATAGTAACATATTTTTGTATCATTTGATCCATTTACTTTTGACTAGTCTCAAGTAAAATTCACATTAATTTCTTTAGGGAAATTAATAATGCTTAGCTTGTTTATTAGTAACACAAATCTGATGTTCCTAAGTTGTATTAAAAATCAAATCAATAGAGTGTATCCACATCTTGAACATGAAATTATTATATATTAGATGACTGATGAATTCATTTTATTTATGACATAAAACAGAGCATGCTTAATATTTTCAGAAAAAAGTGATGTGAAACTTCCCAAAGGAAGATTCCGGAAAGGTTCTTAGTACCGTGATTCTTGTTTGAGTGGTTCTTCCTGAGGGATATGGAGCGAAGAGCAGTGAAGGGGATCATTATGTGTCTTCATACTTCTGCTTCTGTGAGAGGTGTGTGTGTCTACACATGCTAAATGTATGCATATATATAGATATTTATATTTATACATGTTATACACTCATATAAAACCATATAAAATTATCTTTAATATTTTAGACAATAGTAAATACTCAAAGAAGGCTACCCTTGTACACAACCAAAATATGAATTATATAACGTCTCAGGCACTCTGGTATCCTATTTCATGTCATTAAGATGATTACACTGAACTTTCTTGGACTCCTGGGTTCATTTGACAGTATTACAAAATATGTGTGTTTTCTTAATAAATGTATAGAAAGTTTTATGCATGCTTTGGTATTCTGGATACCTTGTAACACAGCTCTCAAGGTTATATAGAGAACTTCAATACTATTTATTGTTCTAATAATAGAAATAATATTTTATTTTACTTTTAGAGTTAAGGATTTCTATTGACTTGGAACTTTAGAAACCCTAGATTTCTATGTCAGTTTTACTACCAGTAATGGAATGGTCTCAAATAATTTTTGTCTTAGCTTCTTTATCTAAACAAGATCAACATCGTAAGAGTCAGGATGTATGTATCTTAGTAACAAAGTTCTTACTGTAGCCACAATTTATTTATTATTTTTTATTTTAATTTTTCTGTATGCATTTGACTTACCCATTTATTTAATTTTTCTCCTGCATGAAACTTAAAAGAGAAACAATTTATTCAAAAGTAACTCAAAACATTCTGGACACATCAGTTGAAATGAAAGAAATTGAAGAACTACAGGCATTCTTTTTTAGTACAACATTCATTTTATCTGAGTTTAAACTTTTAGATTAAAGAAAAATATTAAGAAACCCATTCTAAACCTCATTTCAAACATCTAGAAAGAGCATCTTTAATTTTTCTTTATCTTTTTATGAACACACATCCCCTCTGAATATATTAAGTTGAATTCTTTAAATAAATACAGATTTACACACGGAATTTAGTACCATCTAATATTTCCAGGATAAAATTACACTAAAACATTGAGAAGCTTATTTCCATAAACAACAGTATTTAACAATAACATTCTTCATGTATATCTATTCCTTTCACAAACAACTATGAATAATAAAATATTTATCCAAAACAATAATCAGTTTATTAATGTAAGAAGTTTTTATTTTACAGAAACCATATCATTATGCTTACATAATTATTTCAGTATACTCAGGAATAAACAAAAAAATAGCAACAGACAATTTAAAGTATTGGCTTCTGCTTTAATCTTATTTCCCTCGTATTTCTTCTCATTCTATTAAAAATACTACCGGGGACCCAGTTTCTCAAACCAAAAGCCTAAGGGGTGCTCATTTATCTTCTAGAACCTTCCTTTCTATTTTCTCCTGGCTTCACTTCTAAGTTCTATTTTAACTCCATATATTGCTACCCTTTTTCATTGCTATTTCAAAGGCCCATTAGCATTTGCAATAGTTTATTGATTGTCTCCTTGACCCAACATTATACCTAAAATCCATACTCTATAGGCACTAGTCTTCTGTAAGTAATGAAACAAAACAAAACAATATTATTTTATTCCCTTATTATACTTTGTGTTTTGCTTATTACCATAGAGACATTTGGACTCTGCTAAACTACCGATATAAAAAACTCAGACATCTAAAGAGAACCTACACAGTCCTGTGTGATCTGCTCCTGTCTCCCTCTAACTCACTAACCACACAAGACAACTGTTTTTCCTCCGTATAAATAAACCATGCTCATTCCCACTTTGCAGATTTTGCATTAGCAATTCCCTATGCATCCAACCTTCATCCTCCGATCTGACAGTTATTTTATGATTCAGGTCTCAAGGAACTATCGTTTGCTTATAGGACTACTTCAATAACTAGTAACTGTCATGGCTGCCTCTTGAGAATGTGTCCAGGTGGATGTGAATTCATGACTTCTCATTACAATGGCATCTTATTTTTCAGTCCGTTTGCTCTTGACAAGAATATAATCTCTGAAAATGCAGACCTTATTTCGTGTTTTATTTCTGTTTTGTTTTGGATCTCAAATACTTGCTGAGTGAATAAGTAACATAAAGACAAGTATGCACCATCAAAACAAACTCCAGACTGAGCAGTAATGTTCATGCTAACTGCTCCTAACAGGCAGTATAAACTTTGGTGAGAAACAAACTCCCCAAGGAATCAGTTTTGTTTTCAGTAAAATACTGTGTTTGAGTAAGACACCTGCAAGATTAATGTAATTCCAATATACTATGTGGTCCTTTTTTTTCCCTTGTGAAATAGTTTCTTACTTTAGCTTCAATATTGTTCAGTATTTTTATTAGAAATTCTAAATGATTGAGGTTGAAAGTTACCCCAAAACCAGAAAAGGGATAAAGTGAATAAACAGCTGAAAATTGTAATTTGTTATCACATTATTGCTAAGTGCTTAAGACATTGTAATTGTAAATAAATATTTGCTGTATCACAGTACTCAGATTACCCCAATGCTGGCAAATGTTGTTGCCTAAAAAACAAATTTTACTTTGTAGAATATGCATAATAACTTAAATTCAGTGAAAAACATGGTGGTAATCTAAGGCAGTTCTTACTTTGAATAGATGCTGTCAAGTTTATTAAAGCTGAATTAATGGTAAATTCTTTGGATTTTTAACAAGATAAGGCACTAATTAGAACCCTGCATTTAATTTGGAAAATTACATGCGTTTTGTCCTAGAGAAGAGAGAAAAGAGATGACAGAAAAGAAATATGACAGCAATAAGGACTTGGGGGTGGGGGAGAAAAGAGAGAGAGAGAGAAGCATGGATATCTTTATATACATTTTTAATTTTAATTTTTTAGCATTTCATTTTGGTTGTAGACTTGTGCTTTGCCTTTGAAGAGAATATTTAAAAAAATTTCATGAGGCTCTATATTTTCATTGTGGAATATTTTGTGCACTGATGTTTTTTTCCTATTAGAGATTTTGATGAACTCTTCTTTTTTGAACTTGATAGTATTTACAAAGACAAAAATGTCCTATAGGAAACATCAGAATATAGTGAAAGATTTACTAAGAAAATGAAACCAATATTTAGACAGTAAAATTAATTTCCTATAACAGTAGAAAATATAATAAATTTTAATCTACTACTTTTGTCTGTGGTTTACAATCTTCAGTTAAACTGTTTTAATTTTGACTTTGGAATTTTATCATCTTTTTTGTCTGAGAAGCATGTAATCATACAATAAATGTCCAGGCACATCTTTAAATTTCAACAAATGTCAGGATAGAATAAATTCTAAGTGAGGTATAAATTCTTGCTGACAGCTGTGTCAAGAAGCATTTATTTAAATGAAATTTCATATTCCTTGACTTGGAGGTTTGATTCAGGTTATTCAAAAAGGAAGACAATGCCTCTATTTGAAATTTTATGTTAGAGGATAAATCTTTTTGTTGTGTCTCTGTATCTAAAAAGACATGTTTTGGCTTTTAAAAAGATTATGCATTCAGTAGCTAAGTGGTCAATATTAGAATTTCACCAGGAAAAGTTTCTGAGTACAAAAATGACCTTCATTGTTTTGTACAAGCAGTTTGCAAGAAAATGTAGTTGACTGAGCTAACAGCCACCAACTTTGAGTAACAAGTCTAATTGCAGTTGAAAGTATCTATGAATAATGCTTAAGAATTTATTTCAATATATGTTTTCATTTCTATATCACAATAATAATCCTGGATGACAACAGGATATTTTACCTCCAGTACTATTATACAGTTACACTGATTATGTGGTATATTTTGAATTTTCAGTTGGGAAAAATAAGCCTCTGACTGTAAGAATGATGGAAATAGTAGCAAGTCACCAAGACAGTGATTCAGAAAAGGGTCAAAGAAGTTCTAACCCTCTGAAGCATTCGAATTAAAAGTAAAACGAAGCTACATTCATATTCAAATAATTTTGGCAAATGCTACCTGGTGCAGTCTGTGGTTGGACTTGAAATGTCAAGTAGTTTATTAAAGACATTGGAAGCACTTGGGTAATGGAAACTATTGGTTTTTAACCCACACTCTTCAGGACTTTATTGACCACAGAGATGCTATGATTGCTGTCCTTATCGCTCTGTTGGTTTTGTTTTGTTTTGTTTTGTTTTAACACCTATTAGCACCTGGTGGACCACTGCTGAACCTCTGGGAAATGCTGACCTAACTTGCAGTGAGAAAACAGGAAATTCCAGACAACCCAGTGCAAAATAAGGCAGCATAAGAAAGAGGAGCCTTGGGACTGTTATTTATTTACTATTCTATTCTTCCTTTTTTGACTCCTGTGGAATGGGAGTTTTCCTTACAAACTCCCAAACACCATCCCTAGCCCTTCTTCAGACACCTGTCCAAGGAATTCATGCAAAAGTGTAAAACAGCAAGGCTTTTCAAAAGTGTCGTTCCCCCACTGGTCTTTCTGCTCTTTCCTCCAGGGTGCCCATCTCCACCCTAACTAGGGATCCTTGAGCACCTCTCTGGTTCTGTAAGTTGTTCTGGCTCAAGAGTGGTATACATTGGAGCTCTTTCTCTACCCATTTATCTCAAGAAAACTCACCTGCTGCTTTACTATGTCCTCATGAACTGCTTCTTTTTTTTTTTTTTTTTTTCTGATAGCCAGCTACATTATTGATTTCATCCTGTCTTAAGGTGCATATTTTGCCATTCCTCTGCTAGAGGAATTCTCGTTTTCCTTTTGCCAGACGTAATGAAAATATCTTAACTGGGCACCTGAAGCCCTCTGTTACAGGAGTATTCTGCTATTTGATTTTGGGTCATTTCAAATAACACTAAAACCAAAGAACAACTCTTTCCGGTGCTCTCATCTGTTCTCTCCCTTAGCATCAATTTTTGACTCCATTTCCTGCTCACATCATCAGTCATGACCTGAACTCCGAGACTCAGTAGGAATGTTGGCCCCTCTACAGCTTCCCAGCACACATGTCTTCTCTTCTAGGGATCATCTAGATTTATTATTTTTTGTATCCGCTTTCATATTTCCTTATGAATACATGAGAGCTAATGCATTGCTTGCTTTACAAGTTTGCATTTTTAGGAACTAGACTCGCAAAAAGATAAAATACTTTTAGCTTCATGATAAACTCAGAGTGGACAGGTGAGGTATATGTGACGAGTTAGCATCTTTGAGATTGCCTACCAAATTGAACTAGATGCATGACTTTCTTAAAACTGTTGGAAAAAAATTGCACATCTATTTTTGTAATATAGAAATTTTGCATAGTGCTGGAAACAAACAAACAGACACAACCTATAGTAAGAGAAATAATCATTGTGGTAACAGTCTGTGTTGTTTCCTACTTTGCTCCTGCTTTGATGACCTAATCATTTATCTCATTCTACACTTGATTATATATTTTAATTAATCTTAAGAGAGACATGACAAAACTAGGCTTTCGAAACTTATCCGTGTGATTATTATATTCTCTAATTCCAAAGTCACTTGCTGGCAGTTCATTGCATTTCATTTAATATGACCCTAAGGAGACAACGCTGACTTGTTTGTGTGAGTTGTGCAGCATTAGTATGTCCCCATTTTGTTGACATTATCGCTGTTATCCCATAGCATGCTTGAGTTGGCTTGACTTTCACATAAAGATCTGAATGTCCTTGTTAGTAGTGTGTTTAGAGACAGACAGAAGAGCGCCATGGACTTTAAAGTTCTTACTCACAGATACGTTAACGTAGTTAGACCTAGGACTTCTCTAAGCATAAGTCAAGTATTAAGATCGTTTCTCGATCTTGCAGAAGATACTGTGTTCAAGGTAAGCTCAAAAGAAGTAAGTATGCATAAGTACAGCACAGAAAAATAATACAGTCCAAGAATATAGTTTGAAAACTGAGACTCTGTTTCCCCAATGAAACAATTTTTTTTATGGAATCCTATTTTCATTTGATGGGAAAACCCCAAATTTCCATTTTAAGGTATTCTGGTCTCATTTCAAAATGGTTTCAGTCAAGTGTATATTTTGTCAACTTCAACTAGCATCTTACTCACTGTCCACAGATTTCTCCCTGAGATTCCTCCACTTCTCCACCATCTTTGATTGTGTAAGACGTTTGTCAGCAGCACATAGGGAAGTACTGGCTCACGATCTCTGCTCAGGTGCTGCATGAAGCCACAGAGCAACATGTTTTCGTCTCTTAAGAGCCCTCGTGGAGCTGTTTGGGGTTGCTGAAATAAATCTCTAGGCTCCAGACAGATCTGCTCCTATCCCAGATGCCACATCATCAAATGAAAACAGATAACTTCATGTCCCTGTGGATACTCTGTGCCACCAGAAACACGCTTTATGCAGTCAGCCTATCCCCAAAGAACAAGCCAACTCTGGACCTCCTCACCCCAAATATGCTATATATAAAATGAACCAGTCAGTCATACATCTTGTTTCTTCCTTGGTCTCTATCCAGTATCTGATCGAAGTTTCCTGCCTTCTGTTCCATTTTGTTTTTCTTTCAAAGGAGAGTTTCTGCTTCATGAAGTATTAAAATTTGTATAACCTAAATTGACTTCTTTCATATTTTTTAAAGAGGGTGATACAAAGGGAAATTATGGAGAGAAAGTGAAAAGGAAGAATGCTGGGATTATGTATAGCCTTCTGAAATACAGTTCCCTAAATTTCCCTCTGCCTCAGACTCAATGTTCTTTTCCTTCCTTGTCCTATTTCTTTCATAATTCTAAATGCAAGTAGCATACCTGAAACCAGGGACAAAGTGACATTTGAAACTTTATCTGTTTATTGTCAGTTATTAGCTACCTTCAGTTACCCAATACGTTTGACTTGTTGGGACAAAAAGAAGTAAAAGATAAGCAGAAACTCAGGGAGAAAGAAAACTTCCCTTAGGTGTGCATGTCATCCCATTAAAGTAAAATATCTTTATGTTATATAAATATGTGTATAATACAAGTATTTGGGTGATTAAAATTTTTTTCTCAAAAGTCCTTCCTCTCAAAAAAATAATTATGTTGCATCATAGCCTTAGCCCTCTTTCCTCGCTCCTTTCTTTTTATTTCCTTTCTTCCCCTCTCCTTTCCTTTTTATTCCTTTCTATTTTTCTTTCCCGCCTTTTTCGTTAGATATGCTATTGAGAGATCAAAGTCAATCCTCAAACCTCTTTCCAACTCCTCACCATGTCTTTAAAAAAATCTCAATTTTTAAAACTTCACCCAAAGTGCATTCATTGCATACATTTATATTTCAAGTCTTTTCTGATGTATTTTTTGTTTTATGTATATTTGTATATTTGTATATGTATATGTATATGATGTATATTTGTTTTATCCAAATATAGAGATGCTCTGACTTATTAGCATGTCTCTGTCTCTGTGATTATAGACTGTAACAGAATAAACATGCATTAAAGACCTTATGACTGAATAGCATTCTATGCAGAAAGAAACAGACATGGCTGACAGGTGGATTCTATTTCCCAACTGCGAAAATACAATAATATTAATGACTGGATGCTGTCTCCAAACACGGAATAGAAAGCACTGATCTAAGTACCCATGAATGAACTAATGCATTTTAAACACTGTTTATTCATAATAACATTAATTATTGTTGAAACTATTGTTATGCACAGTGGAAGAGAAAGAAAACTCAAGGTGAAATTGCTCAGAATCCTTGAAAATAGTTGTAAATTGATAATACAATGTTTCTTCCAATTCCACTGTTTCTCTTTACCTGGTTTCAGTTACCCAAGATCAACAAAAACACTCTGAAAATATTGTATTCAATAAGATATTTGAAAGCTAGGGAATTGCTGGGGGAGAGAACACTCATTTAACTTTATTCTTTTATTCCAATGTGGGATTGGTCACACACTGCCCCTGCCTTACCCCCACCAAATAACCAAATATACAGAGAGGCCTTTTCAAAGATGTCCACACTAGGCTTTTTTCAATACACATTATTTTGGTACGTGGAGCTAACATCTGATGGACATCCACAAATGTTATCCTTACCATAGAAACCTAAATATGGCGTCATCGCATATCCGCTTTTTGTTGTCAAGCAGAT
Organism: Solenodon paradoxus; assembly: GCA_004363575.1. Classification (NCBI taxonomy): domain Eukaryota; kingdom Metazoa; phylum Chordata; class Mammalia; order Eulipotyphla; family Solenodontidae; genus Solenodon; species Solenodon paradoxus. The sequence continues at coordinate 1,752,034 of RJWH01000022.1, forward strand.
CTGAAGAGAACATCAGCTCTGCAGCTTTATAATTCTTTGACTTTGGGCCATGTTCTTCATCTTGAAACTTCCATTTCATCTCTAGTGCACTCATTAACACTCCGTTAACACTCCATGCCAAGGTCAGGATTACATGCAGTAGCTCATGTAAAATGCTAAACTATAACTTATACCAAAATGCTCAATAAAATCTCCTGTTCTTAGCAAGACTTCCTTATAAAATTAAAACCAAGTTATTAATTCAAAGATGCCAATCCAAGAATCAGGACCTCCCAAAATATCTTCAAAGAATACAATTAATTGGAAAAAACAAACTAGCTTGATAAAGCCATTCTAATGGCTGTATTTTGGGTTTAAAGTGCTGCTTTGAAATGATAGTCTTAAAAAACTGTCTTATGCTCACTAGCTAAAGCAAATGGAACAATGAAGACAGGTTCAGGACATTTGCCCAGGGCACTGATTCCTTTTGTAAGTAATCAGGAAACACTGACACTGAATGTCAAAACATGAAAAGTAAATCTCTCTTTTAATTACTTTAAAAATCTATAGAGAATATTCTTTGCAACAACAAGGCATGGGTTATGAATGAAATAGGTTAACCAGAAATGCCAGCTGAAATGACTTAAGATCATTGTTAGAAGACTGATTCAGTCTCAGATGTGAAAAAAGCCTTTAAAGTTATTCACGGTGGGAATGAATGGAATCAAGTACCTGAAAGCAAAACAAGCGTGGGGATAATGAGCACAGTTTAAGACTAGCTGTAATCACAGAGATAATATATCCTAAGCCGAGTATTTGTTCATTGGAATGAAACTCAACTGTACAGTCTATAGTACGCTGTGCTAATATTAGAAGGGCTTCTGCTCTGTAGACCTAAGCATTATGTGAAAGTGTGCTATCGGTGAACTGCAGTTTCAAGATTCCTTTTTCTTTAGTCCTGAACTGGAGTCCTTCATTCATAATTCACATGAATGACACAGCATTTGCACTGAAGAGATGATAGTTTACATTTTTTTAAAGCAAGTGATTTCCATCTGTTTCAGGAGCACGCACTTAGCATTAAATAGTGAATGAACTTCTTTTATCAGGAGTAGTGTTTTATCTGTTCTACGTGCTGAAATTTAATGAAGCGCAGATTGTCGGACACTTTTTCCAATTTACTTTAAATTAAAAAAGAATCCTACCTAATTGCTTGTTTTCTCACCCTTTGGCTTTGGCCTACATTGAATAGAGACATAAATTGCAGTTTTTTTTCAAAATGCATTTGCTATCATGGCAATAGACTCACTTCATTTGCATTTAGGTATTTGAGATGATTCTTATGCTTTGTTTCTTGTTTTCTCTAAGTGCTATAGTAAGCAACTGCTCTTCTAAACACTTCTTACTGTAATTATTTGCAAGCACTGGGGACTATACAAGTAATGTACAGCAAAGATAGCAGCATTCGTTTTTCTTTCACAATATCCACAATCCTGGTACTCAATATCTTAATTCACTTGAATTTTCACAATTGAAAGTTCATAGAAATGCTTATATAGACAAAATTAAGGGAAGTAGGTCAATTAGTGCCTTTAGAGCAGCACGCTAATGAAATAAGGCTGCAGCACTGATCATCACTCAACCCTATTAGGTTTGCCAGTACCCACAGCTTTATGGTTAGAGAACTACACGTTAAAACCACCTACCGTTGTCCAAATGCATGGCATCAATTTGAAAGAAGAAACCAAGCACCGTGTCTCCAATGTGTAAGAGAAAAGATCAGTTCAAATCTGAGTGTGAATTTCTGGATTCTACATTTTCAGGAGAGACATTTGAAACCCTATTTGAAGTCTGAGCAATAAATTTAGAGGGGAAAATATTGTGACGGACTCCTAAATGAATCAAAAAATACAATGGAAAACTATTCATTGTCTAGCAGTCTTGCAATCATCTGATTCTATAGGGGTGGTGGGGATCTGTGCTGTCTACAGTCCAGATATATGCAGATTTCATCTGGTGGAAAGACAATCTACCACCCTAAAAGGTAAGTTAGCTAAGACTGATTTCTATATTCTCTCTCTCTCTCTCTCTCTCCCTCTCTCTCTCTCTCTCTCTCTCTATGTATGTGTGTATATGCATTTATATGCCTATATACATACACACGCATACACAAACTTGTAAAAATGTTGACTTGTCTTTAAACCAGTGGTTACATCTTTCCAGTTCCCTCATTAAAGTGTGAAGTATAATCATCAGTTCATAATTATTTTATATTTGTATGATAGCGAGCATTTATCTTTCAATGTTTAAGGACTGTCCTATTTCTTTCTCTGTTAATCCAGGCAATACAAATTTTCCTCTGTGGCCATCTTGACACCTTCTAGAATTGAAACCTTTCATTTTCTTGGTTTATTTTTCAGTTGTTTCTGTTATTGTTTTCATTTTTATTGAAGTAATATTTTTTTGCTAGACTGCATACATTTCAGGTATGCAGTGTTATATTTTGCCTTCTGTATAATTTCGCTGTGATCAACACTGAAGTCTAACTCCATTCAACACTGTATAATTGAGCCCTTTACTCATTTTATCTTGGCTCCTCTGGTAATCAACATCCTGTCATAAGAAATAGTTTACTTCTGCTTTGTTTTGTTAGTTCCTTTTTTTACTTTGCTTCTTTACCTTCCATATATGAGCAAAATCATATGGTATTTGTCTTTCTCCATTGAACATTTTATACAACATAAATTTTCTTTTGCAGTATGTTTAAATTTTTTGTCCATTTCTTTTCTATCCTTTTTTTTTTTTTTTTACTGTAAATATTGCTCTCTGGTTACCCTGAAGCACAAGTATAAATTTCATATGCATAGCATTCTATTTTGAATTTGTAGCTACCTGAGCACATTCTGAAATGTGAAATTTTTTTCACCCTCACATTTTTTATAGTTTTGTATCTCATTTTACATCTTTTCGTCATATGCATCCCTTGACCACTTACTGTAGCCTTGATGAATTTGTCTTTTAATATTCATGCTTGATTGATCCACGAATCTTGGTATACATTTCCCTTTTCTGGCAAGCTTTTCTTTTTTCATCTTTTCTTTTTGCTAGTACTTTTTTTCCTTTTTTTTCTAGTTTAGAGAAGTCTCTAGCAATTCTTGCAATGCCAGTATAGTGATGATGAACTCTTGTTTTTGCTTTTCTGGGAAGTTTTACTTTCTCCTTCAATTCGAAATGACAACTTTGTGGTTATAAAATCTTAGTTGGAAGTTGCTTTATTGTTTGCTTTAATTTTTTTCTCTTATCAACACTTTGAATAGTTTATGCCACTCCTTTCTGGCCTGCTAAATTTCTGTTGAAAAATTCTACTAGTGTTCTCACGGGATTTCCTTAGTAAATAGAAACCTGTTTTTTTCCTCATTGCATTTAAGATATTCTCTTTATCTTTAACTTTTACCATTTTAATTGGAATTGACTTGGTGCAAATCTCTTTGACTTTCTCTGTTTGGAACTCTGGGTTTTCTGTATCTGGATGTCTGTTTCCTTCCCTAGTTAGGAAAGCTTTTAGTCATCAGTTCCTCAAATAATTTTGCTAGTGCTTTCTCTCTTCTCCTTTTGAGATGTCCCTGACACAAATATTATTCCTCCCGATATTGCTCCAGAGATCTTTAAGGTATCTTCAATTATTTTATTTTATTTTTCTTCTCATTCACTTCTAGTGGTGAGAGATTTTCTGTGTCTCCTACCCATCAAGGTGCTGCCTTTTTATCCTTTGTTGTGGCAGCTCTATTCATTGTAGTTCAGGTATTTGTCTGATAAAATATATAAATTAGGTGATTGTATATTTGTTGTGTCCATTGGGTGAGTGAGTTCATATTCATTTTCTGCTATTACCTTTTCAAGTTTTTTTCCTCCTTAATTTTTATTATAACATCATATCATAATAACTTGTTCAGTTATCTGCCTTTTCTAGTATATTTCATTCTACTTTAGGATAGGATTGGAAAACAGTCTCAATTTTCATTTCATTTCTCCCATAGTCTATTCCCAATTCATCATATATTTGATATTCAGTAAATAGAACACTAAAATGGTAATACATAATAATCAGAGAAAAACTCATATTATCCTACCTCCATCTTTAATGACCAGGACCACATCTCTCTGCTTTCTTAGGAATCTTTACACTATGATACTCACTTTCTCTTTCTTTTATCTTTAATATCTTAGATCACTTATTTCAATATTTCAATATGCTTATATTTTCTATGTTAAAACTAAATTCCTGTTTCTTAAGATTAAGCTCCAATTCCTAAGCAGATTACTATGATATCTCCTTCTTCCTTTTACACTAAACTTTCTTGATTATTGTCTACATTTGTTTTTCCATCCCTTTTCCATTTATGCATACAAATCATTACTATCAAAAAAAATGTGACTATCCTCTTTGGTTCCTAAATGCTAGTCTTCAGGATTTTCTCCTCACTAGGAACTTTTCCTTGATCTTCATCTCCATACATCTTATAAATGCTCAGGCACATTTCAAAGCTGTCTTCAATTTGTAGTCTAGATGCACATCTTAAGGGATCTCATTCAGAGTCAGAGCTTTAATTACAAATTTTAATCTTATTTGTATCATACGGTCTCCGTGTTATCTTCACATTAGAATCAATTGAGATGTATTTATAGCATACTCATGCATATTCCTTAAAGACCAAGTATAGCATTTACATTGGCCATCTAATATTTTTATCCATCTCCTCAGACATGCTTTATAAACATGATTCTAATATGAAAACAGATTTGAGAATCACTAGGTGATTATTTTGAAGACCAAAGTTACTTTTTACATTCCTTAGCTTAAAAAATCAAGTGCATGATCAAGTTAACTATCATTTATTTTTTATATGAGTATCTGAGAGAATGGATGAGTGATTATTCTTTAACCCACAGTGACGATAGTATATTTATTGGATTGGACACTAGTTATGTATAAGTGATACTGTATTACCTTACAGATGTTTAGCTATAATTACTTTTTAAATTAAAAAATAGAGAGCTATGAATAGGTATGATGTGTGTCTATTTTTGGTAAAGATAGGTCATATTAAACAAATTTTGAAACTATTAAAATCAACTATATTAATTATTTCTTCTAACTTCTGAATCATGTTTATCTTCAAAGACATTTACTACTTTAATAATCATACCTTCCACTCTGAAAAGGTGCTAATAGTCAGAAAAATTCCTGAGGACTTCCGTGAGGATTTGCACTGGGCCCTGAATAATGCATAACAGAGAGACAGTGAAAGGAGAGGGTTTTATGACAGGAACAAAATAGATGAACAAAAACACACAAATAACACATCATTATTGATCCATTTCTTTTGAAGTCATATTGAATCTGAGGTAGCACCAATTTTGCACTTTAAGTAAGAGTTTCTGTTTGATCAAACTACGTATCTAGCCAAAGTATACAGAAAATGTAAGAAAGAACAAGTGAAACTGACTTAAACAAATATTATCTTCTCTTGCAAAATCAGCTAATGGAAAAAAAATGCTCTTAAAAAGCAAGATCTGATTTTCAGTCTGATCATATATTATAATTGCAGAGAAGTACTTAACGATACTTTGTACATTTAGCATATATATAGTTCAGATAGGATATGACATTGAAGCAACAGTAGATTCTGGCTATTTTAGTAGAGAAATATTTGCTAAAATCAACTAATTTCTTATAAATAGAAAAGCTTTAGCTAAAATTCCATTAACATGACTAAAATAACTATATTAGGAACCTTTAATTTTAAAAAGAATTTAAAATAGATATTTTGTCATAAAATAAGTGTTCTTGAAGTACTCTATCAGTATCTTATTGCCTCCATAATATTAATCTCATTGTTTTCAATGGTAACATTAATTATACATTTTCCAACGTAGAACTGTTGCTGAAGTAACTTTCTTGAGTAGTGTAACTAAATAATAAAAAAGGCACACTATTATTAGAAACGTCTCTATAAGAGTAGACTTAGGCAATCAATTCATAATTAAAATATTAGTTTCCTACAGAGTGTCCCATAGTATGTTTCATGAAAGGGTATGATCAACATTTGCATATAATAAAGCTCATGATCTACAAAGTATTTAGGGTAATTCTCGCACAATGATACAAAAGTTTGGGTTATGTCTAAGAATTAAGAGTAGAGATAAGGAAAATATCAAAGATAGGAAACATTTCTCTTAAGCCTTTGTCTACTTGTTGGAAAATTCAGGCATAGTAGAACAAAGATCTGGATTTCTAAGATTTAAATAATATTCTCTACTTATATATATGTGTGTTGTGTATATTATACAGCATTACTTCTGCTATTTTATTCCTTCTTTTCTCCTTTCCTTCTAGCATCTCTCTCTCCATTTAAAATCAAAGTGTAGGAAAAATACTTCTTGCCCTGACAATACCTGTGACAATCTTTTCCACCTCTTAGAAATTATAAATGCATGTAACAAACTTTGTTTGGAAGGCCTATCATAAATTCAGCATTCTGTAACTCTGTGTTTTTCCCCTTGATTGGCAGCTTGGTAATTATGAGAAATCACTAACTTTGACTTTGACATTTCACCAGGAGTGTCTGGCAATAGATGAACAAGACTGTCCAAGAGATACTCTGTAAGCACTGACTTGACAAAGTGATAATTATGACTAGGGCCTCTCTTTCCCTTCTACTAGATGAACCACAGCTGAGCTCTCATTCCCCCTTTCTCAAGGTTCCATGCATCAGATATTCTTAGTAACACATTTAAAGCTTTGATATCTCAATTCAAGGCTATTTGGTGCCCAAATGCAAATGCCTTCAAAGGAAGCCTAGAGAAATGAGAATTGTTGGCATCTGCTGGTCTCCCTGCCCACAAGTTCCAATCTGCCATGGGGAGGCTTATTTTGTTTAATCAAGTCTTTTACTGGCATTCATATTATCTGAGTTTATTTTTAAATATGATTATTTGATTTCTATTTGTAAAATGTGATCTCAATCATTCCTAGAATTATACTATATTTATGGTAGATTGTTTAACTTGGATTCTTATTCGAAGGTCAAATACTTCTCAAATTTGATCCTAATCAAATTTAAAATTGCAAGACTGTTGATATTTTGTACTCACAGAATTAACACAATCTCTTTTCATCTTCCCAAGTGCTGCAACCATATCATCTGCTTTTCTTTTCACAGTCCCTAAATGGAGTTATTGATTTTTAGCTTCTTTTAGAATAAGTCTTCTGTGATAAAAATATATATTTAAAATAATTCTGGTAATGAAAGGTTATTCAGTCTGTACACTCCTCTGATCACGGTGCCTATTATCTAAGAAAAGCGAGTTACCACCAAAATTGGCTATACCTCTGCACCACAGGCATGAGAATTTGTCTCAAGATACGCAACTATAATAGCACTAACTATAGTTTATTGTGATATGGATACACTTCAAATATAGAGAATCTAATATTGTTCCCATCTTTAAAGGTAATTCTTATTTGTTGACATTATGATTAATTTCATTTCTTCAAATCCAACCAAGTGAGATTAAAATATAAACACATTTAATATTTTAAGAATGTAACTGATATCAGTTGCAATGGTATTAGTGTTCTGACTTTGAGGGCCCATTTTGGCTGTAGAGTTAGGCAGCAATTTATATACCTTGATCTTATAAGGTTCATCTCTACCTGGAAGTGTTATCTTTCTAGTTAATTAGTAGCCATTCTGAACGAATCACTTTGTGGGATGGATACAGATCTAACTTGGAGATTTGAATAGAATGAAAACCATATTCTTAATCAGCATTTATGTAGATATTAATTACTCTTCATTGGCGATTGCAGCAGACGTCTGAAAGAGAAAGAAATAGAATATTATCTTGAACAAAAAGAGTTTTGATCAAATGATTTGGGTTAAAGGATAAAAAGAAAGTAAGCCGTCCCTATTAAGGAACAATTCGATAGATAGAATGTTAATTTATGTTGAGCAAGGATGTCAAATACATTTAAAGATTAAAATTTGGGGTCATATTTCCTGAATTCCAGGAAAGGAAATGGGTAGGAGAGGGCAGTCAAGTCTTTGAACATTTTGGGATGGAGTGTCACACAATCACTACTGCATTTCAAAAGTATTATTCTGACTTCAGGCTTAACAGGCACTAGATAGATTCAGAGACTGTTTTAAGTCTCTTCTCAAGCAAAGAGGATTTAAGAGTAAGGTCAATCAGCGAGAATAGGAAGGGGATAAGAGTTCCTGCGATGATGCCTGTAGAAATCAAAATAGTCTCACAAGTAAGTGTTTATGGGCTAAGAAAGACATACTTAAGATTATACATTCCAATGACTAATAACTATATTAAACCTATCCTTAATAGATAGTGTGCTAACATACACACCCACACATACACACACACATACAAAAACACACACTGCCACCATCACCATATTATAGTCATACACAAATGACTCTTGCTGCATCTCAGTTTCTCAGTAAAGGGTAAATCCACTCTGCATTTTCAGAACTAAGATTTGTAAGATGTTCCAAGCTCCTCTCTTTTTCTCTCACCAGTTCATATTCCCAGCACATACTGCCATCTCTGTCTTAAAAATGCATTAAGAATTTGGTTTTCTCACTGATACAGCTACCAATTGGCTAACCCAATTATCCCTTCCAATCTGGGTGTGGATGATTGCTTCCTACCTGGTCTCCTTGGTAACGCTCCAGTTCTTCTTTGGATTCTTGATCTACGATAGGCAGAGTGAACCATGCTTATACGTCTCCTATGTTTTATCCTGTGTCAGAGAAAGTTGCTGCTCAAATCCCATAAAGTCCCTGCACGACTCCCCCAACCCACTATACCCCTGACTTTATGGCCCACTCTTCTTCCCCTGTTCCTCTCTAGCCACGGTCACCTTGCTGCTGTTCTTTAAGCATGCCAAACACTCCACCTTGAGAATTTTACATGTGCTGTTTCATTTGCCAGATATAACTAGTCCCCAGATATTCACATAATTACCATCCTTATTTCCTTCAGAACTTTCCTTTAAGGTCACTTGCCCAGAAAGGATGTTGCTGACCTTGTTATTAAAAACTGAAAACTTTTCCTTCCTAAACTTTCTCTTAACCACTTAAGTCTTCTCACTGTTATGTGCTATATGTGTCCTTCAACTTATTTCTTTGTTTTTCTAAGTCTTAACACCAGGCAGGAATGAAGGTGAGCAGGCAGGATGAGGAGGAAGAATGTTTTATTTATTTTTATTTAGTTGTTCATCCTGGTTTCTCCCAAGGTCACTGGGATGTAAAAAGAACCACAGGCAGTGCACCCAACCACTACTCCACAAGGGTGTGCATCATCAGCAGGATCCTTGTCTATTGCTCATTACTACAGTCCTAGCACCTTGAAGAGTATCTGGAAATAGTAGAATACCATTCAATAATTGTTCATAAAACAAAAGGTCATTAAAGGGTGGAACCAAGCATTATGAGCAAGGGTGTTGAGCTCCATTTATGAGGACGTTCACAGACTTAAGTCAGTCTGTGTTCAAGGCACTTTTATTAACGTGCTCACAGTGGAGAGTGAAGTACAGGTGTTTAATGTGAATGGGCTGGGCATGTTCTCGTCTGCAACAGAGTACCACCACCATGCATGAGCTCAGGGCTCACAGAGAGGTTATGCCAATCAGTGTTCTGCCATCCCTGGCAGCAGGGGATGTGGATTTCTGAGCTGTCCTTTGGGGGACATGGTTGCAGCAGTGTGGTCATGATGGTTAGTGGACTTACAGCCACTAGAAAACTAAGTGCACATGTGGAGCGGGTTGTTGTGGAAGCAAAGTGTAGGTGGAGCAGAGCTCACAGCTCAGGGTGCAGCGCTCTTGGGCACCGTGTGGGCCTCAGGGCTCATCTAGCAGGACACTTTCACAGGCAGAGCTGAAGTCTCCATCAAACGGCAAGTAGCTGTTGCAGAGTCAGTGACCTGGCTCTCAAAGCAGCAGGGATGGGGCCACAGGGAGTGCTTGCAAATGTCTTGCAGATCTCCCGGAGAAATTCAATGATGGGCACCATCTCCCAGTAATCTTGCCAGTTTTCAGAGACTTTTGCATGGACCACATGGCCCCCAATCCAGGAGGAGAGTCTCCAGATTCCCTTGAACAGCCTGTTTACTGAGAGTAGCCTTTGGTAGAAACTTCAGAAACATTGATGTCCTCACGTTTGGACCAGGGATCCCATGATAGACTAGGACGCTATCCACCCATGAGATCCTGGTCTGGAAATGCAAATTGTGCTGACTGAACCCGGTTTTTATGGTTCTCATTTGTCATTATGCCATTAGTCATCTTGGCTGCCCCAGTCGAATCCCAATATTTTGGCAACACTCTTGACAATTTGTTCTGATTAGACCCTCTCATCAACTCACTGAGAGGAACCCCAAACCGTTTGTTGTGATGGACTGTGCATAGGCCTATTCCGGACAGTGTCTTAAGTGTTCAATATGTCCAGTACTGATGTTTATAGCTTTGATGTTTTACAATCACAGTTTCACTTTTGCTCACATATGCACAAGCAATTAATATATATATATATATATATATATATATATAGGAAATAAAATGAAATCTGACTTACAAGAAAATATATTAAAAGTAGAAGTTTTCCTTTGTATATTACTTTACAGTCTGAAACAATATTTTTAAAAAGTGGTTCCCCACTTTTGTAAGATCTGGTAGACACAGAGGGGCTTGTTATATGTGAAAAATCAGATATAATATTCAAGCGAGGGTGAGCATAGTGAATACAATCAGACATTGTCAACTTCTTGACAGTTACTAAGCTATTAAATAACTATAGAACAAAACCACAGCGCTGTTAAATAATAACAGAAATCCTTATCCATCTCAAGTAGATCCACTAATACTTGCTTGATATCGAATGATTATGCAATATCTTTTCCAGCATGCAATCTCACTCTCTGACCTGTTTTATATATGAACTTAGATTGCATACCATGGAGACACAAATGAATCATCAAACAAAGACATTTTTAATTGCTTAAATGCAATGCTCAGAGATAGACATGGAGGCAAATCTTTGTCTTATAGGTAATTAAAATGTACAAGAAAGTATAGGTTGTCAGGGAGACTGTAAAATGAAGCCATCACACTGGATTAATCAAAGATCAATGCAAGCCTAGTGCCTCTGTGCAACAAGGCAAAGTATGATTATTTTCCTTATCAGTGTATGAGGGCCTTAGAAATGAGACTGTTTGCAGGGTAGGTATGGGAGATAGAATTTGTTGGTGTGCCAAAGATAGGAAAAACCCTGAAGCGAAATGAGTCTAAGAAAGAAAACTTACAGGTGCCCAGGCACTATCTCTTGTAGTGTAAGAGATAGGGAGAAAAAGTTTTAAAAACCTAAGGATTCCTGCTAGAATACAAGACAATGAAAAAGGAAGAGAGAGAAGACATGCAGGCATTGCCTGGTTTCCAGATCAAAGTTCTTTTCAATAGAACATTAAATCTGATATAATTCTAAAGACCCCACTTATCTGCCAGGAGAGAAAATGTAAACCATTCCTCCATGTGCTTTCTCCTCAAAAGTCAAAGAAACAACAAACGAACACCCACCTCTCACCCACCCCCTGACATTTTTCCACCTTTTCTGGTAACAGGTCCAGAATGTTTTAAGTACACACAATTATTTTTCAAAAGATACTTTAGCTCTACAGTTACAGGATTATACATTGGAAAGCAGTGTTACCCATTTAAAGAAAAACTTAACTCATTAAAATTAATGATTATGTAATTAGGGATAGGAAAGTAAATAACATCTATTTTCGTAGACTAAGATTTCACATCTTGTACCATAAACAAGGAAGACAGGAAGAATTTGGCAGTATCATAAGAAGCAAAGTAATTTCTAAGGCTGAGGTCAGGGATTGCCCTTGTGTGTGGAGGTTAGGCCTGCAGCCTCTGGCTGGCACAGTCTACCTGTGTTCCAGGGACCCATACGCCTGCCTCCGGTCAGAGGGCAGGGGCGGGGCCAACCAAGGGGAACAATAATTAAAGTGAATAATGCTATTTCCTCTCTCTTCCTGCCTTCATCTTGTGTTAAAAAAAAGGTGATCTTGAACTTTATTCCCATATTACCACTGAAATATTAGATATCTACACAAAACAGCTGATGTTGGTACTTTGTTTTGGCTTTGGTTTACGTCCTACTCATGCTTTTTCAAGAAAAATAAAAATCAGTGTAAGTCTAGCTCGTACATGATATACATCCTTGATTAATATGTAAAACTCACTGATTACTCAGGAATCTCTGCCTTTTTGTCTCTAATCTTCAGAATATACTAGTTTATTTTTAAAATTGAGAATAATACATAAAACTCTTTTCATCTTGCTGATGAAAGAAAGTGTTCGATCCAGCAGACATTAGAGTTCAAATGCACAGGTGAAAGATGAAACAGCAGATTATTGAACAAAAGTTCTTGGGCTCTGTATTCATAGTCAGCAAAGACATAAAAAGGATGTAATATCAGTATATCAAGCATTGGGAATAAACAAAGATTACAAGATATGGTTTGACTTCTTATCTACAACTTTAATGAATGTTATTCTTTTATATGTAACACTCCATTTCAAATATTCAATTTTTAAAACTATGTCAAAATTCGTCAACTCAAAGCTATGTGGGAATCATATTAAATAACTATTAACATAGAAGAAATAGTGAGGCATATTTTAAATAATTTCTGATAATAGAAATAGAAATTGTGTTATGTAAAATCATGTTCTCACAGTTCACATTTTATGCTATGCACCACAGTCTCCATTGTTGAGTTTAAAGAAGGTTCCACCAATGGCCGAAGTCAAAAAATGTATTCATCCAAAATAGCTCACTGATTTTCAGAATAAATAGTGAAGTCTGGCTCCAAGGAAAAAATGGAGCTCTTAGGTAATGTTTTTATATTTACATACTTCATTTTCAAAGGGCCAGACAGTGGACTCTATGGGTTTCCTGGTTTACCAATCTCGTCTGACATTGATTGTTATATTAGAAAGCAACTTATTTTTAAGCAGAAACATTCATCTCATAATTTCTTTTACAGGATTCACATTTAAAGTAAGCACTGGAGTTTTAATTTTAGTTTATAATATGAGACACAAAAAAGAGATTATCAGTGATTTCAAATACATAGGTTTTCTGATATATTTTACTTTATTTAGGCCATAGAAATCAATGTCTCTGAGATTTTTATTATCAGTGCTATTTTCCTGCCAAATTATAGAAACAGGAAAATAAATTTCACTAAGTAAAAGGTATTCTATTTTCTGGTCATAAAGAACAACAAAATGATTACATATAATATCACTTCATAAAGGTACTTATGACATGCTAAAATACTATTAGCATATGCAAAACCAATTATATATAAATTAGCTTGTGCAGACTATCATATCCTGGATTCTCTGTGCACTGAGGAGTTGACATTGCAAATTTCATGGCTTCTTTGAGTTTGTTATATATAAGGAGATTACTTTAAGCATATATGATTATTTGTAGTCTCTCTGGAGGCAGACATTTCAAAACTCTTAACAGAAGAATAATATATAAGGAGGTAGCTTAGAATTTGGAAATAAGATAAAGAAGAGGAATTTGTCGTTTTCAAAACCACACTACTTGAGTCATTCAGAATATTATTTGGCATAGAGTTACTCTTGCTTATAAAATTTTAGTTTCTGTGTAATGAATGAATTCAGAAAAATAGGAAGAAAATTTCAACTATCTTGAAGGACTTCCAAATCTTTTCACATTGGAAATTTTAAAAGGAGTTATTCAAGCTTATTTCCATGAAATGTTTGTAAAATTACATCTTCAAGCATTCCCTAACCATTCTAATGAAAACTGCAACTCCTCATAAATTTTACCTTGGCTACATCTTTATTTTCTGACATTTATACCCTTCAATATACATTGCATATTCTCATATTACTGTGTGTGTGTGGTGTACTTGTATTATTTTCTGCATCCTTTTACCAGAATGTGAATTCCAAGGAGGCAAATACCTTATCTGGTTCATTCACTGCTGTGTCAGGTACTTCGACTTGACCCTAACATATAGGTACATTACCAATAAATATTGGTTGAATGAATTCATGAACATGAATAAAAATGTCTTTCTTCACAAATCTTTACTTTCTATTTTGTTGTGTCGTGTCCTGACCCCAGGTCTCAAACCGTTATCCACAGCTTTCACAGTCTGCACACTAGCCTCCTGAGCTACGAACTGGAGCTTAGCAAATATTTTACTTTTAGTATTAGTAACATCCAGAGCAGCCCAGTGTTCATTTCAGGGTTATAATGATATTACTAAGTAGGATCCTTCATCCGTTTTTTGTTTTTCCTGAGTTCTTAATACTGTAGAATTGATAAACATCTGACGTTTGGGGAAGATAATTTCAGCTTGAAGAGCCTAAAGAGATGGAAGCACAGGTCATTTGACTTGAGGTTGAAGAGTTGGCTTTTAAAGCACACCCAATTATTTCTCCCTATATTTTTATTTTTAATATTGAAAATTTTAGGAGATCTATGTTAACAGGATGATATCACTATGCAGTAGATTGAATGTCGGTTTACCTTCTTGATATATGAAAATACAATTTTGGCAAATGAATGATAAGATTGACTAATGTCAACATATAATGGTCATGTTAGAAAAGTATATTTTGAAAATACAAGACTGTGATTATAGGCTGCTTGGAATATTAGTGAGAAAATATCTGCATATTTTGGTTTCATCTTATGATAGAATTTCAAATTGTCATGTAATACTGGAAAGTATGGAGACCATCAAGTTCACTGAAGCGAACTTTCTCTGAGAAGCTAAGCTTATCCCGTAGTGAGAGAGAAAGCAATGCGATCTCCTCACCTCTTTTATAAAGAGACTAGAGAGGGACCCTAAAATGAGTTTATAAAGCTACACTGAATTTTATACAGCTATAGAGAAATAATTGTTGAATACTTACTACATTTCTTCTTATTTCTTTAAAAATTGACATGGAATTCTTTTCCTCAATATTCATTTTTATAATGGGGTCATTATCCCTATAACATAGGTGGTCAAGTAAACTTCATCAGACACATGGGATTTTGATAGCATTCAAATAGTGAATGTATAATAATAGATTTAGCTCCATGTCAATGCTACTTCAATACCCATGTTCTTTCCAAAACATCCCATGGCATTCAGTTACCAAAGATATGCAATACAATCTACAATATTCATTCATGCAAGTAGTTGATTGCAAATAATTATCTCAATTTAATATTATAATTTTCAATATATGAAAGTTAACCTAATGTTCTTCATATTGGAGCAATTTATACCTTTATTATTGCTCAGACATTTCTATTCTAAACACCCTCTTATAAGCTAGAATTTATAAAATTGAAAAACACTAACAAAATCTCTAGTTATGAATACTAATGGGGAGAGATCTTATGTAGGCTATTGTGGCTTTTTTCTTTAAATATGCTACAAATAGAAATGAGATTGTCTTCCTTTTGATTCATTTTCTTTCTTAGTTTTTTTTCTTATCACCAAAAGAAGGTCATATACAATTGCAATGTGATTTACCCTGGTGTCCGCCATCTTGAATGATATACATACTTCCGTCCCTCATACGTAAGTTAGTTGCAACAGTCTCTGCATAGCATCTCTTCAACAATTTCAATTTAATGTTTCTCCTTTTCTAGTAGCAGGACCCCTCCAACGGACGAAGAATGTGTGTTCCAGATTCCAGTTTGCAAACATATGCATTCAGAAACATGAGTCTTTTCAGAGACTGTTTTCAGTAAAACGATGTCTGACTTAATATATTTTCAATGATTAATAGAGTATTATGAATCATTGTTGTGTTTTGATCAAAATACATTAATGAATAAGTGAATCTACAACTAATAAAAGAATGTGATCCCACTAGAACAGGCTCAATAAGAAAAGAAAAAGGAAATGTCGCACCCTGTGGGTGCAGCGGTTAAGCCAATCGCCTCTGAAGGAGCGCAGGCCACACATGCCTGGGTTCCCGTCCCAGGTCCAGAGGAAACAAGAAGCATGAACATCGAAATAAAAACAAAATAAAATGCTTCTTCCTCCTCTCTTTTCCTGCCTGACTACTCATCTTCAGTCCTGCCTCAGCCTTCCCTGAAAAAAAAGGGGGTGGGAGGCAAAACAATATAAATGCAGTAGATTCATCTAAAGCTTCTTTAACTTTTCATCCTGATTCACCCCAATCAGACACATAGAGTTCCACTAGAATGTTCTCTCGTCTCACCTGGAATACAGGCTGCCAATCGGAAGTTCTTTCTGATAGTTTGTCCTCTGCCTTCAGGCTCTTGACCACAAAATCTCCCTGGAATTGCTGTCTCACAGCAATCAGTCATCACCACCTTAGCAAGGGTGATTCATTTCAGTGACTCTGTCCCAGCTCTTCAAAGCTATAATTTGTCTTTTCTGGCACACCAGATCAGCCGCGTCCCCAAGAGTTTCTGCATCCTTTTATCCTTTCTCCCACAGGATGAAGAATGAGAATAAAACTAGACAGACTTCCCTGTACTGGTCCTTTAAAGAGTTCCCTTCCCAGCATGATTAGAACGCTCTTACTCTTAAAGGCTTCTCGGTCAATTTTCTTTTTTAAAAAATTCATTCTTTTTCAAAAGAAGCACTTTTAGCTTCCTGCTTCCATCAGCCAAAAAGTTGAATTCTTATTTAAAAAAAATTAAGTATAACTGCATCCTTTCCATCAGATGTTAAAGCTGCTCATCTATTTTGGACACTGAGTTTCCAAAACAGTTCCTGAGATAGCTTAAAATCCTCACTAAGAAACAATACATTACAAATAATACATTAAAAAGAAGTTTGGTAAAATGCAACATAAGCGTGGTTAGATGCACTTCCCTATCCAATTACAGAAAGAGCTTTTACTTTAAAATTTCACATTAACTGATTTAAATTGAGGGGAAGTCCCTTACTTCAATTTTTTTTTAACACATTTGTATTAAATTTATCCAAAATGTAGGTCACATTATCCAGGGATGCACTTTCACATTTTACAGCATCACATATTCATTGTCACCCGACTCCTGATTTTTTTCATCTGGTTTTTAGTAGGGAACAGGAAATTCTGTATAGAAGAAATCCTGATTGGAAAGAAAAACTTTGGGGTCAAATGTCTTGGTTGCTTGTGATATCCCTACATAAGTGACTGGAAGTTTCCGTTGCTGCCTTTAGAATCTCAAACTAATTTGCATGGGAGCTGTATATCCCACAGTGACTCCAGGCAATGGACTGTATATGGCAATGGTCATGTATATTAAGATGGGTCATTTCTGAGTGGCGACATAGGCTCAAGGAATTTCTGAAAGGCTTGCTAGAGTTTTCCTAGAACCATGTTGCACTTCCCTTCTTTTCTTTAAGGGATCACACTTTCCTTACGATCTCATGGCTCTCCCAATTGCTCCAGGTCCTTCTCCTTTTCTCTGAATAAGAGATCTGCACATCCATTTGCTTACTGATGCCATCCACTTGCCTACTTAGACTGTTTGAGACTGTGTTAATACAGAATCTTCTCTAAGAATAAGAAATTGTCATTCGTTTGGGACAGGTCTGGCCCTTCTCATAATATACCCTTGGCAACTCCTATGGGTGTTATGCTTAGTGAAATAAATAAGATGGAGAAGCAAAATACATTTTAAGTGGAAAAAAATGCCAGATTGCAATACTGAACATTTAGTGTGTTCTCCTTTTAACGTATGTACAAATAAACAAATATGCACTAAAAGTTTGTATTGTTAATCCAGATCTTGAGTTTGGAATGATTTATTAGCCATTTTTGTGTGCATTTATATTGTTTAACATTCTAATAATCATAATGCTTTATTTAATGAAGTCAAACATTTTCATAAGAATTGTATCTTATGTTCAGACAACCTAGTAAAACAATAGAAAGGTTAGAAGTTAGCTTCGATATGGAATATTAAAGTATTTGGAAGACTTATTTTTATCACTTTTGCCTTTTAAGAGATCATGTTGTTTTCTCCCTGGGATCATCTAAAAGAATAATCTTCCTCTAAGCACATAATTTTTTTTTTGTAAACTGTGACCTTTAAACACAGCATTCTTTGAACCTTAGTGACACTGTCACTTGCTAAATTATGTAAGAAAACAAGTCTAAGTGTTTTAACACTTTGTGAGTTAGACTCAGTCTCAGCAGGTTTTATTTTACCCCCATTAAACTGCAAATAGGAAATGTACTAGTTCATTTTAGCAAACACAGTAATTCTCCAGCAGTTTTCTCTGTAACATTGCCCAGTTACATTAAAAAAAAATAAGCTTGAAACATTTTAGAACAACAATCCGTGTCTCAAAATATTTGCAACTTGTTCCCTTCACACTTTTTCATCGAGCATCAGCAGTGGATAAAATCACCTAAAGAAATATTAAATTTTGCTATCTTGTTACTTTCAAATGTAAGTTACTAACGGTCTCTATTATAGCTCAGTGACACCGTGAAAATATTGAGGAAATCAGTAGCCAACCATCATCATCCACATATTATGTCACATTATCACTAATAAATAATAGCTTAGCATGGATGCAATGAGAACAAAATTTTGAATTCATGGCTTTTAAATTATTGCAGCTATAGTAGGTCAATATATCAACAATAAAGACTGAGTAACTAAATGCTTGAATCCAAAGCCACCTTTTCCTTCTCCAGCTTCAAAAGTTAGCAGACCTTTGTGACTAAAGGGCATCTCTGAAAATAAATTCAAAGTTGATCTTGTTCTAGAGAGATTAAAGACGGGGGAATCTTCGTGTTGGCACTGTTTTTCTGAACATGTTTGAAGATTTATAACTGGGAATCCTGCCCCAAGTAAACACATTTGATATGTGAACATGAACTCTTGGCTTTGGAGTCTTTTGTTCATCTGTTAGGTTGGCACCATTCCTATTTACAATCGGTTGGAATTCTGTCTCCAGGTGTAGGTGCCAAGTGGCAAGGTTTTAAATAAGACAGTGCATGTAATGCCTCCTTGCTCTGGGTGGAATACCCCTTATAACTGAATCCAAGTAATAACATAAAGCCTGGTTTTATCCAGCATTACAACAGTTGGGCACGTGTTCAAGATGACACAATTAACTGATTAGATATGCCAACATCCTATTTCTGTCTGCCAGTAAAGTACACCCTATTTAGAGATGATTGATTTGAACATTATATCATTATTATATCACCATTGTTACCATACTACAGCAAAAGCTTCTGTATAGACCTATGTAGGAATTTTTATCACATTGTTATTATTTTTTAAGAAATATGCAGCAATATCTCAATATATCATCTGCCCACCTACCCACAGAGATTTTAAATCTTAGATATACTTCGAAAGACAGAATGCCCTCAAATCACAAAATCATGAACAAACTCATTCAAAAATATTAGCACACAAAAAATACTAAAACACTATAAAGTTCACATTTAGATAAATATGTAATTAAAAAATTGAAAGTTAGTACTAATGGAATAGAGAAATTACCTCAAATTTTAATTCTACAATTCTCATCTGTATAACATTTTACAAATTATGAATTCATTCATTCTTTCGTAAAACAGATGTCTGAGTTTTTGAAGTTATCAAATCATAAGAACAATGTTAGTAAAAATTTGTAGGACTCATTCCAAAATGTTTTGTGCTAGTATAATATATTAGACATAAATTTATGTCTAAGTGAGAACTGAAAATGCACAAATCTATTAATCACTAAAGAACAGTGCCATATGGCACTAAAAGTAATGCGGTCAAATCTAATGTCCTCAACTAGCTTGTTATTACAACTGTTTGAAACAATATTAAACTAACTGCTTATAGATTTTATATACGTTCTTATTGGAATCATGAAAACTATAAACAGAGGTCACCTACCTTTAGTAAGAATGTGATTTAATTTGGAAATATTTTGCCTTTTACATATTGAGAATTGATAATTAAATCATTTTGATTTCATATTAATCTCATAAAAGTAGATAAATAAGACAGCAAATAAATTTAACACTAATACTTATATTGGTATATTTTCACTCAATGCTGAATCTAGTTTTCTACTTTATTATTAAGGTTATCCATGAGTATATTTTTTTTCATCTGACAAACACTTTTCAAAAGTTTTATTTTAGGGCATTTCTGTAGTGATCAAATTAGTTTAAATGAGAAAAATATTAAATATGGCTTTTAGTGTTTTATTAATAATTACTGTTAGAATGAAAATCTGAATAATATGCAATACCAGCAAAATAACTTATACAATTGTAGCTCAAGGACACGTTTAACTGACTGCAAACCAAGAACATGAAGGAAGCAATTATTACTTGAATTTAAGCCATAACCAATTATACATTATTTGATAACTTAATAAGTATGGAAATGCATCTATATATTCATCACTAAAGGTAAATTAGCAAATAAACATCAAGAAGTATAATCATAGTAGAAATAATAAACATTAATATAATCATATTTTTCTTATTTGGTCTTGTGATAGAATTACATTTTGAGAAATATACACACAATGTATTGCATTTGCTTTCCTAACAACAAAACCAAAAACAAACACAGAATATACAGTGTATTGCTGGACAATTTCTAATGTTAAATGGGTTTGGGGACAAGGGCAAGAAGCTTTTAGATAATGAGGGAAAACTAAGCAAAGATACCATTGACATAGTGCCAGGAAGTGCTAAATACTGTGCTACCAAGTTATTGTCCTCTCTTTCCATCTTACTGAATCCTCCCCATGTTGCTGACTTTACTCGTGTCCTTGTCTAATAGGAAGTATCAAGCTGCACATGAAAGCTGTATGTTGATGGTGACTCCATTGATTTTTGCTCAGGTTAGGAGGACGGATAATCTATTTGCAATGAATAAAGAAGCAAAGGAAGTCATTGGTAGAAAACAGGAGTTTCTTATTTTGAAGTGTTTGTGCAAGAGTAATAATGATCCCTGAAAAGAAATTAGAAATATAGATCTAAGAAAGAAATATAGATGAGTGAAGAAAATTGTCTCATTTTAGTTAGCTACCAACTCTATACAGAGTACTGTAAATTTTTTATCTTTAGTCCAAAATGTTTCCCCAAACTCAGATTGTTTTGGAAACTACACTACCCATGCACATTTGTAAAAAAGCAAAAATGCTGGATTGAATTTAAGTTGGACTTTAGTAGAACATACAAGCAAAAGAAGAGTGGGAGAAGAAAGCCTTGAGTGTTATTGGAAAAGTAGTTATATAGCATATTAGCCCATGCAATTTTATGGAAAATGTGGTCCAAGAGAGACCACTATGTCCTGGCTATGTCTTCCTGCACCATCTTTTATTTATTCCCAATAATATCTCCATGATTAAAGTCATAATCCCATCTAGGTTGGTTATCTTTATTGTCTTCTATTTCAACATTTTTAATTGGTCTCAGAATCACTGTGAAAATAACTTCAAATCCATTCAGATTATATCACTGTCCTAGTTAAAAGTCCTCATTGTGCCTCTTAACCTAACAGATCAATACCACACCTTCACTTTTCCTGGTATCATCTATCTGTCTTCTCCATTGCCCCCTTGCTTCCCAGATGTTCATACCTCTGTGTACAATGTCAGACAGAATGGCTGCTTAGAGGTCCTCTTTATTTTCCCACAGAACTCTAACCAACTCAGGATAGATCCATCTTCATCCTAGTCAGAAATAAATGTTTGCCTTTTTTACGTTTCTGAAGCACTGAAGAGGTATCTGTATTAATCCATTTTTCACTCTGTGTGGGTAACATTTGTTACATGAAAGTGAACAGGGCTAAGCTACTTCTTTGTGCCAGCTACTATGTCAGACACTTGAGAAATAATTTTCAAGAACATCTTATATCAAGTATTACCATTTTCATGTTGTAGGTAAGGACACTAGATTCCAAAAGATTAAGTAACTTTACAAATGTAATACAGCTCATATTTCAAAACACTGAAGTAAGTGAGTCCTCCACTTTCCTCATACCTTCCAAGATGTCATTTTCTTGTTTTTTTGTTTTGTTTTTGTTTGTATAATAAAGAGAAACACTCATTACTTTGTTTTAGCATATTCTACAATAACAAGAAAAAAAAACTATTCTATTTTTGGACTTCAGTACATAATTGCTGCATTAATCTAATAATCTAAATAATAACTGGTAGGAAAGATAATAATAGGCAGTTTTGTACTGGGTGTGGGAACCCATACATACAAACACACAGAAATTTGAAAAAATAATTAAATCTGGAAAAATTTCTATGTATTATGCAGTTCAACAATTTATCTGGAAGTATAATTAAAACAGGAATAAAGACATTACATAAAGATGCATACTTTAAATGTAAAGATGTATACTTGAGAGCTCTTAAACCCATTTAGTATTAAATTGTGGACTTATTTGTATGTAAATAGAAAATAAACTTGAAAGAGTTGTTTACCTTAAGGCACTTAAAGTTGGGCATTTAGATATTATAACATGTTTTTTTATGTTCTTAATTCAATATCTTTCAAATCATTGAATATTGGCTAACAATTATATGTAGACATCCTGTATCCTCACCTATGTCATCCACACTCATATCAATTTATCTACAACTTATTCCTATAATAATGAATGTTTCCCATAGTATGTACTCTGCAGAGTGATAAGGAAAATTTGTTACTAGTGCTGGCAATATGAGTGCTGAGATAGAATGGTATTTGAGGAGATGTACTGTTTTAGGAATTCTGAACCTTAAATGGTTTACAAAGAGGAAATCAGTAGTCTATTTATGAACTTAAGGTACTTGGGAATGCATTATGATGACATTGTAAGGAAGCATTTAGATAAATGTCTTGTTAAGACAGAAAAAACTCATAAAATATATCCAAGAATATCTTCATGGAGCCTATTAATTTTGATTGGTGATTGTCTGATGCCTTGTCTCCTGTGGATAATTATTCCTACACAATCTAATATTACTGACATAATTCAAAATATTTGATATGTCATTTCTTTTCATAATGCCAATTTTAATTATATAAAATATTAGATCATAGGTATATATTTAACTGTCAAAATTTATATTCCCATACTTCTTGTCATAATTATTTAATTATTAGCAATAATTGAGTCTCTGTCCAAAAAGGTAAAAATTGATTATCCCTAATCATTAGGTCAAAATTAATTTCCCTCCCATTTACAAAATTCATAATTAATTCACTATTATTTTCTACAACAATCAGATTATAAATCATGTAGATGTCTTTGAATCTTGTATTGATGCCTAACCACAAACCTGGAAATCACCACCCTTTTTTGTTCAATTTGGTTTTATTTCTCTGTGTAATAAAAACATATTTTGCTTTTTTACCATCTCATTTAATTTGAGATTTTGTAACACTAGACATCATTTTGCTACTTCTCTAAAATATTCTTCTCAACATAAAGTGTTACTGGCCCTTCCATGGCCTGTGTTCTAACTGATATGTTGTATAGGATGGTCTAAATATCTTCTCTTATTTTACCTATTCTATAATTTATTTGCCTCCCATAAATTCTACTGGAATATCTGATTCACAAATACAGCAATTTTTCTTACCATGGTAAAACCAAGGAGATATACATATATGTGTATGTGTTTGTATGTGTACATATATATAATTCACATATATACATAATTTTCTTGATTGTTCCATTTGAAATACATAACCCCCTTAAATCTACCATGTCCAAAACTAAATTAATGATCTTCTAAGTGCATACTTCTTTTATCTCAAAGGCACTCTATCTCATGCCACAAGATACAAAAGGGAGAATAGTGATTGATGTATCTTTCTTGTTCAACCACCACGATCAGTTAATCACCATCCAAGTACTACCAATCAAATCATATAAATATCTTTTTAATCTGTTCACTTTATTTTCAACTCCAATGACATATGCTCATCTAAGTCACATTAACTATTGCAAAAAGATCCTAGCTAGGTTTCCGACAGTTACTTATCCCCTGTATTACATTCTCCACCAAATGTTATTTATATGCCTGTGACAAGCAGTGGAGAATTTGGAACTTCCCTCTATGTTTGAAAGCAAGTTTAACCACGTTCTTGTTTCCTAATCTTTGGATAGTGATTTTTATCTCTTAATGCCTTAATTCCATCCTTTAAAATTGAAATAACTGACGTGGTTCTTGTGAGAAATAAGCCACTAAATTAAAAACACTTAGAATGATTTTTGACTATTATTAAGCACTTTATAAATATTGACTAATATTTGGTTAGTCCACATGCTTTAATGGCATGCCTCCATAGAAGATATTGGACTAGTGCCTGTGACTGAGCACCTGGTACAGGATGGCTCTTCCTTACTCCAGGATAATTTGGTATTCCTGAGAATTGCAGGAGATATGGAACAAGTCTGGGCACTAATGTATTTAGAAGGCCACTTGCTAGACAAGGCCATGCATTCCCATTTCTTTCTTAACAATGAGCTTCTTGTCATTCTCGGTTTGCATTCTATGCCACCTCAGGGTGATGCTCATCTATTTTAAAGCAACTTCCGGTGTCTCTTGGGATGCCTGATGATTCTCACAAGCTAAATGGTGTGAACTGCTAACACAATGAGTAAGATGTTGTCCTTCACATGAAATAAGAATAGGTTGAGTGATGATAGATGATAATTATTCACTTGTTCTGGATTGATCTCCTGTGGATTAGCCTTCCTTGAAGAGCTGAGCTCTAGGAAATCTCTGGAAAGTGGAGCTTGGGTTTGAGGCAATCAATCTTGACCCAACCTCAAGAATCAGGCCACATGATCCCAGAGGAGAGGCTGGGAAGCCTTCCATCTTCAACACGACAAGCAAACCTACCAATAGCTTACCATAAAATGTATCTATTTACATGATGATTGACTCTCAGTGTCTAAAGGAGGAAAATGACTGCTATACTCAATTCAGAGTTTGCAATGAGCATGTTAGATTGGCATCTGCTGCTACAGAGTGGTCAGTGGAGACCTTCATACTTCCTGTTGTTCTGGGCACTACTTTGAATGTTTTCCTAGCAGATCTTGAATGCTGTTTTCCACATGCCTTTACATGTACAATAAGCAGAGAAGTTATTTTATTCCACTTTGTAGTGGCAAGTGCACCATGTCCAGACAATACTACCTTTTCACATTAAATATCCAACATATAAGTGACTCCCATACTCTTGTCATATTTCTATCTTAATATTTTTGAGAAAAAATTACCTAAAGAAAATGCAAAGCAAATTTAAAAACAAGAACTTCTGGTGATGCTTCATAGCATCCTTAATATTTGCTAAAAAGTTGAAGTTACTGGAAAGGTAGTGTATATTCTTTTCTTTTGTATCACTGATATAAGATTACTCTTTACTTTGTTATACTTCCTCAGTATCTCCTTCTTTTGCTTCCATAAAGATATAGAATAACCCTTTACGTAGAAGAGCACATCCAACTCTTAGAAGCACATTAGAATCAACTGGGAAACTTTAAAAATCATTGATGTCTAAGCCTTACTTTCAGAGATTCTGATTTAATTGGTCTGGGGTGGGGCCAGGGTAAAGGTACTTTTTATATTGTTCCTTAGATGATTATGTGGTTCAGCAAGGGAATGAGAACTGCTGACATAGAGTTTAGGGCTTCAGGAGTATAATGTGTGAGCGCTTAATAAGCATTTCTTAATATAGAGAACACTGGAAGTTTCTATGGCCTTTTATATTATGAGCATGAAGTTTTCAGAAGATGCGCTTCACTGCTAAAACTGCGAAATAATGTTATGGCCCCAGGATGAAAGAGAAGAGTGAGCTTGTGACTTACAATGGAACCATATTTTTTAAAAATTGGCTGAAGACTATTTCCATAAATATGTTCACCTCCATTTCTTTGAAAAAATTATTATTTGTGTGAATCCAGTACTTAAGATCAAGGGTTATGACTAGTGACCAGGACAGAAAAAAGAAATACATATCTAAATCTAAAAGCCAGAGAAAATTGGCAGAAGGCCATCTACTATCCAATGAAAAACAGAATTAGACAGAAAAAAGCTTTCTAGCATCTTTCTGATGAGCTCATTGACAGGGAAATGTTTCATTTCTAAAATTTGTGATGAGAGTATATTTATTTTAATGTGACAGTTCTACTTTTAAATTGAAGTTTGAAAAAAGGACCTATTTTATACCATTATCATCTGGCTTTGGAGAGGCAGTGGTAAAACTTGATAAATTTTAGCTTTCAAATCTGAGCATCTAACTTTGGCACAAAACCCAGAGTGTGAGCATGCGGTACTGGCATTAGAGCAAACAAAGTCCCAATTCTACAGCCAAACAAGTGCACATTTCAAGTCCTATCCTGGGAGCTGGCACATAATTTCATAAATTCATTGCCCTCCATCTGTGTATTGTCACTCAGATTCCCAGTCAAGCAATAGGTAGAGCTTCAATGACACAGATGATGTCCTATGTTCTCTTATAATTTATTACTCTTTGAATTTTCAGAACAAAGGTCATATTCAGTACAGACCTATAGGAATTTGCTTTTTTTTACTTTCTCTTTTTCTCATTACACTTGGCTTTTTCCTTTTGTCTTGGAACTCAGCTTTCGCTAGAGTTGGAAATAAATCTTTTTTTTCTTTTTTTTTTTATCCTTCTTCTCAGCTTGCCCTTGAATGCTATGGAAACCAAAAAAGAGCTATAGAAATCCTGGAAAATTGATTTTTTTTCCCTTAAATAGGGGCTGGGGAGTCACTAAAGGTCTTTTCAACTCTAATGTAGGCTTATATGGCCAAATGAAATAAAAAGGGAAATAGAGCCTCTATTGAATTGAATCCAAATTATTTTGGCTCTTAGACACAGGGGGAAAAAAAGAATCTGACAACATTTGTCTCTCAAATGTCAGTATCATATTCTACACTAATTGCAACCAGTAAAAAAGAAAAAAAGATAAAATTTAGGAAAACACACAATGTTATCACAATTAAAAATGAAATGGACAATTCACTCGATATCTTTGTATAGGTGAATTGTTGCTCTTTTCACACAAAAAGGCTAACTTTCAAAGTCAAACACCAACTTCTTGATCTGTTTCACTCACTCTGAAATGGGGTATTGCTAAGTCATCTTTCCTGCTCATGAAAACCTCCACTGTGTACCTCTATTCCAATGCGAAAAGGACTATAGTCATTGGGAGAGACAGTTAACCCAATAAAATGTGTGTTTCTGCTCTGAAAGTATTTCATCCAGGGCTCCTCCTCGCCACTCTGTCACACATAATTTGCCACAAGCTGCCTGAACTCGTCACTTGTCTGGCTGTTAATGAACCATGTGATCATCACTGATTTGAAAATCACTTGGTGTTAGAAGCAAATATAGTCACTAGAACAATTTATGAGCAATATCATTTTAATATTGAAATTCTAGTTTATCAACACCTTTTATTTTCAGAGCTACAAGTATTACCCTAGTAAATAATCAAGCTGTGGTTTTTTAAAAGAAGGATAAATATTTTTACATTCAGATGAATTAGTTGATCATCATGATTATCATTATCATTATTACCATCATCATATGCAGCAAACATGTTTCTAATGGACTTTTGTGTGTTGACACATTTATTTTATTAACCTTATGCCATAGCTCTTTTGTTATTACACTAGAGAGCTGGGAACTCTAGCTCGGAGAACTGAATCAACCAGCAGGTAGAATGTTTGGTATTTACAGCTAGTATTCTGGGACCATTATCCATAATATTAAGTTCTAACTGTAACTGTATAACTGAATAACTTGAAGTTATTCAATCAATCACAAAAAAATCTATTTATACTAAATGGTATACTGTTAGTATAAAATGCAGAAAAATCCATGCAGGGGGTGAATATGCAATAAGAAATTGTTATGATATAGATAGAATAGCATACTCATATGTACATTTTCAAGTATCATTCAAATTTTAGTGAAGTAGCATTGCATAATATCATATAAGATTTGTGTGTGCGTCATTGCAAATTAACATCTGTAGGAAATCACTGTAAAACTTGGAGAAGAATGTTTTGGAAAGGCGAGGAGAATGAGGAATAGAGGGTGTTACGAATTAAAGGATGGTGGCATTAATTCATGCAATGAATGAAGCTGGTCTAGATGAAGGTGGAAGAAGTAGTGATGAGAAAGGCATTGAACTCAACTGAAAAAGGAAGATAATTTTCTATTAGCTATAGAGAGGCTTGAAGGAGAGGCAGGTATGGTGAGGAAAACAGAATCAAGAAAAAAATAATGGAAAGATTTCATCATTTTTTAATAGCTGATTGTGTATTCCACTGTGTGTGTGTGTGTGTGTGTGTGTGTGTGCAGTGTGTGTGTGAAAAGTCTTCTTTACTCATCTATTCAAGCATCCAAGGATATTTATGTTGATTCTGTATCTTGAGTATTTTGTGTTGCGCTGATATAAATATAGGGGTACAAATATATTTTCAAATTAGTGTCTTCATTGTCTTTGAATAACTACGTAGAAGTTAAATTAGTGGACTATAAAACGTTTTTAATTTGTTGAGGAATCTCCAAACTTTGTTCCACAGAGGCTGCACTAATTTACATTCTCACACTCAGCTTCTTCTAGTTAATACTCTTCCCAACATTTTATTTTTTCTTTTATATATGAGCTGTCATTACAGATATGATATAATGACTCATATGGTTTTTATTTGAATTTATTTAATAATAAGAGATGCTGCATTTTTTTTTTTTCTAATGAACCTCTTTGTCGCCACATGTCTTCTTTGGAGAAGTATCTACAAATAATTTCTAATCAATTTTTGATTTGTATGAATTCCTTATATATTTAGGTATTAACAAGTTTGTATGCACGGCACAATTAGTTCCTCCAATCACTAGGTTGTGTTTTATTTTTTGTGGCAGTTTTCTTTGTGGTAGAGAAGTTTTTTAATCTGATGTCCTATTTATTTTAATTTTTATTTGTTTCTCTCGCTGTTGGAGTCAAGTTCTCCAAGACATCTTTGAGGCAGATGTCTTGGAATGTATCCTTTATGTTATCTCCTATATAGTTTATAGTTTCAGTTTTGATATTCAACTCTTTAATTCATTTTGTGTTAATTTTATATGCTTTGTGATATAATAATCTAGAGTTATATTTTCCCATGTGACTATACAGTTTACCTAATACCAACTGTGAAAGAGATTTTCCTTCCTCCATTTTATGATCTTGGTTCTTTTATTATAAATAAACTGACCATGTGTGCATGATTTAGTTTCTGGGTTCTCAATTTATTTCATTTGTTTGTGTGTATATTTTAATTCCAAAATGATTATGCTTTGAATTTTATCTCTTTGTCCCTTTGTGTTATAGTTTAAATTCAGAAAACATTATACTTCTATTTTTAATCTGTTTTTCCAAGCATAGCTTTGAGGACTTTTTTTTTTTAATGGATGGAACATGAGATGATAACGTTAAGGGAAATGACTCTCAAAGAAAAACACTAAATGGTTTCACTCCTACATGTAATGTAACGAAACAAAGCAAATGAACTAAACAACACAACAAAAACAAATCTTCCACTCTGAAATCAAAATGGTAATTACAAAATGGAAAGGTAAGAAATGGGTAAATGGTTTAATTTGATAGTGGTGAATGGCACTTAGAACTTCGGTATGTGCACTGATACACAGTTATTGATGTACGAAGCTATGCCCCTGAAGCTTATATAAACTAATGTTATATCAATTGAAAAAGAAAGGAGAGAAAATGAGATTGGGATATTGATTGAACGGTTGTGTTTTGAGTATGTAAATGTATGAGTTAGACTGTGTTTCCACAGTCCTTTATTAGACAAAGTTAATATTTTAGAGACAAAATTCCATGTATCGATGTTAATTACACAGATTATAATTGAGCATGAACTCCAGGTGATAAGTAAGGCTTAGATGCATATTTCCAGAATATAGAACAATGGAGGATAGGCTTTGTATTCGGCAAGTTGGAAGACGACAAGAGCATGCTTTGATAAGTGATAGGTGTAGAAGTCTGATTGGAATGCCACAATTTGTGACTGAGATTCAAGAGCATGGAGGACACTCTACCAATATTTCCTAGAAATGGTGCCTATAATGGGGAACAAAAATAAAGAGATAATTAGAGATTAGGAGTATTTCCTACCTACTACAAATTAGAACAAAATAAACTTATACCCATGCTGATAATAAGATATTCTGTAGAATGGAAGAGAGAGCATGGAACAGAGAAAACTACTAAAGAAAGAAAGACCATCTTTGAAAACGAGAGTGAATCATTGTCAGAGGGCAAGTTTCACGCATGATCTTTAATAGGAGACAAATTCCTCCTCCATGGTAAGGAAATAAAAAGAAGAAAAGCATACACGAGTATAGGTTTAAAGCCTTAGTGATAAAACTATGAAAGATGCTTTGATTTTGTCTAAAGTTAGCATTTTACTGTCAACATCTAGTGAGTACTTGCCATATCCCAGGCTTCTTTGTAAAGCACTTCACATGCATTATCCACTTCAGTCAAGAAAGTGATATTGATAACTTCCTTGTACCAGAAACAGGCATACAGAAGATAAATCAAACCTATAAGATCAAGGGATTTATACCAGTTGAAAGTATCTAAATTTACTCTGTTTTTACCCATTAGGGTACATGGCCTTTTGAAGAGAGTTATTTTTGAGAGAGCAAAGATCTCAATTGTGTAAGGATATGTAAGAATTAATGAATTATCACATGCGGTACAGAAATCAAGTCTGTTGGAACATGTTGGAAATTTCTTTTGAAATAAGTTAACAATTTAATTTGCTATATATGGAAGACAAAATAGGTAATACATTTTATGATATGTCCTTAAAGATGTAATTGGGGATCCAAGTCTAATGACAAGGAGCACTAAAGAAAAAACAAACATATAATTCGTATTATATTTAGCTAAAAATTTTTGTACAGCAAATGAAACTAGCAACAGAATGAAGACAACCTACTGAATGGGAGAAAATATTTGAACATTATAATCCAAAAAGGAGTAATATCCAAGATTTATAATGAATTCATATAACAACAAATAATCTATTCAAAAAGTGAACAGAGGATCACAACAGACAACACTCGAAAGAGGATACAAAAATGGGTAATAGACACATGAAAATCAAAATTTCTTCTTTTTTTTTAGAGAAATATAAATTAAAAAACAAATAAGGTATTACATTACAATGGTAAGAACAACCTTTATCAAAAAGATAAGAAATAACAAGTAGTTAAGAGGGTGTGGAGAGAAAGGAATCTTTACGTGTTGTTGATGGGAATATAGGATGATACAACCATTTTGGAAAATAGTATGTTGTTTTTATTAAAACATTAAAACTAAAATTACTGTACAACCCAATAATCCCAATTCTATATATGTATGCAAAGAATATGAACACATTAACTCAAAGAGATATAGCCACCTCATGTTTATTGCAGCTTTATTTACAATAGCCAATATATGAAAAACACTGATATATAATGTATAATTTATATTACATAAATGTACATATAATGTGGATGTGTAAATAATCTAATACCTATTAAAGGATGTTTGGCAAAAAATAATATATATGTATGTGCATATATACATACATATATTTATATATACACATATGTGCCTATATACATAGGTGTAGATGTGTGTAAATATATGCATACATATACAAATGTATCACCTATATAAATAGAATATTGCTTAATGTTACAAAACAGTGAATTTTTTCCCATTCATGACAACATAGAGAGAGCATTAGAACTTATTGTGAATGAGATGAGCCGGAAGGAGAAAGATAGTTATTGGATGATCTGACCATTATTTGTAATATAAATAAACTGATAAAATTTTAGACTATGACAGGAAATCTGAGGTTATCAGAAGTGTATAAGGTTGGGCTCATATGACGAAAGGTATTTATCATTTTAGTTTATGTTTTCTCCTTTCATATTATTTTATTGTATTTTTAGCAGTTTTTGCTAATCACAATTAAGGGAAAACAGCTTGTATGAGGTATGTATACACACACTCACATGGGATATACAGAGGCATATATATTTTTCTATTAAGCAAATAATATTTGTAAACAAGCGTAGTAGCACATGTTAGTCAAATTGAATCAATTTTAAAATATATGATTAAGAAAACATGCATTTCCTGTCTACTCATTTACTTTTCTTGATTTTTAATATTACACAACAGTATTCAAACCATTAATCAATTTTTATTTTGTCTTACATTTTTCTTTTTATCCCTTAGGTAATTTTCTGAAATTAAATCTGGACTTTATCACTTGATAATTCTTTATCTGAGAAACTTTAGGCAAAATATTTTATGTTTGAAGACTATTTCCTCAGATTAGGAAGGTAATAGAACTATATCACTGGGTCTAAACGACAGATACTAAATACAGTCACAAATACCAGTACTATTATTGGTAATATTGCTCTTATTTGACTCTTCTTTGTCTTCCTAAATCTACTTTTGTCAATACCCAACCCATTTTCCTCAATTCAGCTACAATGATATTTTTGAAATTCACATTGACTGTTTTTCTTCTATGCCTAAAATAATTTAATAGCTTCTCATTGTTAAAGTAGAATTGAAAGTATATATTATATGTTAGACTCTACATGGAGCCTTGGCCTACTTAACAGGTCCTGACCATGTTCTCACTTTTCACCAAAAGTCTTCTTTAAGTGTTGAAATATATTATGCTCCTCATTTCCACCCCAGGGGCTTTCCATATGCTTGTTCTTCAGTTTGGAATGATAGACAAATTCCCAAATATTAGCTGACAACAACCTTCCCTTTACCAAAATTTTACACCTCATCTTTGTATACTTTATATGTGTGCATTCTTATCTTTTCAAATTAAACGACATTCTCTTGACCAACAATTCTCTATTCCTCTAAATAAGGTTATATTTCACATATAAACAAATTTGTAGATGAATTGATGAATTTTAATTTTCACATTTGCAATCAATTGTGTAGTCAGTTATTCAATTTCAGTCTGCCTGGCCATAACCAAACAAATAGATGAAGTCAGGTACATCAGAACAAGGACTGTCCTATATGATTGCCTTTATCTTATAGTAGTTGCTCAATACATTTATCATAAAAAAATGGAACAACAAGTATAGACAATTAGGTCAGCACACTGAATATCTGATTGAGAGTTTCATTTGTGGTATTATTGATGGTGTGGACAATCTATTTGAAAATATTAAAATATATTCACCAGAAAGATATTGTGTGCTCTAAGAAGCATTTTCAAAAACTTTTTACATCAGACAACGTATCCCTGAGTAACTGAGCCCTGAATTCAAGGAGTTTACTAAATATATCAGAAAGCATAGCAAGGAAGGACCGGATACATACCCATGGGTTTAACCTAATCTCAGTTATACAGAGTCCTTGAGTGCTCAGCAGGAGTCACTGGTGA
Source organism: Solenodon paradoxus (assembly GCA_004363575.1). Classification (NCBI taxonomy): domain Eukaryota; kingdom Metazoa; phylum Chordata; class Mammalia; order Eulipotyphla; family Solenodontidae; genus Solenodon; species Solenodon paradoxus. The sequence goes on from RJWH01000022.1 coordinate 1,785,628, forward strand.
TCTCAATAAATGACAAAACTGGATTAGAAAACAAGACCTGTTTCATTTAAGAAATGGAGCCTCCTCTCCACCATCAATGCATCTGCTTCAAATCAAGCTTCATTATGTAGACATCCCAGAAGGGACAAAGAAAAGTGAATGTAGAACGCAATTTTTCAGAAGCAGCTTCTGGAAAGAATACGCATCTATTGAGTAAATAAATTTACCTGTGAGATTGCAGTGAGGCGCACCCTTATTGATCAGGGATTCTCATTATCTAAGGAAGTTAAGTCTCTGCCTGAGAGTTCTGGACTAGGGGAATGGTGGGGACCTCCCCGGGCTTGAATTTCATTGAAAGAATTCCTTAGTATTTTACAAAGAAGTACAGTGACTGAAATTCTTATTTTATGATGGAATCACTGAAGGTATTCCTGAGTTAGTTTCCAACATTCCTTAGGCCAATTTGATATAAATCAGTCTTTTCAGAAACAAGAATCATCAATTCAAATGCTATTAAACTGAGCAAACTAAGTATGCCTTGGTGACTCAGCCTGTGCCTGGGGTGTAGACCAGGTAACGCCTGAGGACACAGGTTCCTGACCCAGGACTGGGGGAATCAACCAAACATAAATAAATAAAAGTTTTTCTTCCTTCATTTCCTCCCTTCAAAGTGTTCTTGCTCCTCTGCTTCCTTCCTTTCTTAAAACAACAAGATATGAACAAGGAAATTTATAGAGAAAGAGAGAATTATTTTCAGAAGTAACATCTGAATGGTCTTTCATATATAGTGGTAATAATAACAATAACAAAAAACCTATCCAAAATAACATTGATTACACTGAGCAGTCTAAGAATCAATTTTATTTTATACATGACTTCACTTATGTCATTAAACATCCTAAAATGGAATTAATTTAGCAATAGTTTTAGTTTTAAAGAAACCTCTTGTACTAACAATAGAATAGATTTTCTTGGTATCAGTAAGGAGAGTTTTCAATGTGGTTAGTATGACTGAGGAACTTAATATTTATGGTTGCTTAATTAATTTAAATGTAAACACCTATATGAGGCTTGTGACTACATTTTGAATGGTGCAGGTCAAGTGTCTAGCATTACAGTATCCTCATTTAGATAAATAGTTGGCAATCATATCTTTCCCCTCTTCACTTTTCTGAATTTTCTTTATCTCAGTTATTCTGGTATTATAATCTGACACAAATTTCGTTACATCTGCTTTATAAAATGTATTTAACCTTCCTTTTTGATAGTTTCTGAATCCGTTCACTGGTGGAAATGATATGCAATCCTAACTCTGCATTCATTTAATTTACGGGAAACTGTTAGGATTAACTTTTATGTTATTTGTCCAGTAGAGTTTAGAGAGATGTATGTTAAATGACAAGTGATAGTAGATAGCTAAAGAATTTCCATAATCTCACTACTCTCTACTGAAATTCAGTATAAGTTTCAAAGAATAGATTCATACATCAATCAATGTAAACAACAATGTGTCCCCCCTCAGGGTTCTACTGTCATTTACCAATCAAGCTTTTTAAAATTTTTCTGTATTTTTCTTCCATCTAGTTGACGTTTTAAAGCTTCAGTGGAAACACATTCCATGAGAAAGTGTTTTACAGACAGTTATAGGTTACTGACTCTAGTGGGATGAGAAGGCAACAAAATGGCTTTAGTATAATATGGAAATAGGCATCAAATCTATAACTATATTCAAAAATGGTTCGAAAACTCATGTTTTTAAAATTTGCTCAACAGATAAAACCTAAAAATCCACTGCAATTCAGCAATGCGATGGGTGGTTCTTGGTAATCTACATTAACTAAAACAAACAAGAGCTGCCAATCTAATTTAATGAATCAAATATTAAATAATAAAAAGAACAAATTTACGCAGAAGATGATCCTGAAACCATTTCTCTCTCTACTCTCTCCAGCCTTTCCTTTCTTCCTTTTCTTCTTTTTTCCCTTCTTCCTTTTGCTATAATTTAAGGCTTTTTTGTTTTCTTTTCCTACTTTTCTTTTTATTGACACGCAGTGATTATCTATTTGAAACCTCCATTTTGTCTTCTATATTCACACTGATCTATAATCAACATGGTCAGCATAACTATGTCTAAAATGATGCAAATTGACACAGTAAGTGTTCATTTTTCCTTCTATGTGTAAAGAATATGGGCATTAGTGAAAACACCTGGTGATATCTATTTATTTATACCTATTCCCTTATGAGTTTCCAATTTCCAAGATGTATTTCAAATAGTTTATGCCACAGAAATGTTACCAATGAGAAGATGGCAAGAGATTTTATCAGGGCTGCTCATTAACCCCAAATTGTAAATAGAAACATGTACATTTGGTGAGGATTCAGAATCTAAACCCGTAACATAATAAACAGAAAGTGTTATGAGGTGGAAATGAAAGTAAGAACTCATATGTGACATTTTTAAAAATTAATATTTCTTAAGCTATTGATAAATGGAGCTATTTGTGATAATATAACTGCTGAAGATAATCACAGCAACGCCCAATATAAATTTCAGTACAGTATTTTATTTTTTAATATCAAAAAACTAATATATCTTATTTCAGTTTGAGGAAACAGTTACTTTAGGGATGCAGGTTTTTGAGTGCTAACAGGTGACTTACTTTAAAGAAACTGAACAATCTGTGATTTTTAACTTGCTATGCAAGTGCCTGGTATTTTTTGGTTTTGAATGGGCAATGTTTGATTTCATTTTGAAAATTAATTAAAAAAGAGAAAAAGAAAACAGAGCCACCTTTTAGATGATCTAAAGTTGTCAACAGATTGTGTCCTTTATTTATTAGTTCACATCATAGTTGTCATTCTACTTAAAATGTCAGACCCCATAGAAAAAGACAGATTTGTCTCTTTCTAAATTGGACAGTCCCCTCATGACTGTAACAAAATTTTGTCTATAAGAAAGTTGCACAGATGTGTCACATTTGAAATGTTTAAAATGAATATAAACAGCATACTTAAAAAATTCAGATATGAATGCTAAATATTTGCTTACATCATATATAATAATTCATATACCTAAACCTGCAATTTATTTACTTTTGCTTATGTTGTTCAAACTGAACCTGTAAGTATAATCTAATTTTAAATAAAAATCAGATGACATAGGTACTGTAGCATTGTACTTCCAAGAAATTGCTCTGGGTTAATTCTTTTCTTAATATAGACACATCTTTCTATTGGTTACAGGCTGTCAAAGTGAAAACGGACTTTATAGTCAGATGTCTCAGGCTTTGTTATTCGTACTTGGGAACATAAAAAATGTAAATCAATTCCATGATTGAAATAGATATGAAATACAGAAAGTAGCTGTTGCATATAATTTTGGGAAAATGAATATGATTCTAAAGATGAGCTGGAGCATGAGTGAGAAGACACCACAGTGGGCAGCACAATATACATAATGTGTCCCCTTTCTGTGTTTTACAATATATAGATGAGGGAAAACTAAAAATATTTAAATTTAAAGGAAAATATCAGACATTAAAAATTCTTCTGAAATAATGTTATTTAAGGAGCATTGCATTGTAACATGCGGGTTTAAAGTATGCATCATAGCAAACCCAGGTCAATATATAATACATTCTTATCACCACTTCGTTACTTCATTTTTCCCATTCCTATACAATTTATCTGTACCCATTTTGCTTACCCACCTTCCTTCCCCCTTGTCCTCCTGCATCCAATTAATTTTCTTTTTTTTTTTTTTTTTTTGGACTAAAAGGCTAGTGTTGTTTGGTTTAGTTCATTTGTTTGCTAGTATTGCTATCCTTCTAATAAAGTGTATAGCTATTGATAAGGGTCCTATACTCAGATGAATCAACTAATATTAAGGTTCGTAAGTGACTACTATGCAATATATGAATGCTCAGTCATGAATTTACTTCTTTAAGTTTATATTCAGGTTGATATTAAATATTTATTATACCCTAAGACAGTGACATATGATAAACTGTGTCTGATTACAAAATATTCATTCCTCCTGCAGGTAACTTTTTAATAGATGATTTCCCTTCTCTGAAGCACAGCCTTGGGAGAGGAGCCTGCCAGCAGACCTGTAAGGCTGGAGCACTGAGTTTGGTGGAAATTTTGTTATTTAACATTTATAACTTACTCTCTTTTTTTCACAGCAGTTTCAGAATTTCTGTATCATTATCAATGTTGCAGATGATAAAATGACTGTGTAGCATGTTCAATTAATCTTTGCAGAGCCCTCAAAAATACAAGGAATTAAATCCAAGTGTGTAATTACAAAAACTCTCTGATATTAACAATTCCCCAAACCATATGCTATAGAGTCTGATACTGCAGACTTCATTGCAGTTGTGTTCAACTGAATTTCTTCAGTAATCATTGGTGCAGATCTGTGAATGGTACCACTGGTTCTCTACATTGGGTGTCTTATTTAGTTTGATAAAAATTCAATAAATAATGGGTTGTGATAATCACGTAACTATTTGATGTACAATAAACACTATAACAATAGAAAAATTGTCTCAGCTTATATATCCTAAAATATTCAAAATTATTACCTGCTAAGATCCTTCTGAGCAAAAAGACTGTGAATACTAAAAACTGACTGCAAACCATGGTTCATTAAGGCAAATCGGATATCCTCATATAGATGGCACAGCATGTTTTATAACACAATATATATATTGTTTATTATTAAATGCTGTAACTCTGAGGACATGTTTAATTTGTTTAAAAAATTTAATGTTGATTTATTGAATAATAAAGATATCAAATATAAATCTTCTTTCAATATAAGATGCTATTTAACAGCAGCTAATATTCTTACACATAAATATAGCTTTGGGGGCATAATTACTATGCATTATTTTGAAATATTTTTGATATATTAATATATAGTATATTTGATATATTAAGCATAGATATTCTTTACTACATGTGATAGACCCATACTTCGTTATTTTAAAAAAAAATTCATTCCTAATAGGGACAAACATCAAATTATATTTCTAGTGAGAAGTTATCCTTTTGTCACTATCAAAAAAAATTGGTCATTAGGAGAATATTACAAACACAAGAAACTATAAATAAACTTTCTCTGTTGTTTCAGGTAAAGCGATATACTTAGCACTTAGATATTAGAATGTCCATACATACACACCAAAGATGAAATCAACAAAATGTAAGTAGATATATTCAGTTTATATTCAATTAGAAACAAAAAAAATGATTAGTGGCTTATGTAAATATGCATTTGGAGAGATTGTTTTAATTATCTTAAAGATTATTTACTGAAGGAACATTATATCATATATAGGATTAAGGTTTAAGGTGTGCATCGTTGTAACTGATTACAAATAAATTAAAAAACAAAAATATCTTCAGCTTTCACAAATAAAAATGAACAAATACAATTACTTACATATAGGATTTTATTCTAAAGAACACATTCAGCATATAGTCATTCATAGTCAGTGAATAAAAATGTTAAATTTGGGTTATAAATAGCATTTATAAATAGCACATATGAGAAAATCAACATTAAATTATCCCTGACTATTGAAGAAATAGTATGAGAAAAGTAAAGAGAAGAGGGAGGGAATCAGACAGGTGGTGACCCCAATCACTGAAGCAAAATTGGCCTCCTAGATGGATACCGAAAAAACCAAGGTAATATGATGGTGCAATTGCAAAATGTTCCAATATCTGAATTCCATAAAGTATCTCAAGTGTTTTATTGTTTTCTTTCTGTGAAAGATGGACTATGGCTTCAAATGATTGATGGCTAAAGGCATAAAGTGGATATCTTTGCAAAATGAGGGAAGAAATAACACAAAGGAAATAGCTGGATCTGAAATGTAGCATCTCTTAAAAATATATTTGTCAATTTAATAGCATTTTGATAGATGAATTGAGTTGTGTTAGAAATTAATCTTTGAACTCATTTTCACACTACAACTTAGTACTGAAGCTCTGAAGTAAGGAAAAGTTGAATTCAAATTAATTTCTAAGAACCTAAAGCTATGAGATTTTATGGAGGCATTTAAACACCATAAACTTCACTTTTCTCCTCAGTAAACTAGGATACTAATACATACAACACTGAGTTATTTCATAAATCAATAACATATATTTAAAAACTATGTATTGTGAAATTTAACTAAATGTGTATATTAATAGTTCATTATCTGGTACAGAATAGAATCTTTATACATGTCAACCTGTATGCTAATCACAGTGTTTAAGTGAATTTTCTTAGGACACAGTAGCCTCATCTCTCAATGATGAGAATAACCATGAAGAGAGAGATTGTGGTGAGTTAATTATAATACTCAATGTAAAGTCATTAACTGAGAAGTAGTGGCACCAATTTTTTAAAAAATACAATGCGTGTGTGTGTTTGTGTGTGTGTATGTTTGTGTAATTATTTCTAGTACCCCATCCAAATTCTGGTGTTTGGCAGAAATCCACCTACTTTCTAATATAACCAAAAAACAATTATTTTTAGCAAAACTCAAAATAGAATTAAAAGGTACATGTTAGCTCAAAATACAGAGATTACGTTTGTCATACAAATAGTTGACTCTGAACAATTATTCTACTACACTAACCAATATATATTACCTATGACTGCTTAAGGGTCTTACCACTGGCTGACTCTTGTCTTTTCCAGAATTCATATGTTGAAGACAAGACATAGCCACCAGTATCTAAGCAAGTGATTAGATTAGAAGACAGGGCTGTGAAGGGATTATTAAGATAAAAGCAGGTCTTCAAATTGCGTCCTAATCCAATCTGCTTGATGTCCTTGTAGAAGTGAACATTTAGACACACGCACACATCACAGATGTGTACTCACTAAGGAAAGACACTGGGAGCGTGACTATTTGAGAGCCAAGGACAGAGGCTTCAGGAGAAACCCAACCACTGACACTTTGATCTTGGGTTTCCACTCTCTAGAAATTTGAGAAAATGGTTACCCAAGATGTGGTATTTTCTGTGGTAGCCTGCATAATCCATCCACATGATACAAGCAGAGTGGAAAAACAAAGAGGTGGGAACTGGAAAGGCAGAAACTGTGTGTTGGGAAGGAAACCTTGTGAGGAGGAGGTGGAGAAGAGATCTAGAGATGGAAGCGTTATGGATTAAATCTGGTTAAGCTGTATGCCACCCCGAATCCTCCCTTTGTCACGCATTTTCCAAAATTGACCGCTCTCCAAAACTGACAACCTTCTGACATACTATAAAAGATCTTTATTTTTATCTTTATTATCTCCTCATCCCAAATATCTGGGAGGGAGTTGGTTCTAATTTGCTTTCTTTTCAAATTTCCTTTATGTGATACCTGTCAGTCCCTAAAAAAAAATCCCTGGTACTTATTAGAGATAAAAAAAATACATAGTGAATAAATGAGTGGTTAGTTCTGAAGGGAAGAGACAACTGTATGCTTCTCTGAGACAAAAAGAACCTTGTGAGCTGTATAGTTGGGTAGAGACCCTTGTTAATCAACTAAGGTGAAGCGATACAACAGGTACCACAGCACGCTTGTCCTAAAATAATCATCCAGCAAAATATGTTTTATTGGTTAGTTAGCAGAAAGAAATGTTAACCTTTTGATTTCTGAAGTTCAGAGTTTGGCTTATAAGGTAGCTGAATACTGGGGCATGGGTATTAGAATACAATTTGTAAGGGAGTTTGTATCAGCATAATTAAACTACAAGATAAAACAATGAAATGCAAATGCATCAGTCACAATAAGCATTATTTTACTTTTTGCAAGTTAATATATTTTAATATTGAAAACTTAAACTATGCTAAGATGAAAGCTATTTATGCATACTCACTCATTCTCAAACTTTAATCTGGTTAAGAAGGCAAAAAAGAAACAGCAAACATGACATTGTTGGAGTCTGACCAAGTAATTAGCCGATTACCAGAGAGTGGAGAACTGCCTGTAGGCAAACCTTTTTTTCATTTTATTTAGAGATTTCATTGTCAGAATATTCAGAATAAAGGTTTTATTTATTTATTTATCTAAAAATAGCAAAGACAAAGAGACCCTGCTACAAAATCATATAGGGGCGGAACAATATGGGCTATATGGAGCAATTTGATTAAATGGTATTGTTTTATTTTATTTTTTTTATTGGAGCACAGTAGTATAAAAGGCTGTGTAGAAACTGACCAATTCATGGGAGACACTGGTTTTCAGAGTACATAGTATGGATCACTGAAAACTTTTATTTATAGGATGCTGACCATGACAATGCATGATGGAAAGATCAACATGATGACATTTTATGTCCACAGAAAATAGTATGTACAGGATGAAAAATGTAAGAAAATAAATCATCCTCTCTTATAAAAAGGAAAGTAGCAGGGATAGAACTTAAAGGGTGATCTCAAGAACACTTAACGAGTGAAATAAAAAGAGCAATGTCACTGATTATCATCAAGGTCAAGTAATGACTAGAAACCACATCAACAGCACTGGTTTTTCTGTTTCTTAAATCAAATGCCAGTGATGTGTATGTGACTTCATTGTGGGTTACATTATGACTGTAATCTGGACTGTTTTCTTTCTCAACTATGGTCAACTCACTAAATGTTTCCTTTCACTGTCCCTCCCGTAGAAATCATTCAGTTCCTTTCCCATCAATACAATGGTGAAAATTTAATTTGACATCCAAAAGGGACATTCTTATTAATAATTATATTGGCCAGCAGACAGAAAACGGACATTTCCATGCAAAGTAGAAGATGTGTTTGTCCTACTTCTCATATTAGATGTCATGATTTTCTTTAAAAACCCTGTTAAATATGCAGATACTGTTAATTTAATGCTGTTTCTTTTTCTGTGTTTAGGTGTATTAATCCTTCCTATATATTAGACAATAAGCTAAAATAGACTTGGATTTTAAACATTGTGCAAAAAATAGCAAACGCCTGATACCTGTGATTTTTTAAGCTTGGATATTCTGAGTTAGAACTGTTGAGTCCACACAGAGGACAAAATGTTCAAACCAAAATGGTATCTAAACATCAGTCATTGAAATACTTTAAAAATTAAAGCTTATTGATGGTTTGTAACTGGCCAGATGCTGTAGACACAACCTGAGCGTATATCAAAGAAACATTTTTTTTCTAGGAATGTTTTTGAAAGCTTTCAAAGCCAGGCAGAAGCCCTGCTTCACTTAGAAATTGCTACAGTGATCGTCTGGAACTGTTGAAAATGGAATATCCAGCATTTGCTGCATTTGTGTTCTGTTTTGTTTTGCTTTGTCCCACTTTTCCAGATGCTTGTCATATCTGCATGAATGGCGAATAGTTCCTGGCTGATCAGCTATCATAAATGCTTTGCTTAATTTACTATGGTATAGCAGTCTTGGTTCGGATATATTTTACTATGCTATTGTACTGAAATGTTCTTTTGAAATTATTTTTTTCCTAAAGACCAAGGAAAAGTAGTAAACTATTGAGAGAAAGTTGGTAAATCACATAATTATCAAATGTAATTGCAATAGCAGAAATAAACTTCTGAGTTTAGTGAATAATCCAAAAATGCTTGACTATTATGTAGGAAAAGTAATACCTTTGGAGGACTAGATAAAAAATAATGCTATTATCAACCGATTGTGCTATAGAAATGAATATGCAGGTGATAGTATCATAATATGGCAAGACTGAACTATGTGGTAATAGACTTAAAATTTAAAATTTAAACTGAAAATGAAGTACATTTTAAATAAAATTGCTTTCGGAGGAAGAAATAATTTGATTTAAAATATTTAACAGTCATTTTTTTTAAATAACGGTTCTTTTATGAAGAGAAGTGTCAGAAGTTACATTGTATTGGATCATGTTATGTGGTGTTATGCTTAATGACAAAATTTAATGTTTACTCAGTTAAGATTCTTCTTCAGATTATATTTAATCAAGAAATCCAGAAAATACAAAAGATGCTAAATTATATGCCACTAGCATTTATCAACCCAGGATGTTTTATGGACACATCTGATAGAGAGAAGAAATGAAAAGACCTTGGTAAAAAAATCTCAGAGAGTATCTTTGGTTGTTCTGAATAATCCCCATCTAAGAGCTCTGAGCTCCAGTACCTCCTCTCTCTCCCAAAAGACTGAGATGGAATAATTTCGAAAACCTTCCTAATAAGCACTGTGTCAGCACAAGAATCCTGGGAGCTCTTTAGGCTAAGCTGGCAGGCTTTTGAGATCCTGATGCTAACTAGGGTCTTGGGCTTTGCGGAATGAGCAACAAAATGATTTGTGTTTCTACTCTCTCAGCTAATACAGATGGGAAATCCAATGGCTCACAGGGTTTTGCAAACTTTTAACTTGCTGACAATCACCTGTCCATACTAGGAAGCACTGAAAGACCAGGAATGGAAAATTTCTGAAAACTGGAGAAAAATGCTCCGTGTTCTGACTTTCTCTCTGATGTGTAAGTGTACAGACATGTGATTTCCCAAAGCATACAATGATATATAAAATTTACCAAGACATAACTGCAAGTACAGTTATGTAATAAATTATAATTGTATGCATATCCTATGTACAACCAATATGTACAATGTACTTTACTAAAGATGCAGGTAGCAATGAATGAGCAGAGGTACACAGGCAGAAGTATTTTTATTTAGTTGTTCATCTTGGATGTTCCCACTGACCCTGGGATGCATACCCAGGACCTTGGAATGTATGTGAACTTCACCCAAACACTACTCCACCAGAAAGCGCCATGATTTTTCTTTGAATTATAAAAAGAACACATTTTCAATTACAAATACTGAAAAACATTAAAGGCAAAATTAAATTTTCACTTAATTCCTTCATGAGAAGAGAACATCATTAGTTTAATATTCCTGAAAATTCTTTGCTGCTCACCCATTCATCAATACGTACATAACCTTACTCAGGCCCTTGATACTTAGCTATCACAAAGGTTCTGAACTTCATTTGCATCAGCTAGATACTTAATTGTTCATTCTTTCAATTTTAGAATTCAGGACTGAGCAGTATTTTTTCTGTGACTTAGCAGATGGTAAATATTTTTGGCTTCCTAGTACATGGTTTCAGATCACACCATTGTAAGGAGTCATAGGCACATGATGGATAAATGGGGATTTGGCCCACTGGATAGTTTGCCAGTATTAATCTAATTTTCCATGTGATTCCACCTTACATATGATCAAGTGACTCACAATGCAGGCAGATTCTAAATCATGGCATAGTAGATAGAAACACAGACTTTGGAGTCAGTGTTTGAATGTATCTTATGGTTTTATCTAAAAAATTAGAATGCTAATAATTTCTCCTTCAAAGTATAGCTCTGCACATAAAATGAATTGATGCATCTAAAATAATTAGTATAGTTCCTACATATACATGGACTATAATAATTCATGCAGCTATAAACAATATTGTAATAATTATTATTTTATATTTATGTCATACTTAATATCTTACATGTACACAAAATATCATGAATTGTTGAATTTACACTATTGGATTTTATAGATTGAATCATTTTGTATCAAGTCATAGAGCTTTGTGTAATTTAAAATTTGGTTTACATTGTAGAAATCTATCATGCCTAATTTCAGCTGGGCAGGTTACACGGATGAGTGCATCCCATAAATTCTCTGTTAGCTTTCCTCTTCTCATTCACATTAAGGACAAACTTGGATTTATAAACTTTCTATCACTAAATCATCTTATATAATCAATCTCCCTTGAATGTGAAGTAGTTTCACTGAAAACAACTATCTTTTCAAAGCTCTGCAGTGAGGCAGAACTGCATCAATTTTCAGGCACAGAGAGAAGCAAAACAATTAATTATTGCCATAGTAATGAAAAGTCCAATATTTAATATATTTAGACTCCAAATAAAAGTATAATGATTACATAAAAGCCAAGTCAATTCTAATCCGTTTATTTTCTAAAGTCTTGATGACAAAATTTATGTAGAAAATGTAATAATTGTAGTTGACAAAACTTTTTTTAGAAAAACAATATTATCCTGTGTATAACATAATGCCATAATATAAAGGAGTAAAGCTTCGTTGACTTCTTTCGTACACTTCTCTCAGTACAATATAGTGATGGTGAAGGTAGTATTAAATTGTTAATTAATTTATTGATTGATTAGACAACTTAGAAAAGTGAGAAACATTAAAAAAATAAAACAACTGAATTTTCAGTTCAGAAAACTACAGCATTTTAACAATATAAGAGAAGAATTTTATAAGATAAATAGTACTCATTTTTACATGGAAATCATCACTTATGACTTGACAATAAACTTGTCTCTATTACTTAAATAGCAAGAACTTTACTTTCTATGCTTGGAAACTCAATTCATGTTTATTGACATTCACTAGGCAATATTTCTTCAATTATCACTGTTCTCTGTGCATAAATGAAGAGGTAAGGATAGTGAAGATTATTTTTCTCTAAAAATAGGGGAGCTGATTCCTAAACAAATTAAGTAACATGCCCAAAGAAAACATATCCTTCAGGGGATGGAGGCAATACATGAATACAGGTCATTTGATATAGATTGTTCTAATCTACTACACTACAGTTATTATTAGAGAAACAAACGACTTCTACTATTTCAAAGAAGGAAGAAAAATTATACTGGTGGCAAATTCATGCACTGGGTAAGAGCCTGATCAATTCTCGTTTGAGTTTTCTGGTTACTTTTGAATCCGTATTGTCTAGATAACAAACCTTATTAAAATATTCAGAAAGATATAAAATACAGTAGAAACATATACCCAGAGCTGGATATATACTTCTCCATCAAATTCATCTATAGAGGTATGGCATTTAACATTTTTGTCATGACAACATCAAAATTATATTCATACAGTCTTGAGATTGAGAATCTTAAATGCACACATACATGAAAACAGATTTCTCACCATTTGTGCTAGCATAAACAAGAAACTGAACTGACCATGTTTGAGTGATAATACAGACTGGTAGTTGCTTGATGACTAATAATTTTTTAACTTCTAAAATTGAATCCCTCTAATAAGCTCCACTGTGAGTAGCTCAATGATTCATTTATAATTAAGAGGCTTCAGAAGAATACACATACTTTAAAATGAGTTGCCCATATATAGCAGGCATTAATGAAAGGTGTTTTCTCTCAAGAAATAGATGAGCCCTGTATCTTGCCTTTTCCTAGTTCATTTCAATTCACTAGCTCCTCATGCAGAAACTAACTTGGTTCATTGTAGCAATAGGACTTTATTAGTCAACACTGAAACACTTATAATGTTTAGTTTACACAGTGTCTCATAGGTCAAAATTAAATATAATTTATTATACTAATATTATACTCTAACAATTTAGTTTTTCAGCTTATTTTGCAAAAAATATTAAGTTTTCTATGTTTTAAATTGAAATGATACGCATGTTTATTTTCATAAAGCCAAAAATATCACTTCCTGCATATGGTTATTACTTTCTAAAATATGCCTCAATGAAAATTATTTATGTAAAGAAGTTGCTACCTAGAGAAGTAATGCTTATTCATGTAAAACTATTCATCTATAAATGGAATTGTATTCTTGAAAATTTGTAGTAAAAGCAATAAAATCAGGCTTATTAATTATTTTATCCAAGTACATTAAAGTGGATAAAATCTAATGAATTCCTTTATCTTATATATTCAACTAAATATTGAGGTGCAATAAAATTTCAAAAGTATTACAAAAACATCACCTTCTATTTAAAAATAATTTCCAACTCGAGTAATAACTTTTTTAATGTAAGCTTTCCTTTCATTGCAGTACCATATTATGGTTTTATAGTTAGTTTGGATAATGATATCTGTGGCATACTTAGAGATTCTGGTTTCTGACATTTCCATGAATATCCAAATACAATTATTTTCTATTATCAGTTAAAAATGGTCCATGCAGTATGAATTAATATGTCATCCAACTTCTATGTACTCTCTGTTCTTCAAAAGCTGAATACCTTCTACTGGAGTGCTTTAACTAGTGTTCATGAAGTTTGGATATATTTACATGGAGAAAGAGAAAGAGACTCAATATATGTGACAGGGGAGACACACACACACATATATATATATGTATATATATAATTTATACAATCTTTAATTTTTTGACTAAATTTCTAGCCAGGAAGTGACCAAGGAATAATTTTTCAGAAAATAATTTATATCGTATAGCTGCATAGTCCAGAAGAGTTTAACAGAAGCAAATTGATATTTTATAAATGACCTTTTTATATCATTGATTACATACATCCTATCAGATGGAAAAACAGGCAAATCACACTTGCCATTTTAATTTGTAGCAGCCACTCTATAAATGTAAAATAAGTAAAATTAATTATAATACTATATTTTACTTAACAATATCTCAAACATTATCATTTTAACATAAATTATGTAAAAATATTCACTGACTTCAATCAATTTAGATTAAATGGCAATTCAGCTTCTCATTTGCATTTGCTACATATCAAATGTTCAATAAACACATGTGCCTAGTGTACTATTTGCTCTCCTACTGGACAGTGTAGCTCTCTCTAAAGCAGGTAACAGATCAGAAAACTTTTGTGCATTTCTTGAACAATTTATTATTTCTCATAAAATACAGACACAAATAGAATATTTTTAAGTACATAGCTTCTGATCTTTCTATAATGTTAGTCTCTAATGTATTCATGTTCACTATAAACCATTCAGCACGGCCTTTTATTTTTTCTTAAAATATATACAGATGCATAACTTCTACATCTGAAGTGACTAATTTCATTATCCCTAAAGAATTTAAATGTTATTACTATACATTTATTCAGATCTTCAATCTATAAAATGATCACGTACAATGAACAACAGAGCACAATTTTAATTCTATGATGTGACAGAAGCAGAGAACATAACCAAGAGCCTCGCTTTGTGTAGAAAGAAGATTAGTAGATTCTCAGGAGGGAAAAGGATAGCAGCTAGCATAAAAAGCAATTAAACAAGCCACACAAAACTCACTGATCACAGCATCCTTGTTTTACTCAAACAATAGAGCTATCTGATAGGAACTCTGTTCTTGAAGGAAGAACTAATGCAAAGATCAAGGAATCATAAAGTTAAGAATTAAATAAAGGAATATTGAATATTTCTGTTTGCCCTTCTGTTTTTTTTTTTATGAATTCAATATAATTTCTTGTGGAAAGACAGCATTGATGACAAAATGTTAATTTAATTCACATAAAGATAAAAATAATAGGGAGAGGCTGGAAAATAACAATACAATAGAAAAAAGACAAGTTATTGGAAGAAGTGATACGAATATATGACTCAAGTCCAGATTAGAATTGATAAAATGTGAAAAATACATGCAAATACTCTACTTGTGGGAAATTAGAAGGAGGAAAGAACAAGTCTATTGTTGAAAGCAAAGACTCTGATATGAATACTACTCAGTACAACCATCGAAAAGTCAATCCTTCTCACCCCCAATTTCTTCTTCTATAAAATGGGATCAGTTGAAAGAGTATTAGGAAAAGAAAAAAGATAGGGCTGAATATTCAGAGTTAATCACTGAAAATAGATCTGTTCATATTAAATGATTACTGTGCATTCTTATTTCCTTTCAAATATATTTAAATCCAAATATTGAAATTGACAATATTTTTTCAATATTATTTGAGGAAATGTCCACCTCTTCCTTCAATCTATTAAGCTTTCCTTGATACACCTCTGCTAGTTTCTACATCTACACTTAGAATTACTTTTCTATTATCCCCAAATGTTCTATTAGTATGTGTTTTCTTTTCTTAGATCACGTTCTCATTTATGTCATTTACACTTACTTTTCATATGTCTGGAAAAGTCTTCCTTTAACTCTCTGTGAATAGGCCTACTCTGCACTTTCAACTCTCTGAAAATTCATTATCTACTCAGAATGTTGTTGCCAGACTCACCTTATCAATCACCCTAAAGCTCCACATGCTTTCTCCACAAGTCTAATTCAATGTGAAGCAATCTCTTCATGTACGTGTTTATAGTTTGCTAATCCTACTGCATTGACTATAAATCCAGTGTTCAATATCTTCATCATTGACCTTGAAGTAGGTCCTGACTTAGTAGGTTATCTATGAGTATTTAATGAATTCATGGAGAAACAGCAAATGTCAGAGTTTAGGATTATATTTTTGTAGAGTCACACACACAAACACACACACACACACACACACTCCACAGAATATCGCCGAAAATGAAATCTATAGGAGAACTCTAACACTCTACTGAGTTATAGTTTTGCTTTTCATATACATAGACACACAGAGAGACACACACACACACACACACCCCATCAGTAGTAAAATGACCTCAAATTCATTCCATCATTCCATTGATGTTTGAAAATATTGTCTAATAAAAAGGATATCATGATACTTATTTCTGATGTTGGTCAATATCATAATTGTTTTATTTGTTATACCCTTCCCTGCCCTCCAAAAGAGATGAAGTTGTTAGTTACATGGCTTCATAGTGACTTTAATGGCTATAATGTGGATTGATATAAAATGCATCTTATCAGGATGATAAGAGGTTTCTGTTAGATTTCTTTTTTAAATAACAGATCACTGACAGGAATAGTCATATTATAAAAAAATAAAGAAAAAACCTATTCATATGAAAAAGAAATAACCAACCAAAAAAACATAAATGTCTCCAAGGAATCCAATAAAATCAATCATCATAAATTCTGCAATAAAAATCAAGAAGATTGAGTCCCTCCTTTGTTGAAATTCTCATAAACAAGATGTCACTTATAGCAGTAATTTATAATTTCTTTATAGACACTTATTCTATCAAGTGTTTGCCTCAAAACTGCTAAGAAAATCAGATCAAAATAGTTTAATTAAGAAACAGAAACCCTGTATGATTCCATTCATCTGATATATATATAGATAAACCTAATAATCAAGTAAACTACTAAAACAAAGTGAAGCACTTACTTTATAAATCCAAATTAATGCTTACCAGAAAGGAAGTATAGACAAATTATGCAAAAGGGGTCAATTCTATGTAAAGGATAGAACTGGAATGTTAGTGGAGAACTTATAGATATATAGTTATTGATTTATGATGCACACCTGAGACATATAATATGCAAAATTGTAACAATAAAATATTTATCCAATAAAAACGCAATCATTATAATCTTTATCAGGACTTTCTGTCCAAAATATTAGCAGAAAGTAAAAGCAGGACCTGATACACCTATTCCCAATTTTGAATTAAAGTATTCATCAACATACACAAAATTGCAAAATTACTGCTACTCATTCAATACAAATTAAATAAGCAACAAAACCTACCCTTACACTGTAAATGCGTGCAACTCAATAAATAATTAGCTTTTTTAATATGTCAATAGAAAGTCCCTAGAAACATAGTGGTAAATACATATACACATTCTGATATTCATTACAAGTCTTCCAGGCAATAGAGATTCTGTATGTAAATGTGAGCTGATGAGAGTAACAGAAAGCTAGGATGTGATGTTATGAAAGTGCAGAGAAAACTAACCTTCCTGAGGAAAAACCTCTTTGAACAAGAAGTGTTCAAACTGAGATTTTATACATTAAGTCTTTTAAACTTCCCACTTCTTGAATATTTAAAAACTGTGCATTTCCTATTGCAAATTGAATCTAGGATAAAGAATCATAATAAGATTCAAAAATAACAGGAATATTAGAATTTGATGAAGTTAAAAAAGGAACCCTATCATAAATACATGTATCCAAGTGTTTATAAGGATTAAACTGATTATTCTGCCAACATTTCTAGAAATGTAACAGGAACGTGATCTTCTTGGATTGAATAGCAAATATGGAAAGAAAATAAGTCATGATGTCACCTCAATAACTGAATTTACAATTGAATAAATGAATCTGTGTGTGTCATAAGAGCTGGTGAAAAAAAACACCATCTGATCTATTTCTACGTAAAGAGAAGAATTTGTCAGTAGGGGGGTAAAAATAAGAGCAGTGAATGCTATTAAATCTCTGGTGGCAATTGTGGTGTGATAGATGTATAGACAGTTGTGTGAAGCTAGTCTCCCCAAATTTATGTCTCTGTATCTATATAGATATATACAGATATAGATAAATGCATTTATATATGCTTGTATAAATGTATGTGTATATATATAAGCAAACAAGACATTAATAAAAATAAAGAATATATATAATTTTACCATTTTTTAGAACATTTTACAATATTTACATTTCAATATCTAATGTTGAACAACCAATAATAATGTTAGAGAGAAAGAGTAATTAAAGCTTAAGACATGTACAATTAATAGAGCAGTCCTATATTCTTCCAAAACCATGCTACAAGAAAATACATCTGAGTGAAAGAAAGAAAAAGTAAGATTTCATTTAAGTTGTATAAATGAAATAGAATAAAGGTAAATATTCAGAAATTTTAGAGTGCATTTTGTCACTGAATTGTGTACAAAGCAAAAAGCAACCTCATTTGAAATAGTCCCCAAAAATACACAAGTAAAAGCAGATCACATAGTGCCAATATTCATATACAATTGAACTATATATGAACTCTCTCTCTCTCTATATATATATGAAAAGGTCTACATTCCCTTGTGTCTTCGCACAAAGTACTGTTTTACACTTTTCAGAGCATAAGAAGGGTTAAAGATAATTTGAAGGTATACTCTGAAACATGCATAAACAAATATAGATTAAGATGAATGGACTCAGGTTATTTACTATTGAGGGGGAGGTCACAGATTAATATATTTTTTCCAATATCACACATACTGACGTAAAAAGTTATACTTGGGCAAAGCTCTACAGAGGAGAAAAATAATATTCAATTCCCTCTGTTAGCTTGCATTTCATACTTCAAGTGAGTACCTTAGAAGGCTGTGGATAGAAAATTATTTGATTTCCAACATTCAAGGCCTAAATGTATTTCAATGGCTGTACTAAAAATAGCAAAAATGTATTAAAGAATCATTGCTAGTAGAGATTTTTATTCAATGTCCTAATTTTCTGATAGCTTATAAGCCATGATCTATATTTAAAATTTTCTGATTTGTTGCCCTAGTATTGGAATAGGAGGAAGGCAAACTTAAATCTTCTTGGAACAATAGTCATAGAGCGTCCTAGATTTATGTCCCTGGAAATATCAAGTCCTTTAGACTCGTTATGAATAGCAAATCTTTGGAATAAAATAATTTAGTTCAGCGTATATAGGATATATAGCCCATCAAACTAATATATATTTTCAATATTTATACAGGTATATGCTTTGCAAAAGTCCCTCCCCACAAGAATAAAATCTGCATTATTTAGAATATATTCCAGAACTAAATAAATGAGGCAAGGTCGTATTTTGACTTTCTTGTCTGACATGGTTGAGGTAGAGGAAGGTATTGTTTTAGAAAATGAATTGTAGTGTATGCAGTTTGTTTTCTTTTATGAAAAAAAAAAAAAAAAACCTCACGTGTTGAAATAGTTGAAGATAGCAATGACAGCAGTTAGTACTGCTCCCTTTGCTGGCCTGAAGTCACAAGAAACTAGGGTTAACAATCTATGTCACCACACATTAAAGCCCTGCTGATTAGAAAGAGGCCCTTGCTGACCCTCATAAGTCAAAGGTTCTAAAGGAATTCTCTGAGACAACAAAGCTCTACTTCTCCCAAAGAATAATTCTATAATGATAGCAATCATAGCTGTCTCGTTTACAGTTCTGATGAATGTCAGGCTCTCCTCTAAGCCCTTTGTATGCATAAATTTATTTAATCCACCTAACAACCCTATGACGAGGGTTATCTGCTCAGTAGTGCATCGCAGAAAGAGAGGCACAGAGAAGCGAAGAATATTCCACAGATGACTCAGCTACTGTCGTTTTAATCATGGGCATTTGATTTAGACCCTGTGTATCTTAGGCCTTCCTCTGTATTTACCCCAGGGAGATTCTGTTAAACAAACACATATGCATATGTATACCAATGTGGAAAGCTACATTTTTTTATAAATGCATTGACATGAAGTCTTCATTCATTTATATTGAAATTCTGATTAAAACATGTAGGTGAGTTTTTGGTATTTTTTTTATTCTTTAGCCTACAGAGGCACAAGGAAAATAATCAGAATGAATATTTCAATAAAATATTGTATAATTAGTAATAATTGTGAGATGATTTATGCTTAAATCTGTATATATTTATGTACATTCAGATATACAGAAACGTGTATACATAGAGGTGTGTGTCCATCTGCATGTATTATTGTCTATGTATGATGTCTATATTACCATCTCCTATTTACAACTGTGATTTCTATTATAAATACACAGCTTTAACTACTATCATTATCCTTTATTTATTTGCTGATTTTTTTCAGGAAAAAATGAACTAATTCATTTTCTTTCTGAAACATATGGTTTTGCTTTATTAAAAGCGGTAAATATTTTTTTCTGCTCCTTTGGTTTCCTGTTTTTTTGGAACACATAGAGTATGATTGAACATTTTCAATACACTGAGCTAGAACTTGCTAACCTAACTCTGAAAGAAGCAAATGGTTAACAGCATCTCAAAACCCTTTCATGCATTTCTGGTGTTTGCTTTTGTAAAATTAAATCAATCTATTAGAAATGGCATGAGTTTAGGATTTGTTCTCTATAAAGTATCTAAAATAAGGAAAAAATCTAACCAATAAAAAATCAATGTTTTAAAATTTCAAGTTCTTTAATAATTTGATAGATATCAAAAATACTAAAAAGAAGACAACAATTTTCATTTATTTTCTCAGAACATTTTATTGTAAAAACAGAGTATTTGCAGATATACATTTATAAACTATTCTCAGATGTAATTCTCCAATAAAATGCATTATTTGTAGTAATAGTTTTTTAAAGCATTTTATTTAGCTTTCTTATTTATTCATCTTGATAGTTCCCTCTGGCCCCAAGATACACATCAGGTCCTTGGGATGTATGTGGATCACATTGGGCAAAGACAACTGACCAAAATAATATGAAACACCAATAATACAGTTTTAAAAACATAAATAGGATTTTTTTGGTCTCTTATCCTAGTCTTAGTCATAAACTGAAATTAAAATGACTCGATCACTTTTCTTATATCATTGGAACAGTCTATAAGAAAAATTTGCAAAAACTTTATATTATTTTACCGTTTTTCTAATTTAATGTACATTAATTAGGAACTCTGATAACTTATTTGGAATTTTATCTAACAGTAATATGTTAAGGAAAAATAAATTTTCTCTGCATAGCAAATCTGTATATTTACTAAAAGAAAATTTATTTAAAAAATGAGAAAAAGTACCCCCTAAAGTGGATCCTCTAATATAGATACTAAAAACTCATTTTTCTGTGTATCTTTGTAGTGAGACATAATTGATTTATTTTAGTTTTCCAACAAGTAACAGAAAATACATCAATACCACTTTCTAAGAGAGTGATGTTTTTTTCCGTATAACAAGGAACCAGGACAAAGCTTGCACTTTCATACTATTATCAAGTACTATTTTTATTTTTCATCCTTTTTTAATAAAGGTTCTTAAATATACTACTTTCCTTATGACACACAACTGAAATTTTTGCCCTTTTCTGTTGGAGGAAGAATAGCAATTTCTCTATTTTCAGCTGACTCAAGCATTTCTGGGGGAAAAATTAAAAAAAAAGTTAAATAAAGGAGAGCTAGTAGTTTCTCCAAGTGTGGTTATTTCCCTTTTACATATTTTTCATCCCAGAAAAATCAGACCCTTTACAGTGAGGTGATGCATCAGTCTTAGGGTTTTTGATTGACTCACTATCATCTTAAAGGGCGGAGACTACTGACATAGCTTCTTGTGTCAGCAATGCACTCTGGAGCTGGAGGAGTAACAAAAGACTCACTTCCACTATCAGACTAAGAACCCTCCACCGGATAACATTAGCCAATTCTAATTGCAATTGAAGCAGAGAAAACCAGCCTCTAAACGTTGGTGGGTGGGGTGCATGGAGAAAAGTAATGAGGTACATTTAGACACAGTCAACATTGACAACTACAATAAGACCACCTTGTATTTTGTTTAGGGTTAATGCTGAAACAAACACGAATTGCACAAGTTATTAGGTTAATGTCTATAAATAGATTTCTTGAGAGTTATACATTTTATTACATATCATATGTGAATTTCTTTTTCAAATTCCACTTTCTAAAGATTCAATACTTTAAATGGACTCCAGAAGACTTTTGAACATTCTCATTAAAAAAGTCCAATCATGTATTATCACAAGGGATCTCACAAAAAAACATATGGCTCCAAATAATAGCAAAAATGTGTTTCATTAAATCAAGAGGGAATAAAGAAGTTCAAGCACTGGAATAAAGTAACTGTGAAAGAGTATGAATAAAAAAAGTAGAATACAAATACATATATATATCATATATATACACTCACACATGCATATGTATGTATAAACATAAATTATCATTTGTGGTTATCTAATCTATACCCAAACCATACATTTAAAAACTATATTAAATCTGATTTCCTTGATCATAAATTACCTACCCTTCTTTAATTAGCAAATTCATAAGGAAATATTTTCATAGTAATGATACATCACCATGTTTCCCTAAAATATGAATGTTAATTTTCAAATGTGTTAACTGTTAAAAAGTTCTAGAAATAATTTACTATATTTTGGAAAAGTATTTTATTATTTCAGAAGTATTTACAAACTCTGATTAAAAATTGAGTGAAAAATAGTCAATGTATTATGTCTGTCATGACAGAACTAGGGAGGGGAAGACCATGAGTAATTTTGTACTAATATTTAAAACTCTTAGATCCTTCATCTCTAAAGAATTAAGCAACTCATGTAATCAATTTATCTGATAAAATAATTATTTCAAATAAAATATACTTTACATATAAATTGTAAAATGCTGAAATACAGGCATTCTTTTTGTGAGTTGTTTAATATTAATCTTTATAGTCAAATATAATTTTATACCTACTTAAGTTATATGAGTTCATTTATATAACATTGTATAACATTTATATAAGTGTAAGAATAATGAATTTTTATACATGATTTTTAAAATTGCATGTGAAGTTTAGATTTATAATAAACTTTAGCTGATTTCAAATTAATGAAAATAATACATTGTCTTTTCTCCACATTTATCCCAAATCAGCTCAAAAACCTGAAGCATATACTCAATTTAATGAAAACAAGAAGCACTCAAACCTTAATTTCAATATATAATGCCCAAGAGTCATGACTCATAATAATGCCTGAGAGCAGAGGAGAAATAAAAGTAGCATAACTGAATGTAGGAAAGCTAACCTTAAGTTCCTATAGGAGTAGATATAAAGTGAAGTCACTAACTGACACCACAGAACCTTAAGAAAACTCAGTAACAGATACAATTTACATCAAAAGTCAGGAAGTTGATGGGAAAGATCTGTTTAAGTCTGGAACAAGATTGGTTAGAGTTACTTAAAACAAGCCGTTAGACCTCATATTCTCATCAGCACTTATTTTTTCTAAAAGAGAAAGAAGACATCTTTTCCGGAAGATGAAGGAGTTGAATGAGAGAAACTTTGGACTTGGAAATTAAAAAAGGGAGCAGTGATATTCTAAACAGAAACCAGAGAGATTGAAAAGAAGTCTATACAGTGAATACTAAAACAACTAACCCCATTCTCCAATTCAACTCTCAACACATAAGGCATATATGTATACAAGACTTAGAAACTGAAAAAGCTGAATCATCACGCCTACCATGCTGATAATTGGAAATTTCCAAGAAAACCTTAACTTGCTACCTGGTCACCCTATGAGCTATTCCCATTGATTGATTATCCTTTCTTTCTCCCGATAATATACATATATATCCACAAGCACACTCACACATACACACAATATCAGAGCATATAATAAGAATATTTATATATATTTATTAAATAGCATTATCACCAGATATTTGTGGAAAATCTTCATTATGAATGACGATAACCAAAATGAGCACAAAGTACATGTAAATGAAATAGTAACAATGCTGAAAATAGAAAAAGAATCAAACGACATATGCATGCTAATTCAGAGATGTGCAAAGATATCATATCCCTAAAATAGAAATTGATAATTTATAGAAACAATAGAACCAAAAATTGTCCTAAAATTTAAAATACATTAGTAAAAATACTAAAATAAATAAACAGGTTGCAAAATGACAAAAGATTTTCAAAGTTAGAAAATTACAAGTAGGAAAAAATTTAGAAGATCAATCCAAGAAGACTACAAAAAGCACCTATTAATGAATTGTAGCGAGAAAAAAAAGATAAAAATATTTCAAAAACATACATTTAATTTTTAGAATTGAGGATAAACAAACTGTCAGCATGCATTGCTTTGAAATTTTAGTGTGTTACAAACAGAAGATTCTGTGCTGTAATTCTGAGAAAAAGATACTAGTTCTAAAACCAAGCACCTGGATATGAAGTTCATATGATATTTCCATCAGTTACTATGATGTAAATGTGAAAGAAAGCAAAAAAGATATATCAAATGATCTTCTCATTCCTTTTCTGAGAAATATGTAGTTAAGATTTGTTTCATCAAAATGAGGAAGCAAAACAAGATGGAGAAAAACACAAATTTTTGACACTAGGAAAAACATAGTTGATACGCAGAGGGAATATTCAGCAATTCTGCCCCCTACAATGGGCAGACTCATCAGTTCATTCTGGGGGAAGCCAGAGATAGAAAGTTGGGATAATGTTCCCTGACATACAAACTAAATCATCTGACAGATTTCACTAAGAAATTCTTCTGACATATCCCTTAGAAACTGGAGCTTATCAAAGACAGCCTTAGATTAAAAAAAAAAAGAAGTAAATTAAAATTATATGTAAGAAAAATATTAACATCAGATAAAATAAAATTTAATAATCAATATGGAAAAATAATGATACTCTAAATTTAAACATTGGAAATAATTTATATAGTCAAGTAAAGCAAAAACTTGAGTATAAGATTAACCAAACATTTAATGAAGAAGAGATGGGTGTCACATTTTACTACAAACATTAATAATTAAGATATGAATTTCACAAATTAATGGAAAAAAAACTTATAAGACAATTTAAAAGATTTGCTTTTGATCTGGAGAAGGGACACAAAACTGATTTGTGCTATTTGCATCACAATCCTTAACTATTATAACTCAGCTATTGCGTTTTTATTTGACATATTGTTACATTACATTGATGTAAAGAAAAATCAATGTGATTATTTATATGTAATTTGGAATTTAGCTGTAACTACTAATATTTTGAGTTCTGATATTTTATATTTTTAAGGAACTAATTGCTTTATATTTATGTTTGTTTCTGTTTTTAAGTAGTTTGATAAAACAGATGGTTTTAGGCTCCTATTTACAAGCATTCTTCTCCAAATAACACATTTTATTTTCAATAAACTTTATGCCAAATAAATGAAAGTCCAAACTGGATAGAATCAATTTGATAATTCTCTTTTTTGCATTGATTTTGCAAAAAATACACCAATATGCTAAACAATAAGATTAATCATAAGAGTAATCAAAAGTTAGCCTATGTTATAGAGATAACGAGCTTTGTTTCTCTAACTAGAATAGTTCCAATTCCAATTCCCTCATCTTCTGGTGTGAACTTGACCAATGTACATGACTTTCTCGTGCCTTATTTTGCTTCTACCTAATATCACAAATTTAATAGACCAGAATCGTAATTTTTATGGCAATTACTTTCTATCATTCTTATATAACTTAGAACTGTACTTGGCAGTAGTATTAATTTCATAATTGTTTGCCGTATTACTATCATTTTCCAGAAAAGGCTTTTTGTGAGTCTAGTTAATTTGAGCAAATTTGAGAAATTATAAAATTTTTATCCTTTTCAACTTGTGTAGGAGAGTAGGAGCCCATGGGAATCCTCCCAGGTCTGTGATCTTATCACATTATCAAACTCTTTGAAGTCTCATTGCCCTGATCTGAACAATGAAGACATTAATAAGTTTTATCTGATTGAAATTAGATAAATTGAGAAATTAAATGAAACAGTGCTTTTACTGGTTAGAATACTGCTCATATAATACTAATTACTCGTTTACTTACAAAATACAGTAAATACAAAATTAGGTTATGAAAGACTGGGTAGGATAGGAGTTTCACTATTTTCATTTAATATTTAAGATTATATTGTCAGGAAAAGATATTGTTTAGTCATTACAAATATTTTGGTGTAGTAACTAATAATAATAATACTGGATTTGTTTATATATGGAGTTCAACAGATTTATAGAAAGATTAAGAAAAAGATGATGGTGAATTCTGTTGCTTAGCTGTTAATCTTCGGCATCTAACTGGTACAGCACACATAAATCCCAGTACCTAGGTCTAATACCTGGGGCCATGGGAAATGACTGAGATGAGCAATTAAATAAATAATGCTTCTTCCTCTTCTCTTTTCCTTCCTACCCACTTGCCTTCATTTCTGCCTTTCCCTTGCCTTAAAAAGAAAGAAAGAAAGAAAGAAATTCACAGTAGAGAAAAATGCCTGAAAATATTTTTGATAGAATGATAAAATTTTGGCTCTGTTTTCATACAAGTGGTCAGAAAATAAAAGCTCCATGAAAAGCAAATTAGGCTTATTTGAATAATTCATACAATTCTCAATCATGTTTGTTTTTTGCTACCTCAGTTTTAGGAAAATAAACCACCTTCTTGAAAATGGAAGAATACAAAATGATCTCCCTTCCATTCTACGTTTACCTAAAGTAAAATATCCCTTTTTGTGAGGTATTTATGTGTAAACAAATACATACAGTTAAGATACAAGGCAAAATCAGAGAACAATCTATGGATATTTTAAGTTTGCAAAATAAACATTTGTGGATTCTAAAATAAATTCATCCTGCTATGTTACATCATTAGATTGTCAAACGATGATCTGATCCGACATATTTTCATTAGTTTACCTAGTCCCTTGTCAGTTAACTATTTTTTTCTACCTTTGATTTGTTTTTAGTTCCTCCTCTTACACTTACTATTACTGCCTCATATATGAAGGATTTTGTTATTTTTTAAGAAATAGCTAGTATTGGCTATACAAGATCATGACTAAAATCTATTGTCATTATTTGACCAATCCCAGGAATAAAATAACTTTGCAGTAATGCAATATTTACTATTACTTTATAGTTACATATTCATTAGCTCTAAGTAGCATTTTGTAATTAGAAAATCATCATTTTTAATCCGTTAGAGAGTATATAGGTATATATAAGCATAATTGCCTACAAATAGTAAATATTATTTGATACATAATTTTTGGCATTGTCTTTGCATTTCAGGGAACATACAGCAAGGAGAAGCAATAAAGAATCTCCTTGAAAGGTGCCAGCAGTCATGCTTTTCCTACCATCTATGTAGATGGTAACAGGCAGTTCTCAAAGGGAGCTGTATACGTTTTTACTTAGTGGAGATAGAATCTTCTCTCATTTCCCAGGGGAGAAGCCTATAAATTATTGATGTTCTGGAGGGAAGTGTAAAATAACACAGACGCTCTTCCATTCCAATTGTTCTGCTTCCTTTTTCTGAGTGAGTTTCTCATCCAATCGCTTTCCTCTAGGGAGACTGATATTCTCCTTTGCAGCTACTGCCTCTCCCCACATTTCATTCGAAAGTCCCGTTGAAGCCTGTTTCTTTGCCAGGTGGAAAATCTACGTTCCTGCTTCCCAGAATCTTTCCTTCCCTCGGGGATTGGATTTAGGAATAATGGGGAGGAAGTGAATCAAATAAGTTACCAAGATCTTCAATTTGTTTAAGAGAAGAGGTGAGCTTTTGCTGTCGAAGCAAATTAGCAGTGTCAGAAGGCAAGGGGAGACAGGGGTGGGTTAATTAGGTCAAGGGGGTTAATTATATAGTGAAGGATGAAATGGGACTTTGGTGAAATTAATGTAGCATATACAGATGTTGATTTACAAAGATGCCAAACTTAACCCTTTATAACATTATGATTCAATATTCCTTCAATAAATGTTTTTTTAAAGAGAAAGAATAACAGTATTCCTTCACCTTAGAGGCCTGATCTCATTTAGAGTTCTCTGTTCACAGTTATATGTTAATTTCCTTAATCACTAGCTTGATGAATTTAATTATATAATACAATACAGGAAAACTGATATAAATGATAAACTAATAGTTATTTGTAGCCAGGTCTCAACTAAAAGACTCAGTGTTTTGTTAGATTTTCCTTTCCTTCACAATTTTTGAGACTGCTTACAAATTTTTGAAAGATGAGTAAAGATAAAAGAAAGATGCAGCTTTCATGTTAGGAGTGTAATGTGCTGAAAAGCAGTAGACTGAGCTACTTCTGAGCAAATAGAAAGTGTGTTTTGCATAAACTTTAACATAATGGGGTATGTCTAGAGTCATGGAGATATTTATCTAAACATTAAAGTAAAAGGTAACTTCTTTTTATAATTACCTTATAATTCAATACCTTAGGTGAGCATATCATTGTATAAAAAACAATTTACTATAACTTCAAATGCTGGCTAGTCTGTGAAATGAGGATGCCAATACTAACATTCAGTTTTGCATTGTCATTTGGTAATACAGCTCATTCCAAAGTAACCACTGTTTTATAAATATTATCCTAATATATCTCACAAGGAACTCACCATTTGTGTCATTTTTTCTTCCTCACAGAGTTTCCGTGAAACATTGATTACTCAGCAATGTATATCACAATGACTAGGGAGCAAAAGTTCTGCAAGACTTTACAAGAATCTTTCTGGTTCTGTTTAGTATAGCAAGGTTTTAAAGAATGCACACACTATTTTGGTTGTAATATCAGATCAGGTGTTGTTCTTTTTTCTTTAATTTATAATTTGACTCAAAATGGAACACATTATAATTACGTTCTATGAAGAAAGATAGTATTCAATTCCTACTAAGCTTCTAAAAGATTCATTTTGTTGGGTACTTCTAATGTGGCAAAGGGAATTTCAACACTTCATACTTATTTAATTGCATGAGGTGTGCAATATACTTGCATTTACAGAGGGGCAAACAGGTTCAGATGGCTGAGGGAGACAAGGTACAGTGTGCAGAGCTGATGTCTTTGATTCCAGAATCTAACCCATAGCCGCCATCTCCAAATATTGGCTTTAAGTGCATCGTGCCAAGGTTGTGAGGCTCAGTGGGGGTTACACATCTGTCTTTCTCATTCTGTGACCTTGTCCCATTGAGTACCTATCTGTGTACTTTCAGTTCCCTGGAAGTAAAAATATCTCCTGATAGCCGATACTTAGTTCATATTGAATACACATGAAAAAGCAAGACATTATTCATTAATATCACTGGGATAAATAATACTTGTTTTGGGTGGCTTTTTTTATCATTCAGGGTATTAAAGCAAAGATAAACAGAGAGTCAAAAGTGAATGCAAAATTGACAAATAGAAGCAAAACCTAAAATACAAATGAAGACCCTTTAGGAATTAAACTGTATTAAGGCAGTCATTTGTATAATTGTTTTTTTCCAGTTTTGGACTGTTGGTGGTAAACTTAATATATTATATATAGAGATTGATTTATGGTGATTCATCCTGAAAGCAATATACTGTTATGATCCACTGTCCCTTCTGTACAATTTAAAAAATCTATTCTCTCTTGGTTTCCAGCTATTTATTTTCTATTTTATAAGAACATAAAACTTTCATCAGAAAGAAATGTGCAAGTCGCTGTAAATATAACATATGCCAAAATGCTAAATGTTACAATAATGTATATTTAATTACAATAATTTTTCTATCTTTTATATGTTTACAGCAACAAATGAAAACTGAAGGAAAGTCTTTCATTTGATCATTTATACATATATTCTACATACTTTTTTATTTCGATTTTATAATTATCATTGAATAATGTTTAAAAGAGTTGGGTACAACTTAGTGAGAAAAGGATGGATACAGGAGTGTATCACGCATACCAGGCACTGTGCTAGAAACGTCCAATAAATTGTTTTATTTAATCTTAACACAAACTAAATGAAGTAATCATGTTTGTCTCATTTCTCATTTTTTTTTTTAAAGAAAATTGAGGCTTCTAAAGGTTATATAAATAACTCTCAAATTTGTAACCATTAAGTGACAGAGGCTGTAAAGCGATGCACAGACTCAAAAATCTGACACCACAGTGTCTTAAAAGGCATTTGGATTTCATTGTACTTGCACAATTGTTGGGGTGTTTCTTGAGCACACTGAAAAAAAAAGAAACAGATGGAGGGCTACAGAGATAACTAGTTAAGGTGTTAGTCCCTTAATTACTAACACTCAATTTTCCTAAACTATTAATTATTCTTTCCCAGCGCTCAATTGCATTCCGAGTCTGATACCAATTTGATTTTAGAACAGAGGAATAATTTAGTAGACATGTGAGGATAGTTGATGATAGGCTCAGTTGAGAACAGAAGGAGAGTTAGTACCGACTGTATTTAGGTTAAATGGAACATGTGTAATATATATTTGCTGAATTCTTAATAAATGAACATTCCTGTATTAGTTAGACGGCTGCTGTCACACATTTCCCCTTATCAGTTTATAGGTATTTGCAGGTTTCATGCTGAATGTTCCTCCTTAATTTTCAGGTTACTATCTTCTTTGTCTTCATCTGGTCTTTCCTCCATGTTGTCTGTGTCTTTTATTCTTTTATTCTCATCGTCTGAGACTAGTCCTCCTGCATTAGTTTCACTCTCATGATCCTATTTTAACTTAATTATATTTTAAAGAGTTAATCGTCTACTACAGTCACATTTGAGATACTGGGGTTTAGGGCTTCAATATACATATATTTGGAAGACACATGGCATCCTATAGCAGTTACTATGCTAAGTTCCATGTTGACTACAAGGATAAAATGAAGAATGATTGCTTTCAAGAAATTTCTAGTCTGGTAGGGGTATTGTCTCTTAATGAAGACTATTACTCTCAAACTAAATGATTCTATAGAAGTCACAGATTTTTTTGCTTGTAACACACACTAGTGGTGTGCCTCTCGTGTGGAGGCCAAGTTCACACACCTTATCATAAAGACACAGACCCTCCTACACTATTCTTATCCTCTCTGAGTAGAGCAGGATCATCTCCCATGGTAACTTTCTAGCCCTTGAAACTCTCAGTTAACAGTCAGACATTTTAACAGCTCTGCACCAGTTGCTATTTCCCTACTGTGCTATACTTTCTCTCATTTGCATACAATTTTATCTACCATTGGAATGTTTTTTTTTTTTTTTCCATTTCTATTGTGGAACAGGCTGCTGCACTGGACTTAAATTGCAATTATTTCTCTTAAGTTATATTCCCAGTTTTTCTTGTAATTATATATAGACATATCTCTGATTCTAGTCAAAGAAATGGGATTATAACTGATAGGGTCAATTTTGGTCCATACTTATAAAGAAAGTGATTTATCCACTTCTTCAGGCAGAGGCAGATAGCAAGGACCTGAGTGCTTAGTAGACTTCAATAACTGACCATTTGGGTCACTTGGTTTTCCCTTCTGGCTCTTAAGTCTTCCTTTCTCTCTCCCTCCCTTCCTCTCTCACTCCCTATCTCCTTCCTTCCCTCCCTTCATCCTTTCCTCACTCCTTCCCTCCTCCCTCCCTCCCTCCTGACCCACCTTTCATTTCTCCTCCTCCCTTGCTCCCTCCCTTACTTCCTACTTTCCTCTCTTCTTCCCATTCCTAACATCTTTCTTAATTTCTTATGGTACTTTTTAAAGTAACACTGAATTATAAAAATTTATGAATATCAGGTAATGAGTAGAATTGGACTTTTAATGGTATTCATATTGTGGTATATATATTAAAATATATATATGATATAAATGATGCACACACATGCTTATGTTTTAAATTTATCATAGAAAATATACCTTTGAAATCCCAGGCCTCCATCCTTGGCCCTAATAAAAACAGAAACATTGGTCCACTTTTCCCCACCCTTCTCCTTCCCCCATCCCCTCTTTTCTCTTCTCTTTTCTTTTCTTCTCTCTCTTTTCCTCTACCTAAAACCATGCTATTTGGTCAAATGTGCTTTCCAAGAATATTAAACCTCTCCCCCAACCAAACATTTTCCTGATGCCATGCAACCGTAATAGGAACCACCAGTGCCTGTCCACCCACAACACTGGTTATTCATAGCGAGATCTGGTCAGAAAAAAGTATACAGAATCCCACCCTCCTGAGAACTGCAGGTGTGTCCAGAGCAGCTCGACGATACCCGCAGGACAAGGCCAATAGGGGAGTCATCTACTGACCCTGCTGAACAGTCATTGCAGACCTCTTTGACGATCCTGGAGAATCTCTAAGAAAGCTAAGGCCCTTTAAGTAAGAATTTATTTTTGCTAAACCACCTAAAATGATTTCTGTTTTATGCCACTGAGCATTTCAAATAAAACAAATCATTTTTTATCCAGTGTCATTCAAAGTGGCTGAAGATGACCATGACTGACTTGTCAGTGTACATTTCTTTCAACTGCTCTTGGAGATCAGGATTAATCCCACTTTCTTTCTATCCCAAAACCAAGAAGAGTAAGCACATGGTACATAGAAATGGTACATAATGTTGCATGAGTGAAGGAGTTAATGAATGAACACTTCCAAAAATTTGTGCCTGTCAGGAACATTCTGGCAGATCTGACTTAATAATGCAATGTTATCATTTCCTAGAATTTTAACATCAGGTCTGCAAACCCCTAGTTACTCAGTGCTATGAAGCAATTCCAAGCATGCTCAAGGCTTATCCTTCCTACATTTGGTTCTGTTACAAAGACTGGAAGTTATAACCACTCCCTCGAATACACTGATCACACAGAAAATTCTAGTTGGGCAAATCTTGGACAGAGTCACACCACTCTACACCTATCCTGATGCAAGTTCACTAGGGAAAAACAGGCTCAAGACTGATAAACCGCTCTCAGAAATTAAACGTCGGGAGTGGAAATCCAGAGAAAAAGATCAAAAGGACACTTTATTCCTTATGAGGTACTCAAGTGTCCTGAATATCTAGGAACACAAAATTTAAAAGGAATAAAATATTAGTCAAGGATAAAATCAAATATTTTGTTTACTGGTAATCCACCAAGTCAAGATTTGGGGGAACTCTATCATCATTATTATTATTATTATCACTTTTAACATGGCCTTTTCGTTTATTTCAGTCTAAATGTATCTATATTTTAAAATTTTTTAAATTAGCTGTTACATAGACACACATAGGATCTCCAGTTAATCAAGTAGGGCTATTAATCTTTCAACCCATGTTTATGGCGCTTAAATCACCTTTGACTATCTCTAATGTACAGTTACATACTGATTAATAAACATAAATCCTTGCCGTCCAGAGGAAGAGAGATAGAAAGATCCATTTCATTTCACTTCCAGAAAATGAAGCAACATTTCAAACTGCCAGAAACACTTGTTGTTAATTGCTTCTATTGATTATCCCATCCTGTTGTGGGAATCCAGCTGGCCTTCCCATCCGTTCTGTACTGTAAAGTGAGGTGTTGTTTGATTCATGAATTCTTAAATTGAAACTGAAACCAAATGTCCCACTATTATGCCCCTGTGTATACTCAAGAAGCTTGCCTCTTCCTAGCCTAACTTTATTTAACTTCCTTTCACTACTTTAATGCAAATAAATGTGGCTATTATCTTTAAACATAATTAGTGGGTAAATGCGACACAATGCACTGTAGATTTCTCACTGCATTTTCATTGATTCTGAAACAAATTAAAATAAATGTATGTATACATACACGTATATATACATATGCATGTATGTAGAGAGAGAGAGAGAGAGAGAGAGAGAGAGAGAGAGAGAGAGAGAGAGAGATGGATGAAGGGAGAAAATTAAAATAATTAGCTTTAAAGGAGGAAAGAAGAGGAGGAGGAAGCATTTTTATTTATGTTTTTACTTATTTGTGATTGTTCACCCTGGCCCCAGGTAGTGAACCCAGGTCTTGGGCTTTATGTGGTTCATACCCCAGCTGCTGCTCAACTCCTGAGCCAACAATGCCTGCCAATATTTACCTTCTTTGTTTGTTTTGCTTTTTCCCTTCCTTTGGCCTCTGTCTTGAGCTCAGATCCTTGGACTTCACATGGCCTGGAACACAGTGGCTGAGCCACACGGTACACCAATAAATTGATATTTAATACAGGTAGTCATGCAAAATATATGTAAATGATTGTGAATATATACATAGAGAGACTGATATTCATAATACATACTTATTGTTTTGATATAAATCTGCTTGATTTTTTCTTCGTAATGTAACTTTATAATATTTAAGTACAATCAGATTATCCCTTTGCTTGTATATAAGTATTTGATTGATGCTACTGAACGGAGTGACCAAATACTCTTTCTAAAATATGTCATTAAGGATGTGCATTCTTGTAGTAATTCATAATAAGTTATTGGGTAATCGGGAATGCTTAATTTTTAATAAAACTAATTTGAATTCTATCACAATGACACTAATGTAAATAGTAAATAACTTAAACACAGAAAAGGCAAAAAAATTGTACAATGAAATGGAATTATTTACAGATAATACAAAATCTGTTTTTAATTCAATGCTGAGAAATTACTAGATGGCCAAAGAGGGTGGCAGGTTTATAGATAATTCTATATCAAGACATTCTGAAAGTAAATCACTTAGGAAGAAAACAAATAAGTTCAAATAGCTGAGCTAAAATATGGTGATTGCTGCAAGGAGACTATTTATAATATAACAAATAGATATTCATTTTTTCTTTTCTCAAAATAATATAACATAATATAGAAAACATTTAAAATAGAATGTCTTTAGTATTACAGACATTGTTTTATGATCTGAGACAACTGCTGAATAAATAATTTCTGGAAAAATATTTAATGCTTGTTTTGGTATGGGTAAGGTGACAGTGCACTTTTAACTGTGAGATTATCAAACTTCTTCCTTGTTTCTTTTATGAAGGGTCCTTTGGTTACAATGGAAACCAATAATGTCAATTTCACCAAGTTAAAGTAACTTTTAAAGTAACTTTAAAATATAGTCATTTGAATCCAATGTTCTGTAAGTGAATAAGCTTAAAATAAATGAGTGTTTTGCCAAAAGCAATGCAATTCTAAGCTAGTTTGGATGATTTTTATATACATAAAAATAACTTTACTAATTTGTTTTTTCTTCAATAAAGATGAGTTTTATGTTCCATGCAAAAGGATTAATAGAATAGAGTAAATGATAGTCTTATAGGAATATAATTACTTGAAGACAAAACTGATATAGATGAAAAAAATCATGTGAACATAATAAATAAAATCTCACAGTGAAATGTTCCCATTTTGTTACCATGTCAATATGCTTAAAGATGCTGTGTTATAAAAAATATTTAAAGTTGCTAGTTTAAAATGTGAATATAAATTTCACTTGAAATGGATGAAGATTTAAAAGATATTTCTTGACACTATAAAATAAATATGAACATTTATTTGCAGTGACTTATTTAAAATTGCTGCTAACTCCATTGCTATGGCATTACCATCTTGATATTTTTGTCAGGATAAAAGCATATGTTGATATATAAGCCTTCTATATGGATCAAATAGTTTCCTTTTCCAATGGATCAAGGAATGATTTTTGTTTAGTGTCAGCTATTTGTGTTTTGGAAAACAAAAAATACATTTGAGCCCTTGTATTTGTGGAAAATGAAACATTATTTGAAAATAGAAGAAATGGGTTACAGATGGAGGTGGAAACTAATTTATCAAAGAGAAATCTTGTGGGAGATTGCTACTCAACAGTGCCACATGAGGAACTAGTTCAATAGCTGCTTATTAAAGCATGAATTCACACATGAAGTTAACAAAGCTTCACCTTAAACTTTCTCTAGACTTGAACAAAATGACAATGACTAAATTTATACATATATAAATGTGAGATGAACCAACGAGGAGATGTTAAGGCAACTCATAAATCTGTAACAAGTCAGAGTTTAAAGTGAGGTAGAATCAATATGAGATGAGAAGCATATAGCTCAACTTTCAGATTTTAAAATTTATCTAAATTCTGTTCAGAGACACTGAAGTGAGCAGGAGTTTGTTGGTTATATTTTCTATTGCTCTATGTTGATTGCTCTCTGATGATTTAGTACTGATTTTTATTCTAGACTATCTCTGTGCCATTGACACTGTTTTGCCAGAGAAAATTTTCACTTCTTTAAATGAACTTACTGACTATTCACTGTGTTAAGGATTGATCGTATAGAAATACTGAAAATATATTAAAAATTTGCAAAATGAAAAGTGAATGATATTTTATTTCCATTTCTGACTTAAAAAATTTCATTGTTTTTCCATGTTAATCAGTAGTGTTCAACTAACGTTGACAAATAATTAAAATGCTAACCTCACTCATATTAAGGTTTTCTTCTCTTGTAATAAAGAACAACACTCAATCTTCTCCATGGTCTCCCACTTGATAGAAAATAAGACTGAGGAGAAAGGTTAATGGATCAATATAATCTACCAGTATTGTCACATCAAACTAAATGCCTGTAATATTGCTTGGGAATCAACGAACTCCCATCAGCACATCATACCTCCACAATAAGTAGAAGAGCAAAGGAATTGCTATAGAGATATCCACGTTCTGGGAGAAACTGGCAAGCTATTTAGTAACAATGCTTTCTTCACAAATGGAAGAATCCTGTTTTGAAAGAAATTTTGGAGACCCTATGAATCAAATGTCTTCAGAATTGTTTGATAATAAAACACAGAAAAATTTAGGTGTATGAGATACATAAATTCAAAATAAAAATTCCATAGTGTAATATGAAATGCATCATTATTTTCAGATTATTGTCTTTTCTACTTTATTAAAAGTATGCTAGTGGCAAAGCCATTAAATTGATTTCATAAGCTTAATCAATTACAACCAACGATCTGAAAATATTTTAAAAGAGCCAACTCCATTTTATATGTTTTAACTTTTCAAGCACAACTGTGACACTCTGATGATGTTGCTAAAATGTCACCTAATGTGAAATGTAGACACTTCTAACAATGGTCCCTAAACCAATCCATCGATATATTTTGCTTGCTCTTGTCTAAATATGTTGCAGTTTGTTCATGATTCAACACATAATCTCTGGGCTTAGATATAACTTGGGAAATTATATTAGAAAATTATTATATGCTTTTTGAAACACTTTCAAAAGAGTATATTAATGGTTGAAAGAGAAAAGAATATAGTCGAAATGTTCAAGCTAAACATTGCTATTCTAGTTCTATGAATATATATAAATTTTTGTTTCTCTATTCCATATTCATTATTAATTATATTGTATAAATAAAAATAATGAATTTATATATGACAATAAGCTTATTGTACATATTTAAATTCTAAATTTCAATGATTTATTCATTAAGAGGACTAAAGAATATTTATAGTTGCAACAAATTGAATTGATAATACAGTACAGAGTGAGAATACAACATTAGATTCTAGGAGATAGGAAGATTAATATGATATTACTTGACCTTGAGTGTTTAACCTTTAGGGAAAGACACTGGAACAAATGATTATAATCTTTTATAATTAAGAATCCACTTGGAGTGTGTACAACGTACAACATTTAATATAGTGACTATAATTATGTTAAAAAGATGAGTGGTATGCATTAAGAAATCAATATATTTAGAGTTATGTGTTAAAAGACTGAGCTAGAAGCTTTACCTGTGAAGAACAGGATACATTTCTGAGGTTCTCCTCCCTTTGAGAGACATAAGAAAGCAAGTCATCAAACATGGGTATAATGACAGTCATAAACTACAGCCAGTCTATAGAATCTGTTGACGGTTTAGCAGAATTGAGACATGAATTTTCAGAGTGGAGTCAGTAACTGTCAAGTAAGCCTTCATAATCTAGTTGCTGAGAAAAACTGAATTTTCAGTACTCCGATCTTTTTCATTTCCTTGGCCTCCAAAATTTGGGAGTGATAAGTATATTGTTTTCTGAAAAATCAGACATTTTTCTTTTACTGATTTCATCAAGACTCAACAAAATTCCACTGCATAGACACTAGTGCGGTGAAGCACTAAAATACATGCACATAAAATCAAAAGCAAGTGTAATTCCAGGGCCACAGAGTTAGGGACACCATGTAGTTTAAATAACAATCATGCTACAGAAATTATGTCTGAGCCAAAAGTACAAATGTGCAAGAATTAAGAGCCTTGAAAGGGATTGGTATGTCTGAGGCTTTTCCAGAATTTCTTCTTGCATGGAACGAAGAGGGAAGCAGAACAGAAAGTTAGGCAGGGCCAGTAGAAATGTCTTTAACACCAGGTGACTTATTCTGAGAAATAAGGGTCCCTTAAAAGATAAAACTGGGACCTTAAAAACTGGACATTGTTTTAACAAAGTTGTCCCTCTATATAAATAGACTAAAATGTATCATCATGCCAGTTTACAAAGTCGAAGTAAACTTTTTATAATTTTAGAAGCACCCATGTGCAAAACGTCCCTAATATGAACATTAAAATGAAGACAGAAACACAACTAATTGATTTCACATTTACACCACCTTTGGAAGCACCAGACTGAATATCTAGAGTGTCACTACCATTGTGATGGGTGCTCTGTGATTTTATGTCTGTGAGACATATAGTGGAACACATGGTGGGATTTACCTTCTTGTCCCCCTCTATATTTCCTTCTCTGACTCACCCCGGCCTGCATTTCACCTCCTCAAACCATCACTATAATACAGCCACATTCCTTAAAATTGCTTAGCACACCATGCCCTGTCAAATCTTTAGCATACTGACCTTTGGGAATGACTGAACAACCCAGTGCCCTAATGATTTATGACCAACTAAACTATGCAGTCCCTATGGATGGAAAGCAAATGAGAAAGGGACATTGTGTAGCATATGCATTTTTGAGTTCCTTAGGTATTTGCTGGATCTACCAGGAGAAGAGACAGTGACTGGAAGCTGTGTGTCCTTCCTCTGAAACTGCTGAAACCCAGCTTGTTTAAACTGCTGATCTAATCCACCCACTAAGAAACCTGGATCCAAGATGCTGGGTGAGCAACAAAGTGAGATCTCGTCCTCTATGCGGACACCCTAATGCTCACAATCTCTCTCTGTGTATGTCTCTGCCTGTCTATTTCTCTCCCTCCCTTCCCCATGATCACTTTCTCTGTCTATCTGATCTGAAATAAATTCACATTTGAGGAACACTTTGAACTCTGCAAAATCTCAATTGCTTAGGGGTTCAAGAACTCCAGAGTGGCTACCAGACCCTTGTGGGGTTGGTAATATATTTATAAAATTATACAGTCACGGTGTGTTTGTGTGTATGTGTGTGTGTGTTTGTGTTTAGTTCTAAAGGTGGCATTAGAATTATACAGAGCAAGTAATCAAAATAAAATCATTTTTGTCTTGATTTGAAAGAATGTAATATCTATTTCATATAAAAAGGTTAGATTATTACAGTTAAAAGTTTGCTTCCAAACATACAACTTGTGTTAGAGCATTCAGAGATTTCTCTAAGAATACTTAATTCTCTTCACTGCCTTCAGTTTCATAAAATCAGGTATAATTTGTTATCCTTGCTATTTTGATTTCAGGGACTCACAGGTTACAAATGAGAAAACTGAAGATAAAAGGATTATTTGGATCAATAGCAAATCCAGAATTGCAAGTAACTAGATTGCCAAGTCTAAGTAATTATCACTACTATTCAATCAAGAGATGTTTATCTGGTGTTATGTGTATAACAGCAATGAAATGATGATTAACATGAATGGTACAATAAATTAACGTGCAATAAATAAACTTCTCAGATTGAGGGGAATGGAAATCGTCAATGCAAAAGCTTAAGAATGCTAAATACGAGTTCAATGAATGTAGATATTTTATCTTGTTAATTGTTATGTTGTCAATACCAGAGAAGTGACTGCATTGCAGGTGTCCACAGTACTTGTTGAATAAATAATGAATAAAGTAACGGTGGTAATATGACTGGTTCATCACTGCAAACCACTATTTTGGGTCTCCTGGAAATCAACAGTATGGATACTGTGGGAAGAGCCTAGACATAGTCTGCTTGGATGTTACCATCAATAGTTTTATAATACAGAATTAAAACTTTTAAATAGAATCAAATCAGGTATATATCCCGACGTGTTGACAAAAAGTACGGCAGATAATACTAATAAGCCATAGTTCTCTAATACCTTATATAATAGAGATAGAAATTACATTATCGTGAATGGAAGAAGCTGGGAATCTGAATCACAAGTATATAATAATTTGTGGGCATGAGTTAATTTTATATCTAGTGCCACATTAAATAGCATATTGTGATGACAGATGGTTCAATCATGTAGAAAGGAAATTTATGCAATAATAATAATGATCATCTTCTCTGAAAGTGTCACGCCTCATAAAATATTGGTAGGTTAAAAATGCAACAAAATAAGCAGAAGTCCTTGCTACCTAACCTAGATTTAATTGGTCTATCAGTTACTGACTGCTCCTGGAAAGAAGCTGCACAGGTCAAGTTTATTGCATCTCTGACAAAACAAGTCATAAGAGAAGTAAAAATTCTGCTCAATAAAAGTGCCAGCACTTGATAAATCGAGTGATGAATACTGACAAATATTCAGATTCAGTGGATTAAATATACAGATACCATCAGGAATAAGTCAGGGGCTCTTTTAAATGGTAGTGTCAAAATGGGTGCTAATTTAAATGTATGTTTTTGAAAAATAAGAGTATCTAAGAAACTTAAGTGGGAAAGGGATAACTAAAAATATTTTAAGTTCTTGATTTAAGAGGAATGACCATTATAAATGGCAGAATTATATGGTTGGTATCCCTAAATGCATTTAAGAATACACAATGACAATTCCAACCATCAATAAAGATGATTAGTCATGAAGGACCATGATGAGCATCAGTTATGACATAATTCAGGCTCTAGAATGTGCAAAAATTCAACCCAACCTCAGGTAACAGACACAAGGCCACCCCCTCTCATACTTACTTATTCTATATATTTTAAGTGGATATAATCAAGAGTTAATGATAAACATAATGGAGTGTTCTAATTGAGAGAATTATTATTGTCAATATTTGTATAGGTATCCATTAGACTGTTCCTTAGGGGCCCGATAATAACAGAAATTAGAGTAACTTGTCCATAAATATCTGTTTTTTACATTAATTCTTAAACATTGCCTCAAAATAATTACAGGTTTCATACCATTTGTCTTTCTAATATTTTGAATAATTACATATTTTTTTCTGTCTCTAGTCAGAAAACTTTGTTCGATCAGGGAATTCCATTGTTGCAGTCTTGAGAGCTGTTAACGCTAGCAACTTTTTCTTGCTCTTCTCTCTACTCTCTCCCTTCCCCCCAACCCCTCTCCTCTCTCTCTGTCTTTGTCTCTCTTTTTCCTAACTCCATAAACCTTAATAACTGAATTAGGCATTACATGTAAGGATAGAATTTTTCTCGCTATCCACGAAACACTACATAAATCTTTCTAACTTTCTAACTTTCTACAATATGAAACATATATTTGTGAAATGGAAAGAATTCAACTATATTCTGGAATCTTTCTTCACTAATTTCTTTGGACTTCAGTTTTCATATTTGCGGCGAGAGGTTTGAATTATAATTTATATAAAAATCTTTCCAATTCTATTGCTATTAGTATTTCTCTCTTTAGAATTTATAAATTCACATACAAGGATATTTGCATTTGTATTAGAGAAATTTGTGGAGATCCCCATCTAGTATTACATTTAATAATGTCTATTAGTGATATGGGTAAAAAAAGAAAACCCTGAATATGTGAATAAATAGAACAATTCATGTTATTGAATAGAAATGAGGTATAAATATTAAAGACTATCTGTGATGGACAAGAGACACAGTAAAGAAGGTAAGAAAATATGGATTAATAATTTTAAAACTTAAAAATATCTTTATTTAAGCATTAAAATATTATGTTTTGCAAGGAGACTGCATTTATTAGATTTGAAAACTTTCAGCATTTAATTATAAAGACCAAGAAAATATCTATGTGTTTTGCCATACAATTTGTACACAGCATTTTTATAAGACTCAAGACTTAAGGTATGTGTAGATGGAGAAAAAAGAATTTCCCAGGATCTATTTTGAGTTGGGGACTTAAACATAAATTAGAATATTTCAAATACACATTTGAGAGGGCATTTATTTTCTTAAGAATAAGATAGGATTATTTTTAATAAAACACATTTACTTGTACTTTATTTATTGGGAAATACATTGACTAAGTTGAGTTGGTGGTCATTCCAATCTCCTTTCTAGTTGACTGAGGTGCAATAATTCAATTTGTTCAATAAAATGCTTAGCATTTACCAGGAATTTAGAAATGTGTCTAAATAAATGGATGAACAAATGAAAGGCCATAATTTGATCAGAAATTTTCTGATATATTAAAGCTGGGATGAAATACCACCTTATTTCTTTGATACACATCTGTATCTTCTAACAAGATTCTCTTAATTATGTCTGATTACTAGTTTCTGAGATCAACTGCTAGATTCAGAGATCATCCGCTTGGCAGTGAGGTGGCTTATGTTATCCGGTAGAATTTTCTTCTTCTTCATCAGAGTTAAGTTTATGAATAAATTATCCCCATAAAACTCACCTGAAATCTGAATCAGATATAATGTTTTAAGCATTTTTGACCAACGTTGCATAGTAAGACATTCATATGAAAAAAAGAAACCCAAAGTAAAGAGGCAGCAAGTTTAGCAATAGAGTTAAATTTAAGTGATTTCTTTTATTTGTTAACAAATATATGAGCAACAAGCAATATTTGGCAGTAAAAATATATTGTTCATTAGATACGATAATCACTTATGATGGGCGTGAGTTTGGGCACTCCATGAGATGCACAGTTTGTCCAGAAGTAATTCACAGGGAGACATTAGGCCAGGATTACATAGCAAGTTTATTAGTAGTAGTAATAGCAAGTTTAAGTTCCCTGTGGCTGGTAAAGTTACATTAAGAAAGGAGCACACACATATGTATGGTGCCATTTGCATTACTCCACATGTGTTCCCTGTGTTTCATGTGTGGGGACAAGATGATTTCCCACATGTACCTGGGAGCAGGAGACAGAACTTCTCCAATCATGGGGAGAATTAGGGGCATGGCCATGAGTTACCACCAGTTCCCCTGGAGTTCTCCTGAGATCTGCTGTTGTCAAGGGGCATGGCTTAGGTTACTAAGGGAGGGTCTCTTGCTGTAAGTTCATCTCTGTCACACCTGGGTGATTTCTTACTCTTAGATTTGGCCAGCTAATTAATTAATTTCCTGCTTATAAATCTGCATACCAGCTTTATAGATTTTAAGATATTCTGGCTTTGTATCAATTTACAGACAAAATCACAATCACAGATTTAAATTTTGTTGACAATCTACAATTTTCTCTCCTTGGAAAATAAAATCTGCATAATTCATGGTGCTTTCCTAAACTTTCTTTATTATAGTCATTTTTTTCTTCGTTCAGTTAGTGCTTTTTACCACTCTGCCCTCTAAACAGTCTTGAATAGAGAAAATGACTTCTGAACTACAGAAAAAAAATCTGTTACAAAGACTAAATATTAAAACATAATTTAGAATTTAATTCCTTACTATATATGTGATTCTGACAGCTTTGATTACCTGAATTCTTAAACACTGCAGCATAAAAAATAAATAAATAAAAGGGAGAAGGCTGTAAGGATCATACAGAACAGGTTCCCTAGAATTAGCTGTGCAAAGCAAGTAATGATGTGGCTGATACAAACAGAGTCAGAGGCAGATATCACAGCATTCTTGGTCTTAATAATGATTGAAACACGGAAAGGGTTCATTTAATGTCAGTCACAGATTCTTGGAAACTAATTAAACAAAATGACTTACAATGAAAGCAGATACTTAAATACATT
The DNA here is from genome assembly GCA_004363575.1 of Solenodon paradoxus. Classification (NCBI taxonomy): domain Eukaryota; kingdom Metazoa; phylum Chordata; class Mammalia; order Eulipotyphla; family Solenodontidae; genus Solenodon; species Solenodon paradoxus. The sequence continues at coordinate 1,829,790 of RJWH01000022.1, forward strand.
TGTTTAGTTCAGCAGTTGTTTTTCCTCATCAAGATAACAATGAAAAGAAATTGAACAAAATGTTATTTGAATATGTGCTGTATAAAGGGAAAATTAGTCAGCTATATGCAAAAAATAAATGGTAAGTAAGACTTCATTCAATACTTTCGAAACTGGTCAAAACTAAGTCAAGAGAAGAGACTGAACTCAATTACGACTATTAAAACAAGTCAGGATTTATAGCCAATAGCCAAAGGGCAGAGTAAGGGAGTGAATGGAATACTAGGAACAATGAGATTTAAGTATGGAGAGTGGGCCAAGAAGAGCTTAACTGAATACCAGTGGTGGGAAATTCTCAATAAATTTTCCTGGCAGGATTCTTTGCTAAAGCTGAAAAAGATCAGGGCCTAAAACAGGCCAAGGCCAAGTCAAGCCAATGGCTAAGAGGTAGAATGAGGTCTAGAAAAAAGGGTTAGATGAAAAGGGTTTCTAAGTCATTATCATCAGAAGGTGCTTCTGGGCTTTGAAATCTACAAGTCAGAAGTCATATACACTTGAGAAAAATGTTTATTAAAATGCTTATCTCTTTCAAATTATTCAGATTACTTGGAAATCTCCCATCTTCTTCATTTCCATATTTGTTAGTGCAGAAGATGCACTAACAAAGAACACTTTACTTCCTGATGATTTCATGATTTATCAGATTATTGAATAAAATAATTGTCTTTACATTTTCCTAGATTCTGAAAGGCACCTCAAGGAAATGTGAACATTTTTTTAGTGTATTTTGAATAATCATTATTTATCCCTCTATAAGCAAGGCCATCAAAATTTTATAACAGTTTAAATGTGATCAGAAGCAAATTTGTAAGAATATTAACAAGAATAGGGTGAACTAACATTGACCTGTGATGTAGTCTTTTTATACATCAGCTTTTGAAAGCAGAAGAAAAGTTAATGGGAAATCTCTTGCCTATCGTTTCACATTTTGAAAGTGGTACAACTTGCTTTATGGAGAGCAACTATTAGAAAGTAGGTTGGTGAGATAAAATATGAGCACCTTTTCATGCCTTAACTTTGCTACCTGAAATTAAATTTCTTTCCTTTTTTAAAATTCTTTCAATTTATCTTCTTTCATTTTACCTTTTTTCTTCTTTAATTTCATCATCATTGTTTCTTTTTTCCTTTGTTTTTCTCATCACCTTTCTCTTTTGCTCTTCTTTCTTTATTCCACAAAGCTTTCTAAACTATTCTCTTTCATCAACACCTTTGGCACCTTTTTATTTTATTTCTTTTATTTCTTTTATCAAGTTCAACTTCTTTCAACGACCATGAATTTAATTGTATCAATTATATACTGGAAGAGCAAAAAGTACTATATCATTTGAAAATGTCTTCTTTCTATTATGTTCACATGCTTTATTTTAAAAGTGTGTTCTTCATTTTTTTAAATCCAGTTTAAACTTTTTCTTTGAAATATCTTATTTTAAAAAATAATTATATAACAAAGAAAGCATACTAATATCTATAACTTTTCCTGGCCTAGATATGGCCTGAGGCCTTCTAACCTCATCAGGCATGTAAAATGTACTTTATGTAAAAATTTGGTGAATAATTTTCTTTAATTTTATGAAAATGTATATTTTTTAGTTTTCATAAAAAAATTATTTTTATGAAAATCTATAGCTAAGTATATCACTATTACTTATAATAAAGTTGAGTTGTGATTGAAACCCATCTTTACCTAGAGAATTATGCATAATAGTTAGCACAAATGGTATTACATTAGTATCCTCCCTCACCTAAATAAATAAATAAAAGGGAGAAGGCTGTAAGGACAAAATACTTATATTCATAGACCTCTTGATCACTAGTGAGATATAGGATCCAAGACATAAGATTCAAGGGATAGGAGGGAGAAGGGTAGAGGGTTACAACTTATAAAAAGCTTTTGCTTCGCTATTAATCAAGACAACAGTCACCACCATGAAAAAGGGAGTGATATGATGAGCAAAGCCCTTCGCTTTTGTTTTTATTTATTGCTCTAAACATAGATAAGATGCCTAGAGCTGCAGCAATCTTGGGAAAGGGAACAATAAGCAGGCAGGAGAGACCAAGTAGAGTTTTCTGTTCTATGGGGCTAAAAGCATTCCTAACCTTGTAGAAAACAGCATGGATGATTTTCAAGTCGCTACTTCATACGCTTGAGTAGACTGGAGTAAATTTACGATGCTGCGAATTACTGGGCACATCTATTAAAATATTGATAGAACAACTCTTCTTTTGTTAATGTGATATATCAATTTGCTTGCTACTTTATGTCATGTGTCCCCTACAAATCTCATGTCCAGTCTACATGTTCTCCCAGTAATAAATCTAATTTATATCATAAATACCATTTGATTTGAAAAAGTATCTGCTCTTTTTGGAGTGTAACAAATTGTCAAATATTAGGTAGTGACTTTTTTCTTGGAACAGTCAGTATATATACTAGAGTTTTAAGGTGTTTTATCATTAATATTGAATAATACAAAAATTGAATATTAATTATTTATTAAGTATCTTATTCATTAAATTAGAAAAATGTCTAGATACTTATACTAAACCTTAAGTAAGTTATTTGAAAATTTAAGAAAATGATAAAGATTTGAAAATGTAATTATGTTCAATGTACTGTTTATCTCAATGTGAACTAATAATTACATAAATGACCTAGATGAGATTTTTTTAAGTATGATGCTTCTTTTTTATTGTTTCATTAGACTATGTAAAGCCCAAGGATCTTCGGATGGAGACCTGAGTCCATGGGGGGAACAACCAAAATCAAGTAAATAAAAGTGCTTCTTCCTCCTATTTCTATTTTTCTGCCTTAGAAAATAACTTTTCAAAGATATAAAAAAGTCTATACTTTAAGTGCACATATATTTATACATATCAACAGTCTAACACATTTGCAAATAAAAACTAATTCTTCTAGAATCAGAATAAAATCAATGATATATATATTTTTGAGTACAGCATAGTCCCATTAAGACTAGGCCAAAAATAAGCTAATCTCATAAAATAACTTTCACATTTATATACAACACATAAAAATGTTAGGCTATGGCATTTTATTATTCATTACTCTTGTTACGTGCTTGTAATTTTGCACAATCCTTCTGAAACAGTGCCAGTGTCATTTGCTTTGCTTTTTAAGTTTTAGTGCTAGTTTTCCACATGAAATTTTGAAAATAAACAATGGTATGTATATGATTGCTTTTTAAATTTGCCTCCACTTGCATATTTTAAAGTGTATTTTGCTAACAAAAGTCTTGTGACATTATATGATTTAGCATGAATTAGATTTTATTTTAAATAATATTCACACTTTTTCCATAAAATCTAAATTCTTATATTAATCAAATGAAAACAGAAAAGCTGGGAAAATACAGTTGCCACCAAGTCAAAATAAAGTCAAACACAGTAAGTCACACAAAAAGAAAAGCAATTCAGTTACATTAACACACAATCATACTCACAAAAAACTCACATTCTCATGTGGATTACATACATTTGCACACACACACACACACACATACATACAAACACACACACATTCTCTGAACCAATCTCATTATTAGTGGGTCCATCTGTTACAATACATCTCCTGCTATGTCTAGATTTATGCATTGACATAAAACATGGGTGAGACATTTGTCACCTTGTTATGTCCTCCCTAGCACTCACAAAGTTTATATGAAAAAATAATTAATTGCTTATCACAACTACCTAATAATATTCATATAACTTACTACTCTGTAAGTTGCCTGTAAGTAAGTGTTGTGGCTTCTTAGGTGTATACTTTAGCTTCAGTATATATCACAGTTCATAGCACATAGTAGGTGATCCATTAATTATTGAGTGAATACAGGATTATGAAGTCTTTTCAAACCTGAATAAGAAGTTTTGATTTCCAAAGCAGGTCCTCTCAAAGTAGTTTAAAATTTCATTATGAATTGAATAGTACAGAGATCTTTTAAGAATAAGAGAAAGAAATCCCTGAACTGATAGGCACATTTCGTGACTTAATTTGTAACAGTTATATTTTAAAATTCTTGTAATCACAGACTTTCAAAACTGAGACAATAGATAAAATTATTTTAGGAAAATTTTTCACTAAAATAATTTTTCAAAACAAATTTTAACTTGTAAACATTTGTCAAGTCTGGACATAATTAAAAATTACAGTTTAAGGAACTTCCATCAAAGTTACAGTATAGGAGATTCCTGCCATATTCTCCTTGCAAAAGAACAGGAAATTTGGCATACCTCTGGTCTGATTTGACAAGCATAGCATCCCAAGAATTAAGGTGAATGTGAATTATGTTCATTAGGTTACTCCTTTCTGCCCATGAGTGTTGTCACTGAATAAGCATTTTTTAAGTCTGGCCTTCACTAACATCAGGGCTAAATCAGTGTCCGAAAGAGCCCGAACAGAGACTTGTGGAAGCTCTTCATTGGAGGTTTGAGTTTTCAAAAAAACAGTGAGATTCTGAGGAGCCATTTTGACCAATGTGGAACCCTCACAGACTGTGTAGTAATGAGGGTTCCAAACACCAACACTCCAGAGGCTTTGGGTTTGTCACCTACGCCACTGTGGAGAAGGTGGCAGGAGCCGGGAATGCAAGGCCACGCAAGGTGGATGGAAGAGTTGTAGAACCAAAGGACTATCTCAAGAGAATCTTCTCAAAGACCTGGTGTCCCTTAATAGTGAAACATAATTGTGTTGGTGTCATTAAAGAAGATACTGAAGAATATCACCTAAGAGATTATTTTGAACAGCAGGGGAAAATTGATGTGATTGAAATCATGGCTGATCAAGGCAGTGGCAAAAAGATAGGCTTTCCTTTGATAACTTTTGATGACCATGATTCATAACTTTTGCTGCATTACTGTAAATGGCCACAATTATGAACTAAGGAAACCTTTCTAAACAAGAGATGGCTAATAAAGAGGTCAAAGTGGCTCTGAAAACTGTGGTGGTGGTTTTGGTGGGAATGGCAACTTAGGTCATGGAGGAAGTTTGGTGGTCGAGATGGTCTGGTGGAAGCCATGATGGTGTTGGATATGGTGGCAGTGGGAATGTCTATAATGTATTTTGTAATGATAGAAGCAATTTTGGAGGTGGTGGAAGTTACAATGATTTTGGACCGATGAAAGGAGGACACTTTGGATGCAGAAACTCTGGCCCCTTGGTAGAGAGGGCAATAGTTTTCCAAACTATATAACCAAGGTGGCTATGGTGGTTCCAGCAACAGCAGTAGCTATGGCAATAGAAGAAGGATTTAATAGCTGCCAGGAAACAAAGTTAAGCAGGAGGGGAGAGTCAGAAAAGTGACAAGGAAGCTATGGGTTATAACAGATTTGTGAACTCAGTCAAGCACACTGAGAGGGTCTATCTGCTAAGAAGACATGTTTTAGACAACGCTCATGTGTATGGGCAAAAAACTCGAGGACTGTATTTGCAACTAATTGTATAGTAGGTTACTTTTAGTTTCTGTTATGTGAATATTGTGAAGTATTTCAATGAAGTGTTTTAATGTAAATGTATTTTTTTGCACCCATGCTGTTGATTGCTAAATGTAACAGTCTGATCACGATGCTCAATAAATGTGTCTTAAAAAGAATAGAATTAAGGGAAATGTAAACTGGTATAGTAACTATGAAAAACAATATGGAAGATATTTGAAAAAATTAAAAATATGATACAGCAATCCCACTTCTGAGTATCTATATGAAGGACAAATTACCATGAAAGGATATATATATATATATATATATATATATATATATACATATATACACATATATACTTTACACACTTTATATTCATTTTAGCATTATTTAAAATAGTCAACATATCAAGATATGGAATTAGGTGTTTTCCAAAAAGAATATAATGTGTATATAAATTAGATAAACATACATCTCTATATCTATCTGTATCTATCCATAGACTATATATATAGATAGATAGATAGGTTAGATAGATAGATACACATGCAAGTTCTAAGCAAGGAGCTTTTGAAATATGGAAAGTATGTATATGTTTTATTAAATATATAGTATTACAGTGATTTTTTAAAATATAGGGAAGATAAATACAGAGAATTACAATGCAACAAACGTGTGTATATATATATGTACACACACACTATATATGCATATATATCTGTAAATATACCTATATATGTATATGTATATGTATAAGTGTGTGTATATATAATATATAAGATTGTTCATTCATAATACAGAAGGAAATTCTGTCATTTGGGACAATATGAATGAGTCTTGAGGGCATTATGGTAAGTAAAATATGTTAGACAAAGACAAATGATATGTTATCTCATTTTCATATATCATCTAAAAATATGACCTCTTATAAACAGAGTAGCATTATTGTTTGGGATTGGAGGGTGGGGTAAATGACGAGGATACAAACTGCCAGTTATAAGATAAATAATTCTCAGTAATCTACTGAACAGCATGGTGACTGTAATTAACAAAACTGTATCATTACTTGAAAGTCGCTAAAAGAATAGTTCTTAAAGATTTTATCACAAAATAAATGTAATGTGAAATGATGGATGCATTAACTGACTTTATTTTAGTAGACATTTTGTAATATATACACATACCAACTCATTATGCTTGCTATACACATCAAATTTTCTATGTCAATTATATCTCAATAAATCTTGAAAAAATAAAGTTGATTATATTTCAATATACATGAATACAATTTAAATCCATCTTTTATTTTCAATTTATTTCAAATTAAGCATATTCATTGTAGTGTGAGTTAGGTTAACAAAAATACCATCCCAGCTGTGGAATGTTTGTGACTGAATTTAACTTAAAATTAGACAAAAAAACAAACATTTTATAACACACTGCATGAACCCTATATGAGTCCCCTCAAAAAATAATCAGAATAACTACTGTTTTCTCCATTTATACATGCATCCATTTTCCACATATAGTTCTCATGTAAGCTATGTAGAGAAATGCAATAGTTCTGTTAAGTATGTCCAAATTGCAGTGATTTCAAAGGCAAAGATAATAAAGGTACTAACATATAACTGCATGGATAGTTAAATTATCATCTGGTGTCCCTAGAGAAAGGTATTTCACAGAATTTGAGACAGAAAGTGCACTTAAAATATGTAAAATTATATGTTCTCAGCAGATAAATGAATTTCCAGAAATAATGGGTATTATCCTGGGGTTAATCCTTGTTTAAAATGTCCAGTATGTTAAACAGAGTTGTAATATGCATATTCTATATAATTTTATAATATTCAATTCCACCTTAGAGAAAAGGTTGAATGAGATTCATAAGAAAAGTTAGGCTTTTATAGAAATTAATCTGTAAATTTATGAGACAAGATACAAAAAATAAGCATTCAATATGCTAATTATATACAAGTTCTAAGCAAGGAGCTTGTGAAATATGGAAAGTATTTATATGATTTATTAAATATATATAGTAAGTTAGTATAGTAATTTTAAAAATATAGGGAAGATAAATACAGAGAATTACAATGCAACAAATGCAAGGATTTAAAAAAAAAAATCAAGTCAGATCATGCAGCAGCTGGGCAAACCATTCCATTAGTCTAAATCAGATGCCCATTTGGTAAAACCATCTGTGGTGGGGAGATGTTTGCCTGCATCTTACCACTAAGGCAATTATGTGTCATTAGCCAGTGAACCCATTGCTAACGCTCGGCGTGGACTGGGAAGCACAGCAGAGCAGAAGACTGGTGTGTGGGAGAGAGAGGAGAAGGATGATTCTTCATCACGTAGCCCAGGACTCAGGTAATGTCTTTCTACTCACACTATGTCTTCAGTACTTACCCTACCCTATCTCTTGTTTCTGACTGTTCTGTACTTGACACTGATGTGTTCAAGCAGTTTAATTTGATTTGTGAGCTTTTCCTGTGCTGTGACCTTTGGGGTGGCCTGGCTAGTGGTCCTTGTGGAGACTCTGTCTATACAAGTAACTCATGATCTGCTATAATGGTTTCATTTTCTATTTAAGAAACACTGTAACATTTGTATATAAAAGATAAGCCGTAAGATTATCTTATGCTTTAGTTTTAATGCAGAAGTAAAAGTACATATTTGACTTAGTTGTGTTCAGCGTTTTAATGATTATTTTATTTTATTTTTCTTTCTTTAATTTTTTTTTTCAACATAAGAAAGAAAGAAATACTAAGCTATCTGGTTAAGAGCTCTGAATCTGACAATCTTGCCGAGGTTCAAGTCTCAGGTTTTGTTGTCATCAGGTTCTGTCTTTTTTGGGCAAATTAATATTCTCTTCAAACCTCATTTTCCTCATTCAAAAGTTATTAGCAATAACTAATTGTACTTTCACAGCAGTTGTAAAGATTTAATTTAAAAATCTATAAAGAGCTTTATACAAGGAAGTATCTAATAGCAATTATTATCTAAAGGAGAAAAGAAATTAAATATGGCAAATACTTGGACTGTTATAGAAAAGAGCATGCTCATTTGAAGTGAATAAGATAATGATAAAATGATAAGGCATGCCTTGACAGCTGCATAGATAATGCTACCAGATATAGCCCACAGGTAAACCAAGGACCTAGGTTCAAAACCTGGAACAACCAAGATGAACAAATAAATAAAATAAACTTGTTTCTTTCTTCTTTCTCTTCCTGCTGTCTACTCTTCTTCATTTCCTGCCTCACCTGCACCTTTCCAATAAATAAATGAATAAACATGATAACATTTTCTGGTAGTTGATGGGACATTAATGAATCTGTATATTCATCTATTAATGAATGTCTGTTTTATTCTAAACAGTCAGATCTCACATATGCTTTAGTCAAGGGAAGTTTTACTGTACATTACGGCTTCTGTTTTTAACTTTTCTTCAGTACAGTAAAGATGGCTGATAACAAGAATCTAGGATTTTTTGTTTCTCTCTTCCCAGTAGGTTTAAGTTTGCCTATGCTAGCACTTTTCAAAGTCCTTTTATTTTTGTAAACCACATGTAAAATAAAGATTACAAAAGCAATTTCATACTCTACAATGTTTGAATCTACAGTATTTTTACTTCTAAAGATTATGGTAATAAACATAGCTTAGAAGCAGTTGTCATCAATGACTTTGATGGTCAAATTAAGATTAAGTTTCACAATTTAGATCAGCTATGCATATATATATATATATATATATATATATATATCTTTTATTTCAAACAAAACAAGAAAATGAGAATTAAGGTCATTCTCAGGGACTATGTAGGACCTGGAATAGTTTGTTTCATACAGGCTATAAGCCCATTTGCTCATAATTGTTTCCTAGATATTATCAGAAGACATGAGACTTGTGGCCCAGAGACAATGAAGCCCACTAAACATGGTGCAAGGATCAGCCAGTTTCACATTCTCATGTGCAGTTTCCCCATGTACCTATGGGAGAAATACAGGAGCCATGATAGATGACCGTTGATTTAGTCAACTTAGGTTTACTATTATAAAATGCCAGAGACTGGTGACTTTAAAAAGACATTTGTTTTCTTACAGTTCTGCAGTACAAATTGTCTAAGACCAAGATGCTGTCAGATGGGCAGATTCTACTCAATCCCTGCTTATAGAATCTGCCATTGCTTTGAGTGTTCACTTATCTTTCCTCGATGTGGAGAGAGACAAAGCTTTGCCGTTTCTCTTCCACTAATCTCCTCAAAGGGGCTCTACTCTCAAAAGACCTCATATAACCTAATTAATTCCAATGTACAGCTTCCAAATATTATCACACTGGGCTTTGATCTTCAATATGCACATTTCAAGGGGAGTATAGACACTCAGTACGACTGCACATGCTTTGGGCTGCCAAACTAGAGGGGAACATGGAACTTGGGGAATTTATGACTTAAAATAAGCAGAAACAAAAATATCTTTTGATCAATGAAAGAAGTTACATCATCCCTAAAGTTTACTTGTTACAAACACATTCTGGTAAACATCCCTGGTAAAGAGTGATCAGAGCTGTACATTTTTATTATGTCCGGGAAGAACACACAAAGACACTGATAGCTAATTGCTGATGTCCTCTGTTAATACCACTGTAAGTTTAGAGGTTGAACAAAACTGTGAAGAAAGGAAAAAGAAAAATCCCCATACTCCTTGATTTCCAGCCTCAGAAACAAAGACTGGCAAAGACTGGCACAAAATCGATTCAAAAAGTATTGACCGTAATGGAATATTTGAAAGAAAAACACTGTAATTTACATTGAAATTAGCATGAGGAGATTACATATGACCATCTATATCCTGGCAGGGGGCTTGGACTTACTGAAGAAATCACTGAAGATTATAAGAAAGGAGCATGATCAGAACAATCACTGACCTCAATATGATGATGGATTTAAGGGAAGCAAGACAAAGGCAGGAAGACAAATTAAGGAGCTATTGCAACAGAAGGAAGAGAAGGTGACAAGGGTCTAAACTAGAGAATTACTAGGCAGAACAACATGGAGAGTGACTGAAGCAATATTTAGAGAGCAGTCATCAAGATTTAATGCTTGATAATAATGAGAAGAAAGGGACAGAAACTAATAATATGTACAATATCCTCCCTTGAGACTGTGTGGAATATGCTTTAAACAGGAATTCAGAATGAGTGGAGCTTTTATAATTAGACCTCAAATAACTATTTTATGAAACAAATTTTATTTTTCTGATATAATCCATACATGTATTTTTCACATCAATAATTATACAAAATTTAAACATTTAAATGGTACCACTATAAGTATTTTTCAGTATAGTTACAATTTTCTTTCTTATATGATAAAAAATACATAATTAAAATTACATTGTATTCTAAACAAACACCTGATTCACTCCCCAAACAAATAATTTCGGTGGTCCTGTAGATAAGAAAACTATTCGGCTATATAACTCACCCTTTAAAAGGTAATAATTTACTCTGGTGATTATGTGCCTGGTATCCTTGGTTTTGATGAATTACTTTTGGGATTATATTTCTAAGGCTGGCAGAAATTTTGTATTTGGTTACAAAGACAAAGTGAATTTTAACACTAGCTATAAATAATGTCATTGATTTGAACTAGGAAGCTAGCAACCTCATCAGCAAAACCTGGCAAAAACTTTAGGATAAAAAAAGAGCATTTAAATGGTGAAAACCTACATTTGTAGAGAAAACAAACATTTGCATAATTTTGAACATTAAAATTACAGTCTATATATAAATGAATGAATTAACGTGTCCCTTATTTTACATACCTTAACCATATTCTAGCACTAAAACGGTGTTTCAATTAAGAATATGTGACAAAATTAATATTTCATTTTTGTCATAGTTTAGGAGAAAGACATGCTGATTTGCTTATCTTAAAATGTTATTTATTTAGAGTGTTTCCTGGTGGCCTAGTGTTTTAGTCCACCAAGCATAGTCCACATACATCCCTAGGACCCTGGTTCAACACCCTGAACCTGGGGAAACAACCAAGATGAACAACTAAACAAAATAAATGAAAATTTTCCTTCACTCTCTTTTTGCCTGCCTGCTCACTTCATTCCTGCTTTGACCTTTCCACTAAAATAAAAAACAAAAACAATGAAAAGCAAAAATACACTTATTTTATAGTAAAATAAACAAATGCCAACTTGAGGAAGATTTGACTGAATAGGTAGATTTCTATCTTCAATTTAATCTTACTGATTCTAACACCCTGGATGGGAAAATATTATGATTCTCATTTTGGGCTGGAGTGAGGGTGAGGGGAAATTATCTTGCTGGAGTCATATACAATTTGTGTTTAAAGTGAGCATCAATGCTTAATATTCCAATCTATCCTTTAAAAGAAAAATCAGACTATTAAATGTAAGCAAATAACCACTCTAAATTACATAGTTTTAAAATATATGATATTTTCAGTTAATCTTTGCTCTAAAATGAATTTAAGTTGAGAAACTCTCTTAGGAGTTAAAGGAATATAGATAAGTAGATTTTAGGTATACTTAACTTTTAGTGAACTCCGTTAGATGAGGAATAGTGGATAAACAGAATTTCCACATTATGATTTTGATTCCTTTTATTTTCCTTTACTCTTTGTATACATATCCTGATTTGCTTTGAACAGAAACTATGTACTAAGTCAAGTGAGTCAGGCATATTGCATAGAGACAAAGCCAAGGTACTCTTAAAAATCCAGATTCTTATTCTCAACAAAACAGAATTTCTTAGACTCACCACTTAATGACTTTAATAATAGCTTATATTTGTGACATAAAACCTCAAAATCAAGTATTCTCACATGATAACTCTATGAAGACCTGAAACCATTTTCAGTCACAATGTTTCAAATGTACATCAGCAAAATGTAACTAACCAGTAAGGCTTACTGTGGATCTTAGTTCTTGTCCAGACAAGGGAGAAAAGACATTTTAAAACAAAGTATTATTAATAATGCTGCATACTAAGAACAATCTCTTTAAATATATTTTGTTTTCTTTTTTATGGCTATGCTATACATCTGCAGTTAGACGTTTGAAGATTCCATAGTACATTTAAGCATAGAAACCACCTAGTAAGTATATACATACATATATATATATACATATATATATATATGTCAACAGTATTTTGCTTTACTTCCTACATAAATACATAAAAATATTTACTAAGAGACAATTTCTGGTTTTTTCTGCCAGAACTCCTACAAACAACTTAATCCTATATTCCCTTGAGCTATACACCCACTACATTTAAAGAAGAAAACATAAGAAATACAGATGCACTTATTATATATGTATATATTACATTCACATAGCACAAAATTCAAAAGCCTTTCTGCTGAGTCAGGTAGGACTGGGGAGAGGCAGTTTCCTTAGTTAACAGCATTGTTAGGAAGTATTGTTCTTCCAGAATTAGTGCATATATAATCAAATATTTGTATCTTTCTCTATGTGTCAAATTTAACTCCATGTTAAAATCGAGTATATTTAAAAATGTAGATAAAGATGTCTGGGTCTCATGATAGATTCCAGTTTAACTCATCTTTGGAATAATTGGGATATGGAAATTGTAAAAGCACACTAGATAGTTCCACTGTGTGATCAAAGTGAATTCCTCATGTATACTATACTGTAATTTTCCTCTTTTAATTTTAAAAATAAAAATTACATTTGAAATCTTTTCAAATTTCCATTTTTCTTTTTGTTTAAGTGCTTTGTTGAAGTATGTTCGACCTACAAATAGCTGTCAACTAGATGATTTTGAAGATAAGTTTACACCCAGGAAATAATCAACAAATTAATGACATTAACTACCCATCACCTCCAAAAGTTTCTTCCCCCCATCAATGTTATTTTTGTTGTTTTTGGGTAATAAGAATTCTTAACAAAAGATTACCATTTTAGCAAATTTTTAAGTATACAATACAGTATTGTTAATTTTAGGTACTCTGATATATATACTGATCACTAGGACTTCTCCATCTCACATAACTGAAACTGAACCCTTTGATCACTATTTCCCCCTCCCTCAGTTATTGGGAAGAAACCATTGTACTCTTCACTTTCATGAATTAAAAAAAAAATTCTCATGTATGTGGAATCATACTATATTTATTCTTCTGTTCCTTAGTATAATGGCTTCCAAGTTCAGCCAGGTTGTCACAAAACGGCAGAACAATCTTTTTGTAGATGCTGAGCAATATTTCATACATGCCAATAAATCTATCTTCTTTACCCTTTTATATGTTAATGGTCATATAAACTGCTTCCATGTCTTCGTCCTCTGAGAAGGTACATGGAAATGCAGATACCTATTTGGGACCCTGATTTACATTCCTTTGGATATAAACCAGAAGTGAGATTGTCGGATCATATATTTCCATTTTTAATGATTTGAGAAACCTCTATACAAGCAATTTGTGTTCCCACCATCAGTGCACAAGGGTTTCTATTTCTTCACATCCTTCCTAATGCTTGCCTTTTGTTTAATAGGCATCAATTTTTCAAAATATTATACACGCCATTGTTTGAATGCATCATGATCTGTTTGATCAGTTTCCTACATTAGGGAACTTTAATAGTTTTTAGTATTTTTAATTATATAATGCTGTTATCAATTATATTCTTAGCTATATGGACAATATAATCATAGGATACATTCTTAGAAGTGTAATAGTTGCATCAGAGTGCATGAGAATTTGTGAATCCTGAGAATATTCTGGAATTACCTTTTAAAATTTGCCATACCAGCTGCTTTATAGAAGAATGTCTCCTTTTCCTCAGTCATCAGTGCTTATCAATCTTTAGTTTGTACCTGAGTCATCTGGGGATCTCTTACAAAGGCAGGTTGTGAAGGTCCTGGCTCAACCCTGAGATTCTGCATTTGAACATCTCTTCATTTTATGGTTTCATAAAATGCTATATTAGGACATTTACTTGAGATTTTTCACTGTAGCACAGTTTTACATCTGTACATTTTTCTCTAGAAATTGTTTTAATTGAACCACATATGCGATTCTTTTTCTTAATTTGCTTGTATTTTGTAATTTATTTTATGGCTTCTTAAGCCATTACTTGAGTATGTCATTTGTGAATTTCCCAAATTCCTTTGTATTAATGGTTTCTGATTTAACCCTAATGTTCTTAGAGAACATACTTTACATGATATAAGTCATATTGAATTAATGTTTGTTCTAAGACCTAACCTATGAGTTCTTCTCTTGAGAAGAATATATATTCTGCTTCTGTTGGTTTTAGTATTTATAGATGTACTAGCAAGTTTATAACATCGTTCATGTCTTCTAATTAATTGTAGATGTTCTCCCTGATTCAAGTGGGATCATCAGTTTCTTGCAGAAAGGTCTCAGCTATTATTACTGGATTGTCTCTGTTTCTGTTCTTTCCAATTTTGCTTCAAGTATTATAAGGCACTGATGCTTTCCTATCTGGTTAGTGGTTTTATCATTGTGACATGCCTCTCTTTGTCATTAGTATCAATCTTGGTCCTAAATAGTTTATCTAATATGAGTCTATTTATCTAACTTGTCTATTTTGTCTAATATTAACTAGTATTAGCCACCACTCCATCTCTCTTTTGATTCCTTTTAGCCTGGCTTATAGAATTTTCTATTTTTTTTAACCTTTAACTATTTTTGTCTTTGAATTTAAAGTCAAACTCTTAGAGACATGTTAAGTTAAAACAGCATAATTTGGATTAGTGGTAACTCAATTTTATCAGTCAACAAAATTCTAATAAATCTCTCTTTTCCTTTGTGCTATAATTACCATATAAATTATATTTTTATATATTTTAAGACAATAAACATAATTTTGAAATCATTAGGTAATTTTAAGACTGGTTAAGCATACCATTAGAAATAAAAAAAAAATATTTACCATGTTTTGAGGGCTCAATCTCATTCTTCCTCATCCAGTGACTAGTAGGCTTCTTGGTCCACAGCTATCGTATTTGTGAGACTGCCAGTTTCTGAGGGGTGAAGGAAGATGAAAATGCCACACAGCTGACTGTTCCTAATGAGCTTTTACCATTTTTTCTTAAAGAAGCTCTCCTTAGATAGCTGACAACTCTTGTTTAATTTCCTTAATACTAAAATAGTTGATTGTGACAAATTTTGCCACTTTTCTCAATGTTCATATTGGGGACTGCACTGCATTTCTAAATGTTATTTTTCCTAAATTAACTCTTCTAATAAGAGTTGAAAATATTTCTCTCTATTTTATTATATATTTGTATTTGCTAATTTTTAATATGCATGTTTTATTTATTTGGTATTCATATTAATCACTTAAATTTTTTATTGTCAAATTCCTAAAAGCAGAAAGGACTATTTAGAGAATCTTCGTCTCTTCAACTTCACTACATTTGTTTTCTCTTAAATACTACCCTTAAGCTTACTTCCATTGACAGTGATTTGTCATATTCTCTTTTGCCTTCTGGTCTTTTTAATACTTTACTGCTAACTAGAATTCTTTTCCCATCACTTTTGACACCTGATTAACTACTTATGTTTCATATTTCAGGTCAATCACTGGATACAGAACACTTTAGCTGAGCATTTCAACTATCTTCTATATATTCCCTACAACCTGTTTATCTCCAAAGACCCACAGGAATAATTAAAAATCAGGAGGACCATGTCTGTCTAGGTCATTTTTCCCCTTAATGGCACATAATATTGACAAGCATACATCAATTTCTGTAATTAAAGTAAGTTTGATTTGCATAATTAGCTATATTAAAGATGGAAAAATGTAATCCACATTTCTTATAGGTGGATTAAACCACTGACTATATGTATAACTAATGCAAGTTATACTGTTTAACTTCAGAGGTAGATTTACTGTAAATCAAAGGAAACTTAAGTTTCAAGTCTCTCCAGTTATATTGATTTATTATGTTATATACTTGAATTTTAAATTTTTCATTCATTTTCTTAGCCCTGTACCTGGGTTTGCCAGATGTAACAAAGGAAAACACAGGATGCCTACTAACATTTTAATTTCCCATAAACAGCAGATCACTCGAGTATAAGTACAGTTCAATCAAGAATTCACATATACACTGAAAAATTTCTGCTGGGCTACTGTTAGGAGTTACCAAGATGTTGAATTTAGAGCTAAATTTTAAAAATGAAATACATATTTTGGAAAACTTAGGTTAGAAGGACAGTTATTTCAAATGAATTTTTCATATTATTTATCTATGGGGAGGTTAGTTTTTACATCATATTGTATTTACATCATAATTTTACCATTAAAGATGGAGAACAACTATATGTGAGCCTTATGTAAAGATTTTTTAATATAAAGGTAAACATAAGGATGTAATGTGTTAGATATTTTAGTATATATTTAATGTAATCTAGACAGTAGTAAATTTTGTTTCTAACTTCTGACACACTGAGTGGTACCATTATAGTGACAAAATGTTATAGAAAAAATAATTGAAGGAAAATGAATTCAGGACTCAACTGAGGTCCTTGATTACTGAGATACTCTCCCCTTCACTTTTACACTTTAGACACACTGTTGAGTCTTAAGTCTACATACAAAAACTATGGAATTGCACACTGACTTGAATCTCAGGACGCTCCAGAGACCTCATAGTGGTGATCGATTAAGGAGCTGACTCGTGCCAATTTGGATTGCGGGAACTGCCAGTCTGATGTGAGCAGAGTTGACTAAAGTTTGGAAGTCCATTTGGATGTACAATGCATCCAGGATTCTAGGTTAGAACTGCAGATTGGAAAGTTAATTCAAAAGACAGAAACAAGGATTTCTCAAATAATCTTTATTTTCCAAAGAGGATCCTAGGGTACTTTCCTCAAACAGAGTACTATATATATTATATAATTAAATACAGTATAATGATCAACTTTTTATAACAAGATACATCATCATTAATTTTCCAGACTATGTCGCTTAGATTAAATATTTTCAGTTAATGATTGTACATTGGGTCCTACTGTATTCCTGAAAGGCCTAAGAATTCCAGATGCAAGATAAAGAAAACATAGTTTTGATCTTTTTGAAAAGTCTGTAAAGATTACATAATAATGTCATGTCATAGACATCTCATCATGTAAATGTAATAGAAGCTATCCATTAAAGGCCAGAAAAAGACCTTTGGATCCCCACTCTATAAGGGAAATAAAGTTTGATTGTTGGGGAATACATGCTCATACAATTATTATCAAGCAATATATAAATAATTGTACGATTCTTTAGCATTTGTCTTTAAATAATGGCAAGTTATTTTCTCCCATTCCCAAGTTGTTTAGTTTTTAGTGCCCTGGGAAATGATACATTTGAGTGATACAAAACAGCAATTTATTATACACATTGAAAATATGGTAGATTTTATGTTTCTTTCCTTTATCCAGAAACTCAGTAGCATCATGTGTACAAGCCTATTTCATACTTTGTAAATAAAACATAAATAAAATCTGTTTTTTTTATTTTTCATTTCCAACAATTTGAAGGTAATTTTATCCATTAACTAGGGTGGGTCGATGAACATGTGTCATTGCTCACTGTATGCCATGCATAATATTCATTTTGCACTTTCTCTAAATACAAAACCCTTCTCCCTTCCCATCGTCACTGTGTTAGATAAGGTCTACCTTTCCTAAAAAAAAATCTTAAGCAAATTTCTGGCCTCCAGTCTTTCATTCAGTCTTGTCTTGTATTCACACTATATCCCAATGAATTACCTGGGGCACCACCTCTAGCAAACCAGAGCTACTGTCAGGCCTTACACGCTCAGACGTGGAAGCCAATCAGAATTTTAAAGTAGGACATACCATAACCTCAGTGACGTTTACACAAGTCCATATCCAGTTCATTCCCCATCGTTTTAAAAAAAAAATGGGGTAGTGATTAAAACACAGCTATATTGGCTTCAGAGGCAGCCTTTGTCATTAACTTAGGGCAGCCCTGGGAGACTTACTTTATTTTTTTGTATAAAAGAGAGGTGCTGTCAGTGCAGATCTTTTCAAGTCTTTGCAGTATTCAGGAAGTGGACACAGGTCAAGATCTGAGAACAGTGCTTGGCATTTAGAAAGCACTTAATAAATAATAAATATCACCTATCACCTATCATTTTATATTATTTAAAACTGTCTCGTTCGCAAATCAAAATGGCTTTATAACAGCAAGTATACATGACTTACCCTGCAGTTTTCAGTCCTCCTTTCACTATGGCACATTGCCCTCCTACTATCTTGCAGGTCAAAATTGTAAAGGATTCTTTCATAAAATAAGAATTTGTAACACAATTTCAATAGTTTTTACTTTTGGATCTGTTTTGCTTTGAGATTCAGCTTTAGTGCCAGATATCATTGTTTCATTTGCCAAATATGAAATCAGCTTGTTCTGAAAAGTAGTCATGTTCTCCATCTCTTACAACAGTAATATTATTTTAATGATTTAAACATCACAAATGCATTCTATTTGCATAATGTTAGACTATGTACACATAATTCTGTAGAACTCTTTAAATGTCAAGACATATCAATTTTGCAAATGTCAATCCTACATTTGTGAAAACTTATCTCATGAAGGATCCTTCTCTAATTCATATTAAAACTTCTAGCATTTTCCTTTCTACTGTTTTCAAAAAGAGAAAATCTTACAACTGCATTCCTCATTAGACATTCAATTTGGTATTGCACGTATATGTAGCATAATGGCAAAATAATATGATATTTATGCTACTTTGTATGTGTTTAAAATGAATCTTTGTAAATGTTTCAGTTTCTTATGTAATTCAAGAAATGATAACTATATGATTCATTTTTAAAACTCCACTCTCACCATTTTTCCTCTTCAATCATTGAATTTCTCACTTTATACTTTTTTTTATTTCTCTGAGGCTTTATATTTGTGCTAATATAAGGTGTGATAGCACATAACTAAGAGCATAGACATGCTATAGAAATCCAGTTCATTTTAGTGGAGAAGTGATTGTCAAAGTTTCCAGGGGAGAACTTATTTTGAAAATGTTAATTTGGTACTTGTAGTTAAGATATTTTGTTACTATTTTTTGATGACTTGCTTTGGATTATAATGTCCTAAAAGGGATGAGAACTTCTGAACTTAGAGCAATGACCTAGAGCCTTCACTATACACCTTAATTTGACCTCCTCTGAGGTGATTGTCTTTGAGGTGAAGTATATTCTTCTCACATGAATTTTATGGGTATTACATTGCCAAACATTTATATCAGGCAATTGCTTATATTTCTCCACATTTCTTAACATGTTTATCCAAGCATGTTCAAATTTCACATTCTATTATCAGAAAGAGGAAACCTGAATTATATTTACATGAAAAAAATAAATTTACGTAGTTTGAACACTTGTTCTTCCTGGAGATAACTAGTTTGTACATTTCCCACTTGTCCTTCCTGGTCTGCCATCTAACAATCTTCTCTGCTTTCTACATTCACGTTGTACTTGAAGGTGATTACTAAATGCTTCTGGGAAAAAATAATTAAATCCAGTTGATTCATTGGGTAAGTTTGCTCAAGATAGGTATTTCACTCTCAAGAGCAGGTTTTCTGTTTTATGGGGTTTTCGAAGATATACTTTTGTTTTTATTTTTATTATTGCCTTTTATAACATCATGAATTACAGTTCCTTGAAAGTAACAAGCACTTGTAATATATTTTCGGGAATATGGCAGGGGTCTATATGTCTTCCTGTGTTTTATTTTCTATAGAGGAGAGGACTTTCTCTGCTCTTGGCATGGGCAAGAGAAATGATTCTGATTTGTAAGAGCCTAGAATTCACTGGACTGTATTTCTCAAGTGGATGGTGTCATATTTTTTTCTACCAGGACATGGTATCATCTCTCTTTTCTTTACTTCATGTAAAGAAGATTTTCAATGCTTTCTCCTCATCGTCCTGCCTTTGTACATTGTTCATACATGCTTGGATGGGTTCTAGGTATGCATCCTGTAGGCAGGAACGGACTACTTCATTTATTCTCAGAGTCAACAGTTTGTTGACTGAGGAGTTTTGACATGATGGCTTGGAAATAGAGACCTGCTACCTCCCTTAAGGGTGATCTGTGGGGAAAATACAGAATAAGAGAATTCCAATTTCTCTAGTTCCAAGATCTGTTATTGATTTTGAGCTTTAACTGAAAACTTTAAATATCAGGAATTGCTGGGATTTACCAACTATTACATATTTTGAGAACTTTAGGTAAATAGCTCATATATTTACTTCATTTATAATATAGAGGTGAGAAAGAGAAACTGTCATTCTTCCATTATCATCCAGGTCCCTGGTCCTTTAAAATGAACCAATGTAATGTCTCTTGAATACTGATTATGAATACGAATTCTAGCATGTGGAATAAAATATAAAACGTGGAGAGACTCAGTTGCTTTGTTAACGTTGATCCAGGTATATAGCACTGATTGACATTTTGGTGGCTGTCATTGTAGACAGATGCTATCCTTTGGTTATCTGGAAAATAATATGCTTTAATTATAATTAGGTTTCATTTTACAACTGAAGAACTTCAGTATTTGAGAATTTAGACATCAGTAATTAGAAGTGTTATTAGGGAGGAAAAGAGATCAGGTTGTGGTAGGGGTGCTATTTGTGATCTATTTGATAGAAGGTCATTATATCAGAATATCTGAAGTAAATATGGGGAAATATTTGTGCATTTGCAGTACTAATGGTAGTGTTAGGTCGTCTTCTTTTTAACTTCAAATAACAATTATTAGTTTCCAAATAGATTTATCAATTTGGAGTTTAATTTTCTTTTTATCTCCGTTAAAGAAGGAATTGAGCATATAAATTCCATTGATAGTGCAAAATGTATCTCTTAAACTGTCAATAATCTCCATGTTAAAACACAAACATTCAGAGTTCATATCCCCATTTTCTCTGGGTTGAAATGGATGCCTGCATGTTCAAGTATTCCTAAAGGACACTGGGATATCAGCTTGATAACCGTCTTCTCTTTCCAGTCTCACTGGTTTTGGGGTGCTGACAGCCATGCCTCCACAATATTTATTCCCAATATGCTACACGTCTCACACAGGCCTACTGATGAGAGATTCACATAGTTGTGTTCTTGTCCTGCTATGGCCCATTCAGTTTTTTGTAAATTATCCTGGTGGTCCAGCATCTTTTCTCTATCATCATTCTAAGATCTTTTCTCTATCATCATTTCTCCACATTTCCCTCTGTAGACATCTTCTTTCTGCTACAACTATGCCAAAAACAAGGTGCTATAGGAGTCCAGTACTATACTGAATGCAGAGGAACTCTACAAAGTCTAATTTTCTGAAGCTCTACCCCGAGAGAAGGTACGAGTGTGCACTAGGATTCCCAAATCATTTTAGAACCATGACTCCTGAGATTTGTCTTTGGGTAGAAGCAAGGTGAGAACTGTTTTGCGGATTTCTTCTCTTACTTTTGTGTTGTCTTCATGCTTTACGTATCTCTCCTTCCTGTTGGCTGGATAAAATGCTGTTTACTTTTTGACAAGAAGAACACTTTTAACTATAGTCATTATCATTTTGAATTCATTTACAAGTGCTGGAGTGTTTGAGAAAGGAAAGACTTTCCTTGGAATTACAAAAGTCAAAATTTAACGTTCAAGAAAGAAACTTAGAGAACTGGGTATTAATCTTGGCTTATGTAATTCCAAGGAAAGTACTTCTTTCTCAACAAAATTCAACATTTTAAAATCAACTAACGCTGGCTTTAAGAGTATTTCCTCCTGGATATGTATCTGAAAAACACGCAAACATTAATTTTCAGTAGCATATGCACTCTCATGTATGTTAAATTATATACAATACCCAAGAACTGGAAACAACCTGAATGCTCATGGACTAATGAGTAGATAGAGAGGATGTTGTAAATATACACAAAGCAATACTACTCAGTCATAGAAAGATGAACTCCTGCCATTCGTGACAACATGGATGAATTTAGAGGGAATTATGCTTAGCGAGATAAGTCAAAGGAGAAAGACAAACGTTGCATGATTTCACTCGTAGGTGATGTATAAGGAACTCAAACACACAAATAAAGTAATAAAAAAAAATTCTTAGAATTTTAGATTTTAGAATATAGAATAAAATTAGGGGTTACCAGAAGGGAAGAGGGAGAGGGCAGGCAAATCCAGTAAAAGTGGTTAATTGTATGGTGAAGAATATAAATAAACTGTTGGCCATAAATGTAAATTAATATATACAGATAGATGCTGGCTTGTTCAAACCTTAAATCTATATAATGTAATTTCCTTCATTAAAATTAAATAGATAAATAATAAGTATTTACTGAGAATAGATAAAATACTAAAACTCTAATCATCAAACTAGTAGTCATGGTTTTGTGAATGACTACTAAGTGGCTGTCACTGTTCAAAGGTTTTCTTTATTAATTATCAAAATAATCCCATGTAATTCATACTATTATTTATGTTACACAGATGAAGAAACTGAATCAAAAGCTAAGACAGTGACTTGTTTACATAACAGGAGTAAGCAACATCTGAACAGTCTTCTTCCTTCCTTCTCAGTTGTTCTTAAGATTATGAATACATTGTTTCTGCCCAAAACTCTATGGTAGAATTTAAGAATGTTTTAGTTTGCGTTTCTAAAAGATCACCTTACTATAGAATCACGTGCTCCAGAGAAACACTACAAGGCGGGGTACAGTGTTTAAAAGAAAACAGAGTTTAAAGCACTTTGTTTTGACATGCCTAAATATTTTCAGCAGTCTTACATTTTGACAGAAAAGTTTTCTCGTGATTGAATTATATCTTGACTTGGTTTTGAGTTTTTGTGGAGATGATAGTCATAGAAATAGGTACTTTTCAGATCAGGTGAGGATACTGTAGAAAAATATTATCTATCAAAAAGAATTTTGAAACCAAAAAACCAAACAGAGTTTAATCTAATTATTAAGACTTTACAATTTGTACAGAAAACTAATCTATACAGCCAAGAATTTGTTCATTCACATTTGGGACATTTATTTATTCTGTTATTTACTGTGCATTTAAATTTATTTGTATTTGTTTGTTTCCGTGATATAATTGTGAATGTAGGCTTTGTGGAGATTAGGTTAGGATGAGTAAATAAGTAAAAATATAAAGTGACAAGGCGCAGAAGTTTTAATCAAAGCATAGCATTTGAATGTTTAAAGTTAGCTAGGAGTTGAATTATTAAGAATGTCATTTATTTGGTCTAGTATGCCAAATTATGATTATTGTTACATTTATAAAATCTTAATAAATATAATGTTGATCTTTATCATAATTATGGTTTGTGATAAATGATTATAGGGTATATAATGTCTTGAATCTTATTTTCATTCCAATTTTGCATTAATGTAAAATCAAATACAGCCTTTATAACTCTCTCTAGTAAAATAAAATCCATAACACAATGTACTTGAGGAATTAAAGCTTGAAGCAGTAACTTCACATATCAATTGCTAATTAAGCTGACAAACTGTACAGGTCATCAGATTTACTAGTTTATTATGCACTTTTAATTTTAAATCTGTAATTGTGGTTTCACAGCTGCTAATACAGATATAAGAAAACAGTGGTTTCAGTCATACTTGCAGAGCTGTTCAATCACTGCCCTTGAGAGTCTGAAAATTTTTAGTTTCTATTATGTGTCTGTATTGATCTTCCTAAAGGGGAGGCAGCTTTCCCATTTTCTAATAATGCTTAGAAATCTATAAACATTTAAAACTCTTCTAATTTAGGCACTATCAGTTTCCCTGCCATTTTCACTCCCTTTGAGTAATGAATATCAAGAATAGGGAGGTCATTCCCAGGTAATTACTGAAAGTAAACTGATTTCTTAGGCTATGACTTATAATACAGGAATACAATGGGTAGTATATAATTTCTATTGTTACATGAGATTGGGAAGGTCTTTATCAAAGAATCAACAAATACTTGAAGACTTGAAGTGCAATTTGAAGGTGAGTTCTCTGTTGTTCTATAAATTATGTATTAGACATCCCAAGATAACATTTCAGGCAATATTTATTGGCAAAAATATTTTACGTTGTTTTATATAAATACATAAAGAATGAGGATTGCTAAATACAGTATACTGAGAATTACATTGCTTCTCTAAACACTATAATTGTTTTTGTATCAAGCTCTTGGTAGAGAATCTCAGTAACAATCACCTTACATTTTCCCTCTAGTCCTAATTATGCACAGGCAATTTGATTGGTACAAGCTGTTTGTTTACTATAAGGAGCAGTGCATTATCAATGATTTGAACCTTATCAGAATTCCTCCCTTGATTTATCGCAGGTGAGGCATGGAAATTTTAGTTTTTTGGAGTAATGTGCATATTTGTCCAGCAATTTCATTTCATCCTTTCGTAAGGCCTGTCCTCAAAGACAGATAATTAGCCAGGCTTATTACTTTAGCAACCAAACTTTTCATGGTAAACTGGAGAGAAAAATGTGTTCTACTTTCCTAATGCTCCTTAAATGATCAGTGAATATCATAAAAATATTCTGAAATTATAGTTGGTGAAAAAGGTAATTGTGCCTTGCTTCAAGTAAAAGTATACAGTGACACGAACTGGATATTGTCAGAAGTAAAGACAGCCTATTATGGACTCAAAATATTAAAAAAAAAATCAGTGTCATTTATCAGAATAAATAAAAATGGAGTTAGTTTAAATATTGATTCCATGATTATACTAGTTAATCTGGCCATTGGACAAAATATAGCAGGGACTACTAATATTTTCGTTCTCTAATTCCTAAAACAAACTTTAGTTTATATATTAATATTTATAGTGTATTATGATTAGTCTTCCTTATTTAATTTTGTACTAAATTGGCTAATTAATAATATTCCTCCATTTTAATTTTACAAAGCATTGCTCCTTGCAAATAATACCCAATTTTATTCAAATAGCTGATATATGAAAATATGTCAATATATGAAAATTAAAGATTTCTATGAAGTAAAAGAAATGGTTAAATACAAGGCCAACCCATAGATTGGAGTGAAATTTTCATAAGCTACATATCAGATAAAGAATTAATGTATACTATATGTTAATTACTTACACAATTCAGTAGCAAAAAGTACCTGATCAAAGAATGAAAGAATAACTAAATAGACATTATTCTAAAGAAGATATCCAAATGACTAACGGGTATATGAAAACATGCTCAACATCTTTAATCATTAGGAAAAATAAAATAGAAATCACTATTCATTATCACTTCCATGTATTAGAATGGTTGTCATCCAGAAGACAAGAAAATAACAAAAGTTGATGAGGATGTCAAGAAAAGGGACACCTAGTAGATAAATGGTATAAATGCAAATTACTTTAAACACTATGGAAAACAATTTGGAAGTTCCTGGAAAAAATAAAAAAAGATGAACCATATGATCCAGCAATTCCATTTCTTCATATATACCCAAAATACATGAAAAAAGTATATTGAAATATATAAGTACTTACATGTTTATTTGAAGCATCGCTAATAACACATGGAAATGTGGAAATAACCTAAGTGTCCATCCATGGATGAATGGGTTAAGAAGTGTTACCATATATACATCATGTTTATATTATATACATAATATGTAATATCTATATTTCAGCATATATAACATAAATATATATATATAAACATATTTCTAAGCCCTAACAAGAACACTCTTTCATTTGCAATAAGATAAATGGACTTTGACCATATTATGCTAAATGAGTCAAGACAGAGAAAGAAAAGTATTCTACCACTTATATATGGCACATAAAACTATAACTAAGTAAAATGGTGGTTATCATGGGATAGAGGTTGGTTCCAAATAGGACAAATACTGTTTCAGACTAAAAACTTTGAATAAGCGGTTGCAAGTTCTGAGATAAAATAAACAATTTATTGAATATAGATAACAATATTGTATTATAATTCAACTTGCTAAGCATCCAGAATATAGCTATCCCAATCATTAAATGGTAGATATAATTATGCAATGTGATAGAAGTGTTAATTATTGATAAAATAGCAATCATTTTATAATATATAAATAAATCAATTTAACACAGTGTGCATCTTAAATTCATGTTATATATCAAATATATTTCAATTAAAACTTCAAAACATTCACAAAATAATGAGAAAAATAGAAAAATATTAATTATCTGGCATGGGTCAGTGTCTCCACCTCATACTTTTCCATATTCCACTCTTTTAGAATTATTTCCCTAAGCATATTATAAATGTTTCTTTTTTCAACAGCTAACATGCCCCTCCAATTTCCTAGACTAGGATCAATCCCAAATAATACAATAAACAACTACATATTTTCAATGTGTCTCTAGATTTTCTAAAAAGATTTTTTTTCTATTTCCAGTAACCAACAGTTCACTTTCTCCCTTGTAACCTAACCCCTAACAACTTTCAAGATTAGAATTCATGACCTCTGTTAGGCCATGAATTTACAAACTACTAGTTCTTTAAATCTGACTAAATAGCTCAGAAGAAGATGAGTAACACAATTCAGACTAAGGAGTTTTCTATGCTTACGTATCAAAACAGTTGATGGAAAGGTTGTGTTAGAAAGGGCCTACATAAAAATAAGTTCAGACTAGTAAAATGAGCTATCGGGATGATAAAAATGACTGCTGAATTCAAAACATGTTAGTCAAAACGTATTGCAACTCATATTGGAATATTGGATAAAGAATTCACAAATGTTAGAAATGAGTCAGCCTAAAAAAGAGTATTTTTCTCAAATGCAGCCTGTTTCCTTTAATAAAATCCATGTTCTATCTTTTTTACAGCATAGTATTTAATAGTAATGTTGGCAACAGCATAGCAGTGGGTAGCAGACAATAATGGTTTTTACTACCAAATGGAAATTAGGGAAAGAGATTAAAAATAATGTAAAGTGATTAAGAAAAATTCAAGAGACCTTGCACAGAAGCCAGTCTAGTTTGTACATTTTGAATTAGCTACGATCATCACAGATCATGAGTACTTCTTGCTTGCTTGTATTTTTCTGGGAACACTCACCTGCTCTAGTAATTTTTATGTCTTGACTTTTAAAAAATATTAAATATGTCTAAAGTAAAACTGAAGACATTCTATCCCAAATAAAACACTTCACTGAAGTATAAATTAGAAGACTCTTCTCTTTACCTCGGTCTTTCACCAGTTCCTGGAGGTTTCTACTAGGAGATAAACTTCCCCATAAGTTCAATCACAACAATATTCCTCTTCCACTTTTTCACTGAAAGTGACCTTTACAATTCTGCATGAGCGGTTTGGATTTCCTTTGAGGAAACTAATTACTTCCTCTGCAGGGTTCCCAAGTGGTAGAGGATTTTCGTTACATTTTATTTTTGTTTCTTCTATAATTTTCTTATCACTAAGCCTGTAAGTAGGTGCCTTGTGTGTGCTTTCCTTGATTCTTATTGATCCTCTCAGTGCATTCTGGATGTTACACAGAGATTCCCATCTCTTGCTACAAGACACTGTCCCTCGGGACTTCCTGAGATTACCTCAGCTAAGGATGCTTTGATCTTTCCCCAATTCTTTTTGTCTTTAGTACCCATCTCGCTATAACTTTTCCTGTCAGAATGTGTGATGACTTCAATTCTCAGAGTAAATATAAAACTAACCCCACCTTGTCTTCTGTGTTTTTTGAACCTGTCTTGCAAACTCCCCCAGGAACTTAGTTCCATAGTAATGACCTAGACCTTGTCATTACCTATAACAACTCCTCCATAATCTCAATTTCATGCATCACACTGTCAGCTTGACTTCTTGACTTCTCAAGCCTCAAGTAACCCCTCTCATAAGCTTTCATGGCATTGAATGGGTATGTACTGATTCTACATAGTTTCACTTTCCTTCATTTGCCTTATATTTTTCCCTTCCATCAAAATAAAGTTAAATTCCATGAATGGTTGATTTAATGACTCCCTTCCATACTTGTCTTTATAATTGTCATATAACTTGATAATACCCTAACACTAGTTAAATAGCTTACTCAGTTCCATAGCTGGGCATGAGCTGAACACTAGCATGACTAAAGAAAGGTATATAAACAATTGCTTGGTCTCATTTTAACCTACTTTTTTCAAGGGAAGGCCATGCATATCTCTGTTCCTTTTTCTCCTGTTCTCTTAAATGACTGCTTGTACCTTTTCTCCTCACTACAAAGGTTCATCCTCTTTCCCTCCATAGTCATATTCAGTTGATAACTTGCTTCCAAAGTAGCCGAGTAATGAAGTCCAATCACTTAGTCTCACAACTGTATATTGGTTAACATTTATACCTACATAATCCTATTTACTCTCCTTAATACGTCAGAGACCAAGTCCCTCACTTGTGAACCATTTCTAAAGTCCTCTTACTGGGGCCTGGATATCTTTTTTACAGTACTGTGCAAAGCAAGACTCCTCGAGGGCACTCAGCCCTTTGCTGGAGCACAAGTGCTGTCAATGGACATGAGCTAGAATACAGATCCTCCCCGGTGCCTGGACTGACTACCTCCGTGGGCTTTGAATGAGGAAACTTTCTGTCTCTGTCCTGTTCAAGGATAGCAGCCTGGAAATTGTCTACTCTCTCTCCAGTGCCATCAAGGTCCCCTCTCTCGTAGATAATTTCTATTGTGCTCTTATTTCTTAAATCCTAAAAATACAATCTCTCATGATTCACCTCCCACTTCCAGTTTCCTGGTCATTTGGATTCTCCCAGTTTTAATTCTCAATACTAAACAATTCTACTCTTCCCCATCTCTTCTAAATACATTCTAAATGGGCATTATCCTCTTACGTTTCGCTGAAAGTATTTTTGGTGAGGTGATCAAGGCAAGATCAATTCTCAGAATGTATGTATCTTTGACACAATTGGTCACCCAGCTTCCTGTACACTAGATTCTCCCTGTATTTGAATCAATCATGTTTCACCACGTACATTGCTAACAAACGATGGTGGTCAAACCTAATTTGAATTACGACAGTAGCTACTTAACTGGTCTTCCTATGTCTATCCATGATGCTTTCTAAAATATTCATCATAAATCACTGATAGTCATATATGTGTATATATATATATATAATTATATACATTAAAGATAATATATACTATGATAATAAAATAAGTAATTTTTCTGTTAAAAACACTGTTTTTCTTCCTTTCATTCAGAATAAAAAACAACCATTACTTAAAAAAAATGATAGGTTCACTTTCTTCCAGAGCTAATTCCCCTTGTCTTAAATTTGCTAACTTCAATCTCTCATCACAGGTTAAGAATGCTGACTATTCTTTAATATGGTTTCTCATCCCTGAAATATTTTCAAGATTTAATCTCTTACCTCCTTCAAGTCTTCACTCAAACATAGCTTTCACGGGGAAACAACCTCTGATCGATCTTTTTTGAATGACACCTTTCTTCGAATACTTCCAACTATGTGCCCCACTTACTTTTCTTCTCTGTATTTATCTTTGCACAGATTACATTTCCACTTATCACCTTTCTTACTTCTAGAAATATAAGCTCATTATCATCTGTTTCCTTCTGTTCTGTTTATTCCTGTGTCTTCTCACATCACTGGAACATACTATATTAAAATTAGGAAGATCACTGTCAAACATTTGGTATATTATAAACAATGTAATCAGCAAAGAGTGACTCATTTAAAGCTACATGCAAGATTTATGAGTAGGCACTAGTATTACAATTTTACACTACAGAAAAAAATACATATTTACCGTAAACAATCTCTTAAGATTCTGTTTATAATGAGTTGTAAAGAAGAGATTCAACCATGAAACTATCGAATGCTATTTTATCTTCGTTCTTCGTTCTTGTGGCTTGAGTTAATAAAACTTTATTTTTTTAATTTGGTGGGCTTTCCATTCAAGAGAACATGTGTGTAATGGTTAGTGGTCATTTAAAGAATTAACTCCCTTCTAATGAAAAGGAGAGGAAGCCAGCTATCTTTCCTGAATATGGCTTGAAGCTTTATATGGGCAGAAATATAGATTTTGACATTACATAGTCAAGAATAGTCAATAGATGATGTAGAATAAATCAAGATACTCACTAAGTATTTGTACACATTTTGTAACAAATGTATTTTAATTAACACTGAAGCATTTTTTTATCATTTCTATTGAATTATTTCTTATCTATTTGTATATATTTGAATATCAAAAGTACACCTCCCTCTATGAAAATAAGTTTAATCACAAACCTTGTTATTTGAAAGACATGATTAGTTACCTAACTTTAGCCTCATTGGATTTCTGATATGTATTCTTTTTACTACTAAACTGTAGTTACTTCTGGAATGGACTATGAAGATTTATATTATCAGTAGGAAATCAATCAAATTAAATGATAGTTCAGTACATTTTTTGTAATTTATAAGATGCATTTATTACATATTTTATGTGACACAAAATCCAATTTCTATTTTTAGACTTTTCAACATACAGAAAATAATTGTAAATTTTGAAGTAGATCCAGTCTTAGATAATTTAGCCACCATTATTTATTAGGAAATTACAAAAGTTTTCAGACACACTTTCTTCAAATCATTGTAATAAATTACCTATACTTTCTATATGAAAAAATAACTGCTAATTACTGGAAAAACTTTAAAAATATAAAGAACTTAGAAAGATGGGTACTATATTTCTTTCTTTTTTGTTGTTGTTGTATGTACCTAACTCACACATAAAATTATTGCTAGTACATGCTTAGCATAAGTAACCTTAAATCTGGTTTGAAAATTTTTGAAGACAGTGATTCTTTTAATTATACAAAATGTTCTTGATAATGTTCTTACTTGCTACTTTCTTTCAGTTTTCTTTAAATTATCAAATCAACTGTATCCTTTCATACATCAATGATAATCAAATCACATTGTAATTTTGGGAAAATGCAATTAATATTTTTAAGGATATTTATTATGCTAGTCTGATCACTTCTATATTGGTGAATTTGAGATATATAGATACAAACATCAGTCATCTTTATAATTTTAAACACTCTTTTTGTTAGTACCTATATATATTTTCATATATTACTGCATCCATACTTAGAGTCAAGAAACAACTGCCATATTTTCCCAGATATAATGGATATAATGAACACCTATGGTTTTGGCCAAAACTTTCAGGAAGAAAAAATCTTCTATTTCAAAATTTTATTCAAAAAAAAAAATTTTTTTTTTATATTTAGTTTACAGTTGATTGGTTAGCCCACGAGGTATCACAGAAAATTCAGTTTCTAAGTTTAATTAGATTGCTTTTGCACTTTGTGTTACAAGGGCTTTGTAGTGATGAAAAACATGCAAAGCTGGTTTGTAAATAATCCTCCAGACTTGCATGAGCAGACTTTGTTAAATCAGATTTTCATGCCTTATTCGATCATTTGTCCTTTATCCAGGGTATTACTTTTCACACAGATATCATTATTATTATCCATATCTAGAGTTACATTTTTAACTCATAAACATAAATAATTAAAAATACTGTATAGATGTGGAATTAGTTCTATGTATGTATGATGCACGTCCGATTTCTCTCTCACAAATTTGGGCAAAAACATGCACATTATACACTGCAAAATACAGCAATTTTTCTTTCAAACTCATTCAAACCTAACCGACAATTATATATTATCCAAACTTTATTACTATTATTATGACTATTACTAATCTGTGGAATGGGTACTAGAGTTTTTGCCTCTAATTCTTTGAAGTACACTGATGTATTAATTTTCTGCTTTTTCATTCTTAAATACATGAAAACCCCAGAGTTTTTTGTTTTTATATTGAATTGAATCACGGTATAGACACACACAAATGCAGACACACACACACACACACAAACGCAGACACGCACATGCACGCATGCATGCAAACACACACAAAAACAAATATTTGATAAATTTTGGGATTTATTTTGTCAGGAAAAAATATTAGCATCGTAAGTCTAGTTCAATAACATTTATTTTACAGGTTAAGAAATGTAGTTGTTTTTGAAAACTGAATTCATAAATAAATCTATCTATAAAATATATATAGACAATATAAATAATTTATTTCAAATATACCTGCTACATGCTCATAAAATATCAGATTATAATTTTTGTAAATTCACAACAGTCTACTATCACTATATACCCACTATATATCAAAAGGTTTATTTTATTTCAAAGTGTGGAAATACACATCCTAAAATTTCACTGTGCTTTATTTATTTTACTGCCTCATTTAGGTAGTTATGAAGATGAAAAATGAATTCTGTATCATATAGAAACTAATTGATTAAGTATTACAAAGTATTTCAAATCAAATAATAGTATCTCAAACAACGGCTCACCACGATACTCCCATTTTTGAGAGCTTTAAGAAAAATAAGTCATGTTTGATTTTCCTAGATTACTTTGATCTCACTTTATGATTCTAAGGTCAAACCTGAGCATGAGACCCTTTCCTCAAGCTGTTCGGTAACTGTGGAGTTGCCTTTAGCAAAGACTTATCTCTCATGGGCTGATTGGCTCTCCTGTCTGTCATTTCCATGGATACCATTTCTTTATACTTTGCATTTCTGAAAATGTCATATATTTTGTTTCAGAGAAAACTGATATTTTTATCCTTTTCATATTTCAACATGCTGATGTAATTTCAAAAGATATACCCTGAAGCTATAAAGTATATTGATGGAGGTCTAAATGCTTGATAGTCATTGAGAACACTTTTTTTCTGGATCTTTAACTACTCTGCCTTATTGATAATTTTGTAGTATGGAACAGTAATTCAATGAAGTCTACAGATACACATATACAATCATACAATCAGGAGACACATGATTTGGTTTAAAAGAACTTGAAGCATTTTCATGAATCTCTTTAAGACGTTTGTCCTGATATGGTAAGCCTGTCGTTCACTATTTCATTGAGCTGTGACCTGTAAGGAACTTAGATCTCTTGAATCTTACTTCCTAAAGGGATCCTTCAACATTGCAAGTAAAGGATAATATCAAAAACATAAGGGTACATTTAATGACTTTCCATCTATAAAATGTATTTTTTCCTAAAACTAATAAACATCTATATTGAATTTAAAATTTAATAAAGTTGTTATTCTTTTTCGATTGCTGCTTTGGTATACAGAATATAGGCAACCTATAAGATGTGTCTGTGTGTGTGTGTGTATTAAAATTAAGAGTATTACTTGGAGGGAAAATAATAAAATTAGCTGTTCTTAATTTCTAAAAATAAAAAAGCTGTATTATGCAAATCCAAGAGTTTAGGGAGAGAGAAAGGAGGATGTTTTCTGAAAACATGATCTCTCATAGAAAAGAGCATTAAGTGGCATCTATATGCTAAAATGATGTAACATTGAAAATGTGTTTTTAATTTTCATTTATCAATTTTAGTGACAAACTGTGCTTCATAAATTTTACAACTTACTTTTGAACAGAGAATTCAGTTACTTAATGATGATTCCGTATCTCCCAGATGTGGTTAATTTGGGAGCGGTCTCCATTTTGCAGATGGTTTACTTGCTATTACAGGAGAATATCTATTTTTATATCTCTCTTAACCATATCCAGGAAACTTGCTAAGACCCCTTTACTTAGGTAGCTATTATATATCATAAAATCTGTTTTCAAAATGTATACTCTGCTGACCAAATTTGTTATCCTAAAAGATTTAGATATCTCACAGCAGGTATCTCCTCACCATACCTAATAATATCTTGTGCCCACTTAGGAAGGGAAATACATTCTCTAAAAGATAACATTTGTTTTTAAGGATAATGAGGTGGTAGATTTTAATAATGTGATCATGACCATAAGGTTAGAAGGATTATTGAATATTTTGTTAGAAAACTATCAACATTTCAATGATTAATGCTATAATTCAGTTGATACTTTTAACTGAGATAAGATTAGTTATAATACTTTATAGGCTTCAGATGGATACATTTTAATTTTGACATTTATGTATATTACACTGTGAATGCCATAAAAAAAAAAAAAATCTAGCTTCTATCCTCCAGCTTAAACCTTGCTACTTCAGCCAATTTCCCATCACACTTCTTTTCACCTTCTCTAGTTACTACCATTTCAGTCTTATAGAATAAGAAAACTTGTTTTGGTTTAATTTTGCTGGCTATTCTGTATCTTTCTCTTCTACTTGTGAAAACAACATATCATGGGGATTTCTCTTTCTGAGTTATTTCACATAGCATAGTCTTTTTAAGTTCCATCCATATTTTCAAAAATGGCAAGATTTTTCATGTTTTATATTGTAATAATGTCCGTGTTTTCACAAATGGCAAGATTTTAACCTTTTTTATATTAGAATACTATTCCAGCATGCCCTGGGGGAGCAGCAATTGCGTCAATCACCTCTTATGGAGCATAACATAACCCTGGGTTTGAGTCTCAAGTTTGGATGGGATCAACCAGTGTCACCAATTAAATGAAAATAAAATAAAGATGCTTCTTCCTCCTTTCTCTTCCTACCCTCTTGTCTTTGTTCCTGCCTAAACATTTTTGTAACAAACGAAGTTTGAGTCTTTTTTTAAATGTTAGCTTTTTTTTTTTAACACCATCTCTACCAATACTATTCTTCCCAACATTTAAAAAAAATTTTTCTTACGCTTTTCTGTTTACATTTTTTGGAGTCATAATAACACATTCCTTTGATTTTTGTCTAAATAAAATATAGTTATATGTATCACGCAGTAATATAATTATACATTGTAAGTGATTACTTGATTAGAGAGCAATTTGCCTTCCAATGTTACCTTGACTTGCTTTATGAAATATAATTATTAAATATAGGAAAGTTTAGCATGCTGCACAGTTCGCAGTGGTTTTAGTAGCCAAACAATTACAATTTAACACATTTTATCACCGTGATATTTTCATGTTGCTTGAATTTCTTTTTAAAAACTGTGGAAAGGTTAAAAGAAGTATAAAAATCAAGGGTATACATGAAAAAAATTGAGTGTATTGCTTTTGACTGCTTAAACTATATATATATATGTATGTATATATGTTTATAGATACATGTATCATTGTTATAGCTATATTTTAGGCTTACTTGGAAATGATTTTTGTCTTTAAATTTGGCAGGAAATATTCTTCTTCACAAATTTCTCTGTAAATAAATAGTATAATCAGAGAAAGAACTGTACTTAAGCTATTAAAGTACCATAATTATGAAAGTAACTATTAATATGAGGATAGATGAAAAAATGCTAGGGTACATATCAAATCATGCTAAATATCTTTATTCCTCATTTTTTTCTAAGCACTATTTTTATCCCTTTTTGTACTAATATTTTTGACAGCTCATGCAAGCTTCTTTGAGGTGTCTTGCCCTCACGACCAGCATGCATGATTCATAAAGATTAAACTTAGAAAAAATGCATATATATATACTTAAATAGATATTAAAGAGTTAAATCAGATTTGTTTATGTCATGACCACATGCATAAAAATCCTTTAATGTCAAGAAAATATAGGAAATATATAAATTTTATTTTTCATTTTCCCTTTTTTCATTTAGTGGAAATAAGCAAAAATCACTCAAATGAGAAGAGAGGCTATTGATCCAGGGCTGGCTGTAGCAAACACGTTCTCATTGGCTTCAGGCAGAGATGTAAAAGCAGACAGTGATTTGAAAGCTTCAGAATGAAAACTGGGAAGGTTTCAGCATGCCCCCATAGAAGGAATTGAAGTGGGGAAGTTGGAGCAGGAAAAACTAGAAGGAAGGTGGGGTCTTCTATGATTGGCATAGAGCCTGTTTAATCCTCTTCCACTGGGCCTGACTGAGAACCAGGGGCAAAAATTGGTTATCTGGCATTCCTTGAGTTGCCCTGTGGAGTTGGTTGCTGCAGAGATTGAAGGTCAGTGTTCCATTGTTATGTGTGGTTTAGACAACATCTGATGTATATTCAGTCTCCATTATACAATTGACTAGAAACTAGTTGTCCTCTTATTTTCCCCAAAGAGAAGTGTCCTTAGAGTTAGGTAAACAATTCTAAGCAGTTTCTAAGTTGAATAGAATTAAATTGATCATAAAAGGCAAACAAAATAAAACCATGATATAAAATTCAAAATAGGGCAAACTGAGTGGAGACATTACAATATGGAGGAAACTGAAGGCAGAAAGTAAATAAGATCAGTACTAGAAGAAACAATGACCATATAAGGAATATTCAGTAATAAACAATAATAGACTTTGAGTCTCCAGAATCAAATTGGGTCGCAAGGGTCACTGATATGGTTAAGGATGAATTGGATTGGTTGCTGGCAAGTTTAATGTGTTATATTCAGATGTTGATTTACGGGAATGTACACCTAACACATCTATAATGTTTTGATGTGAGATTCCTTTGATAAAATTAAAAAAAAAAACAAAAAACAGCTAGGGTGGTCACAAGATAAAAGCATTTGAAAGGGGACATTTTTACTATGTTACAATTCAATTTCAAGATAGCAATGTACTTTTTTCTCATTTTTTCTCATAATTTTCTAAATTACAAGAACACAGAAAAATAGAGAAGAGTCAGTTATCATTATAATAAAGGTAGAGTTTAGAATGGGATGCTGCATATATATAATCTCCTCAGATTTTCTGCAAACTTCCAAAATCAGCAGGCGAGTTGACAAAACTCAGCAAATTCAGTCCCAATGAGATAACAAAGAAGTATGGGGCGCCTTCAAGACTACGCTGGTGCCAGAGTCAATCTTTTAACGAACTTCTGTAAAGTATTTACCAGATGTTCCCTTCTTATTTCTTCTGAACTGCCCAGAGCAACTGTTTGGTCTTTGATTAAAGCACCACTTTCTTATTCTGTAATGTATCAATAGCCTCTTTGGACACTCCCCTCCTCATACCCAGACAGGATGTATATCTGACTGCTCCGCCAATCAATAATGCAGCTCTCATTCTCTACTCTTGTAACTTTGTTAACTCATCCACTTTCCCTAGTAAACTTATAAAATGCACTTCTCAATACCTCATGTATTCTGTCTTGTATCATGTTGCTGCCAGACCCAGAAGCTCAAGCAAGAGTGAGAAAGAAAACTGACCCTAATTTTAAAACACACACTTGAGGACCACCTTTAAGAAGCAAGGTCGTGTCGAAGCTCGGGAGAAAACTTAAGTTCCCAGATCTCTCTATAAGTCATAATTTCAGTTCTGGGTGAGCTGTCCGTGACCACTTTACTTATATTTCCTTCTCTGGAAGCATGTGTGATTCTGGAGGAGGAGCATGTCTATAAAAACGGAGTCATCTCCAAGGAACAACAAAGAGCTAGAGTCTTCATGGGCGCCATGATGGGTAGAGGGAGGCTGTGCACCACAACATCAGCTCAGATTTTAGCTTTCTCCGAGGTACATTCAACTCTTGGATGCAGGAAAATAAAAAGTTTATGAAAAAAGTTCGAGTATAAATATTCCAATCTAAAGTGTCGTGATTGAAATACTGCAATTTTCTTTCTTTATCTATATCTTAATAACTTGAATATGGTAGCCTACATTTTTCTCCACAGTTATTAATATTTGACTAAAAGCTCTGGTAATACAGTCTCTTCCAGTTTGAAAGCCATTTATGGGTAAATTCTCAGTTAAACACAGGGTCCTTTCCCATTTGCCTCTCTTTCTCTCTTGGATTTAAGAGATTATTTTCATTTCCAAGTTATTATGTATAAATTTTAAATTCCTTTTGTCTGTATTCACACATCTCCTGAGGTAACAAAACACCAGTGGTTCAAAGGAGGAAGAGCTGGGAATAACAAGTACAAAATAAAAAATTGATTAAAGGATTTGGAGGGTTGGGGTTATCCTTTCCTAATATCATTGACAGAAGTAAAATGATAATGTTATCATAATAACAACAAACCACAATGAGGTTGAGGGGTTTCAGCTAATCATTTGAAGTCTTCATTTTTCCCATTTCTACCTCTGATCACACACTATTTAACCTGGAGAAATTTCTGCTGGTAACATCTACTACAGAAACAGGAAGAAGC
This sequence comes from Solenodon paradoxus, assembly GCA_004363575.1. Taxonomy (NCBI): domain Eukaryota; kingdom Metazoa; phylum Chordata; class Mammalia; order Eulipotyphla; family Solenodontidae; genus Solenodon; species Solenodon paradoxus. Next base: position 1,868,405 of record RJWH01000022.1, read on the forward strand.
AGTGACACTCAATGAACTCTTCAAGAAACAAACAAAATTTATAGCAATGCACATCATAATAGTCATAAAGTTTTTGTTGATTCATTTTTCTTTAATAAAATTGATCTCAAAAAAGATGAAAGTGTCTAAAAGAGATGATGAGAAAGAGGAGAGTTAAACATTGAGTTGGTAGAACCAACTCATTGAGTTGAATAAAATTATGAGAAAGTTTTTATAGAAATAAGTCATTATAAAATGACAATCAAAATTACTTTTTAATTAACACTAATGCATCTGAAATGTTTAGGGAGTATGGAGTACAACTTAAAAAATCATAGGTTGATAAATTAGAAAGAATGAAAAAATATTCAATTTTAGAGAAAATGATAAATATTAAAAACAAAGATTCAAATATACAAAATAATACTCATGAAATGAGAAAAAAAGTGAGACAGAAAAAATAAATTTAAGTAATGAAAGAAAATTATTCTAAAATAGATTTTCATTTGAAGATTGAAGAAGCAAATACTTTTTACTCAGAAAAATTAACGTAGAACAATTAATGCCAAAAATATTCTTAATGATATTAATGAGCTTAAAGATGGAAGAATGTAAAGCCTCAGCAGAGAAAGAAAATTAGTAAAAAAGGGAAGATAGTTTGTCTTCAAATTTGCCAGTGGAACACTGTATATTAAAGTATGTGCCATGACATTGATTCTGCTTTCTTATAGTGAGTAGGAATTAGACTTTAAATACAGAAGTGGATATGTAATGATGCACACCTGAAATTTACAGAACGATGCAATGCAACGTTACTTCAATAAAGCATTAAAAAAGGCTTGAACCCATCCAGTTTTATGTCTATTTCAAAATTGAAGGGTTCTACCTGAAACAACAACAACAAAAAAAAGTCTACTAGAAACTGGATTTTGATAGTGTTATGGTGTCATCACTTAATACCTCATGATTACTTGAATTGACCAGCTTAATTCATCATTGACTTACTTCAAGACATAGCTTTCTCACAGATACATTTTTGGACAAATTAAAAACAGGTTCATAAAGACGAAGACTGTTCATCAAAATTTGCTTTAAGAGCCTCTTTACCTAACAGTTGTCAGTTACCAGTTATGTTATGATGCTGACCCAATATCAATCCATAGCTTAATCTGAAGAAAATTTTACAATATGATCAGCTATACAGAAAAGAAACATTTTAGTATCAAGATCACAAAATGCTTATAAATATCTTTCTCTACAGTGCTACATTCACTCAAATATTTCAATAATGCATGCTAGTTTCTAGAAAAGTGCATTGAAGTAACTTTTGTAGTTTTTACAGTTCATAGACTGTTATTCCTACTGAACAGCTTGAAAATCTTCAAAACTGGGGGAATATCCATCAAGCAGATTATGATGTGTTTTAGAAAACTAGAAATTGTTTTTACTATTCTTCTGCCAATGTTTGAATAACCATGGCTCAGTTCTTTCACTGGCACATTCTGCTCACAACTGCTGAGTTTAAGGAAACAATTTTAATCTTCAGTACACCAAATTTCCCTGGACTGTAACCATAATTATAGGAGTGAATGGACTAGGGGTACCTGGGGAATTGGGCAACTCATCTTTCCCCTAAATTACCTTGTACACCTGGGAAAAAGAGAATGGCTGCATCTGGTCTAGAAGGTAAACTTATGATTCATTATTGAAGGAACTGCAAGAGTTGTATATATTTGGAAAGTACACTGCCCCTTCAGAAGGCATTTTTTAAATGGATTTAAAGCATCATTAGGCAAATGTTTTATCACAGTAAGGAAAATGACTATACAGCAACATCTACAATAAGATGGACGCAGCTCCTGCTGCGCAATGTCCCCAAGTCCTGGTGCTACTGAATTGATGGGATCAGACTTTGAAACATAATTCCAATGGCATCACAGAAGTGACTAAAATGTACATCTAAATTATCATTATGGGGCGTAATTATCTATCACTTAAATATTAATGTGCATATTACAGTTATATGCAATATTCATTCAGCTCGATCTAGGTGAAGAAATAGTTTTTGCTTTTCTCTAAGAAGAATAATGCTCTGGTCCTTATTTAATATCACTAAACTCCATTGGCCTGGGACTAACAACTAAAACATAAGGACACAGAAATTATAAAGACGTTGGACAATTTTACTCACTCTTTCTCCAATGACTGCATGGCATTATAGAACTAAATTCAACTCTACTAATAACTAGGTGAGTGATCCTGAAATATCTCCCTAAGATTTTTTATTTTTAAATATTTTAATTCAAACCTAAAAACTCAATTAGTTTAGAAAAGTATTTACAAATTGAATAAGAATAGCCTACTATTATGCATGTCTCTTCACAAAGGTATGAGAACACTCAAATCAAATCTTTTCTGAATTAGTCCATCAAAAGGTTGAACTTTCTTTAAACAAAATACATCTTAATGCATACACCCATAGGTTTTATTATTTCAAGAAATAACAAGGCACTGGATTAGATCATTAAATTGAAATCAGTTTGCCATTAGTTAGGAAGGCATCTAAACAACATTTGGAATATCATGCAAATTTGGCAGAGATAAATCAGTAACCTATCATCTGGAAAGACTTTAGATACTGTTTAGAAAAGTTCTTTCCAGCCTACCGTAAATATTACTAAATCTGGTTTTTGATTACAATAAAAAAAAAGACAATGCTTAAGAATACAGATTTGCTTTCTGTATTTCACATATTCTTTCTTAGATCATTCCAAGGATAGCTAGTTTTATTGTTCAATGGATTAACTTTTTTCTAAATTCAGAAGATGGATGCTTTAGGCATATATGCATTACACGCTCAACCTGTAAAAATATGAGTAAGGAAAGTATAACACATTGGAAAGGTCTAGCTTTATTGGCAACAGCAAATGTCTGAGTGTTTTATTTACTCATTAGTCAATGCCTAAAGAAAATCTAGTATAGTTAAGGATTACAGAGCTGGAGTCATTGTCAATGTTCTTTAATGAGTTGGTTCCAATGGGCAGATTAATGAGTAGGGTCAGGAATAATCAGCTGTGGAAAATTAGTATAAATGTTTCCTTCCTGGGAACATCTTTTTTTTAAAGATTCCTGAATGAAGGTGAGTAGTCAGGTAGGCAGGCAGGAAGAGAGAGGATGAAGAAGCATTTTATTAATTTTACTTAGTTGTTCATCTTGGTTGTTCCTCTCAGTCCCTGTACATTAATTCAGGACCTTGGGATGTGTGTGGCCTGTGCCCAAACCCTGATCCACCAAGCTATGCTCTCCTCTGGACATCTTAAATAAAAGAACAAACATAGATGAACCAGTTTTGCAAATATAGCATTCCAGTATTAACTTAAAAAAAACAAAAAGAATTATGTGAGGATGCAATGTTCCTTCAATATATATATTTTTAAAAGGAACAAAAATCTCCACAAATAAATATGATGTATTTGAATTTCTGTGATGAACATGATCATGATTTTGACCTTAGGAAACAATATATATGACAAAACAATGAGATCCCTGCTCTGTCTTGGGAAAGGACCAGAGCAGTTCTGTGGAACATGTTTCACAAACTACCTAAAAGAAATAGGGGTATTAGTGAGGACGAGTGTATATATAAGCTAGTATTGGGTATTTTGATGGGTTGACATTTTCCATGACAAGTTCAGAACCCTAAGTGATCTTAGGAATGTCAGAGAAAGTCTTGATAGATAGTTCAATGAAAACATTAACTACACAATTAAACTTAATGAGAATAAATTCTCCTTTTATGAGATAAAGGTCAATGGCATCCTGATCTAGGAGGGAAAAGAAAGAATTCAGGCACACATGAAGAAAGTCAATTAGAGAACTAAAGTTAATGTAGTGCTACAAAGAGAGCAGCTTTATCAGCTTTCTCAACTAGTATATACTTATTAATTCAAATCTGAAAAATGAAAAAGTGCATTTTAATAACATCTGAAATCTTAGAGACAAGTCACAGGGACTCAGTGATGTCAGATTTCTAAGCATATAATAATCTCGTTTCTTGATATCATTTTTTAAATCTTTTCTCCACCAATGACACAATGACATTAAAAAAAAATTTACTATCATAAAAAGTAAAGACCAAGTCCCAAACTAAGTGACTGAGGCATTTCTATATTTTTCTTAATATTTATTCCATTATTCATTGGCCTTCAAAATAAAAATGATAGACTAACATTCATAAAGCTTTCACTCTGTGATAAACATAATACAAAATACAATTATTGCATGTTACTTACTGTAGACATGCTAAGTGAAAATATTGGTTCTCTCAAGTGCCGAGATCAAAAACTAGATTCTATTTATTTCTGGGAACTTTTACTAAAGATTTTCAATTTATGATTTCTTATTTATTTCTCTGATTTCTTTTTTCAGCTAAAGAGCTTTTAAGGTAAACTCATTTACATTAGTTTGACCCAACAAAATAGATTCATTAAGCTTAAGGGTTTGCTGAAGTTTTGGAATTCTCAGTTTAATCCTACATTTTTTATGGAAAAATTCTTATAGTAACTCTTGTGCTCTTCTCCATGAGGTGTTCATTCCTTTGTGGAAGTCCTCAGGCTCTGTGTGTGTAATTGCTATGACTAGATTCTAACCTGTAGACTATAGTAAGAGGCATATAGCATGTCTGTGATCAGAATCTGTACATTTATTTGATCAAGCTACAGAATACCTAGTGTTTGTCTTATTGGAGTATTGTATTATCTTCCTAGCATAAGGCTAAAAATGACCATGTTGGGGAATTTTCAAGAAACTTTAAGTTGTCTTTACAAGACAAAGTCAGCCTTTATCTGGTAGAAAGGAAGAAACGGAAGTTCCCACTCCCACAATCACAAGAATCGAAATTTGCCAACAACCAGGTTAATGGGATGCACATTCTGCCTAGTCAACAAACGATAAGAATCCAGTTCCAGCTCAGAACTTGTCTCCTTGATAGACCTGAAAATAAAGACCCAGCTAAGCCTTGCTCAGAATCTCTTGACATAGGGAAACTAAACTACACAGTGTGTATCACCATCAGTTGCTGAGTGTGTGGGAATATTATTACAGAGCAATAGTAACCAGTGCACTATCAATTTTATTTCTTATACTGAAAAGTAGTTACTCCAGGATGCTTTTCTGTACCTCTAAAATATTAGGGTCACCTTATTTTTCACCCTTAAAAAGAACTATGCTCCTTACTTATATAGATCTATAAACTGGTGGGTCTTCATTTATCATTACCTATAATTATTTAGTTGAATTTTCTTATAATTATTTTTTTAAGATTTATATCTTCTCCACATGCCAGGAGTGGTATATTAAAGATATAAAATTTCTTTTGTGTTATTTCTTCCACCAAAAGGTTTCTGTTTTTAATTTTTTGTTTGCTTTGTCACCCCACTGCCTTGAATCTCGTTAGGCTGTAACTGCTACAACTAATAGAAAAAAAATGAAGTGATGCAGAATCAAGACAGACCTGGCTCTAAAAGGATTGTTATTTTCTGTCTAGTGATCCTTTATTTATTTATTTTTAGCCCTCTGTCATGCTGTAAGGAAATCTAGTTAGCTTTGTGGAGTAGAGAAAGACAAAGTGCTTGACAATAGCGCTTCTGAGATCCAGGACCATCCCTGTACCCCTCCCACCACCTCCATGCCATCAGTCAACACCAGCTTTGCCAACTATGTGAAAAAATATCTTTGGAATGTTTCCTCTAACCCAGGGTTGAGTCGGCTGGGAAGACAAGAGGCAGTTCAGAGAGCTACAGATAGCTACAACCAATTTGGAAACGCATAGATAAATATAAACTTTTGTTGATTTGTCTACACTATGTGGAGATCTGTTATATAATATAACAACAGGAATCAAAATATTCCTACAACACGTATTTCCTCAATCTTTGAAAGTTAAATTGGCATATGGAAACAATCTGTATTTCTCAAATGGTTTAATGCTATAGTAGGTCTCTTCCATTACTGAAGATTTATCAAAAGTAATTTGATATTAATATTGGAATTAAACTTTGGAATAAACTTTGGGATAGAGATGGAGATTTAGATATAAATTTCCATGAGAAAATATATGAATTTTGTGGTAAAGATTACCTGATGATTTTTTTAGTTGAAGGTCACTCATTAATCTGAAAGAAATAATAGTCTACGGTATACACTTAAGGAAACATTAGGTGAGAGGACTTCAAAGTTAAAATCAAATTGATTAGTATGACCCTCTGGCAAAGACAGTGTGTTTATCAGTATTTTTTTTTAGCAGCTAGTTTCAAGTTACTCCTTTGTTGGAAATCCTAGGGAAAAACTTTGCTTTCTATAGCTCTGAGTCCCTTTGCCAGAAAAGTCAAATTACACTGACAATAAAAAAGATCATTCTCAAAAATTATTTATAAATGAATATGTAATTGAGGATTTTCATTATTATATCAGTTATTGAATTATCCTATCTATGTAATAAAAAGCTAACTACCTAATAACATTTTGAACTCTCATTCCTACAGTGATGTGAAATCTGATTTCTATAATTTTCACACTTAATTTCCACCTCTACACAGAAGTTTTGACTGAACAACTGTAGGTTTATACCAATTTGTCAGGTATAAAGACAAAATTTAACAGCAATTTTAAGTTTATTAATAAACTGAATTCAATTTGATCAAAAACACTGTCAGGATTATGTCCTCTAGGTGCACAAGTTGACTAAGAATATCCTCTTCTCTGGAAGGATAGACACTCAAGAATGACTGGAAGCTTAACAGAAAAAAAAAAAAAATCCAAATGAAGTTTATGGGTAGCTAAGTGGTATGAGTGTAGTATGTTGTTGAAATAGAAAAATAATCCAAAGAACAAAATAAGAAAAATAAAAAAATATACACAGAGAATTTAGCATGAGATAAAAAGATAACTCAAATTACTAGGACTAATAACTAGTGTTAGAATAATTGGGTAGCCACATAGGGATAGATAAAAACTGTATTATTACTCATTATGTACTGCCATAAACCAGCATAAATTCTAATTAAAAGACATATAAATTTAAAGGAAGAGCACAGATTTTAGTGAATATCAGGTGTATTCACAATCCAGAAGAAAAGATTAAACTATGTAGTTGTATACAGGAAATTTGCAAGGAAAAGGCCATATGTAATTTGTAATAAATAATAAACATTAATATTGCAGCAATGGATAAGCATGCATTAGATAGAAAAAATGTCCCAAAATAGAGAAAACAGAACCCCAAAATGGACAAATGTATAACCAGATAGTTCAGGGAAAGTGAATGCAAATTGCTCTTATATAAAATAAAAGTTAGCCTTTCTCACAGTAAGGGGATATTAATTAAAAACTCCTTGAGAAGTTATTTTTCCCATAATATTGTGGGGGGTAGGTTTTGTCATTATATTCTGTTGTCTAAACTACAAGCCGAATGGACATTTTGATGGAGTCTAAAACTGGTGTCACTTCTATGAATGGTGAGTGGAATTATTTTTGTAGAATTACAAAGTTTGCTGACATTTCTTACAAATATAATCACACCAACTTCAAATGCAATCTTTAAAACTTTCTCACTCATAAATGCATTCCATTTGTCTGTTCTGATTTCTTCTCATACAATTGAGTAGAAATGACAATGTTGAGCATCTTTTCTCTATTGAGTTAAAAAGGATACATTTACCATACTTAATTATTTAAAATGCTCATTATATAAGGATTTTGTTTTTTAAACTTTCATATATATTTTTCTGAATTTATTTTATGTGTTTATTTCATATAAATCATTTTCATAGTTGGTTAATAATATTTATATAGTTAATAATTATTACTCTTGTTAATCTTCATTTTGATGCATTATAGTTCTTAACATAATGAAATTTCTCATGCTTAGAATAAGTTCTAATTGTTATTACCTATACGTGCTCACAATTTGGTTCAGATTTTTGCTATCTGTATCAATTACTGAATTTGACCTATGTTTTTCTTTTGCATGTTAAAATATGTATTTATATTATAACCTTGAATTAATGTGACATGTTTTATATGACTGTAAGGTACTTGAAAGTAAAACTCACAGTGTGTTTCCTTTTATTTATGTATTCTCATCTTCCATTCCTTGTAACTTGCAAACTAAGTGCTTGAAAGCCTTAAAAAGTGACCCATATTAGGGGTACTTTTCCTCTAAGGATACTTGGCCTAGATTGTTTCTGCATGTACTCTTCATTTAGGAGTCTTTAAGTGCAAAAAAAGTCTCATAGAACATTGAACTTCTACTGGGTTTTTCATTTCTTTCTTGAATTGTACACAATAATTCCATGTAGATGTCATCAAATGTTGATACTTTTAATACATAAATGAATGTTGTTGAGAGCAGATAAATATGCATTGACATTAAAAAGCTCTGAAACAAGTCTTCTCACTTTAAATACTAATAAAATAAAGAGGAAGTAGAGATTCCATAATGTGTATTATATATGAGGAGTTTAGGGTGGTAAAGATGTTAAGATTTACTACATGTGGGCTAAAGTAACATGAGAAACCTAAATCACAATTAACGAATATCCTGCAAATTCCAAAATAATTATACAGATAAAATCATAAGTGGAATGGTTTCTTAATTATGATTATAATAAATCTCCACTTTCTTTAGAAATGCTATTCTAAAAATCCCTTTGTAAATTCTCTCATAAATCTGTTTATACTTCTCAAGATGACAACCATAGATTGGAAATTTGATCATAAGCCAAATTTCTATATCACGACAATCATGGAAATAATGCATCATAGCACAGATATTCACGGTTTAGTGTTATAAATGTATGGTTAAAATCTTAAAATGAATAGGTAGAACTGATTCACATTTATCAAATAAAGCTCACAAGTATATAAATTCATATACAGACAAAATATATTCTTAAAACTTTTATATCTTGAAACTCCTATAATTTTTACATAAAATTTGTATTTCTACAAATTTTAATTTTAGAGTGAGCACAGTAAAGTCCTTGTTATTTTCCCATAAGACATTTAGAAGAATGAGGAGAGTTAGTATGTATGGATTCTACATTTCTCTAAAAATATGTAGCAAATTGAATTGACCAGTTTAATCTTCTAAAAATATTTCCTTACATTCTATCTATCTATATGTCTTTATCTGGATTTCAAATACTTTAAATCTAGAAATTTGTATGCAGACATATAAGAGGCATTCATGATGATGATAATGATAACATTAGTCATGGTTTTGATATAGTGTTTTATTCTTCAGAATGCACTTTCACAAAAATTCATATAAAGTTTTCTTCACCACCACAAGTTGGGGGGAATTGTTATTACATGCCTTTTGCAGCTTAAATTATTCCCCTTTATGTATATCCAAGTCTCACTAATCTTAAAATTTCTTCTCTTATCCTACAGAAAATTCTAGCCATTTTCCAATATAGCTCATCCTTTTCACTTCTAAAATTTGACCAATGAATTCCTCTCCACAAATATTTCTTGACAGACTGACTGACATAGCAAACTGAGTCCGACAGAGGAAATGGTAGACCTGGAATTATATGTCGAGTGAATAACAGAACCTATATTGTAATTATTCAGCATAGAAAAAGCACTAATTTCTTGGATGATGCTGCTAGTTTTTCTCCTTTTTTCCAATATCAAGAATAGTCATCATGATTAAAGAAAATGTCAGAATTGTTTCCCTTGTCTTCAGTATGAAGCTTAGAGAGCAGGAACTATAGTTATTTGTTTTGATGAGAGTTGACAAGGATAATTTTGCTGACAAGTGACATATCTATGAACTGACTATAAGAGCATAAGCCCATTTGTGTATGTTTGTGTGTATAACTAATTTAAGTTTAATGCATAGCCTTTTAGGCCCATCATATAACATCTTTAGACTTGACCTAAGCTAGTAAGATGATAAATTGCACAATAAAACATAGAATTAATATCAGAAAACTTTAAGGTGATAAGTGAAAAATATAAAATTTTGGATTGTTTGAATTTTGTATTTATGTGTTTTATTCACTAAGAATCTCTGGCTATTCCTTATACTGTGAGGTTTCATTGAATACTTAGAATCTCTGACTATTCCTTATACTGTGAGGTTTCATTGAATACTTAGGATTAGACGGTGACTTCCTGCACTTCCTAATCCTTCATGGACATTTCCTTTTGAACACTTTTCTTGAAGCTGAATGTGGTGTGTGTGTGTGTGTGTGTGTGTGTGTGTGTGTAGAAGGGGGAAGAAAGTGAAATCACATGACCAATTATACACACACATTCCACAAAAATCATAACTCCTTTCTATGTATTACTGCTAGGTATATACTATGTATACATATCAGACAAGGCAAGAATACTTAAAATTTCCCTTGGCCATGCATTCATTATATGCTATGCTTCCCAAGATTCCATTTCCATTCCTCCTTCCCATAAGCAGTATACAATTTAAATTCCACTGAGATACCATGTTTGTTTTCTACTGGTATCTTCCCAACTGTTGAACATGATCTAATCATTCCCATACAGTAGTTTTTTAAATCTGAACAAGTCCAATCCCTTACACTAGGCTCACATAGCTAATCAAATGTATAGAGGAAATATCAGTCAACAGTGTATTAAAGAATGCCTACTATTTTGAACTTCTTTTCATATGTAGATCAGCGAATGATGACTACCTAATTGATACGTCTAAAGCCCAAATTAGCTACTTCCAAAGTATATAGAAATTCTGTCTTAGAAACCAATGATATTTTCATGTTTTCCTTTGATGGGCATTGGCAGACTTCTCACTTTCTCATGTATAAACATTTTCAATTCTATCATCAGCAGAGCCAGGAAATAGATGAAGCTAAGCTGCTTGACTAATTGACTGACATTAACATAATTAAATAAATTAAGATCCAGATTGATAGCCACTGAGTGCCTTTAACTATTAGTATGTTCATTTTACTTAATTTGTCATTAGGCTTTAACATAATGGGCTCAACAGAACTCAAAGCTATTATTTTCATTTTTTGACATATGGAGTATTAATAATATCACCATAAAATACATGTTTAATGATGGATGGTCATTTTCTAAGGTTTGCAATATGGATACAAGTAGCTTTATTATTAATTGCAATTTCTGTGTTTTATAGAAAATTAGTGAAAAGTAAAATTAGCTATGGAGAAATTTATTGTTAGCTACTTTTCATTAGCACATTAATTCACTTCTTTTATGACCATCTTTATGGACAGGAGTATATAACAAACTTGGAGAAACCTATAGTGTTGAAAAAGTCATTTGTGAAAAATTTTGTAATTCAATAATAAATAAAATGCAGGTCTGGATCAAGTGGAAAAAATATTGAGATAACTTGCTGCAAGCAATATACAGGTTTCTGAGGGAATATAAATAAAATTATAAAGAGGGTAGCAGAGAGGAACTAAGGGAATTATTTTAATAAATTTACCATAAGACTCTATTTAAAAGTAGGCAGTTGTCATTCATTGGGAATGAGGATCAGGCTTTGGAGTGTGGACCAAGAAGGCCATATGGAGAGGTTGGAGAGATTAGACAAAGCTGAGAAATATATAATATAAAGAATCAATTATCAGTTATATTTTCTAATTCTTTACTCTTCTCTCATTATTTTGTCATAAAATCAGGAACTGAAAAGAATTACAAGATTATGCCTCAATGAATAATTATAATAACATATCTATTGATGTATCATCTGGCTTCTTCCCAATTTCTCATAATGACTTACTTCTATAGAGATAGGAGACAGTGTTTAACTTCATTTATTCCAGAGAACACCAATGAATGTCATTTTTATTATTAATAAAGAAAGCCAGTTTAAGTGTGATTATTATTCTTACTCTATGAAGTTTATCAAGTAGACTATGGTACATGCTTATCAGACATATTATATAAAGTAGGAATTTTTTAAAAGCATGCAATTAAAATGATCTTTTGTAGTTCCTGATTGTTAAAATGGAGAATTATATTTTTGTTCAAGGAATGATGCCTAAACAGTCTTCACAATCCTGATTATAATTAATATTTACTTTTTGATGATTGAGGATTACGATTTAACCAAATGAACTGACAAGCATCTAGCTATTAATATGTATTATATTTACTGACAAGTTTATTTTAAATCTATGAAGCCTAATGTTGTAAACAGAGAGAAAAAGCACAAAACTTGACAAATTATTTATTTGCATATATATTTTTTCTTCATGTAAGAGGTCATGATGTCATGAAATATAAAAAGAGTGCAGTAAAAAATCTAACAGGATATACTAATTAATTTTATTCCTAAAGGCATATGTCATGATGCAAGGAGTAAATTTGCTTAACGAACATCTTTAATATTTCAGATAAAACAAATAATATCATTTTTAATTAAAAATCACTAATAACCAATGATTATTATTCAAGTAATTTGAAATGCAAAGCAGGCAAATAATTTAAGTCTGAGAGTCTGAATGTTGATAAACCAATAGATAATGGTGCCCTTCCTTTTGCTTATTTGTAGTCATGCTGATGCTACACAAATATTTAAAGTATAACCTCTGCTTGTAAAGGCGTTAAAAAGTTCTTGCAGTTTTTGGAAGGCTTAAACTGGCTTTCTTTATTAATAATAAAAAATGGTATTCGTCATTATTCTCTGGAATAAATGAAGTTAAACACTGTCTCCCTTCTCTACATAGTAAGTCCTTATGAGAAATTGGGAAGAAAACATGATACATCAATAGATATGTTATTATAATTATTCACTGAGACAATGAAAGTAGTACATGTGAAAAATGCAAATATCCCCATTTCCTAAAGATAGGAGTTAACAGGTTACAATGTATTGGAAAAACATCTAGGGATCCTGAGAGAGAAGACGATTTCTGTAGCAAGGTCCTTGTGTGGAAAGCAAGTGTGGAAATAGCTTATTATAATTTAGAGACAGACACAAATACACACACCAAACTCACTTTTTTTATCTTAATAAAATTGATTATTTTTGACAATGTAACAATTCATATCATCTTGAAAGAAAACTCTTCATATGTACAACCATATCCAATGGGGTTGACTCCTCTCTGAACAAATAAGATGTTTTATCAAGTGCATTGTGTTTTCCAAAATGCACATGTGGAAGTCTTTATCTCCACGTAGTAGCTCATTTTGTAAACCACATTCAGAGGTGTGGTCTTTAAGAGGTGATTATGTTAAAATGAGGTCTTCAAAGTAGAACTCATGTGCTCTAAGAGGAAGAAATTTGAATGAACAAAGAGAGGCACCAGAAATACATACCAACTAGGAGATGAACTTATAAGGACACAGAGAGAAAGTAGCCATCTTAGTAAGATAAGGAAAGAAGCCTCCCAAGGAACCAAATTTGCCAACAATTTGATCTCAGACTTCTGTTGCGAGAAACTGTGAGAACTTGGAGAAAATAAATTTTGTTTCTTAAGCCAGCCTGTCTTTGTTATTTTGTTATAGCACCCTAACAAACCGATAAGGGAGGTAAACCATTTGACATCAATAATCATGTTTTATATTTTCCTTTAGTCTGCCCAGCAATTACTGTCAAAGGGACTAAACAAATATATGCTGATATGATTTAGGTAATATAGGTAATAGTGAATATTCATGACTGGTTAAACTATGGTTTATGTGTATTTTCTTTAATTACATTTCACTGCTCTTGAACATATTTCTTAAGCAACAATGCACTTACATGTTTATAGCAGTGAGGATGATATATGAATTAGCCAAATAGAGCCAGATGGAGTTTCTTTTCATTTGAAAGTTGAATAATATTAATGTGAGGCAGCATAAGATGAATCTGAAATGTTATAGTATTCCCTAGAGGCAACAGAGCACCTTATTTGCCATTTCCAGAAATTTTCGGAACCAGTAAATTAATGTTAAAATAAAAATCCCGCTCTGAACAGATGTTCTCAGATACGTCTAAAACCTTTCAGAAAGTGTTTTTCATTACAAACATGATTCATGATTTAAAAGAATCCTATTTCTAATTTATGTGCACATACTTGTAACTTCTGTGTAGCATATTGGGGAATAAAAATTGAATCACTCACAGTCATATCAATAATTCTGTTGAGTATGTCTTCTAACTCAATAGAGATTAACATGCAACCAATGAATCAAAGTTCTTGAATTTTACCTTTGATGTAGCAATTTTCCTCATTTTCATGCTAGACAAGAAACCACAAGATGTAGGAATTTAACTAAGAGCATTCTCAAAACTCCTCATTTTAATACACTGAAGTTCATTTTTCTGCACAGTTAATGTGGTACATCTTTGTGCAAGATGAAATCATTTTCGGCAATCTCATTACAATCATTTCCCAAGTGTTATGTTGCTAAAAACTTTAATTTTTACTAATGCTTGAAAAATGTTTGCCAAAAGCAGATTTGCTCATGCATTCCTTTTGCAAATATCCTATTCTTTGCCACCAGCTGAATTGACATTTTAATTGGTCTGTAAGTCTGTGGAGAATGCTAGCTGAGAAAGAAGCCTATTCTCAGGCACTCCTTTCCCTCTGGTAACAGTTTTTGTGCTGACTCCCTGTTAATCTGAGTTGAGCTGAATAAATGTTTGAATCATTTACATCATAATTATTATAGTGATAAATTGAAGCACAGTTTACTGTATAATGTAATCTAAACAGAGAAAAGCACTTATATAAAATATTTTGTATCATAGAATACAATGAAAACATAGGGCATCACTGTAACTCTTAAATACTGAATACTTACATACTTTTTATTTAAAAATTATGTCTTCATGTATATATGAAAGAAAAAGAGAGAGAGTGTGAGAGGTATAGAGAAATAGAGACAAAGATGAGTTAGAGCTAAAAATAAGATGAGAAAGAGAGAGAGTCTAACTCAAGGTAAATTAAAATAGTAGGAATTCACCTTTTTTGTACTGGAGTATTATAAATGTATCAATATCACAAATTTGTATATACTTTTGCCAATACATTATTATTAAATCCTTCAGTAACTAAACATGGTGTCTTCTAGAATGTTTCCTAATAGTTTTTTTCACAGTATATCTGTTAATAATGTTTTCTGTATTATTTGAAGGTTTTAGACAGTTTTGTGATATTTTAATATACTTCATAAATGATCTTTTCATCATAGACTTGAAACTCCTTCATGGGTAAAAATCCGTTCCATCTCCTCTTTCCCCATATTCAAACCTCAGTATTTCAGAATGCATACTCATTTGGAGACAGGAATTTTACAAAGATAATTAAGTTAAAATGATGTCATAAGATTGTGATTCTCATCCAGACAGACACAGCTCAGGTGAGCTTCCAACAAGTCAGAAAGTTCTACTGTTGTCAGCAAACTATTAAAGAAGCTAAATAGGAGGCAAGGGACAGACTTGTTTAGACCCCAGAAGGAACTAGCTCTGCCAATTCCTTGATAGTAGATGTCCATTTTGCAAAACTGAAACAACACATTTCTGTTGCTTAAGGCATGAAGTCTATAGATTAAAGCAAACCTACATACACAGTCCTCAAAGGAGGAAATAACAGTTCTTTCTCATGTGAAAACCATGCTGCTCACAAGGAACAAGCAGTAAGGCAAGGGGCAAGTGAAAAAGTGATTTTTACTCATTTAAGTATTTAAATAAGCTGTGTCTCAATTTTATTTAAACTTACACATAACATAAAGTTTATAGATTTTAAATTTGTAAGTCAAGGGGGGTTGAGGGTAGAAAAGTTTGCTACATTGAAATAAAGTCTAAATTAATGTACTGCCTTCTATTTCTTGCTTTAAAGCATGATACACTATCAATAATACGTGCATTTCCAGTATATGTATGAGTTATGTGCATCTCTTCACTTGGATATATTTATTATCCTTTCAACTTTGTAAAAGTTGACATAAATATCCTATTTTTCTTCAAGTAAATGGGCATTTTATTTATTTTTTTGGTATAGTGACCTCATAAAATTTTCATCATTTTTGTTTTTTGAAATTTTTCAAGGTAATATCCTTGTGAATATTGAACAATAAAAAGAATGCTTAATCTGAATTTTATTAATCAGAAGTCTACATTGTTGATGCTATTATTAAAGGAAATTAGGAAAAATTAAAGATTCCATATTTGAATTATAATATCACAGAGTTCCATAAATAAAACATTTTAAGTATCCAATTGTAGCTTATAAATTTTAATAGTAACCTCTCTCCAACACACACACACACTTTTAACTCTTTATTGTTTTAACATTTTTATAAAGAAAAGCATCTTGAATACGTGAAATATATTTACTAAAGGATAGAACACTGTATAAATTAATCTATCCTTTACTGGTTCCCAAAATTATAACATGTAACTATAAATAGCAACTGTAAATAATAGTTCAAAGTCATTGATACCTGAACTACTTTTTTAATCATTAATATTTATTAATGTTAACAATGCTAGATTCATTTTTGAATATGGACATTATAGTTCAATCTATCTGAGCTACTACTTTTGCATATGTTAATACAAGTTTATTCAAGCTATCATTATCCTTTAGTGTAAGCATACAATTATGAGTGGATATTTATTTAAAAAATGTTATTTAATTAAATATACTTTGATACTCAATGATGTTAATTACTGTGGTATTATATATAGGAAACATTAAAGACTAATCAAACAATACATAATTTTAAATTAACTGAATAAGTGAATTAATTAATCAAATTAATTATATAAATATGTGTATATGTAGATTTATATTTACACCAAAATAGAGGTGCAAAACATAGGGACGGTGTACAGTTGTCCTTCTTGGTCTTCAAAGGGGCAATATTTGAATCTATTTATCAATAGAAAAGGTGATTTTTTTTCCTGCCTCTTAAAAAGTTCGGTTTTATTCATAACTGAAAACTAAATTGTTCCATTAGTAATTTTGCTATAAAAAATGTCCTCAACAGAAATGTTATTCTCCTTGTAGTTATACCCTTTTTGAGTACCATTACTATTGTACATCCTTTATAGAGCATTAGAATCTATCCTCGCAGTCTCTTTCTTTAATGTTTTGTCTACTACTTTTGAATGGTTTTCATCATACTTCACTTATTTTACTTTAGACCAAGGAGTATAATTATAAATGTCTCTGTGCATTGTCTTCCATCAGATGTCTGTTTAATAATTTCTAGACATCATCATCCTTCCAAATTCTGACATTTTCTTACCTTGGTGAAAATGTGGGGCCATAATTTCTTTCCAATGTCACACTACATATTGGAGAATCACCTTCTGTTTCACTGTTCTCAGGGATCACAGTCCTGTGCTGTTTATTGTGCAAATGTCTAAAATCAGTGTTTAATTTTCTGACTAGTTTTCTAGATTTTTTTTTTAATTTTAGGACAATTCTTGTAGTCATTAATCTTTATGAGCAACAATGAACATTTTTCACTATACGCTGATTGAAGAAAACTTTCCTACATCATTTTTATAATATGTTTCCTATATATAATAACCAATGGATTCATTGGAAAATGTGATTCATATTGACTTAATATTTATTGATAATAAAATCTAAAGGATTGGGGAGTAGCTTGGCTTAAATGAAAAAAAACGATGCTTGGGCAAAAATAGTTCCCGGTTTGAACAACATTCTTATATTTTCATAAAATTAGAGGGTAAAACTATGAATACTGAATGTCAAAGACCTGAAACATTTGGGAGAAAAAAATAGCATTTTGAATAAAGATAATATGTGCTCAAATATTGGATTTGCATAGTGAAGCTTAAATTTTAAAGCGTGAATTTGTAGCTTGGAAATACCTTTTTTTAAAATTGAAATTCAGAAAGAAAACATATTGTGAATTTGAAGATACAATGTACCTACTTCCTAGGCACCCACTTTTTACTAGTAGTGAAACATTTTCATCAATAATATTTTGGTAATGCATGCTATTTCAGGAGAATCACTGTTTTACAGTTTAATAGATTGTATTTCAAAGAGAGCACACCTGTCTAGTATCAAAATAGGCACAGTTCATATTTGGAATAGATTTTAAATTGGTAGATATCTACAATATGACAGAGGATATAATTCAGCATGCATTTATTTATTTTTTTCTAAAATTATCACCAATATACATGCTTTGAGGAAAAAAGTTAACTATCACTTATCGTAGACAGATGGTTTTGTCTGTATTGTCACAGAGACTCTCACTCCTGACACAATGATTTCCAACCATGTTTGTATATTATAGACACATGCAAATTCCAATGAAACACTGATAAATAACCTAATCAGAAAATGATGCGAATAGACTTCCTGTATAATACATATACATATATCTATATATATATCCAGTGTTAATAATAATTATTTTAGTGAAAATGAATTAGAGTAAGCAAATAGTTAAGTAAATTAGTATCTAAACATCTAAAAATCTGTTTAAGTCTGAGTTATCTACAGATGTATGTGAGACTACTTATTTCATCGTTTATGACTCTTTATAAGATTTATTTGATTTTTCCCAGAGGTTATGAGACTATCTGGGTGTATTTACATTTATGTATACATATTTTATATGCATGTGTGTATCTTTATTTTAGTGTCTTTATCTTACATATAAGATATTTTTATTGAAAGAAAAAATAGTTTGTACAATACTACACTAATTCTGGATAAATGATTACCAACTTTTCTTAAGTTTTAATTTCAACAAAGTGGAAGCAAAAATGTATCAAAATAATAAAATATCACCAGGCGCTAAACTATTTTGTAATGGTAAAATACCTGGAAAATTTCTATCTATTCTTTTATATCATTAAAATAATTAATGCAACAATCCTAAATAGAATATAATGAAACCCAATGTAATAATACATTCAAAAGATTATACACTATGATAAAGTGGGATCTATACCTATAAGGTATGGATGATTCAATAGACAGCAATAAATGTGATATATTACAGGAGCAAAATTAAGGATAACAATCACATTATTATTTCAATGGATGTAGCAAAATAATTTCACAAGAGTCAGTAGTCATTTATGACAGTAAATCTCAATAAAATGAATAAAGAAGGAATATATCTAAACATAATAAAGTCATATATGATGAACCCATAGCTACCATCATATGCAGGTATGAAAATGAAAGTTTTTCCATTAATATCAATGACAAGATAAGGATACTTACTCTCCATTACCTTCAACATAGAATTGGAAGTCTTAACCAGAGCAATTAGAAAAGAAAAATCAGTAAAAGTATTCAAACTGGGGAAAAAAAAACAGTCACTATTTGCAGATGACATGACTTTTTATATGTATAAAATCCTTGAGACTCCACAGAAAACTATTAAAATAAGAAATGAATACATAGAATCTATAGGCTACAAATATCACTTCACAAAACATTTTGTGTTTCTTTGTACAAATAATGAGCTAAAAATATGGGAAATGAAAGAAAAAATATAATTAACAATAACATCATAAACGATAAAACTAGGAATACATTTAACCAAGGTGGGTGATGAAAGACCTATAGTGAAAACCATAAGACACTTTTGGAAAAAATAAAAAGACATAACAAAGCAGAGAGAGATTACATGCTCATAGATAGAAAGAATCAGCATCATTAAAGTGGGCATCTTACCTTAACCATTGTAAAGATTCAGTGCAATTCCTATCAAAATTCCAACAGTATTGTTTACAGAAATAGAATGCAAAATCCTAGCATTGGTAAGAAACCATAAATGATCTTCAGTGACCAAAATAATACTGAGATAGAAATGAACAAAAACGGTAGTATCACACTCTGATGTCAAACTATGCATAATAATCAAAATAGTACAGCATTGATTAAAAAAAGAAACATAAATCAATGGAATAGAAATGAGAGTCCAGAAATAAATTCATACATATAGTGACACATTTTATGACCAACAGCTAATAGCATATAAGAAAGAAAAGTTGCTTTAATAAATGATGTTGGAAAAAATGTATGGACAGAAATATGCAAAAAATGAAACTTGACTACTATCTGATTCTACATACAAAAATTAATTCAAAGTGTATTAGTTCAAGACCTGAAACCATGTAATACATGGAAGAATACATACAAAGGTAATAAGATTTCCTTAGCACTCTATTTGTGAATTGTCTCCAAGGGCAAAAGAAACACAAGCAAAAAATCAGCAATTACGACTTTTATCAAGTAAAAAGTTTCTGTGCAGGAGGGAGAAACAATAGTCCAAAGAAAAAGGTAATTTACCGAATGACAGAACATATTTGCAAATAATATACCTAAGAAGGGATCCATATTTAAAATATAAAAACAACTCACACAACTCAGTAACAACAAAAAACAACACATGATTTAAAAAATGGTATATATATTATTCCTCCCAGAAATTATAACTATGAAAAACAGACATGTGAAATTATACCTATTATTACTTCTAATTAGATAAATACACCAAAACATCAGTGATAAATTACCTCATGCTATTTAAAATGGTTATCACCAAATGACTATAAACCTGTAATGACTAGGATCTACAGGAGTGGGCACACTTGCTCACTGTTGATGGGAATATCAATTGTGAATAGTCGCTAAGGAAAACACTGAAGTTTTCTCAAAAAAATAAGAATATAAATCCCATATGATCCAGCTGTTACACTCCTACATATTACTCTGAATATAAAACTACTAACTCAAAAAGATATACGCTGTCCTGAGTTCAGTGTAACTGTAATAGCTAAATCATGGAAGCAACCTAAATTACATTCCTATACACAGATGACTAGATTAAGAAGACATGGTATATAAAGACAATAGAATAACTACTCAGCTGTGAAATCTTGCCATTTGGGATACGAATAGGTCCTGAGGGGATCATGCTTAGTTGAATCAATCAAATGAAGAAAAATGATGTATGATTTCACACATATGTGGAAGATAAACAAAGGTAATGAATAGACAAAACAAAATAAACTTTCAGAATATATTTGTGTGTGTATGTGTGAATACTAAGTATACTAAATACTAAGCATACTAAAGTATACTAAATATATATATATATATATATAATTTTACTGGGAAGTTTCTAGTAAATCCTCAGATGAAAATTATAATATTCATAGAAAAGCATGGAATCAAGTCATTATAGCAAAGATGGACACTGAAGAAAATTCCATCATGCAATAACATACTTGTTTTCCATTTTCTTTGTTTTATATCAACCCCTTTGTAACTCTATTTATGAGATCAGGTAGTATTTTGTGAAGATCTGTCCATCAATTACCTTATGCCCAATTTGAGCTACAATGTCCTATGGAATTATTCTTCTGATTATATTTACAATCAAGGACATTGTATTTTAATTGCTTAGAAAATATCCTGTGCAATAGCTTCCAAATATTTAGCCTCTGAAACTTCTCAATGAGTTTCAGTTTGACTTTTCATTCAAACAATACACATGCTTCTCCCTTAGGAAAAGCAATGATTCACTTGCATTATTGAATCATTTGAGTTTCAACTCATGTTTCTATTTATTACTAGGAAATTTGGAAATAAGATAATCAGCAGTTAAATAACACTTTATTTGTATTTCATAAAATGCATGTTTATTATTACAATATGATAAGACTATAAAATAAGTGCATGTTATTGCTGTATTATAATTATTATAAAAATGTTAATATTCCTTTAAAAGCTGACTTTTTTATTATGGAAGCACTGAAATGTATTGATTTATTAAAAATCCCAAGGACAATGAAACCATACTGCCCGACATGAATTAGTAGAACTTTGACAACATTAAAAATAAATGTATGCTTAATTTATTAAATACATGTAGTTTAATGAATATATATAATTCATACATAAACTATAAAGGAGAATAAAAGAAAAGCAAAACTTATTGATATAACCCAGAGGGTTAAGTTCTTAGGGTATAAAGTATATAACTGTAAGTCATGAAAAATTAAATGCTTTAAGATTAAAATCCTGAGCATTTAGAATTAACTAGCACCAAAACCAACAGGCAAAATAAAACCAATTCCATATATTCTTTTCAATGAGTGAAAAAAAAACTTCAGAGAAAAAAAAAATTTTATGAAGAATGAAAATGAGAGAAAAAGTGTTCTTTCTAAATGTGGTAAATATTGATACAATCTTCCTCTGCTACATCATAATCTGGTTACTTTAGGTGATAAGAAACAAGAATTGTGCACAGCAATCCTTCATATCACATCCATTTGCAGAATACAAACTGTTATTTAATGTTTTTGAGAATCTGAGGATCATTCTATACTGTAACAGAAAATGGACCTTGACTTTTAACTGGAAAACTTAAGAGAACTATGAGTTTACTTGTCTACAGGAGAGGGGTGGAAACTGCCAAACTAAACATCTCATTCTCCTAAAATGTGAGAAATGGGCAGAAATTCAGTCTGCAATTCAAAAAACAGGATCATCTAAAATGAAAATGAGAGAAAGCAGATGGGGGCTGAGAGCTGAATTAAAAACCACTCCGAATTAAGTTGATCAAATCTCATCGTCTGATACATTTCTCATGTGGATAAGCTGGGTGCTTTAAAGGAAATGGCGCTTTCCATGTCTTGATTTCAGTCTATTATTCTTCATGATAGACTCTATTGCATAACCCAATATATTCGTGTTAACACTATAATTATGTAATTGTAATGGTTTCTGCTGGGAGTACACATGTCAGAATGAGGAAATAGGAAGCTACTAAGTATCTTGACCTTTTGGTCTTGTCTGGATTTGTGACTGAAAGCGTACGTGGCTCTAGCCGCGTCTCATACAGAATAATGACAGAATAATCACTGGGGCATGAAACCACAACCTGTAGGGAGTTAAATATGACCATTAATCTCCATCACATTCTTTTATTCTTTGAGGATGGGAGCAATGACAGGAAGAGATTTCATTTTGTTTACTGAATATAAATGAATTCCAAATCAGTTTCTCAGCTTCTTAGTAGAAGTGGAGAAGAAAACAATATTACATGTCAATTTGGAGTTGCATATTATGTGAAATTGACAGTCTCTTCTGTTGTGGAATATTTGATCTCTATACTATGTAGTCTCATTTTTGGGCTAAATGAGTATATACATGCATACTTCTGCATATATATGTAATATATATATATATATATTCTTTAATCAAACACGTCACAGACATCTGAAAAAAAAGATTTATGGAAAACAAATTTTCCTGATAGCCATTCAAATTTGAAATAAATAATAGTAATGAAATAAATAATGAATTAGTTCTCTTTTTTGAATTCCTTTGCTGTCTTTCTGGTATTATCTCAACTGTAATATTATTTCCATTACTTGTGTAAAATTAGTTATATTTACAACTTCTAGACGACCTTTAATAGTGTTTCATGCAAGGAGTCAAGAGTTTTGTCTCTTTAAAGTAGGTATCACATGATCATATGACAATGTTTTCCCGAAAAAAGAAATAGGAAATTTCTTATAATGTTGGAAGGCAATAGAATTTAATAATTAGGGTTTTGAGTTTTTTGGTTGTTTTGAGCATTTGAAAAAGAGAGATGGACATTTTTTTTTTTTTTTCAAATTCCAGGAAAGAGTTTGACTTTGTTAGCCTAAGGTTTATATTAGGTATATAGTATAAAAAATGATATACTATCTAATACTCCGCACTATCATCAGGACACACACACTCACTAGAAAATAATTATCTCAATGGCAAAGCAATTTGTAGTGGAAGGAAAACTCAGATTAGCAGGAAAATTTCCTGTATGGAGATCCGATTTCCTCCCTTATAACTTGTGTGAGGACAGAAAAGTGACTTAAACAATCTGGGCCTCTGTTTCCTTATTTCAAATTTGAAATAATTAAATCAGTTATTTTAATGGTCAAATTGTTTAAATGCTAATTTAGTAAAACAAACTGGTTAAAGGTTTGTCTAAGCTAATTACCTTAATGTCTATTTTTACTCTAAAATAGTTGTAAAAAAAGACACCTCCAATGTCACTGAAATATTGTCCCACATTTTTTTAATATATTGAGTAGCGAATATATCAGAGAGGGTATCAATGTTTAAGGTTAATCTGAGAAAGTAAATACAGGCATTTTCTAGGAGTGTGCACATTAAGCTTTGCAGTACCTTCTCCATTGCAACCTAACAATCAAATAATAATATCTAACTGAGTAACAGAATTCCAGGTAGTATCAAATTAAAAGCAGATTTAACTTTATAAAAAAGGGAAAAAAATATAGAATTAAACTTGAAAAACTTGGGAATCATAATTACATGTTAATACAAGCCAAATAATTATGAATATAGCAGGAATAGCAACAAGAACATAATAACAATAACTATTATTAAACATTTTTCATAAAGCAGTTTTGAGAAACATATGTCATAACATGATATGCTGTTATGCAAGCACTTTTAATATATTTCCCAATATAACATTTTCATTTTGAAAATGTAGAAAGTCTTCAAGCATCTGCTAAATGGGGGAAAACCATCTAAATGTGTTATATACTCCACATGATACACTAGGAGAATGCTTCAATGTGGGACAATCTTGCCAGCAATGAACATTTAGAATCACCAGTAAAAATAAACTCCAACTTGCTTCTTGAAGCAAGTAAATTATCAAATCATTCAGAGTCCTGCTCAATTGATGGTGAAACTGATCTGTTCAAGGACATTGACCATCTGAGGATTGTTAGGAAAGCTCTAATCATTGAAAATACCAAAGGTAAAAGAATGAGCTCCACTTTGAGTTAAAACAATTTTTTAAAGGAACAAACCTACTTACCAGCAGCTCTGAAGCACTTGCTTTCATATGTATTAACTTAACTTGCTATGAGATTAGATGGGAATTCTGATCCCAGAATCAGAATTGATACTAGATCTTGGACTCCTTTGTTTTTTAAGGTTAAATAACTTTGTATTGGATAATTACATGTTGAAAATAAAACATGGGTAACAGCCATTTCTTAAGTGAAAACGTTACCTCTATTGAAATGGAACATATGATTCTAACTTCTTCAAGATAATTTCACTTTTCTATATCACTGTTGATCTTTCAATGTAGGTCTATTTTTCTTCTTTCTATTGTCCATTTCTTAGAATTAAAACACAGAATTTCTATTTTCAGAACATTCATTTCTTGCAAAAACTGGCATCAGCTAGAGTCTTGATGATGACTACATCCACTGTGACCACTTCATTTTAATTCTGATGTTCTTGATTCTGAGTCATAGCCATTTGGAATGTGGATATGTATTAATTGGTATATGACCATGAAAACCTTCTGCTGGATTAAATTACATTCTACTGAAAGAAATTCAAGACCAGGAGTGAAAGTCTATATGAGATCAGGTTAAGATAGGAAATTGATAAATGTGACAATAAAGACTGCAAGGATCTTAAATGGAATTTAAAAAGCCTTTTGTATGGGATGGAAATAAATTTCATGCTTTCACTTATGTCCAGTTGCAGTTCAACTGGGAACATTTCATTTAGTGTGTTTCAGACATGGGCTATATTCGTTTCACATTAAATTCTTGAGACATTAAATTATATCTTTAAAACTACTACAGGGTTATTGGTAAAATAGTTTAGCAGGTGAAATAGAATGATAGTGACAAGATAGTGACAAGATAAATCAATTTCATTAATTACAGATTTACCCTTTACACAATGAAACTTGGGCAACTTACCACAAATTTAGGAAACATCATTTTAATATAATTGAAAGCCTATATAAAGTGATAATTAAATTAAATTTAGAATAATAAAAATAACATGTACATATCAATGAAGATCCCTGATAGATCTTGGTTCTCTGCATCTCATAGTAGTTAACAAAATTTAAGAAATCAAAAAACATTATAGTTCTAAATGAAAATGAGTTATAGAATTAATCAGGACAAAAAATTGCATATGTCTCTAACATTCTCCTGCTTTAATAAGTAGGTAGTCTTCCTCAATAATTCTTGAGAGTAAGTGGAATGCAGTTACATACTATACTCCTTTTAATCATGATCTCAGAATACTGGGATGACATGAAAAACATTAAATCAGGTTCATGCTTTTAAAAAAGCACAGGAGAATTACAGGGGCAAATTATCTTTGAAGTCTGAATAGTGATTTTCTTGGATGAATAGTCATTCTGTTATTTTTGAATTGGGGGAATTATACACTTCTTTGAGTCTCTGATAGAAACAATCAGTCCTATCATCTACACGCTTGATTATATCTGTACATAAGTTGTAAATGACAAATTTGTAAATACTCTTGTCTGAGTATTATGAATGTTTTGTGTGAATTCGAGGTTATTACCAAACTTGATTAATCAGTAAACTTGCTGTTTACATAATTGATCCAAATATTTCTTCAGTGAAATTTTTGTTTCTCCAAATAAAACAAGTAAGTATCATAATTGAACCAATACATTTTAGCACCACCTCCTTGAAGTGTTTTAAGAGGAAATAAGACAGCGAGGAGTATTGCTTCCATCCCAAGGTAACTGTGAGGATAAATCAGCAGGAGGTTGTATACTATGACTTACAGAAGAATCAAGTGGGAGCTAACAGTGTACAGTGATTAAGAGGAGAGTCAATATCTTAGTTTCAAATGCAAGGTTTAGCATTAATTAGCTTTGTATCACTGAGCAGTTCACTGAACATCTCAAAACTCAGTTTTTCAAAGCATCTCTGCACTATTCTTTAACAACAACAAAAAAAGCAGAGGCTAGATAAATATTCTATTTTTATTATCAGTAGTACTAACAAGTTCTCTATTATAAGTAGTAGTAGTTAATAAATGCCAAATAAACATCAATTCCTCCTCTACTCTGCTCTGCCTTTTATTTCTCTTACTAAAGAAATGAGAAGAAAAAGAGCAAAGTAATTATAAAAGATCCACATTTAATGATCTTACTGTAAGGATTTTTTTGTTTATCTAATAAAACATATATACACAGATAACACCAAATTCTGATTTTGAAGTCAATTTTGGGGGAAAGAAACACCATCAAAATTTTCCCTCCAGGGCAAGACAATGATGCTCATTCCTCCAAACCACCAAATTGGAAGTCTATCAAATAAAACTTTTACAAATCTCACACAGGAAAAAAAACAAAGTAATGAAAATCACATCTAGGGGTTCAGTACATTTAGTAACCTTCAGTATGTTAATAATCCTTCAGCTGACTTTCAAAAAATATAACACCCGAGCTCATCAAAATATGTATTTTCCAGTTGCTTCTTTAAGTTAAAAATGATAATCAAAAGCAAGAAAATTTGAAGGAATTCACAATCCATTGCCTGACTCATTTTGATGTCATGTACAGTATATGACAGGAAAATTATTTTCAAGATGTATGTTTAGAGGACATTGATCTTCAAGGTTTGTTTTCCTTTCCATCAGTGTAAAATACCCACAGTTCCAAGTATGAAGGGGCACAGACTATCTCCTCTGAGAACGTCACAGGACAATACAGTGCCTGAGCTGTCCTTCATATAAGGACAGGGTTTCAGTCAAATTTACAGTTTCCCTGTATAAGGTATTTCCCATACTGTTTCAAGACTTGCAGAGGTAAAGAATCAGTCAGAGACATGCCCACAAGGAATCTTCTTCTAGGGAAGTGGCAATAGGAACAGCCGTCAAATCATTAATCACACAACCAATCAGGTACTTCTTTGGAGTACCTCTTCCTTACTGGAATACAATCTTCTATTAAAAACTGATAGCAGTCTTCTTTAAGATTGTCTAAGACACTGCCGCATGTTTTTCATATGTATTTCTTACATCCATCATTCACCATGTGGTCAGTCTCTACCATAGTGACCATCTTTGGTTCCAGTTTGACTATTTCATATAATATGCCCCCATCCCCACCTCCTAGAATCAGGACACCTTTGCCACTGTCATCTTCTTTGCCACTGCCCATGATGACTCAAGTATATGCTAAATCACTCTCTGCCAAATTAACATCTCCACTCAGGGTGAGAATATTTCCAAATTGCTTCAAGAAGAAAATTTTAATGTTTTGATAAGGCAAGTCTTCATACACCACTTCATCTTTGTTGATCAACCCAGTGGCTATCAGAGATGGACCAATATCTGTCTATGGCATCTCCTCCTACTATAGGTGATAATCTCTTCATGTGCCCAGTACTGATCTTTGTCAATTCTCTCATTCTTTTTTCAACTTTGCTTATAAGACTGCCAGCTTCCTCTTCGCCTTGTCCATCATCATCATAAATCTGAAGGTCCAGTACCACCAATCTATTTGGGTAAATTCTCAATTGGCAAAGCTGCCATTTTAGTTTATGCAGGTCACTAAGTATCCATGGTCCAGCTGGTATGCACTGACTCCCTGAGGCCCTACTGCTAGAAAATGGACTGCAGGACTTTTAGAATGTCTCGCTGCCAGCTTGGGCATTGAGCATGTGTTTGAGAGTGCTTTGTGGTACTGCTTAAGCCAGGCTCAGTGCTATGCCTGGAGAAAGCAGCAGGAGACTGGGGGACGGTGCCCTGTGTCAGGCTGTAGGCCAAGTGTGCGGCAACAGCTGAAAGCAGGAGTGGGATGGACCTGCAGGAGTGACCCAGGGTACCGGGGTGGTAGGGGGAGCTCAGGGCCAGGAGCAGGGGTGGGGCAGAGCTGACCTGCTTACAGGAGGGAGGGAGGAAGCTTGGCTCCCTCCTGCCCAGATGGAAAATATTATTCTCCATACAAAGGAGATGTTTTTCTGCATCTTCTAACAAATAATTAATACTTTCCTCACTGATATGCTGTGCCACACACATTATTATTATAATTATCATTATTATTAATTATTTTAGGAAGGGAGAAAGGAAGTGAGGGAGGGGGAAAAAGCAGCATTTATCTATGGTTGTGTGTTTGCTTTTAATTTGATTTTCTCGCCAACCCCAGGTTGTGAACCCTGGTCCTTGGGCTTCACAAGGTCCATGTTTCAACCATCTCAGTAACCTGAGCCACAAAGGCACACGTCCTCTATTATTTTATAATTCATGTATACATGGCTCTAGTCTAGAGTTTTCTATTTATTGCATGGTTCATTTATACATTAATATCCCAGTCCTTAATTTCTTGAAAGTGTAAACTTAAAATGTATCTTAATATCTGTTAAGAAAAATCTATATTTTTGTTTTCCTCTTTTAAATATATAGTTCCATCATCATTTGTGGAATTGCCTCTTTTGATAAAGATATTTTGTGAAAGATGATTTTGTATTTTTGTCACTTTAAAGACTTAATGATTCATGAAAACAGACTTTCTTGCTAGCTAAACTTGGTCCCTTATTTTAATATAGAACCTAACTTCTGTTCATATTAGTAATGAATGTTTAAAATATAACACAACTGATACCTTGTTAAAATTTATTATATATTCAAAATAATTTTATGTATACTTAATATTTCTTAGAGTAACAGTTAAAATAACTTACTGATGGACACATTCTGTAGATCATATTATTTTAGAACGCAAATTTATACACTTCCAATTTTTTTCATCATTCAAATACTACTTTCTTAATTCAATATTAGGGATTTAAACTTTATGTCCATTATGAGGCAGTATTAATATCTATGAAAATAATTTTTTTGTCAAAAACTTCAATTATTTTCCCCCAGCATTTTCTCATATGTTGTCATTGTTTATCTCAAATCATCGATTTAAAACTGTGAATCTGATGTCTCTTCATGTTTTTGACATGAAAACTCCCTGAGTTTTGCCAGAAAATAATATATATATATATATGTGTGCATGTGTGTGTATGTACATATAAATATATAGAGATAGACAGATAGATGGATAGATACGCACACATATATTGCTTTCAGAGAGAGATATCTAGGTATGTCGAGATATTTTACCCCCAAAACAACTCCTAGTTCATATGATTATCTCTTGTTCACTATTACACAGGTTCAAAAGTATAATCTAGAAAGGAAGGGAATTAAATGTCTTCCATAAACTTTACCCTCTGATTATAATGAATTTCCTACTCCTCTGGTTCAGAATCATTTATCGTTTCAGAAATAAAATTATAATAACTAAATTCTGCTCACTGTCTAAAGACAAATACAATTTTATATTTTAAACATATGCCATTATTCCTTTATGTATATTCTGGGTGTATAACTATAAAAAAACAAAAAAAAATCAAAGAAAACTCAGTCAGTGATAGCAAGATTTTTAGGAGGGAACTCTTCTTGGAAAGCAAAAAGTAGTTTCCAGCTGGCTTTTTCTGTAAATTCTCTCAGAATACAAAACATGCCTTTCTTTTCAAATTTCTGTAAAATGAGTTCTTGGGATTTTTCAGAAAATATGCATTAATATTTAATTCTCTATGATGAAGATCAACCATGTGTAAGGCTTTTCAGTTCACAGGTGATTAGGTTTTTACTGAACCTATTTCCCTCTTTGTCCTGCCAGATTTGATTGTGGCCAAACATATTACAAACTGAAAGATTCTAATTCAAAGAGACATTTACAAATTGGAGAAGTATTCACAAGCACAAGAGCATAGTTGGAAAAGAGCTCTTGGGGGCGGTAAAAGAAGGGAGCTAAACTCACATGAAAAACATGCTGAGTTAAAAAAATGGTATCATAGTAAACAAGAAATTTTCTATTGGCTAATTGAGCATATGAAGTAAACATTTTCATTTGTTTTAAATTTCCCTCCCCTGCAAGCAGGAACAGAGAACTTGAAATTGATAAATGATGGGAAAGAAAATATAGATTTTGGTGGCTTGAATGTCTGGCATAATTTGCCTTTGTTTAAAGGAGGACAGAGTCTCTGGTATTCTACCAAAAGACAGAGATGAATCTGATAAAAGAAAATCAAACCCAATAAAAACATGGCTTTATCTAAGGTGAAAAAACTCACCATGTTTCCAAGCATATGTTTCAGAGGATCATGAGCTTGTACTCATTGATCTGATTTCTAAAAGAAAGCAAGATTTCAAATGAGGAATAAAGGAGAAATAATGATGTATAAAATGCCACACCATATAAACTGGAATCTTAACAGAAATAAAATCTAGGAGAGTCAAGGAATCAATTTATTTACAAAGGTGTTCACTGTTAACTCGGGAATTGATATAAAATTTGGTAGCAGCCTTTGTCTATTGTTGGAACATTCTAGTTAACGTGCTTTGTTTAAAACATGAGAACGTAGTGTGTCCAGTTTTTTTCAGGATAAAATATGATGGTGCCTGCTGAAATCAAACTAAAGATTGTCCAAACTTATTCTTAGACTGAAACAAATTCTTAAGGCTTTAGTGTATGATTTCATATTTACTACGGTAGCATTTATTTTTTTTTAGTATCCCCAACACTTTTATTAATGACTGGCTATGTCTAATTCCTTCTGTTCTAATAGATCTAAAATAGAATTTAGATAGTTGTATATGTGAATGTAGACAAAAAAAGCATGTATGTAAATATATAAATACAATAGATTTATCAATTATTTACTAATTTAAAAGTAGACAATAACAACCTATCTCATGGTTTATGACTGGACAAAAAAATCTAAATGTTTACAAATAAGGTGGCAATTATTTATTTTTAATTATGTCACCATTTAATGATCTTAACACATTACATAACTTATTCTATCTGAAAATAGCTTAAAATTTTTTTAAAAATTAATAATTTTATTTGATCATAAATATCAGTATCATAACTTATTTTATAGATAATTTGTAATGGACGTATAATGAAAATGACACAAGTAATCATCACTTCTCTTTTCAAAGTAATTTCATATATTGAAGTGAGGACTGTCAATCGCAATACTAATATTTTCAGTGTACGTGTGTCTTTATGAAATATATTCAAGGATACATTTTAAGGAAGATAATTTCTGTATGTAGTGACAGATATAACAGACAAAATATATTTTAGATATATACACCCACATATGTATGTTTAATTTTTTAAAGATATGAGTCAGGTTGTATGACTGAGGATAAACCAGCTGTTGGTTTACCAGTTTCCCATAACAATGCCCATTGCACAATCAGAAAGGTTTTCTCCCAGATATTTAAGGAAAGCATAAGCGACGCTTTCCAAGTAAGATTGGGACTAAAGAACGAAAAAACAAATGAGTATTTCTGTTCATTCAAATGCAGCATTGGGTTCAACAAATCAGTCTTCAACACACCTACTCCTTAACTTTATTACCAGTTGAAATGTGTGTCTTCTATATACCCAAGATTTATTTTTTACTACACTGTGTCTTGGTGTCCACAAGATAGGCATAAGACAGTTAATGGTGGTGAAGGTTTGGGAACTGATCTGATCCCAAGAATCTTAGGTGTTCTGGGGAAAAGATATAATATAGGGCAATATGTAAGACCCACATGATATAAGATTGAATTAAATACTAAAGGGCACAGACAGTGAGAAACCATGAAATTCAGGAGACTTTAGGAAATCAATCTTAATATGTAATGGGTCAAAAAGAAGGAAAAAATATCATAAGCTGCATGCAATAAAGATGGGTATTTAAAGAAAGGACAATTTAGGCAGAAAAGACTATAAAAATACTTACAGTGATTCTCATAGATTCTTTACTTGTTCTAAGTTTATGCTGGAGTTTGTGAAGGTTCACATAGAAATATGATGAATAAAATAATGAAAGTATTTAATATTTTAAATATATCTAGAAGTCTTCAAAAAGGACTCAATTATATGGTAAAAAAACAACTGGACTGGTGATGGTGAATTTGAGGTATTATACACAGATATTGGTTAACAATAATGTACAGCCTAAACCTATATAATGTTATGATACAAAATTCCTCCAATAAAATTAATTTCAAAAATAATTTTAGCATGTATAATATTTTCACATTAAATTTGCATTAAGCATATGAAATAAGTTTTATATTTTTTCAAATTTACTTATTAACTTACTTATACAGCAAAATATCAACTTTGTAAGAATGAATGTCCACGCATCTTCTAATTTTATTTACTTTCAAGGTAATAACAGCAAAACATGTATAAGATGAGAAATGTAAAAACTTCAGTTTGTGTGGAAAACTAAGAGATATGCTTGCGCAAGACTTAAGGTAGTAGGTTACAGAAGCTCTAAGCCAAAATCCAGTATTTTGTATTTAAAATGAGGGATGTGCAATTTATTCTGAGCTTATTGGGGAAAACATTACAGAAGTTTAAACAAGAAAGTAAGAAGATTCAATGTGTCCTTTTGAAGTATTATCTTAACTACTACATGAACAAGCAAGTGTAGGGTAAGCCAGAATGAGACATGAAAAGTCATGAAATGGATGATTCTGGTAATTCAGGAGACAGCGGAGGCTTGAATCTAAGACAATGGCCATGGGATAGAGTGTTACTGAGGTCTTATAGGATCTGTACACAAAAACAAATATGTAGAAGAATTTTATATGTTTTGTTATGTATTTCTTGTACCTCAGTACATTTATCATATGCTTCATTTAAAAAAATAGTGATCCAACTTTTTCAACATGTACACAGAAGATAAAATATTAATGACATTTTTAGTACATCTTCCATAAAAAAATGTTCTAATGATTCTGAAATATTTGAAAAAGATAGTTTTCTCTATTTAAAATTTTGTCTGTTAAACAATCAAAATACTAAGGAAACAGAAATTATCTCATATTAAATAGTTTGCTCAATTTTGGGATTTATTATACTCTTTGTGTTAAAGACTAAATATTAGGGATCATTAACCTTAGGTAGAATGACCTAGATAAAGTTAATGTGCAATCAAAAGGCAACTGTAAGCAGCTTTGTTATTGCAACAACAGTAAAATCAACATTGAGTACAAATGTATATGCATGGTAAAGTTCTATTGAAAACACAACTTGTAAAGTCCTACCATCTATGAAAAGTGAATTAGTAACATCTTTTACTTTAAAATTGCATGGTAGCTTGAATTGCAAACTTCAAAATTTTAATAACACAAGTAACCAGTGATTAAAATAATAAGTGAATGATGGGTTGATTCTGTTTGTTTTTACAATGGACAGTGTCATCAAAGGAACTGTCCTCTAGATCTTGATTTTAATTGTTATTTAATCAATACTTCTAGCTAATACTAATGATATCCATATGAGAAATATCTCTTGAGCACAAACATTTAATTCTCTGGGATAGAAAATGAAATGCATTTTTTAACAGAAAAATCAGTAATTATAAAGTGTATCAATTAGATATCCCTTATAAAAATATTAGCATAATTTGAGTTGTGCTTAATAAATATACTATTTACAAAGACATAGGCAAGGTATAGTAATTTCAAGGCTAGTAAATTACAAAGGCATTGCCTCCCATCTGCTTGAAAAGATGCAGAGAAATAATTATTGGTATGCTAAGAGAAAGTTCTAGAAATGAGACAACCTTGAGAGACACAATGCCTTTTAGTTAAGAGACACTTTCAGACTAATGTGCATTTTTGAATAAATACAAGAAATTAATTCTCCTCTGCTCTTGTACTGGGGCTTCATAATGGACAAATCCAACTAGAAAGCAGAGTATATGAGGACATAATAACATGCAGCCACATAAGAATTTTATAGTGGGGGACAGGGCAGTGAGCACAGAGATCTGTCTTGATTCCAATAGTCAGAACCTGCAAAATCTAGTGGACAAGTAGTTACAGTGCTCAGAGATGTTTGCTCTGATAATAGTAAATAATTTCACTTACGTGCTCAATTTCACTCTTATGACCTTAAAACAGCTCATGGCATGAAATGTTTATATTGAGATATTAAGAATGAGGTAGAATTAGTCAGGCAAGAATACTAGCATACTATCCTTGACCCATGTTTTTCACACTTTTGAACTAATACACAGACCTATTTATTTATTTATATTTATTGGAGATAAGTTTGAAAATAGATCTCTTTTAGAAGGGAAAGAAAATTACAAAAACTCATAGATTCTAGAATGGGCTTAAATTATTTAAATATATAGTGTGATTCGGTTTATATATAAAACTATATATAAACCAATATATAAGCATAATGTGCTTATTTCATAAATGAATATACAATCTCAACTAAACTTGTTTTAGGCAGAAAATCTGTCTCCCAAAGATGTGCTGGAAACTGTAAATATGTTATTTGAAGTAGTTAAAGTTAATTGGAAGATAGAACAATTATTAAAAACATTAAAATAGTAAATTATCTCTGTTTATCATGGTGGGCTCAACTTAAATGTACAAACTTTTACAAGTAGAAGAGGATGACAAAGGATAAGACATGCAACAACAGTGTGAAATGGCTGGTCCTGACATTAGTAGCTTTTCAAAATGGAAGAAAGGGGCCATGGATGAAAGCATTAGGGTGAACTTCGGATGATAGGAAATGCTGCCATCTTCAGATAAAAAAAAACTGGTGGTTCCAGTCCTATACCCTCAAGGACTTGAATTCTAACAAAAACCTGGATAAGAAAATAGGTACTACCCTCCTAAAGCCATTCAAAATAAATATGATCTGTTGCCACATACTTTAATTGAGTGAGGCCCCTGTTGGTTTTAAACAGATTATACATGAGTGTGGTTTTGAGATGCAAAGTTGGTGGTTTAGTGGATAAGGCCACCAGAGGTAGTCCACATACATTCCAAGGACCCAGGTTCAAGACAAAGGGCCAGTAAGAACCACCAAGATGAACTACTAAATAAAGTTTCTTCCTCCTGTCTCTTCAAACCTGCCTGCCTACACACTATCATTCCTGTCTCCACCTTTCCTTGAAAGAGAAAAAAGAGCCCAAATTTGTGTTAATATGTCATAGCAACAACTTGAAATTAATAAATATCTCAATATATTTGTGCTAGAAGAATCAATGAATTAAAGACACATCAGTAATAAATTTAGAGTTTTTACATGATAAGTTAGCAAACAGGTAAAATATTAACTTAAATATTTTTAATATGAACCTTCTCTTCTTCCTCTCAAGACAAAGTTTTATATTTAATGAGAATCCTACTTATTTTTAATTCCACTGAAGGCACATTGCATCATAACATTATATGGGTTTAAGGAAGGCATGTATCATTAATCAATATCTGTATATAATACATTAAAATTACCAAGGCCAGTCCAGTTCTTCCTTCACCATATAACTGATCTTATCCATTCATTTTCCCCTATCCTCTTCCTTTTCTTCCCTTTCCTCTTTCCACTCTTCATTTAAGACACTTGGATTTAAATAAAGCTCCTGATTTTTAAAGAGGTGTCACATCTGCTAACTAGGTTTTTAGTGCTACAAAGAGAAGACCTTAAGTGCCTCTCTACCCTACGTCTTCTGGCTCTGCCAGGGAAGAAATTGGTCTAATTACTCCAAGTTAAAGCTGTAATTGCCCTTCTACATTTTATTCCACGAGTCTCTGTCTTATTTCCACTTAGAGTTAATGAAAACAGAAAGAGACACTTACCCTGCTTAGCTTACCATTTTCTCAAATGCTGATCTTTGTCCTAATCTGGGTATGTGCTTTGGTTCTCCTGTTACCAGCCTACTCTGTTTCTTCCTCAGAATCTCACTCCATGTATACGTCTGACTAAATTGCAATAGTCAAAGATGATGTCTTAAATATCTCCAAACTCCCGCGTGTATTACTAACTTCAGTGGCTTTGTTAAAGGTTAAAAAAATGTGTAAGTCCGAAAGTAAATGGAGTTAAATGTGAATTTTTCAAAATACCATACTGAGTTTTTAAGAAACATTATACAATAATAAGTGTATGTCAAATACTTGCAAAATATATATATATATATATATATAAAAATACACCCACCTCTACCCACAAATATACCATACTTACACTCACCTACCCACAACCCCCTCCACACATACAGCAAAAACAAAGTAAAAATCCTCCGAACACCATTTGATTACTTTTTCTTCCTATGATTGTAATGTTATATTCAGGACATCTAAATACTGGAAAAAAAGTTAAAATCTCAAATGTAAGAGTTTGAAAAGTCTCAAACAAGATCAAAATTCAGATTAAAGAGGTAATTATCTACAAAAGTATCTTAAGTCCGATACTCATCCTGGCTGTTTGCATGAGTCTAGTCACAGTGAAATTTCACTTTCTCAACAAGGATGATTCACCTTAATATTATCTTAAGACTTCTCTGGCCATCAAGGTCATCTCGGCATGCCGTAGTGGAGAAATGGTCAGTTTTGTCACTTCCAACCTAGTGTGGGCCACATACATCCCAAGGACCCAGGTTCACATCCCAGGAGCAGGGGTTACAACCAAGAGGAACTACTAAATAAAAAAAATAAAGATGTTTACAAAACAAGATCATCTTGAAAATTTGGGGGATAAAAATTAAATTTTCCTTTACTAAACTAGTATTTTAAGTATGCTAATATGTTTGTAGGAATTTATAAAGCAATGATCTTTATTCTATGGAAAGATTTAATTTATATTGTGATTTTCAAAATATTCCTCAAGTTAATCTAGGCATATCTCTCTTTGATTTAAAAGAATGTATTGCATCATGTTAATGCTCATGATTTTAAGTGCTAATCTCTCCTATCAAAGTTCATACTGTCGGGATACTTCTTAATTGTACTGATCTAATTCAGTATGTTTAGTTTTCATTGACATTGTCAGTAA
This sequence comes from Solenodon paradoxus, assembly GCA_004363575.1. Taxonomy (NCBI): domain Eukaryota; kingdom Metazoa; phylum Chordata; class Mammalia; order Eulipotyphla; family Solenodontidae; genus Solenodon; species Solenodon paradoxus. Next base: position 1,906,097 of record RJWH01000022.1, read on the forward strand.
ATACTACAGGCATTCTTTTTTTGACAAAAAACAAAAAGCATCACACATTTCCAATCTCTTGTTTCCTTGGGGCAATGAACTCTCAATTAGACAAGCATTGCAAAAATACCTTCTGGATACAGTTCCAAGAGGAGCAAAATTCAGAGAAGTGCTTTATTTCCACTTATAATATTAAAATAAAAAAGTAGCATTGTCCTATGACCTCTCAATGTAAAGAGATAATTTTGTCAAGTAATTTATTCATACTCCTTATGTCAATTATTTCTGCATTGATATGATTATGATTATTTGGAACTGAATCATCATTCCCAATAAGTGCCTAATAATATCCTGTGCCAAGACTTTGTCATAACTTTTTACGAATCCATATTCTTAAACATTGGCATTACCAAGCCCTGTTTTCATGATCATCAAAAGTTTAGACTTTCATTAATCTATTACTTTCATATCTTTTTATTTTTTATATTTCATTTTGTACTGAGACATGTCACAATCAATATTATTTATTTGGAATATCATCAGTGTGTCCTTTCTTTTTATTCATGCTGACAACTTCTTCATTTAATTTCTTCTTAAAAGTACTCAACTATCATGCTACCCTACCTGCCATAACAACTATTTCTAAATCAATGAATCAAATAAATGAAAAAAAAATAATTAATAATTATTGGGCATATTTTATAAGTATGTAATTTGTTATGACAACATACTATGAGATGAACACTTTATTACAAGTGAAAAATCTTGATAAAATACAACTCTGATGCGTTTCCTAGGAAAATAGACTACAGTTAGATGTCCTCGCTCGCTGCATCAGCAGGGTACTAAGTGCAGGCAGCAATTCTACTAAAGGAACAAAGATAACCCTAGCATATTTTTTCAGGAAAACTCATCAATTTTATTGTGATATTCAAGTTGTCAATATCGTAAGACTAAACTCTAGTCATACTTAAACTGATAAAATTTCCTACATTATGCTACAGAAAAAATAGGGATTAGAACATCGTAATCCTGTCATCTCTATATTCATTATCTTCCTATACACCACGCTTCACTGGAAAAGAAGTCTGCATCAGCAGTTGTTTTGTTTTTCACTCCTCGAAGGTGATTGAGCTGTTAGTAAAACTGTCATTCTTATTCGATATTCACGATTTTAACACATTTTTCAGTGCCTACTAACTAGAAGCCTGCATATTAGTAGAATTTGAATAGATACTTGGATTCTGTATTTTAGCAGTTTTTCAGAAATCTGTCTCCACTAGGTAGCCCCCATTTTATAAAAATGATTTTCTACTATTTTCTCTATTGCATCAGGATATAGGAGTCTTTTTTGCTTCCATGATGTCCTAAATAGTAAGTTTAGGGCTTTGTGGTCCAGGCATTCTGTCAAAACCATTCATTTCTGTTATCTCCACCCAAATGTGTGACTGTGTTCAAATAAAACTTAACTTACAAAAACAGGCAGTAGGCTAGACTTGACCCAAAGGCTATAACTTGGTAACCCACATTCTATATACTTCTCAGCAAATAAAGAGACTAATGTCTTTCTCATATTAAAAATCCAATTTTTGAAGAGCTTAGCATTCTTGGTAGTCGATCCTATTATTCTTCATAGCCGGTATTTTTAAGTGGAATTGTTAAGACCCTAACTCTACTTCCTCAAGTCTCATTCAATTCTTAAGTTACTGAAATCTGACTTTGGCCATTACCCTGTCTGTGTAATACCCTTTCCAAGGTGAAACCTACTGGGTATATTTTAGCCATTGCATATTTCATGTCTCTTTCACATAAGACACATAGGACATTTTTGCATGGTGCACTTTTAATTTTCGAAAGAGAGTAGCATTATTTTCAATTATTTGTGTTCTCCTAAAAGCTTGCCATTTCCCCATCAAGAGATAGACTGCAGTTCTTTGTTTTAATATGCAGTAGCCTATAAACAACATAAATCTGTGCAGTAACACTGTTTGACTTCCAAGGTTCAGCCACAAAAGAATATATGGAGCTAGTTAGCCACTATGTTTGCACTAGTTCTGTGCTATCATGTAAGCAGACCCACCATTCTGAAGCTGTCTAACAGTAAGGAAACCCGATCTGTGCATAAAAGTGATGCCACACAGATGTCTTCACTAAAAAGAAAGAGGTTCAAGTATATCTTTCAGATGCCCAAGTTCCAGGTACCATGTGACTACAGGTGCTTCAGAAACCCTCAGCCAAGTCATTCAGTCAAGCTTTCCCCAATTCCTGGCCACAAAACCCATAAAAATGAAATCATAGGTGTCTTTTTAAAAACACACCCTTTGGACTGAATTGCTACAAGGCAATAAATAACCATAACATTCCCTCAAATTGTCTTTCTTGAATTTTGATACCATTTACTCAAAATGTCCCTCCACTTTCCTAATATTCTTGTCAGTCTATATTACTATATTCCTAATCTGATTATTTTATTGTGGTGTTCTCTGTGGTTCTTTCCTCAAATAACATAACCAACTCAACAGTTTCATCCATCATGCATAAATGCAAAGTCTCTTCTGAGGCTTTAGACTAAATTCCTTAAGGCCTGTTGAATTTACATTTGTAATCCTCATATATCTCAAATTTATAACACTGTAGATCAAAGTCATCATCTCCACTGCTTTGCAAATGCTTGCTGCCTCTCTTATGTATTGCAATGCTATGTGATGTTCTAAAGTCAGATACTAGGAAACCATCTTATGTCTTCTAAACAGAAGATCATACCACATTACATCTACCCACTGATTCCTTGTGATTTTTTAAAATGCTTTACCTCCTTTAGATGTACATTATATCACTAACAGATTAACACATTTCAAAGGAAAGTCAGATTCTCTCACTTTTTGGTGGGAAACCATTGAAGTATTTAAGAGCAATTAAACTCACCTCATCCTGCCCTTATACACTGCAGGCTAAAATACATGTAGCTAGCCATCAAAGTGTTCAGAGATGTAAAAGACCTTACATTCAATTAGCTGTTCTCTGCTTTTGTGTAAAGCAGATGAGATAGATGTGTTAGAAAGAAGCAGAGGTCTTAAGGGCATTACTACACTAAGGTCTATAGTGAGAGAGGTTCTATGCTTTTCTAGGAATTCATAGAATCCTTATAGAAGACGTTGGGGCTCTCATTACTTAAAAGTGGATAGTGAGATGAGTTCAAACAAATTCAACTTTGATAGGGAGCAGGAAAACCCAGTTAACTTTTCTGTTATATCATCCATATGTTGTACCTATTGCAGCCTTATTGCATCATTAGACATTAATCCTAAATGCTAATCCTAATCATATATGGTAACTGTTGTTATCAAATAGCAAAATACATTTTTCTAATTAAAGCATATATAAAAATGTTTAACTTAAATTATACACAAATTTGAAATCATATGAATATAATCTAGCAATCTTATTAAGCAGGTTAGAAGTAATAAAGTTTCAGAAATTATACACTAATTTTATAAAACTAGATCTTGTGAATGTCATCTCATTAGTTTATAATGTGATTAGAAACATGCTCTTTAACATTGAGAACTTACATTCAAGTTATCAGTTAATCCACCTATAATCATTACAATTTTAGGAGCATTATTTAACCTTACCAACGATGAACACAATTTCCATAAACATGAATAAATACATCATTTGTTTCATACCATCTTGTAAAGTGGTAATAAGAGTATGTGTCAAGTACGCAGCTCATAAAATTTGATGCCCTCAAAAAAGAATAGCTGATATGACTGTAATATTACTAGTATCCATTTATAATAATTGAAAACATATTTTGTTTGATTTAGTTCTTTTTGGTTCCTTTCTGTACCACAAAGGAGTGAAATCTTTACTGTTTGTGTCTTTATTTCTGATTCAGCTCACTATGAATAATTCTCTTAAATGTAACATATTCAGCTCACTATGAATAATTCTCTTAAATGCAACATACAGAGGAAATTTCAAAAAATGAACATTATCAGAAAAAAGCAGACTTTTAATCTATAGAATCAAATTTGTGGTTACCAAAAAGAGTGGGCAAATCTGGCAAAGGGGTCCATTACATGGTGAAGGATAGAACTGGAATGTTGGTGGTAAAGTTAATGTAGTCTATACAGGTATTGATTTATGATAATGTACAGCTTAAATCTATAAAATGCTGCGATACTATATTACTTTGGCAGTTAAAAAAGTAAAATTAAAATACAATAAATCATTGAATTTTCTTCGTTTTCTCTCACAGGAAAATTTTTTAAAAAATCACTTAGAAATGTGAAAACTGTGAAAGCATATAGAATGGATATCTGATAATGAAAAATCAAGTTATCAGCTGTCTAAATATTTACAAGGTCAGGATTTAAATATTTTCCACATGCATAGTAGTAAAGTATTTTAAAGTTTGTTGGACACTTTCTCCAAAGGTAGTAAAATTAATTAGGGAGATGTGCAGGCTGCTGATTCATTGGATTATATGTTACTACCTAAAGTACAAAGTTTTCCTGATAGATCTGGTGCCTAAAGGAGTTTTCGTTGACTCATCACCTCTTTCACTCAGAGGGTTGATCATTGTAAATGACTTTATTGACCCGTGGCTTGGGTTTGCATCATATGCTCCAGTGAACCAAGCAATAAACAGCTGCTAAGTGCAGGTGAGAAGGCATCATGGAAAATTCAAGGACTGAATCAGCATTCTCTCTGCCATCAGGCTACTGTGCTGTCACAGATTTCTGAATTTCTTCTTTGACAGGCATGATTTTTAAAGAGACTTGGCCTAGAATAACAGATATTCCTATGGGCTTTCATGGCCTTTAGATAGTCACAGAGGGCGCTGTTTTCAGAATCTGCATTCCAGGTTTCTAGAGTCATAGCTGTAGTTACAGGACCTTTTTAATGGTTACCTGGGTGTCAAGGGAAAGTTGAAGTCAAATACAATTTGATAAAATAACAGATCATATTTAAGGATTAAAATAATATCTTAGCAATCATCTGATGACTTGAAAAACTGTGAAAAGACAGACACGAACATCCATAAAGAGTCATAGACTATTCAATAGTAGGTAAAGAATCACAAGCTCTCAGCTGCCATAGCTTCCTCCAACAAATATTCTTCAACAGAATACCCAAGTCATAAACAGCTTATTCTTCAGGATATTACTGTATTTAAAACTAAATTTAAAAAATCCTCTACTAAATTAATCATGGGATTTGATTAGCAACAAAGTTTTATTATTGTAAAAGGTATACAGTAGATTTTTTTAAGTAGGCAAACAAAGCATACGCCCTAAGATTCTATTTGTTTTCAAGAGGATGAGAAGACAAGTCACAGCTTGGAATAAAATATTTATGAAAGAGTTATCTGATAAAGCACTTTTTTATTTAAACTGTACAAGAAACTAACATGCAGTATTTAGAAGACAATCTAATTTTTAAAAACGAGCTAAAAAACCTGAACAGACACCTCACCAAAGAAGATAAACAGATGGCACATACTCCTATGAAAAGGTGCTCCACATCACATGCCATTAATGCAATTCAAATTAAAATGATGAGATCCTACACACTTCTTAGAAAGTTCACTATCCAGAATGCTACTACCAAATTCTAGAAAGGATGTGGAACAAAAATAATTCTCATTCATTGCTGGTGGGAATGCAGAGTGGTAGAGCCATGTTGGAAGATGGTGAAGATATCATACAAAACTAAATATTGTTATGGTAAAAATCCAACAACCATTTCCATTGGTATTTATTGAAATGAATTAAAAAGGTATGTGTGCCTATACACCTACACAGGCATGTATATGACAGTTTTACTCATAATTGCCAAACTTGGAAGTAAACAAGATATACTTCAGTAAGAGAATGGATATATAAACTATAGTACATATAGTAGATAAAATATTTTCAGCACTGAAAGTAATGAGCTATATGAATAACATGGATGAATCTCCAATGCATATTACCAAATGAAAGAATACCAGGTGTGTAAGCTACATATTGTCAGATTCCAAAGAGATGCCATTCTTGAAAAGCTAAACTGATGGAGAAAATACAATTATCAGTGATGACAAGAATTGAGGGAGGGGAAATAAAATTTTGAGCATGGAGGATTCAACAGATTCTATTAAAAAGTATGTGCAGTAAAAGATGATCATCTTAATCTAAAAAATCATGAATTTGTAGTTGAGCAGAGCTATATACAAATCACATTTACTCATACTCATCTCATAATATCATCACTATTAATTTATCAAAATGAAGTCTTCTTTCAAAAAGTTAAGACCAAATGAAACCATGCATTTTATTTGAAAGTATGAATTCTCTGCTACTGACTTGAAACAAGTCTCAAATCAGATTCTTATGATCAAACCTTTTTTATAACATTCAAAGATTTTTAAAATGCAGAAAACATTAATTACACAATTCATGTATAGAATACATAGCTTTATAAAATCTAATAGAAAATAGGTGACCTACTTGAACACTCACAAATCCAAAGGGTAAGAGTAGTGATGGGAAGTGATTTTTCACTCAGAATAGTTATACATATAATTAACTCTTGAAAGGAGAAACAGAAATGACCAATTTTTTTTTAAAGGACAGGTGCAAGCAGAAATGAAGGCAGGTAGGTAGGCAGGAAGGGAGAGGAGGAGGAAGCATCTTCATATTTTATTTAGTTGCTCACACTGGTTGCTTCCCCCTGGGCCTAGGACTCAAACCCATATGGCTTGCTCATTGGGAGGTAATTAACCAAACCATTGCTCCACCAATGCATGTTATTATCAATAGTCTTTTTTAAATTACTTAAAGACAAAGAGAAATATGAATTTATTACTATATATGAAGGAATAATAAATGCTCTTTTTCAATAAAACATAAGGAATCTTCCTAGAATTGGAGGGAAAATACTTGATCAATCTTTAAAATTGTCTTGTATATCTCAATTAAGAAAGATGTGAAAGAGGGTTATAATTAACAGTTTTATAATATGAAACATATCAAAGCATGGTTACCAAAAATTAATTCATATCAGAATACTTCACATAAACATATTTAAAACTGTACTCAAACCAGTGAATGTGGCATTAAACTACAGAATAACTCATTTTATTTATACTTCTCAATCTACTCTATGCATATGAATCACCTAGGGATATTATTGAAATTCAGGTACTAATTCTGTCAACTCTAGTGTATTTCTGCCATTTCTAACATATTCCTCAATAAAGACAATTCTGTGGTACATGGATCATACTTTGAGTAGCTAGAGTATTTACCACAGTATGCTACATATTCTAACCTAGATCATTCTTTATATAACACATGCAAAATTCAGTAGTGGCAAGAGATCTAATATCACTGAGTTGGTCAATAGTATAGGAATTGTTAGTATGAGAGCAAAAATATTTGTGTGCTACAACGAATAAATGTATTTTTTTTTAATTTCCCTTTATCATGCAACAGAAAAGTAGATACAAGGCTGGAGTGGGAAAAACACATTCTTTGTGAAAGAACATATATAAATGTATCCTCTAACACACTGAATCTTAAATTTTACAAGTTAAAATATTCTAGACAAACATTTCAATTTTCTAGACAAACATTTCCTGGTTTAATCATCATTTGAGGTCACTCCATCCTTCTCAGAATAAATATGTCCTTTTTTACATTTTGCATATAGATAATAAATAAGATATATAAATAGATTATACATAGATATTATTAAATATACACACATAATAAAGTGGGGTCTAGAACATCTATTAAACGTTCTTTAATTGTTGACAATATGTTCAATGCTTTTTAAATATCAATAAGATGAAAAGAGGAAACTACTTAAATGCTAGTGAATATTTTGTGATTAGTGTTTATTGGATTTGGAAATCTTTTGCTGCTCTAGTTCAGATACCCAGTCACAGCTCAAATTGAACAGCTGGCTGTGACAGATCTAAAGTGTGCTTAGCGTGCATAAAATGCTAGCTGTTATGTTGAGGAAGTTCTATTGCTTTAGGCATCTCATTTATTTATATTAGATCTAGTACAGTAGTAATCCCAATAGAGCTCCTTAAACTCTAGTTATTAGCCAAAACAAAATGGAACTCTATCTTAACTCAGGCTCTGGATTGAAATGAGAGAAGTCAGCTGAGAAGCAAAGATCAAATACATTTGTCCTTCATTCTTCAACTAAAGAAAGAACCCAAGCATGTATATCCTGCTATTGATAATGTATAAGATAGTCACTTATACTTTTTATGCAAATCAGACCACATTGCCTATGAATTAAAATGTCTATGCATATATTATTCACAGCCTATATTCCTTAACATAATATAAAATACACTGTAGAGTCTTTTTGCCTCTTTCTGCAGAACCAGTATTCTACATGTCCTAATAGAAATTCTATATCTCAGCCATGTTTCACTTTTTCCAATCTCCATTGTCATTCTAAATATCTTTTTTCTACCCACAATTCTATTGTGCGCACTTCTTACCCCTCAAATATCAGCTTCTCCTGAATCCTTTGTTGTGTTGAACAAAGAAAAATATAATTTTCATTGTTTCTCATTTTTTCAAATCATCTTGCATTAACAAAAACAGTTTTTTACAATATCATATGCTGGATTATTTTTCATTTTGGAAGGAAAAATTCCCCAAAATTTCACTTTATTCCAAAGTGCCTCCTGCAAAACCAGAATATCTTTACTCCAAGGGTCAGAAATTGAATGCAAGGATGTTGCTGTTAGCTAATTATTCTTACACCAAAGATATCTTCAAGAATCAGGGAAAGACCACAGATGGGTTAAGAGAACAGTGGTGCACAATGTGATGCAAATGTAGTTTGGTAATTCAAATATTAATTGATCACCCTAGTCTGACACTTTATTAGCTAATCTTGCATTTTGTGTTGCATCATTTCAGAGCCAGTGAATAACTCTTCAAGGATGGATATTTTCTTCTCTTCTTGATATGATTTCCCTAGTAAGTGACTGTAGGTTCCTTTGAAGAAGGTGTAGAGAAAAATGTACAATTTCCATTGCAATGTGGGTGGTAACTCAGGGGAACCTATCATTCTTGGCTATCAAGCTGTTCCAGATTTGTGAACAGGCCTTGTTTTGAGAAGCTATGACTTCCCGTTGTGGAAATTCAAATCAGATTTTTGGCCTTAGATGTAAACTGTGTTATTGTTTTTATTGTATATACTGAGAACAATTTTAATAGGGACAACATGATCAGTTGGCTAACAGCAAGGATTCCTGCAAGCAAAAACATTCTGATTAGTACTTTGCTCCTGCTGTTGACTCAGTAAGTGCATCATCTTAGCTCTGACAGTAGGTACTTGGCGTCCATACTCTGGAATCCCTCCATGTGATATATTAATAGAGAGCTCTTATCAATAGTGACAGATGAAGAATCAGTGGTGATCTCCCACCAGCATGTGTAAATTGCTATGCATAGCACAATAAAAGGTTTCAAGTGGTATTGAAATGCCTGGTACCCTCACTTCCTTTTATTTTTCAATGCTTTCATGAAGAGAAGACAGTAGGATAATTGTGTGCATATAATAAATCTGCTCCAACATTCCTATCTCTAGAAGCCCAACTTACTTCTATGTTATAGTAAGTAAATCATAGCATTTTAATCAACTTGACTGCATGTCAATGTTGAATACACATTTCAGTCAACCTAGTGAGTACATTCTTAATGCTACTTCCAAAGTACAGCCAAACTTATTAAATATCCGGAGCACCCATATGAAAAAAAATCAGCCTGATCAACTATTACATTTTGTAATATTTTTCTGATTCTCTTAGATTCCAGTAACTCCTGGCTTTTTGCTAATATCAGTGAGAAAATTGTGCAATTATTTTGAAGTATGTTACTTCTAGGCCAGAATTTGATGTAATTTTCTAGAGTACACTGAACTCTAAATTGTATCCTGATTCTAATTATGGATCAGGATGTAATAAGCTGCAAGATTGAGTCGAGGAAAATGACCAACTTTTGTAGGGCAGGTACCTTTGGTAAATTATTATGGGATTTTCAAGCAAAGGGAGACTAATATCCTCAGAGAGAGGAAGAAACTATTCTGCTGAGGAAAGCTTAGAGAAACTCAAGGTTCTGAACTTAATTCAAATCTATGCAGATGGCCTTACAAGTTTTCTAATTTTATTGCAATTATAGATCTAATAGTTTAAAGCTATGAGTTTGTACAGGTGATTTGTCTATTTTTATTTATCTGTATTTTCTCAACTGATATATTATAATGTTATAATTACCATTCTGAATATTAAAGGACAGTTTCAATTTGGTTTCAAGAGCTTTGCTTTAGAAGTAAACATGATTGGTTACCTGATCTGCTTATAAACTTCTGTGTGTTATAGATTGCTAATAACTCATTTACCATTAGCAAAGATTTCAATACAATGGTCATAGTCCAGGATCAAATCAATTTCCTGGACCCATTGATGATAGCTCACACCATTTTAGATCCAAATAAATGCTTTAAAAGAATGACATGAATAAAACTTTAACTTACACTTTCTGTCTTGAAATTTTGTGTCCACACCTTTTTAAATAAAAGACTGAAATATTTAGTTTTCTCAATGACAGCTACTTATTAAGGATACAAGAATCTAAAAGATAGAGAAGTCTCTTCATGGAAGGAAAAGGTCTCTACTTTCCTGGATCAGTTCTCTGAAGGGGAAGGGAGAAGTCACTCTTATGAGTACTAGAAGTATCTGGAAATAGGAAGGAAATGCTTGTTGAATCATCTTGTGCTACTGAGGTGAAGAGCCCTATAAGGCAATCCTCACAAGAGCAGCTCTCAGAAAGGAAAGGAAAAGTTTTCTTTATTTTTTCTTTTCTTTTTTTTTTTTTTTTTACTAACCTGCTGCTTTTCATTTCCCTTTAATACTTCATTGCAGAATCCAATGGGAATAAAGTTAGGGGAAAATTGCCATTTCAAGAGTCTCTGTCCCTACCTTAGAAGATGGAGGGGCAAGTTTGGAGGTTTTAACAAATAACAAAACATAACAAAATGGTCATTTTATTATGGTCACAATTGCATTCCTTGTCTTCTAGATGGAGAACTGCCACTCTATTCTTTATTTATCTACGAGGTCACTAGAACAATTAAGAATTAAACGTCATATACATTAGCTGCCGAAAAATGTTTCTGGAATGATTGCACAAATTATAGTAAAAAACAATGAAAAGATTAGTTAGATCAGTTTTTCATTCACTATGAGTTCAGAAACATTGAATGCAATATCAATCCTACCGTTAGTTTTAAGTGAGAGATTACCTCACTCTTCCAATTTATTTAACTTTAGAATCCTTGGGTTACCCTTTTAAATACCATTCTTGTCCTTGCTATAAAGATATGAATTCAGACTTACAAATGTTTAAAACCAAACCAAAAACAAACAAACAAACAATAACAAAGCCTTTAAGATTCTAAGAGAGGTAATACAACAATGCTAAAAATGAGCTTTGCAGACAAAAAAAAAGTACTGAATTTGAAATCTAACTTTCCATTCTCCTCCCCCACCCATACCCTTGTATCAAATGACTTTCAAAACTGGGCTTCAGAATTTTTCCTGAAAACTAGTGCTGCAATGGGTGAAGATGTGCTGTCCACAGAAGATTTAAAGAACAGTTTATCAAGTATTTTTGGCAATACATTGGTCAGTTCTCCAGCTTCAGTCAAGTATTAAGATTATAAAGATTTAGAACAGAAGCATTCAATAACTACGTGGTAGAAATGACACCCTGGGTACTTCCTCTGCCAGCCACAACAAACTGTAGGACAAAGAACATTAAAAGCTCATGAAAATTAATAAATGTTGGAAATGGGCATTTTAGAAGAAAACAGAGAAAAAAAATATCCTGTGCTCGTGGATTTAAATAACGGCTAAATTTTACCTAAAGTAAAATGCAAATTTAAAGCAATCTCTATTAAAATACCAATGACATTCATGAGAGAAATAATATCAAAAATCATAAAATGTATTTGGAACTACAAAAGAATCTGTATAGCAAAAAGAATTCTGAGAAAATAAAAATAGTTTTTCATGCTCCCTAACTTCAAACTAAACTATAAAGCAATAGTAACAAAAAGGCATGGTATTGAAATGAAAACAGACAGATGAATGAAACTGAGTACCAAAACAGACCATACATAGACTTGAGATTTTCTCTTGCAAGTAATATGAAGGCAGAGATTTTCTATCCACAGTAGAAATATGGCTACACAACAAAACTTGTAATTGAACACACAGAATTATATCCATTATTTCAATCGCAGTGCTTTAAAAGTAATTAATTATCACAATTACCTGATAAATGACAAATGTGGGACTGAATTATTTGATTTCTCTAATTTGTACATTAATTCCACAGGAGCTCTAAATAATGAATAGCAAATGTGTTGCAAGTAATGGACGATCTTGCCCTTCTACACAGATCCCGTTCGCACAGTAAAGTGTAAACAAAAACAATTTTTTCAAGAAAACAGTGCCAATTTATTATGGGCATATTTGCTGCAGATCTACTGTATGTTTTAGAATTATTCTCCACATGGTATAAGCAGCTACTACCAGTCAAAAGTATACGTCAAAACCAAGATATACTTTATGCTTATTAAAGTAATTAAGATTGAACACACTGACAGCACCCAAATTATAAGAAGGATACGGAGCAGCAGGAACCATTATTCATTGCTACTGACGATGCACAATGACACAGCTACTTTGGGACACAATTTGACAGCTTCTTACAAGACTAATCATACACTTATCATAGGAACAAGCAGTCATGCTTGTTTGTATCAAAAATTTATGTCCACACAAAAACCTGAACTTGGATATTTACATCACCTTTACCCATAACTGCCAAAAGTTAGAAGCAACAAAGATGTCTTTGAGTAGATAAATGGATAAATAAACTTTGGTTAACCTATACAATGGAATATTATTCATCAATAAGTGAAGAACTATCAAGTCCCCCAGAAGACAGGAACTTTAAATGCATATCAAAAAGTGAAAGAAGACAATCTAAAGAATACATACTGTATGATTCCAACTGCATGACATTTTTATAAAGTCAATGCCATGGAGACAGCTAAAAACATCAGAGGTTCAAGGGGAGGAAGAGAGGAGAAATAAACAGGTGGAATATAGGGGAATTTTAGATTAGTGAAACAACTCTTTATAATGATAGGTATATACAATCATGCATTTATCAAAACCTATAATATATGCAATAGTGACAGCTAACGTGAATTGTGAACTTGAGTTAAGTAATTAATTATGTCTCATTTTTTTAACAAACATTTTAACTAATGAAAGATGCTACTAACAGAGGAAGCTAGCAGGGTTTGGCGGGGTAGAGGTTAGGAAACATATAGGAATACTATGTTCTTTATTCTTTTTTGGTAAACCCAAAACTGATCTAAAATTTTAAGTCTATTCAATAAAATCTGTGCACGTCATATTTGTTCGAAACTCACTTGTCATGCCTGCTTTAAAATGTTACTCATTATACACTGTGGCCTGTTACCTCTCCTACTCTGTTTCTCTCAAGCATGAGTGAGATTGGATATGAGCGTCATTTCTATATCTAGTAAGCAAATAATAACACTCATTCTTATTTCTATCTACGGCTTACGTTTATGACAAATAAATTGCACATACTGGTCTAACACATTATTTTCCATTAGTCTCAATAACCCTCTGCCCAATTCCTCTCATTTATAATTTAGAGTGATTAGAGTTTGTTAAACAAGTCTCTAGGATTCAATTACATGACTCAAAACAAAGTTCTAATGGACATGCCTCTCCATTAGAAGAGGCATGCCCATTAAAAGAGGTATAATATGGACAAAACTAAGGTACTATTTAAACAAATATAAATATAAATAATATAATAGAAAATAAATATATAATTGAGAACTATAGTGTCTGTGAGTGTATATGTGTGTATGTTTGTATGTGTTTGTGTATATATGTCAGGGTTGGGTAAAGGATTGAATACAATGAGAATAATAAAGCAAAGTAGGAAGATAAAAACACTAATCATGTTACAGAGTAAAAGTGACTATATGTTCATGTTATTATTCAAACTCTTTAAAAATAACCATACCTTATATACACACATACACATTTTTACACAACTATACATACACATATTTTCACAAAGGCAAAAAAATCCCAAGAATGATTTTATTGAGAATGCAGTCAGTTCATTGGTGGTGACGATAACAATAACAACACATATACACATATTTACACTTCCGTATGTTAGTCTCACTATTGAGATTCCCATTGAGATATGAGTTCAGCCCAATAGAAATGAACTATCATGTTTCCTTTGAAAGTCTGACTGTAGCCCATCATATTAGCTATTATCCATACCTGTTACCAACTTTCCTATTTCCCACATCTCTATAGGATTTCCTCTCCATACTTTATGAGGTCTGTAGAACTGTTACAATTCAGTGGCATTGATAATTTTTTAACAATAAGTAAAAAACGTGAATATTTTCCTTGCATTGTTATGTTTATCTCTTGGTCCTAGGGAAATATTGCAACATTAAAAAAAAAAATGCCTGCACAGTCATGGTATTTCCATTTCTTTGCTTCTATATTTTTTTTTAATTTTAGGCTCTTTATTGCTAACGCTGTGTGACTTTAACATAAAAAGGCAATCTCTCCAGAAAAAAATGCAAAGTTCCTAAAATGTTCTTCCTATTTATTACATCAGATCTGCAGAATTAGGATTCCCACTCACATTTTATCATGCAATAATTCACATTACTAGCAAATAATTTAGTGAGAAAGAAGTACAATCAAGTTTTTGGCAGTAGAATTTTCCAGGTAGACTTGGAAATATCCCCGCACAACTATGTGTTATACTAGTAACATTTATTTTAAGGTATGCAAACTTTCAAAAGTGCCAAAACCTTTACATGCTTACATTCAAAACATCAGTGAAGGAAATACACATACCATTTCCAGCTACCCATTTTATTTTAGCAATGGTACCTCTACCCTAGAAAGTCAATAAAATGTTATTTTTCAATAAAGAATTGGAATTCCATGATCCATAATTGAGAATATCTCCCCTTTTCCCATTTCCCAAAGAATCCTCTCTCAGATGGTGAATGTCACTTTTTTCTCATTCTATACAGCAGTTATCATTTGATGAGGGGCCTGAACCTACTAAATAGATTGCTTTTACATGGAGACATTATTGAATGCTAATGTCCCCACCAAGTCCAACAGTCTGGGAACATCTTTAGCTGTTGTACAGATGGAAAGAATGTGTTTACATTTATTAAGATATTCTGCAGTGCAATTCGATATGCATGGCTTCACAGAAAATACCTTTTATTCTCAACATCAGTCCTATATCTCATCACTCTGTATATTTATGAAAACTTTATACACAATATGAATTTTTTTTGCAATTTAAAGATATATTGCTACATGTGTAGGGATAGTAAAACTGTCCTAGTGTATTCAATGCTCTCATGTCTATTTTTTGTAGAAAACAAGTAACATTTTCTTTTAGCTGCCTGCTGCTCTCTTCTAGGAAAGCAAACTGCCTGTGAATTCAAAGTCTCTCATTCTCTATGCTGTCCACAGGTAACTGCAAAAGATGTAAACAAGTTTCTTCCCTTTAGTTATTCCTTAGTAGAACATGTCTTATGATACCAGTTACATAACATATAATCTTCCAATTGCCTAACATCGGTTATTTGAATATTCAAAGCCATTTTCATTTTCCAAGATTAGACATTTTCTAAGCATGAGTATTTCAAAGACAATAAATAAGTTCATTTTCCAGTGAAAGCAAAGAATTTGTATTAATTGGAAATATTTCTTTTGGGGGAGAAAGCTACTTTCAGCAGCATTCACGTTTGAAAAAAACAGAAAACACTTTCAAAAAGCAGGCTAACCTTTCTCAGTGGTTAACTGAGTATTACACAGGAAGAAAGAGCCCCCTAATGGTTCAAATATCTGTTAAAACAGAAGAGAGTGCACTTTCCTATTCTTGTTTCAATTTGGCTAACATGAATAATCTGGAAAGATCTCTGATCTGAAGGAAGTGAACAGAAATTTGAAGAAAATGCCACTCAGCTAACATAAAGAAAAGTTACAATGCCTGAGCTGAACTAAGTAAACTGCTAGATTACAAACTCAGTCAGATGCTTATGTACATGACTGTCAGGGCACTTGTCTTCCTCCTTTCTCTTTGCTGAGAAGCACTGAGATGGAATGCAGAAGACATATTAATTACATAGTTAGAAAGTGTGAAATGTTATTTAAAAAGAATATGCTTTGTTTCCAATCATGAGACAATGCCAGTTAAGAAGATCAGGAAATCAAATTCTCACAGGAATAATTACAGGATTTCTAAGATAACAAAAACGACAATAAAAGAGCAATATTGAGAGTAACCTAAGAAGAAGGCTAAAGTGCAAGAAGTACACAGCTTACAAATTTATTTTTAAAATAATTTTAAAGAAGCATGCATAGTCACAAAAAAATTAAGCACAAATGTTAACAGCAACTCCTGCTAAAATATGAATGAACCCATAAAAAAAATGCAACTATGATTTTGGTATTGTATATAACTCAACAAATAAATTCAGTAAGAAAATTATAGTGTAAATAGGTTAGGCACCTAAGATTATTGCAATGGATATTTAGGAATTTCAAATAACTTTGTTTATTACATTTTAAATGACTAGATTACTTACATTTGATTATATTATGCTAATATATGTCAGATTTCATAAATAACAAAAAAGGGCTCAAAGCATAACTTTGAATAAGTTGCATACGTATAAAGTTAACAAATTAATATAATATTTGGAAATAATGAAATATGATTATGATAGTTTGGAATAATTACTGTGTATAGATTTCATATAATGTTCCTACTATATAAAGAAACATAGGGTCTACAGTACCTGATACCTTCCTTAGTCAAAAGTTCGTCATTAATTTCGCAAAAAACTCAAAAACATACAAATATTTAAATAAATATATTTGAAGGAGTCAATTCAAAAACAAAAACATTCACTATTCTTAAATATATATTTCTACTCCTTAAAGACAAATAATACTTTCTAAAAAATATACTTGATGACATGGTTATTATAAATGTAAATATCTAGGTAACTCTAATATTTATATTATTTTAAAGCATTAAAATTTTCATATCTAGAGAATGTGTAATGAAAATTTGTATTCCTCAAGTATTGTAGCTATATTTAAAACACAATCAGAGATGAAACACTTACTAATACAACCATTCAGACTCTATAATATTTCTAACTCCAGTTACATTGACTCCCAAGAGTGCTGGCAATCATGTTCTTTTTTGAAACATAGAACACCATAATCAAAAGTTTCACTGACTTATCAACAATGACAATTTGATCTTTGAGTCCAGCAATGACTCAGGGAACTTCACTCAAAAGGACAATTAGAACAGCTCTTGGGGCAAAATATCTCTATTGATCAAAAGCAAATACATTGACATAAGGAATGCCATAAGTCATTTTAGGTCTAGTCAGGATGAAATAAATCCTTTTCGTCTCATAACACAATGCTGTCTCTTTAGCAGTTGACATTTATGACCTAGCATCCTAAGGTCAGTCAACTACATCAGTACTGCATTGCTCCAACCATTATTTCTCTTCAACTCAACTGCTTTCCTTACAAAAAAAAGAAAAATGAAAAAGAAAATCCTTTTTCCAGTTGATTTTAATGTATGCAAATGCCCTACATATTCATAGACACTTTATCAGCACCTACCATCAAAGACATTGAAAGCATTAATTGATGGAACTGCAGTTCTAGCTATGAACTCTAGAATGGCATAGAATAAACATCACCATAATTATATTTCTAAGCCTTAGCTCAGTACTTTCTTAAGACCAAACTCAAGTTGTCAATAACTTAGCCACAATAAGATCGACTGTCTACTGTCACATTATTTAAAACACATCATGCTTATGGTGAAGAGTTAAGACCGCAATCAAAAGACAGATTTAGAAAAAAAATAATCACTGACAACCACTCAAAAGCACACAGTCATTTCTACTTCTGTGTGAAATATAATAGTAGACAAAACAATAATAGTTCTTCCAAGATAGGCTATTTCCCAAAGTTGTTTAAGAGTTAAGAGCAATATATGTGCACAAATGCTAAGATTGTTACCCAAATAGTCCTCTTAACATGGACTTTGCTTATTTCTTTTTTTTTGTACAGATTATCTGGCACATAACCTCATACTCCTGTAATCTTATTTTCAAAAACGTTACATGTACCCGGAGGTAAAATAGCAAATATTACTTATATAAACATGCACCAACACATTTCTAAATCCTCATGGCTAGTTATTGCACTAACTTGAATACATTAATACATCACTGCAAACTCAATTTTTAAAGCATGCAAAGCTATGCTGTATTTTACTGTGAATAACTAAAAAAAGAAACAGAAAAAAAGGAAGAAAGGAATCCAGTGTTAAAATCGTAATCTCCATACCTGAAACTGTTTCTGTTCAATTCTGGAACAAAGTGGGACTGGAAAAAAGGACGACTTGATTTTGTGTTTTCTTTTCAAAATCCTCTTTAATGATGCAGGAGTGAGATGAACTATTCCAAGGCGAAGTCTGTTATTTCGTGCTGGGGCTCGAAGCTGACATCCTCTTGTGAAAAGAAAAGGCTCCTCACTAAGTTGTTGACTGAGGGAGCTGGGAAGCGAGATAATGGGCACCAGCAGTGATGCGATGGAACGCGTCGCCTCCCTCCCACCTGCCTTCCCGCTCAGCTCTCTCTTCTTTTCACCCTGCCTCTCACTCAGCTCTGAGTCTCAGCTCCGGCCGCTGCTGTATAATCAATCTAGCCTGTCTGAAGCTAATAGTCCTCTATTTAACCAGCCAATCAATAGCAAGGATTCCACTGCTAGTCCCAAGAGTCTTTTCCAAGAGTGGTACAAACAATAAGAGTTTTGCCAGCAGTTTAGCCAAGTATTTTTCATTATTTTATCTCCCTTAGAGATAAGGCTGGAGAGAGCAAAGGCTCAAAGCAAGCTTACTATTATTGCAGATTTTTGCGTTTAAAAAATTTACCCCTTCTTGTCCAGCTGATAGTAATTTATAATAACACACCCGCACCTCCTACCCATTCTCCTACCCATCCTCATTCGGGAATTCCTACAGAGTTAGAATGGATGAGACAATCTTTCTAGTAAAAATATATATTTTTTAACAAATCAGGAATAAAATTGCGTACACTGACAAATGCTTTTTGCTCGAATCAATGCTGCTTCCAGTAGCCTGTATGGCTTAGATCAATGAAAGAATATCCCGTTTTATTGACTGATGTTCAAAGTTGTTCATTTCATTCTAGAAAAATAGCGATCTTTTTGTTTCTCATCAGGAAAGGGGAATGATATTTGTAGATATTTTCTAATTAGATTCTGAGTTAGTCTTCAGTCTATAAAGTGTTTTTCAATGTTAAAGTGTAAATCTACAAAAGGATCCCTCTAAGTGTATCAAATAGAGCATTTCACACCTGATTCATCCCTTCAAGGTTAAGAAGATTTTCTTCTTAAAGTGATACATTCACTGCTCAGCTGCTGTGACTGACCATAATGAAAAAGCACAAAGCAAACCAGTGACGAACACAGTGGGTTTTCATTTTCCACATGCTTTCAGGGGTGGCAGTGGAGGTGGGGGGAAGACAGAAAGAAAGAAAAGAACATTTGGGATCCACTTAGCCAAACCCTAGAAATGCAGTATCTCTTAATTTTTAATTAGGAGGTGGTTTCTTATCTCGATTTCACTTTGCTTGGTCAACCAACCTTTTAGTTACTTTTTTCTTTGTAGTAAAACATTACTGCACTCATTAAAGTAAATTGTATAAGAATGTTTAACCACACCCCGATTCCCAAATGGAATTAAATTCGAGCCAATACTCATTGTAATTCCAATCTTAAGATCATATAATGAAAATAAAAGCGCACCACATTGTAACATGTGTTTAAGTGTCTTATAAATGAAAAGCAAAAAGACCACGAGGTATGTCTGGTCATGGAGTCAAACTCAATTAAAGTCCAAATTATAAAGCAGCATTGCCAACTTATTAGAGGAAAACCTCTTGATTTAATTGACTCAGTTCAGCAAATATTTATTGAGCAACACTTTGTATCAAGTGTTTGAACTCAGCAATAGAAAAGCAATTAAGGAAAAGCAGCCTTTCTTCTGGTCCTGGTATTTACTATAGTAGGAATAGTAAATCTTCCAGGAACTTGGAAGCTGGTGACTAGATAAGGAGTTCTCAAGTAAGCAAAATACAGGAGCGAATGATTAATGCCTTCTTTAGCAGTAGTGCAAAGAGCAATAAGTACTCAAAAAAACGAGATCATACCTTCTCTCGGACAACAGAAAGTCCCTACAAAAGCAGGAAATTTACAATGATTCTTATCAAAGAGAATAAGAAAGCTGTTAACCGCAGGACAGAAAGCAGTAGAAGGAAGAGAAATGACAAGCACAAAACTGTTGAGTCAGAGGAGGCAGAAATGGAGAAGTCTTGGGCAAGTGAAGTGGAGAGATTATCAGGAAAAGAGGTGCCCTAGAAGATGAGACTGGAAAAAAGAAAACTCTGCAGAGAATCTTGCATACAAGACTGAGATAAGTGGATATTTAGAGAGCCTTTTAATTATTGTGCAACCAAAAGGTGATACAATTTGAATTGTGTTTTGGGAAAGTCAATCTAACAAAAGTTTGTAGGTTCTACTGGGATGAAATAGGAGGGAACAATCACAAGGAAGACCATTGCTAAGGTCCCCTCAAGTGTAGTGACCTGAGGACCAGTGTGCTCATAATGGCATTGAGCTGCATGAACTAACAATGAGAGGTGTTTCAAAATTAACTTTTCAACAAGAATTTGCAACCTACTAAGGACAAATTCAGGTTCAGGAGTCTTTAGATTTTCAACTAAGACAGGTAACTGAACAAAAGAAGGTAAATTGTAAGTGACATACTCATTTATTCTCCCTCATTTTTGTTTAGATCATAGAATTCAATCTCTTAGTACATAAATATATATACACATATACAGACATATATTGTATTTATATCTGTCTACATGTGTGTATATTTATATACACCCACATATATATGTGAGTATATAAATATACATATATATTATATACATAAAACCATATTTATTTGGTTCTATTCTGCACTTTTTTGCCATTTTAATGCCCCCCAAAAAACAGGTGTGACTTACATTCCATGATGACTTTGTAAATAAATCTTACTTATTTACTTTTTTACTCTTTTTCACAAAAATCTCTTGAGATATTGGGGTGCTGCTTAGAATCAAATAAGTATTATATATATGTATATATATATATATATATATATGCTGTTCTAGTTCTTCTTGTTGTACATAATTTCCTATAATATATAAACTCCATGAAGGAAAATCATTGAGTTTCTCTGATACTTTCCTTCACATTTTTTGAATTGTGCCTCACACATATTAATTGTTCCATAAAAAAAAAAAAAAAACTCCAACAGTGCAAGTCTATCCTTCACCATACAATTGAACCCTTTTACCGGATTTGCCTAAACCAATGCATTATATACAGATGTTTATTGATGATGATGCATACCTTAAACCTATATCATTATATGAATTAAATAAAAATGAATATAATAAAGTCACAACCTCAACAAAATAACTTGAATTAAAAAATATACCAATTTATTATTTTTGAGTAATTACTGCATAAGAAGTTCTGAGCTAATAATCCTGCAAACTAATTTAATAATGAAAATTCTGTGATATTGGTGTTATCCTAGTTTATATCTAAGGAAAATGAAATTTGAAGAGATGAGTTTGTCCAGTGATGTAAAATTAATATGTGATGAATATCAAAGCCAATATTTTTAACAATGTTGAGTTTTCAGAAGCCATCAAATAATATAACAGAAAAAAAAATGGATATTGATTTGTGGGTTATTCAGTTGGGCTAGGTGGAGAAAGTAAAGTAAGTGGGAAAGAAACTAGAGGGTCAAAGAAATGTAAATAGTGGACAGGAACACAGGTTTTAAATTGAGTAGCCAGAATAGCACTTACTGAGAGTAAGGAGGACGACTGGGAGGAGGGTCGATTGAAATGGGTAGAGCTGATATGGTCAATTTGAGTGGGGCTCCTTCTAAGGGGAAGGAGAAGACTGGCTGAGCTGCTCTGAGACCTTGCTGAGACTGCAAACTACACACTTCTAGTAGCACCAATCTGTCAGATCATACAGATTTTCTGAGTTGTGTTCCCCAAGGTGTATGCCTGAAAGATTAAAAGGATTAACAGAAAGCAAAGATTTTGTTTTTATAATAAAATTGACAGGAGTAAGAAAAGAGAGAGAAATTTGAAGGATGAGAGACAGTCTAATATCTTGCACAGTATAAATTGTCTTCATCATTGAATGCAAAGAGAATATTTCTGTACATAAGGGATGGAAATGGTTGAAAGAGACTAAATGAGAAATCAACTGAGAAAAAAGATGCTTAATGTCTCAAGATCCCACAAGAAATGGGAATATGGGGAACAAAGCCTTCTAACGGGGGTTAGGTCTTTGAAGGTAAGAGCAAAGAGAAAACTTTATACACAGCACCGTAGGTGTCCTTGCTATCAGAAAGCAGGGTGTTTCTGTGAAGTTTTCCATAAACCAAAATGGTGCAAAGTGAAGAAGTAATTATCATTAATTTATATGGAATATAATTTTAAACTAAAAATGTATATATAACCTACCAATGTAAACACTGAATAAAACGCAATAGCTAAGATTACCCTAGCATATAGTAAAAGAAAGAATCATAATAAGTGCTGCCTACATAAATTAGTTCCCAGGGAACAGGCTTGGTGGGTCCACCTTCTGGGTTGGGGGTTCAGATGCTTGCTAACCTTAGGCCCCAATTGCCAAACATACTCTGAACCCTGAGTTTTTCAT
Organism: Solenodon paradoxus; assembly: GCA_004363575.1. Classification (NCBI taxonomy): domain Eukaryota; kingdom Metazoa; phylum Chordata; class Mammalia; order Eulipotyphla; family Solenodontidae; genus Solenodon; species Solenodon paradoxus. The sequence continues at coordinate 1,929,135 of RJWH01000022.1, forward strand.
CTGTCTTTTGTGTTGAAAGTAAAAATTCTCTTAGGGTGTATATCTGTTAATGATAAAAAGGCACTGATATAGATGTCTTGTAAAAGCAGATTGACCTAATACAATTTTTTGCAACCTGGGTATATTTATATTCTGGTGAGTTTATTTATTGATTTGTTCCAAAAAATAATTTTTAAATTCCTTAAAATTCCAAATAACATACCAGAAGCTGGGGATTTAAATATACAAGTAAGATTTCTTCTGTCTTCAAGTTAATGATCTAGTGAAAGTATGTGTATTTGTAATTATATGAAGCATATAATTATAATTATTGATGAGTAAGTGTGACATTAGAATTGTGTACAGAGCACTAATAATCCTGGAAATGGAAAAGTCTAACAATTTTTGAGGATAGGTGTGTGGGCATGGTGGATGGAGTGAAAAATGTCAGAAAAATTCAAAAGGAAGAAGAAATAACTTTAAAAATAGAAAATGAACAGGGAGAGGATATTTGAACAGAGTTTTGGATTCACAAGTTTTTAAAGATAGAAAATAGTGTGTGGAAATGGACACAAAGGGATGATTACAAGAGTCAGAAATTGTTTCACTTTTCATGTTTAGAGAAAGAAAAAAAAGAGAGCAGTGAGTCCAGGTTATATTTTTGTTCCTGATATTAATCATTTCTGCATAATTTTATGAGCACATCAAAAACTAAAATCACGAAAATGGAATGATCATAATTTTAAAAGATTTTTTAAAAACAAAGTAGTTTAGAAAGAATGTCTAGAATAATAGTAGCAATAATTTTAAAAAACAAAGTATTGACTGGCAACAAATGATGAGGAGAATATTTACAAAGTTGTTAGTGTGGACTGGAGACAAGAGAAAGTGTTCAAGCAGTTTTTAGGTGCTAAGATTTACAGGATTTAGTATATTCTGGTAGTCTGACAGTTTAGTCCACTGTGCCGAGACCACCTGAGGTCCCTGGTTCAAGACCCTGATCATAGAGAAACAATCAAATAAAAAAAACCAAAAAACTAAATAAAATGCTACCTACTCTTATGCCAACCTGTCTCTGCTTGCCTTCGTTCCTGCTTGCACCATTCCTTAAAAAATGAAAGATGTACAGGATTTGATGAATTATTGTATATTGGTGTATATGAAGAAAAAGATTGCGGATTTATTTTGATGCTGGGTGATGATGTCAATATTAGCGATGGACAGATAGATAAAGACTCTAGTAGCTATTTTCTATTTATGTTTTTGGTATTTAAGAAAGCTAATTTAATAGATGGTATAGACAATCATTTATAATAGAGAAGAAAATTAAGAAAACTCATGTAGAATAAAAAGTAAATAAAAAGGACCAAATGTAGAAATATGAAGTAACTGACATTTAAAAAGTGATTCATAGATCCATAGATATCACTGAATGAGGTTGAGAAGAATTGGTGTGAGAAATGCAGAAAGCACAAGCTTTAAAGAAACCACAATGAAATATGCACCAGACATTCGCTGGTGCTTTAAAAGCAGTTTGAAATTTTGCATTCTGATCCATTAGAGTCCATTCCAATAATGGATGACCAGTGAAGGCAATACATAGAAAAGAAGGACCCAGCTATGTCCTTCACTCCTTTTCTCAACCACTGGATATGCAGATCCCACACATTTGCTATCCTTTAGATAGTTTTATCTTCGGTAACACTACATGCAAAACTCAATGCTAGACCTAATGGGTAACACAAAGGTGGAGTGAACAATTTCCTAGGGCTTTAAGTACAAACATTGTAACCTGAAAATACGGTTTGCATTTTTCTTCTGAGACAAATAGGGTTCTGTATAAACAAGCAAGTTATTCTAAACAGTCAGTTAGAAGGTTTAAAGGATTCACAGTCTGTTTACTTATTGAATCCAATTACTTATTAATAATTGGCCATTTTACCAAAGGTAGATAGTGATGAACTTCTTAATTTGAATTTTACAGTTCATAAAATATATGTAATCTTTGAAAATTTGATGAGTATTTATTTTATTAAACAATATGTACTTTTACATTTATAAGGTGTTTATAATTTTACATTTAACCAAAACATTCTCAAATACCATTATTTTGCTTATTAAAATGCTTTCATTTTTAAGATTGAATGCAGGAAAATATGATTTGTGCATTTCAAACAATCACCTCTGAAGAAAGATGGGTGCAATTCTTCACTGTATGCTTTATCAGAAAATGTCCATGCAATGAAAGAGAAAGTTAACTTATGAAGATCCCCTGTTAGTGAAGACAAACCACCATTTCCACATTCATCTTAATAAACCACCGCATAATTGGTTTTTGTTGTATTTTGAGATAGGAAATAAGTTTAGAACTCTGAAATTCAAGAATCCCTGTGTAATACTAAGATGTCATTTAGAAAATACATTTTCCACTCCCCGAGTTGCTTCCCCCAATACAGTCAAAGGTAAAGGTCATCTAATCAAAGAAAACAAGAAAAACAAAACACTTCTGCAATGGACTGTAGAATTTCTAACCAAGTTTCAGAGATTTTCAGTCCATCAAAATTAAAATAGAAAAGTATTCTCAAGACTCTCCTTAGAAGAAACATTTAAGAAAGTAAGAGATAGTAAATGATGACCACGGACTTGTTAAATGTTTTACTATACATAGCAGCAATTTCCCCACAACATGATTTTTTAAGCCTTGATTCTAGGAAATGTTACCAAATAGTTGGTTGGCCACACCTTCTCTTTATACTTGGGAAATGTGAACTGCTGACTATCAGCAGTTCCAATGGACAGTGGAAATGAAACAGGGAATGAGACAAGGAATTTTCTGCAAAGAAGAGTATAAGCCAGGTGTTCCTTTCATATAACGACTTGATCTCTGCATAGAACTTCTCTCCACATTACGGTTTTGGTTCAGATGGATGTGTACTGATACTAGGAGAAAAGATACGGACGATTGGGTCTACTTAGGATGCTAAGAAGCTTAGTGTAGTTAGACCAGATTATTCCAGCGAGGAGCATTTATACAGGCTGCAGGCAGCACCAGCTTTGAAGGCGGCTGAAGCATCTGGTTATTGGTGTGCATATGTTTTTCAGTGAGTTCTGTGCATTGCTGATTTGTAGTTGCCTTGCTTCTTTTGCTGTGGTCTGTGTTTTCATCGAAATCACTGCAACACACACCACTCTTTCTGCTCTGGCCTTTCCTTCTCCCTGAAGAAACATCTTGATGTTAAAACAGATTGATCTGCAGCATTCTACACGGGTATTAGAAACATCATGCGTTTCAGCGAGACTGTTAAAATATCTAAGGGAATGCTTATTGACTGTGTGTCATTATATAAAAAAAAAAGTTGATATCCTACAGAAAAGTGGATAATCTTTCCCCAAAAGGACATGTTTACTGAGATGTTTTGCTTTCGTTTGCTTTCTGAAGAAGATTACAGTAATTCTTCAATGAGAAGTTTTTCTATCACAGGGAGTGTTCAGCATGGAAATAAATAATGGTGCTGCCTATCCTGTCTAATAAACACTTATGATGTTTTATACAACTCAGAGAAGATGGCACCATTGCTATCATATTCATTTTATTAAGAATCCCTTTGAAGATACTTTGGGAATTCACTCTGTATTCTCATTTTCTCTTGAATTATACATACGGAGGGAATAAAATCACAAGCTTTCAAGATGTAAAAGGGACAAGGGAGACTAGAAATTTAAAACGGTGGTTGGGAGTTGGGAGTGTAAAGAAAGTAAGGAGAAAAATCAATATTATCACAGGAAGGAGAAAGTATCAGTGCTATGAACACTTTCTATCAAACTGGAAAGAAAAGAAATCCAATGTTTAAGGAAGAAATTTTTGTGGTGTCTAGAGAAAGAGCTCAAGGAGAAAAATGTATTGAGAGAACATTATGACAAGTTCCTTACAATCTCATATCTGGGAATTAGATCAAGAAACTCAGATGTATATGTGTGTATATGTATATGTATATGTGTGTATATATAAGAATACATGTATATGTATGTATACTGCATGTATGTGTATTTGTATAGATAAGCATATATATACACAAATAGAAATGAAGTAATGGAGTAAATCATATTTTTAAGGAAGTATTTCAATTACATAAAAACAATGAATATATTTAACCTTGGAAATATCTCTCTCAACAGTTTTAAAGCTAGAAAGAGAGCACATATTATTCTAACCAACATTTAGACCAAGAAGAGGTTTTTTTTTTTTTAGGAGAAAAAGTGATTATATTATAAATTAATTCAAGAAGATGTTTAAATTCTGTCATTTTCGACTTAGAGTTTATGAACTAAGATTGTGCATGTGGTTAACACTAGTCCTGTCAGAGTCTCTGGAAAATGCTCAATGAATTTAACATTTTATAATAAAGGAAAAGAGAAAATAAAGTTGACTAAGTCTGAGGAATGAAATAAGTTAACTAACAAACAAGTGGATTGACAAAAGAAATCAAATAAATAAATGACTTCAGAGTTATTAGGGTACTTATAATGCACAGAACACTGCCCATAAATTAGAATTGCTTATGTTTTAGGATTATTTTATAACTGAAAAAATGATGGAAATTGAGCAATATATCAAATTGCTCACTAGAATTGGAAATCATGAGTGTCAAAATATTTTTTTGCGCGCATAACTCTTGGATTGGGAACAGGAATATGGAGTTATGACTGAAGGATAAAGTTTTACTTTTAATTAAGAGTATTTTCACAGCACTTCACTATTCTTTTACCTCTAAGAATCTGAAATAATTAAAAACAGTAGATCCATGGATGCTTGTATGCTTGGGTTTAGACTACAGTAAGATTTTACATTAAATTTAGTTAATGCAAATATAAATTAACAATATTGATTGAAACTAAATATGTTGCATTAGATGCAATATTTTGCAGTGTATTTAATGTTTACATTGTATAATGTACATGTTATGTTATACTATATAGAAACAGAATATTATATCAAAAGCAAACAGTTTCTGTAATTAAATACGTTGGCGGCAACATGCAGAGATTATACTTTGTGAAATAAGTCTATTAAGACAAACACATAATGATTTTACGTATATGTGATGTTTATAAAACAAATCAAAATGGAAAACAGAATAAAGCAAAAACAAGCTCTTAGTTTCTAAAAACAGAATGGCGGCTACCGGAGGGCAGTGGGAGGTAAACAAAGGGGATAATGGGAGTCAGTCTTATGGCAGTGGATGAAAATTAGACATTGGGTTGTAAACATAATGTAGTGTGTACAGATGCTAAAATATAAAGCTGTATGTCTGAACCTTATACAAGGTTATAAATTGTAATCTCAATAATATGTATGCATATTTATATTAAAATATATTATAATATGCATTTGTACACATATATAATCATATATATGTGTGTATGTATGCACCTATCTATCTTTTTATAAAAAAAATAAATCTGGTAAGAGAGACTAGAATGTTTAACTGTATTGACAGTGTTATCTCTGGTATATTGCAATGATTCCATCATTTCTATAAGTGTATGTCATTCTCCTATTATGGTCCAGCTTCAGTTAAATGGTAGCATTCCACAGAATGCTCTCTCAGGGACTGTCTGTCTGTCTTCTGAGTCCTTGCCTTGTCTTTCCTTCACAGAAAGTATTACATAACATAGCAGAGTTATTTAGTTTTACTTTTAACACATTTATTTTAAGAACTTTTAAGAAGAACTCAGGGGAAAATGATAAGAAGAGAAAGATATGGTTATGAGGTCCTCTTGTGAAAGAGGGGAGAGGGTAACATTCTGAAGTAATGGAGGTTAGAATTTTGGGGTACCATTTAAAACAATGACATGGGATTTGGAATTTATAAATGTCTTTTATTTCTATATGAACACTATGCTATAACACGGTATTACTATCTCCATAGATAGAATCTTCATCCTTCACCCTGCTCTCTGTCAAGACACTGATTTGGGCTCTCCTAAAAGAGGTTTTGGTCAGTGAGAAAGTTTGAAAGGAAATTAGAAGAGGATTAGAAATGATGAGTGGTTATTTTTTTTGAGTTGTCACTTTGAGTTTGTAGAATACATCAGTCAAGTCTTCTGCTTCTCTCTGTGAGAACTCAACATGCTTCTCTGGGTTCTCTTTCCCTATACTTCCCGACAAAGGCAGTAACAGCTTCTATCTCTGAGTACTTTCCTGTTCCTTTTGTGTTCTCCTTATAATATTCATACGTTTGTTTGTAAGTAGTCTCTTTTGAAAATAAATTTTCTTAATATCATCTCTTTTTCTGTTTACATGATTTTATCATGAATTATAAATATTCAAAACAAATCTCATAAAATCAGTAATGCATAAATAAAATCTGTAACACAATAAAGCACACCCAGATTTTGTTACAACTCCATAATAGAAAATATATGTTCATTTCCTTTCTGAGCTGCTCATCATTTGATGAGATTTTTAAATGTTGGTTGGTGTCCCTCAAATGGTCCAAATTTAGATCTTCTTCATGATTTTGTATTTCTGTCATTGTGAAATGCCTTCCTTAACCTATACTTTGACATTAGAATAGGCAAATAATTCTGAAATTTGAAGCAAAAACACCCATGAAAAAATATATATATATATATCTATATGCACACACATTATACTTCATCAAAATTAATAACTCTTATCCATCAAGTGACTATATTTAGAAAGTGAGAATGAACATTACAGGCTGGAAAACAATATTTTAAAATAAACTAAGGTCCAAAAAATTAATAGTATACTTCACAGAATGACTACAATAATACCCAAGTGAAGACAGAATATAAAACAAACCAAGTTTGTTACATTCCTTGGGAATGCAAATTGGCACAGATATTCTGAAAAGCATGTTGACAATATCTTCTAGATCTAGACATTTTTGTACTCTAGGAAGCAGAAATTCTTCTTCAAGCAAAATAGACAATATTGATAGCTACAAAAAGACAAAAACAAAACTGTTCAGAACAGCATTGTGTTTACAAACCCCATACTGGGAAAAACTCAAAGTATTCATCAGCAAGTGAATATATTGTGCTAAAAATTACACAGTGGAATACGATAGAGCAATAAAAAGGATCACAACTACTCAAACAGCACAAATAAGTCACATAGGCATAATGCTGAATAATCTATAAACAAAATATTACAGACATAACTAATCTGTGGTGAAATATTACAGGCATAACTAATATATGGTGCTAGGAAGCAGAATAATGATTCTATTTGGAGTGATAAGGACTCTAAGGAGTCATAAGGGGGCCTTCTGGAATATATGAAATGATTTATCTCTTCTCCTGGGAAATTAATATACATGGATATACACAGATAATATTCCATCATAGTCCATACTATGTTACAACTTAAGGTTGTAACATTTACCTTCGTAATTTATTCCTCATTTTAAATATATATATATATATATATATATATATATAAACAGGAAACTCATGTTTTTAGAGATTTCATTAGAACTATAATTACCAAATAATTCAAGAATGATTGTTACAGGATTTGTTCCAGTGGGAAACCCAAATTAAAAAATTAAATGAGTATATGTCACAGACCATTAAAATAATCACTAACATTGATGAGAGCTTTGAAATAAACAAGATCAACTGAGGAGTAACTGAAAGCAGCATTTTAGACAGGATAGTCAGAGAAGACCTACCTAAAGCCATGATATTAGAAATAAGATATAATGTTTGAGAATGAGTATGCCATGTAAGCACCTGGGTGAAAAATAAATTCAAAAGCTGGTAGACAGGGGAAAAAGCAAAACAAAACAGTATTTTTCTGATAATTGCAAGAAGATAATATGACAGTCAGATGCTCAAGGCATCTTCAGTATCCCCCAGAATTAACACACTGCCTGCCCTCTCTGGAATGTTCTGGTGTCTGACATCATAGTCACTAGTCTGCCAATGAATCTGCCCATATACCTCAGTGATACTTATTACAGCCACCCCCGCCCCAGTTGTTAGCTACCAGAGGAATGTCTCCTGTCTTGTTTTGCCTTATAGATGCCTTCTGCTATTCCCAAAAGGAGAGTGCTAGCAATGAATTTTCCCATGTGACTTTGAGTAATCATCTTAGAAAAATTACTTTGAAAAAACCACAACCTGTTGCAAAACACAGAAAATAATAAAATTCATACCATCATACATGGCATGAATTAAAGAATAAACTTTATTGGGGAAATAAATACAAAGCCAGGATCAACAAATGAAGGGAAAGTATGGTTTTTCATGTTTTCGTTACCCACAGAGAAGCTGATGGAGACTAGCGAAATTATTTGAAGGAACGGACCCCTCCTTTCTATTCTCTTTATTTTTACATGAAAGGAGGTTTTTTGATAAAGGAATGAATAAACTTTATGAGCAGGACATTTTAAATTTGAGGCACCACTCCTATGAATTGCTTAAGATTCCCCTCTTCCCATCATCAGGAACCCAAGGGAACAGTGGGAGCTCCTAACACTTCCTGGTTGTCAGGAAAAATGTCCATTGTTCTCTGAAAACCCTGGGGTCAACTGCAGATAAACTCTTTGCTGAAATCCAAAAAGTACCACAAAAGGAAATACATACCAAATTTTACCCCCAAATTCATTAAACTCATTAATATTTCTTATAACTTTTCAACAAGGGGAGGCTTGCTGCCCCCCACCCAGAGTAATGCATAGAGTATGGTGCCAAAGAGGCTATTTTTGAAACATAGACTTAATTGATATATATTTATGTTATACTCTCATTTATTGTGTTTTTAGAAATTGTACTGACTTCATGATATTGCTTATCTCAGGAAGTTGAAGCATATAAAGAAACTTCACCCTAATCATAATGATCCATTGCTAAAAAATAAATATAAATGAAATAAACCTGATAATATTTAACATTTGTTCAATCGTGGCAATGGATGTGTGTGATATTATTCCAAGAGTGCATGTTTCTGTATTTGAAATATTTCTATATAACAGAAAATACTAAATATGAAAGTGCTAAATGGTAGAAGTTCAAGAGTTCCTGATTGGCATCAAAAGTTCAAATAAATGGCAGGTATACTCATGCCAGTTTTATTAGTTTTCAGTGTATTTTTTAGATGAATTAAATACATCAGGAAAATGCTTGAGAAGCATGTAAATGATCATTTAAGCTCTTTAAACTTCGTTAAGCATTTATGTCCAAGTAGCGATAATATCGACTTCAGTGTTTTTTGCTCTCTCCTCACAATGTGATGAAAGGCCTGCCATACAATTAATATGAAACAAACAAAAAATCCTCAGACAAATCCCAGAAAGTCAGAGAAATGGTTGAGTGTGGAGATGATTATATCAGAATATACGCTTACTCTCTAATATAAATTTTATTGAACAAATACAAGATATAAATTTGTTCTTATAAAGAATATGTGGAGGGAGGATTTGAAAGATCAGTTTTTAGTGCGAATACACTATTTTTAAAAACTTATTCCCATACTGATTTTGGCAGGTAAAATTTTACATCTATTGATCCTAGTCAATCTGTTCTCTTTCATTTAAGGAAAGGAAAAACATACTAGACAGTGCTGAAAGACTTTAATTCCAGACCATGAACTCTCTTAAATGTTATATAATAGATATACTTGATTTGCATCAGAATCTTTCCCTATAACAGTATATGGTTAACCTGTGATATATGATAAATTTGCCTAGTTAAGTATTAAAACCAATAAATCTTTCTGAGTGTGCACTATGTGCTGAGCCATCTTCTAAGGGCTGAAGATAATAGCGAAACAAACAGACATTGTCCTCATGGATCTTACAGTCCATTTGGAACTAAAGTATAATTCAAAATAAAAAATGGATAAAACACATAGTATGTTGGATCACACTAAGCATTAATGAATAAAGTAAATCTCAGAAATTGAATAGAGGACACTGGACTTGAGGGGACTCCATTTAAAAGAGTATCAAGGAGAGCATTAGTTAAATTTTGACTCATTACACCTACCTTGAGAATCTTATATTCCCTCTCTCATAATCTTATTAAGAGAACTACATATTGGGTTCAAATTCTAAATATAACCCAGGAATATTTAAGTGGATAAGTAGATGAATGGATGGATGGATGGATAGATGGAACATAAATAAAATAAAAACAAAAAATGTAATTGTTCTAGACAGAAGAAAATGGCATCAGAGAGACAGATATAAAAAAGATTGATATAAATATTAAGCAATAGGAAGAATAGAGGTCAGAATGCCTTTCATATGCTAAGAATCCCAGATGAATGTAAAAGATAATAAAGAAAATAGACTATCAAATAATTTAAAAAATCATCACAAAATAAAATGACCAGTAGGTAATTGAGTGAAATATGAAAGAAAGGGAATCCACAAACCTAAGAAAATTACAGTGAAATTTAAAATATCAATGTCAAAAGAAATCTGAAGCACAACCAGAGCAAAGAATGATCTTGCATGAAAGAACAATCAGTTAAGTGAATACCCAACATTATAACAAAGAGTTCAGATGTATGAAGTCAAATATCTTGTTCACATTCTTGAACAAGAGAACTTCATGAATAGAATGTTGTTTTAGCACTCAGGTGAATTAAAAATAAACACATGTATGCTGGTCATCAGGAGTCTACAAAACCTACTTTATGGAGTTAGACTTCTTGTGATAAAATAGTAATAGTCATGTTACTGAATATTTGGAGTCAAGTTGTGGAGTGCTATGATTTTACTTTTCACATCTATAAGAATGATGTATTATACAATGGATTTCTACTATTGAATTATATTTACAGTTTTGGAATATGGAACACACATGCAGGAGAAATCATTGGAAGATAGAAGGATATATTATGCAGCTACACCAAGCCCAAGACTTAACATCAATGAGAAAGCATATTAACCAAAACTGAATTACTATGAGAGCATCCTGATGAAATTGGTAAAAAGGAACAAAGGAGGGTTGATTAGGACTAAAAACTGTGTATGTTGAAACCAGTAAATTCAATAGTGACAACAACAATAGTAATAATGTACAACTAAAATAAGCAATAACAAAATGCAATATTACAAAGGAGACCTCAATGTTCCAAGGAAGGAACAAGCTGCAGTTATTATTCATCTATTTTTTCATAATCATATTAGAGCTAAAAGAGTATAGCAAATACATGTACACTATACACTTTTCTCAATTTCAGAAGAATCATAAACAAAATTGCTTATAAACAAATATGGGGTTAATAATTCTCATGAGTTTATAAAATGGAGAACCTTAAATTAAATATCAAACTTGCATTATCAGCTCTGTCATTAGATGAAAATCAGTCAAGAACATTTGCAAACAAATGAATACTCAGTTAAACTTTGAACACATTTAGTTTTAGTAATTTTCTCCTAACTCTCCTCTAAAAGCAAGGTGTCTAAAATAAAACTCCATTGACAGATGAATACACAGTGCATGGCAGAGGATACAAAAGAAAACAAGAGATAGCAGCAAAGTTTTAAAAACTGGAAAGAAGACAAATGAGAATTAAATCATGATTCTGCCTAAGTAGAGAAAGTTTTGAGTGTGCGCATGTATGTGTGTGTGTGTGTGTGTGTGTGTGTGTAAGACATCAAAATCGATTAAATCTAAGAATTTACAGGAGCTGTGTATTCCTGACACAGGATGCTCCAGTAAATGACAGAAGGTGACTTTTTTGTGAGTTTATGTTGGCATAACTAGATTGGAAATCTCCAGTTCATTCAACAGCCAGAGAACACCACATGCAGAAACATGGAAAGCTGAAGGAGAAATTGGGTAAGGCATTGTATAAATTCAAAGATAACAGGAAGCTTGATGAGATTAGGTCATATTCCTAGTTCAATCCATGCTAAATTAATCAAAAGGAGGAGGCCTGGCATGATCAGCTGGAATCCTGGGAAAGCAGATATGGGTCGTCCCTGACTTCAGAGACTCTTAACTCCTGGCCTAGAAGAATGAGCTACCTTGAGATTTTCAGGCATGTGGAAGTGAATTTTACCATCATCTCGAATGTACTTGTGAGTGCCCTCTTCCCCAACCAAGTTTCTAGACTAATAAATCCAGGTCCACGTGTTGGACATGGGAGACCCTGAGGAAAAGAACTGTGCCTTTCCAACTAACATGGAGAAAACAAAATAAGAAAAGCATTTTTGCTTTAAGTGAATGTTCTATTTTAATACTGTTCGAAGTAATACATTAGGAATCTGAATAGCACTGGATATCTCACCATAAATGCTGAAGCTACAATAAAATAGAAAAAAAAATTTTGATATTCATGTTCATAGAGACATTTCAAATTTTCATGAGTAACAACTGGGGTCTAGATGGGGTAATGGAAATTATAGGATATTTTTAAGGAGTGGCAGGCTATGTGGCTTGATTGAATGAAAAATTTTTTCATATCATAAATACTTCTAAAATCTGTCATCTAAGTATTTAACATCATGAGGTTACAGGGAGGAAGTTGATATATTACTAGAAGCTGTGTTACTAGGGGGGCAAAGAGCATAAAAATAAATTGGAAGTCAATACAAGATTTAGGGAAAGAGATAAATGTTTTAAGAATAAATGTTTCCACCTAAAATCAAATCTTAGAAATTATCAAAAGTGACTGTATCCTATTGATAGCAATGAATATCTCTGAGCACTGTGGAAAATTCTAATACTCATTATTCCTGATTCTCCTGTTTTTGCATGAATCTGAGAGGATTAAATTTCTCTGCTCCCACTGCAGGTATTAGAAAATTACTTAATTCTAGCCAAAATGGATTACGAGCAGAGTGACCTACATCAGACCTGGGCTGAAGCATTTAATGGTCATGTTGAGATGCCCCTGTTACCTTTTTCCCTATCACATTAAGTGGGGAAGCATTGTATCCCAGAATGCACAACAACAGAAGAGCAAAACTTTACCAGTCTAAAAAATTGCATGGTCACATAGAAGACTTTAGTGCTATAATGTTGCTGAGAACTTCAGAGCTTTTTATGAATAAGAATAAAATGTTGCTATGTCAAGTTTTTGGAATTCTAGGTTCAATTGTGTTGAAGTAATCCTGATTTATACAGACTGTATATGGTGGCATGTTGGGAGATTATAGAGTTTAGAGCAAAATTTTTGCAATGATTATGGAAAGGATTTAAAAGTAGCATTGATATGGACCTGGTGGGGTAAAATAAGTAGAGCATGACTGTGAAGCCAGGATAGCAGTGGGATGATCGATTAATTCAGACCCTCAGTGATTTGTGTACCCAACATGGTACTTTCTTCCATTAGGTCAGATTGTCTCCATTCACTGCATAAAAACAATAGGAGGTGGTGAATGGACTGAATGAGGGCAGGGGAAAATGCTCTTAGACTGCTTCCATGCACTAGATCCCCCAGGACTTATGAATACAATGGGTTATATGCTAAGGGGGTGTTAGGGTTACAGATAGAATTAGGTAGCTACTTTGCTGACTTTTAAAATAGGCACATTATTCCGAATTAACTGGGTAGCACCAATGTCATCTCAAGATCCTTAAAAATGGTAGAGGGAAGAAGGGAAGAGCACTGTGAGGTGATCAGGACTCCAATTGCCATTGCTGACTTTGGAAGTGAAGGACAAGGACTGACAGACCCGCAAGGAAAGAGACCGAGACAAGAGAGTTGATACATTCTGAGGCACGACTTTATTATTGTCCCACGTGGCGGCCGGAAAAAGCTCCTTTCTGAGAAGAGGCAGAAGGAGCAGTGTGAGGGAACCTGTAAGGGAGGGGCTTTTAAGTGGGTAGTCACTGACCACCAGGGAGGGGGCTAGAGGTGGAGCTCTGATAAGGTCACCCGCTGAGCTGTTGATTTAGGGGTAGGGAGTCCATGGGCTGGAATGTTAGGCAAGTGCCCAGGGTGGGGATGGAATCCTTGAGTCCGGTAAGCAAGAGTCGGGGTTGAACAGCATCTGATCTTGCTTCGGGCTGCAAAATGTTCCATTTCTCAAGTTCGGTTGGAAAGTGACAACTTGCAGTCCTTTTATCTTACTCCAACCTGTCTTAGGATGAGCCTTGTGGCTGCTCAAGGACTAGGAGCTCCGACAATGCCGTCGCCTCTAGAAACTGGAGAAGGTGAGAAAATGGATTCTATCCTGCGTCTGTTCAGCGAGAATGCAATCTGACATGCTGATAGTAGCTTAGTGATACCTATGCTGGAATTCTAACCTACAGATCCCTCAGGTCATCAGTTTCCTTAAACGTGTGGGATTTTTATGGCAACAATAGGGAAGAAGCGCCGGCAGTATCTAAGTGTCAGCAAACTGTCAGAGGAAATAGAGATACAGCATTTCCACGGCCTTGGAGAGAAGTCCCTATGAAGTAGATAGGGGGCACTTCACATCTGACAGAGAGAAAACAGGCACCCCAATCTTACAACCACAAAGAACTGCGCTAGTCCCGCAACCGGACAAACAGATGCTGATTCTTTCCCAAACCCTCCAGAAAGGTATAAAGCTCTGCCAGCACTTTTGTTTTTGTCTTGTAAAACCTAAGGTACAGGATCAGTGGTCCACTAGGACTACTACAGAAATATAAAACAAAGAATAGGTGGGTGTTTTGCTTTGTTTTATTTTTGTAGTCACTCAGTTTGTGGTCGGTTATTAGGCCAGCAATGCAAACAAAAAAAAAGCACATTGCTGCATTCTTTGTTTTTTTTCAGTACTTTCTCATTATCCCTCTCCTAGTCTCTAAATATAATCATAAATGCAAGTTATATGATTATATACTCAGTATTTACATGACTATGCCACTGTATGTCCCTTCACAACAGGTCAAAAAGCTTATTGTAATCATAAAATCATTTGTTTTGTATAAAGATTTTTTTGATTTATTGTCATATGAATCTGCATAATTTTCCATATGAATCTTTCTTTGATTCCATATTTCCTTATAGCATTCCTGTTTGCATTTCAATTTCTTCCTCATTGTGTCCTGTGTCCTGTGCTCTCTGCTGCCTTGTCTTAAGCTAGATTGATTGTCATCTACAAGTACAACTGCATTTGGAGGTAGGTTAGAATCATTTTCTGCATATAAGTCGCTTTCCCTGTTTTGGTTATGTTTTCTTTGTGCTGGACCATGTCTTTCTAAGAAAGAGGTTCATAGAAATTTCAGTCATTTTCCCCTCAACTGACTCTCATCCTTGATTACTTATTTGGTGGGAAGTGGAATTTACCTTACACATTGATTTTCTGTCAATGTTACAAATATCTTGTCCAGTCTTCTATAATACTATAATGCTAGTGAAAATTTCATTTTGAACTTCATTATCGTGCTCCCTCTTTGATGTTTTGCATTTTCCCCCCCTCTCAACAATGTTAGGATTATCATTAACTATTAGGATTATCCCATGTATGGTGAAACAAGAAAATAAGCTTTGATATTGATACTTTAAAAGCAGTTGTACTGAACAAATTTTGTTATTTTCTCATAGAATTGAATCATGCCTTTGTTTCTCAGAAATGTTCTTCTATTATAAATTATTTTCTCCACTCATCTTAATCTCTTTCTGGGATGAATGTTTTTTTTGTTGCTGTTTTTTGTTTGTTTTGTAGAATGCTGTGCATTATTCATCTAAATCTTTTTGCTTTTATTTAAAAATTTTATTTTATATTTGTCTTCTGTTATTTTTCCAACTGTCAGTTACATTGTTTCAAACTAAACATTAAGTATTCATTATTTTAATCAAATTATGCTTTAATAGCATACTCTTCCTATTTTATAGTATAATTTGATCTCATATCTCAGAGTTGTTTGGTATTGTTTTGTTTTGTATACATTCCTCCTGTTGCTTTAATTATTTCTTTACTTTTTTAACACTTACATTTTTTTGTTTCTTGGTTATCTTTGTGATGAGCAGTACTTTCTATATACTCTTTCCTCTCAATTCTTTATAGTGGTCGACTATTTAATTCCCATTTTCTCTGTGATATCTGAATACTTTCCTCTCATTTTCCTTCAGTAGCAATAGGTCCTTTTAAAAAAAAAAAAATAGTGCTTGTACTAATCCTTGTGCCTTTTGCACTGCTCATTCTTTCAACCTGGGAGTCTCTTCCCTGAGATACCTACATGATCAATTCCCTTATTTCAGTAAAACCATTTCTTGGTTTACAGCTTCTCAATGAGACCTCCCTTGGACATGTTAGCTAATATTATAACTGATAACTCTTTTCCTAATACTCCTGACAATTCTTCAACTGCTACACTTTCTCTGTACATAGTACTTATTTCTAGGTAATTTGTGGAGTTTTTATGTCTAACAATTATTGCCAGTCTCTTTCAACCAGAATGTTCCCAAAGAGCAGTGATCTCCTCACTCCTAATTAATAAATTATTTCAGTCATCTGTAACCATGTGAAATGGTGGGTATTCATTTATTCACTAAAAGAATGAATAAATAAATGTGTGTGAGTGAATAAATGAATGAATGACTAAATGAATGAATGTGTGAATTTAGAGGTCAAGCACTAACATTCTTTAGGAGAAGTATTTTACTTACCAATAGGGCTTGTCCATTTACAGTGTTGACTGGGGAAGAAGACACACACTTGTCAGTAGATGGACTCTTCTCCCCATTATCTCTTAGCGTTTATGGAAATGTATGCCCAGACTTTCCAGTAGAGATCATAGAAGAAATGAAGTGTCCCTTGCTATCCGCCAGCCTCTTTCTGGTACCCATCTATCTCACAAATCACATTTATACTGGATTTTATACAACAGAAGCATGTAGTGGTTTTGAATCAGATCCTCCATCTACAAGCTGCACTCTCTCACTCCTGCACATGACGCTGTCTGCCTTCTCAGAGTCATCACTCTTCCAGGCCTGGGTGACAGTCGTTACCCTTCCCTTCTGTCTTAGCCTCTGCATATTCTGACTGCAGAGCAGAATGTCTGATTTAGTTACCACTTGTCTGTTTTCTGTTTATTTTCCTCACCAGACATTTTCTCTCTTCCTTTGTATCTATCTTAATCTGTATCTTTTTAAATAAACTCTCAAGAAGTATATGCCTCAGAGGAGAAAAAAAATACTTAGCATAGCTACCTAATTTTAATCTAATTGTTAGTGTATTTTTACTATTACTTTTTTATCTCCAGGAAGTCTAGTGTATCTGAAAGCTAGCTGTCATTGTTATTAGCCTTTTTCTTATCTATAGCATTTTACCTGTAAGAAATTTAATAGTATCTTTTGAGAGCATTTTCATTGATCTTTATTTTAGTTGTACATCTTGGTTGTTCCCCCTGAGTAATATCTTTTTTTGATAGAGGCTTCTTATTTCCAATTTTATCAAAATTCATGTTACTTGACTTATTTTATTATTCAGTGTAAGTGAATAGAATAGTTTGAGGAAACATTACTAAACAAAATAGACATTCATAAAAAGATAGCTGAAATTAAATATACCCAATTAAAAAACAAAAACATTTAGACCCAATTATATCTTTTCTAAATACAATAATAAAATTGAGAGCAGATAGATTTATTTTACTCATTATAATAGATTCATAGATATTTTACATTTTCACCAAATAAAACCTAAAATTATAGACTATTTTGAAAGGAGGTATGAAGTAGAAGAAACTAGGAATATGAAAATAAGTGGTATAATTATTATGTATATAATAAAATATTTTCTTAGATATATCTAGGAAAGATTGTTATTTAGAAGTATTATGAAAACTTCTTATTTCTATGAAAATAAGTGGTATAATCATTATGTATATAATGAAATATTTTATTAGATATATCTAGTAAAGATTGTTATTTAGAAGTATTATGAAGACTTCTTATTTCAAAAAAGTTCTCTCTCCAAAGGACAGAGTTGAAAATGTCTTTTACGAGTTTTTGAAATGACTTGAAACAAATAAGATGCTATTCTATCCAATTCAGAATTGTTTCTAATTCCTCTGAAATTGTGGGTTCAAGGGCTGATACACACACACACAAAAATGGTATAATGATATCAACCCATAATTATAATCACTATTATTGTTCAATAATTTGATGTTTCAGGTTGCTAGTACTTCATTATTGAGTTTTCTTTCATTTTATTATCAAAAATCTTGGTTTGTCTTTTATGACAATCCTTTACTTTTAAAATCAGTGGTTTTAATTTTAAGTATAATAATTTAAGTAGGATTTCACCAAAAAAAAGAGAAAGAAAAGAAAATAGTTAAAATTTAATAAGTTAGAAGTAGGATCTATTTATTTTGACTAAATTAATGTATCTCCTCAGTGTACTTGGTGATATGACTATTTTAAAGCCAGAAGCTCTCTGCTTCTGTTCCTCTTGACTTGCTGCAATGATTTATGTGTATGCTAACACTAATTCATATCCCAGAGTGACAGCTTGAAAGACTGCAAATGCTGCCCAGGTGGTTGACTATCAAAAAGTTATTGAAATACATGAAGTTGAGTGTTCAGTGGGTGGTGCAAGCAGGTCAAACACAATTTATCACACTTGATAAAAATGTCCTTGGCAAGATCTGGTTACATTTATAACATCATCAAATGAATTGCATATTAAAGTTAAAAAAACCCAACAGATTGAAGGAGATACTTCTTTGCTTTTGACTTTGGTATCTGCCATCTTGGTTGTCATTTGGTGAGTCTACTGTACTTATCTTGAGAGTCTCTATTCAGAATAACATTCTGTTTTGTGAAAGTTTTCAATATATTTCTCAAATGTTCCATGATTTTCAAGCATTTATTAGCTTTGAGGGAAAGATGATTTTACATAGTTAAAGCTTGCTTTGTGCTTTGGTCTAATGTTTATTAATTCATAAGAGGGAACTATATACCTATCTTCATGAAATCATAAGAGCGTCTTCATGACTTCATGAGAGAATATAGGACTATCCATGCTTAACATTTAAAGATTTAATCAATTGGATATTATTTCTGCCTAGAAGTTCTCAGAAATTATTTACACACACACAGACACTCACAAGTCCCCTCGTTTCTTCCTTAGCCATATAGTCTATTCTTGTGACTATGACCATAAAATCATTGAAGGAGAATTATAACCATTTTCCAGTTTGGTAGTTCACTGTGACAAGATATTACTTCTTCAGGATCAAGGGAGACCTTTTCCTACTTGAGACTGAAACATGTGAGAGGGCAGTAGGGCAGGAAGAATTCCAAGACGGCCCTCTTGAGCCTTCTGTTGGTGTGCAAGTTTTAGTCATGAGGAGAAGCCGCATCTACAGAAATGAATGAGACAGTCCCTGCTATTATTACGTTATTATTTTCCTCTTTTTTTGAAGAAGTAGCGGCCATGTTCTGAAACACATAGCAAGAGACCATTGGTAGCTTTCTCTAGCTGAGAGTGTCCCCAGTCATGCCAGTAAGAAAATGAAGACTTCAAATCTATAGTCAGAAGGAATTGAATTCTTCCTGTAACTGCATGGGCTTGGAAGAAGTGACCAAGCATTTCAAGAAGAGACAACCAGTTAGTATTTTTATTCTAACCATTTGAGGTCCTGAATGGAAGACTCACACTCAAATGTGCTAGATTCCTGACCCATGGAAGTTGAGAGTTATAAACGTGTTTTTTAAAGATGCTCAGTGCGGTCATTTGTTACCCAGCAGTGGCAAACTAGTATAATCACAGAGAGTAGCTTGACCTAGCTGCTGGATAAATTGTTAAGTTTACGAAGAAAAGTAATTCACTCTTTTTATACTTCTTCAGTGTCACGAGATTCTGAGGTTAGGCTGTCTTCTTAGACCCCAAATTGAGAAATCAATGCACACGCCTGGAAGGAAAGGTTGAAGGGAAGATTGTATTTTAAAATTGGTCATATAAATGGATGATAGTATGATATATATCATGGTAAAATTATTTTTTCACATTCTAATACAATTTGTAAAGGCTCATTAACTAAAATATTCTAACTGGATGCTGCAATTAAAATAATTTACTGGCTTTGCTTGATTTAAGGCTACACTAATGCAAGGTCATTAATTCTTATAATTATGTTCAATGTTATTTTTATTTCAAAAGAGAATACATATAGCACCAGACTGTGTGTAGTTATTATTTGAATTACTATAAGGGATGTTTCACCAATGAGAGGCTGATGTCTTATATAATGAACAGGAGAACAAAAATAATATCAAAGATGAAATAAGTCAAACATTCTGCAATTTAAAATGTTTGTGCTTTCAGTTGTGTTTGCTGTTTCCTCTATACAACATTAAGTAAGAGCAGACACTGACTTGGGGGTTACTAGCGACAGCACTGTTCAAATCATTACATTGAACACAAAAGAAGGGAGCAACATGTCACTGTTCAGTTGAAGAAAGTTAAAATCCAGGTATCAAGCTGATATGCTACACATTTTGAGGGAAAGAAAATCTTTCAGTTGCCTTCATATGTCTGAGTGCACCCAGTGCATGTCTGAACATTCTTCTGTCTGACATCCCAAACACAGTTAGATAAGTTATGAAAGGGACTCTACATTTTTCAAAAAGACTTCCAAGAAGGTAAATATACAAACTCTTTGGAAAATATATTTTTTGTTAAAGGAATTACATGTAAAATGATATTTGTGACAGAAATGTAAGGTGCTGATATGATATCAGGAATACCTGAGCACCTGCCATCCTGTTTAATAATTGAATATATTAGTCCTTGAAAATCCCTTTTAGATATTCTCTAACACATTACAGGATTTTATGTTGCATATATATGTATGTGCGCATGTGTGTATACATATATGTGTATATGTATATACAATACCAGTCTGTGTCCTTGTCAGTAAAATGTTTACTGTTGCATATAATTGAACTTAGCATGAGTGTTATCACAGCACATTATATATATATTTCTTATTAAATAGTAGGAGAATAAAATCAAGAAAGAATTAGTTAATATATCTAGCAAAATTTATCATCAATAACAAATTGTTTTCATAATGAAGTCCTACCTTCCTATCTTATTATGTTCATCAGCTAATATTGATCTCTTTCCCTGCCTCATCTACCTCTCTTTGCTTTACAGCTGAACTGCTGAGGTTCATATTGATGTGGGTGATTGAGACTGAATGAGTGTGGAGTTCATTCTGGAAAGAATTTGAGGAAAGATGCCTTATTCTAGTATCATGTGGCAAGTTTATTGGAAAACAAGTAAACAAGAATGATGCATGCAGCTGGAGGGTTACAGGAGAACAAGAGAACAAGAGCTCGCTGTCTTATACACCTGGGGAACGACCTCTCCTATGGGCCTATCTAAGGGATGCAGCTCTTGGGAGAGTTGGAGGTCTCATGAGAGTTGCTTGGAGTTCATTTGCTGGAGTAACTGGAATGGGGCAGTGGGGGGCGTGTTTCTGGACACAATTTGTGAGTGAGGGCTAGCCAGTCAACTCTCCTGCTCATACTTCCCCATACTCCTCTGTAGGTTTAATATTATGTATCAAAGTTAATACATTGATTAGTTTTCTATGCAGCTTGACTGGGTATGCATTGCTACCCCACCTTACAGACATGATTAATCCTAGGTTTTAATTTTTTAGAACAGGCCTCCCCAAGACATACAGGGTAGCCTTTTTCCGGTATGTGTCATCTTCACAGGTTTTAAGAGAAGCTGTTAACTTAACTATCTATAAAAATGACGACAACCCAGATGAAGGGTCATCTTCAGAAATGGCCTTTTTTTCTTTTTAAATACAAAGAAAACTATCCCGATGGCAGGAAGACCTCTAACTACAGAGCACTTTGTTTTTCCATATGAGTCCTCCTCTCCTCAGCATGTGAGACCCCCACCTCCTCTCTCCTTGAAGTCTCAGTCCCTTATCCCATCTATTAGCTAAAGTGTAAAAACTCTCAGTTTATCCATCAATTTTATACAGCCTTGTGAATTCTACTTACTTGTCAAATATTTATTCTTTTATCCCTTAAATGTCATCTACATGTATGGCATTGGCATGATACTTAAGTTCTAAAGACAAAAAACAACAACAACAACAAATAAAAACACACTCCTTGCCCTCAAGTAAGGCAGAGGGTACTGAAGCAGGCCCTCTAGTCCAACTCCAGTCACCACCACCAGCTCCAAATAACATATTTTGTCAGTAATATGTTATTTGAACAAACCCAGTTTCATTCTGCAGCAATTCATCTATGACTGCTTTTCACCTACAGGGTCTTATTGAATATTGTGACAGATCATTTGGTCTGTAAAACTTAAAATATTTACTAAGTCACCCTTTTCAGAAAATATTTACTGACCCCTGAGACAGAGGAAACCAACTAATTAAATGATAATTGTAATTCAACTGGTCTGAAACAGATCTCTATAGATAGACAGATTTTCCCATACCACTGTTATTTCTTAAATTATCTCCAATACAACTACCGCAGTTCACAGTTTTAATGATGAAATTTAAAATTAGCTGTGAGCACATTTACAGTCATCAAAGAAGCGATTATAATGGCTGTTTTTGCTGTTGTTTGCTAAGAGGGAAGCATATTCCTGGGGTTGTACAGCAGATTTTCAAAGACCAACGTTGCTTCGTTGCAATTATGTTGAGAAAAAAATTACTGTTGATCAAGTTGAAGAAAATGATAGCATTAGAGGAACTGCTTTTTGTATATATCATTAACGACACAGTTTCCACAAGTCTGTCAGTGATACTAAGTGAAGACTTACTGTGTTAGTCTTCTGTGGTTTCATAGCAAATCACCACTGTGGAAAAGACTTTGAATCCAACAGGCTCCATCTTGTCTCTAAGCACGTGAAGACTTCTGTGTTAAAAGGAACCATCTTTACACACCTCCCGTTCAGCCAGTACAGACAAAAAGCGTCACATTTTCTCTTTATCTGTGATGACAAAAGAACAGCAGCACACTGGTCTCTCCTTACTGACAATTAAGAAAGAAACGTGGGAGTGGGGGGGGTGGGGGCCTTCTGCTGTTTGTTATAAAAGACTCGGCACTGCTTCTTTCTCTCTGAAAACTCTTGTCCACCAACCAGTCCAAACGTTCACATAAACGACTGAATCTTAGCTAGACCACTTCCCTTTGATCCATTAAAAATCCTCTCTGTCTGAGCCTTGTTGTGAACCCACATTATAATCCTTATTCTCAAATGCTTTCTTGATTATACTATAGTCATTATTTCATGTGCTGACACTGCAAACTTATTTATTGAAAACAGCACAAACATGAACTCACAACTCTATGTCAGCTGTTCTATAAAGTCTAGAAGTCAGAAGACGTCGTTGCAGGTCTCAGAAGGCCAAAATCAAGTGTTGGCCATCCTGGTTTCTACCTCCAGTCTGAGAGAAAATCCTCTTCCAAGATCATGCATGCTGTTTGCAGAATTATTGCAGCTGTCTTTGGTTGGAGGCCCTGTGGTATCTTTACAGGCTGTCTAGCATCTGGTAACTCAGTCCTTTTGACCATCTACAGTCCTAGTCACTTTACTCCTTCCATTTTCAAACAAGTAATAGTCTAAGTTCTTTTCAAGCTTTGAGTCTCTCTAACTTCTCTTCTGTATTTCATTTTCTGCTGCTGATGATTGTTTTCTGCTTTTAAAGATCCCTGTGATTTGTTCAGTCCTAGTCATTTGATCTCCTTATTTTATGATCCTCCACATTGATTGCATCTGCAAAGCTCCTTTTCTCAAATAATAAAATATATTTATAGGTTCTGATGTCCACAAAGAAATAATTTACTTGTAATTATAATCGAGACAGTTTTTATTCAAGGGTAAGCATCAACACTCAGATCGAGACTCAAGGGCTAGTTCTAAGGTGTGTACCATCTGGAGCAGGGCAGAGGGAAATTTTAAGGGACCAAGTAGGGAAATGATCTGAGTTGTGGTCATTTGTTTTGAAACTTTTGCTGATAGATTGACAAGACTTCAGACAGAAGACTTCAGTGTGGTGCCTGTTGTGACAAGTAGCAGATGTTGATGTTTCTTTTGTAGTTACTGATGACTGAGTTAGGAGGCCTTAGCAAGTCAACTTGAAATAACAACACAGCAGTTAGAGACAAGATGGAATTCTTGACATGATCAAGTCTACAAGGGATTAGGGAGTGCCATTTTTCTGGAATCCTTTAACTTATCATAGAGAGGATCAGGCAGGTAAACCCATTTCAATTGTGATGTTAGTGGCATTATGTTGACCCAAGAAGAAATGTCCTTAATGTCTCTTGCAGTATTCATGCAAAAGTCAACCCCTTTGGTAACTGTGACTTTCCACAGGATTGTATCTGGTAATACTAAAATGTTCGCTCAGTGCAAAAGTGGTGGAAAGTTGTTTAGCATTGTCTCAAGATGTGGAGATATGGCATAGATAATCTTTAGACAGTGATCCTGAAATGCTATCTTCTCCCATTATTTTTCTGGTAAGGACTGAACTTCAGAGGTGTTGCTTCAAAGTTACTATTAAGGGCCTGGAATTATCATGATACTTATACTGTATATTGAGAAATTTACCCACTTTACAAATTAGATAACATGCTTGAGCTCCATTTATTTTTTGTCTTAGTTTTTCAAGACATTTATTTATGTAAGAACTATCCTTCAAATATTAGGTGAACTGAAAAAAAAGTCTTGTATATTTAAATTTTATTCATGTACATAAAGTGCTTAGAAATAAACTAATATTTTCTTTTTTAAATAATGACAATGAGTTACTGAGCAGTTTTAGTATGCTGGGTGATGTTTCTGGCCTTTTGACAAATTAGGCATATCTTGAATGTAATGATAATCCCTACCCAGCAGGTATTTCTAAGTGAATACAAACAGAATTAACTGTGTGCAAATGTTCATATAATTATGGTTTGACATAATGTGAGATATGACACTTTAGTTTCCTATTATCAATAAGCAGATTGCAGCCTAATTTGCTGATTCCAAGGACATAAACATCTATTTTAAGCACTAAAAAACAACTAAATCGAAGTTTAAGATCATACCTCTGCACAATTTGAAAGTAAATCTTTATTTTTATAATAATAATAGTGTTTTAAATATTTCTTCTTCTTTTAAAATCTATATGATAATCCATACTTGGGTGTGTTTCTATTTATCTTTGAAAACAAGAAGCAAGTATGCAAGTATTTCCTATGAAAACTGCAAACTCAGTATATATGCACACATATATGCTCTATGTTCTGATACCCTAAATCTCATTTCATATAGAATATATTTGAAGATAAAGGCTGTTGACTAAAATGGTTCTGTCAGGACCCCCACAAGAGCAAGCCTTAGGCCAGGAATCAAATTTCGGATATCAAGGAAGTGAATTGTCCCTGGAGCCACTCAGCAGAGCAAAGGAATGCAATCATCTGATCTATAAGGATAAGTTGATGGACCAGTCTGACATGCAGGATGTATCCCACGTGTAGTATGTGACCAGGACAGACCCTGTGTACAAAGGAACAAAGGAACGGTGACGGTTAAAGAAACCAACCAATAACTTCAAAGAACAATTCCACTTTGCCCAGTCAGGAACTGAAACCTGGCCTGGAGACCCTCTCTTCATTCTCCTTCCTCACTACGTGGGCACGGCAGACCAGGTCTGGACATCCCTTGGTTGGCTCCATTCCTTTGCCCTCTAATTAAATCTTTGCTTGTTCACTCGCCTAACTCTATTGTGGGTTTTTTAAGAGACCTGAACCCCACACATTCATTGTTTTTATTTTCCAATTTGTACACTGTGAAATCTCTCCAATACTTAGTGGCTCCAAGATGAATAATAGAAAGTATGAAACCCCTGTCACTCCCATATCCTAACCACAACACAAGTTGCCATCTGTTTCTCATAACTATAGAATTTTAACATAAGGTCTCTCCAAATTGGAAATGTGTGTTTTATCAAATAAATGGTGGCTAGAGCCCAGAAATGGTAATACAAGCAAACTTGTTAGAGTCTCATATCTGCCACTGACAAATGGATTCATTTTTTCTTTTCTTGCTGCAAATAACAAAATCATCCTTTTGAGAGTTGGGTTAAATGCCGCCTCTGGTCATACATTGTGTGGTGGGTAGGGAACTACTGCACTGGAACATCAAAATTATTTGCAAACATGATTTTATGTTTTTATTATGTTCATTTCTCTTAATACGTGCTAAGCATAGCAGCACTGACATGCAGATCATTAGTTATTAAGAATACTGAAGAATAGAAGCAGGGTTTATGTCACAATTATTTTTATTATAAATAATATTGTGGTTCTTATTTTGAATTAAAAAAGGATTAAGAGTAAAGATTTGAGTACCAATTGTAGTAAGTAAATGTATATTTAGAATACATAAAAGCTGGAATTTGGACATAAAGTTGAAAGATACTCTTTGCATTACCGGGTTTTGATATGAGCAATGCTGATCAAGACTGTCATTTACTTTATCTTAACTCCATAGGTCCCAACATCACATCCACGAGTGTCACTTGACTCTCCATTTAGCAAATCAAGAAAGGAATGATTAAATAATTTCATTTAAAAATTGGTAAACTTATTCATACTTAACAATAAATTGCATATAAATAATTAATTAAAATTCATACTATATACAAATATCTGCATTTTATATGTAATTATGTATAAATATACATGTATATAATATTTGATGTAATTTTTTTAAAGATGATCACCCTACTTCTCTCAGCATTGATCTCCTGAGTCAAGGACTATGGAAGACAACCCCAGATGAGAAAGAAAAGATTCACTCTTTCTCCTAACTTCTTATTGTTTTCTAATTAGAGTAATATCAACACTTCCTTAAGCATCTACTTATCCCCTAAGAGAAGATATGACTGACCCTTTATTTTCCCCAAAGAATGTAGTTTGAGAAGGTCTTAATTCAGAAGTCAGTTTATCTGTAAACACGTCCTCTCTAAGAAAGCTACTTTACTTTCAGGTAAAGTTGAATCATCCCTCCTTGACATGTGAAGATGCCCTCTCTTTTCCTTGATAATCTAGGCCCACATTCTCATGCTGCCTCACAGGATAAGAGTCTTTGGTCTACTCTGCTTGTGTCAGAACTCACCACAATGTAATTATTCATAAGTCTGTTATTAGAATTGAGCATTTTTAAAAACTAATCATAATCAATATTCTTTTGTTAGTTTGTCCAGTCTATGAAGAATTTCAGAATGAGTAATGTTTCTTTGACACCCCCCAATAACATATGCACATATTATTGCAGCATGATATTTAGCCATATTCTAATTATTTTTTCACTAAAACATTTATACAACTTTGGCCAAAATATAACTCACTTACAAAGTCTTATCATATTCTACCTACTATCCTTATTTGCATTCTGACTCTTTTCAAAAGACATTATATTTATACATATAATTACATTGACAAAGATTTTATATCAAAGCTTTTCAAAAATAGTGTAAAGTTTTCAATCCATCTACAATTTCTAAAGTTTCATTCTACAAAGCATGAAGGATTCATGTCTATTTATCTTGATCTACAACTGTCTGTCTCTATACTACTGAATAGTCGTATAAAAATGCAGGATAGGACTTTGAAAATATGGTTCTCTTCAAAGACTTCTAAAATGACGTTTTCTTTAGAATATTGTTTCTTGATGGATATAATGTATAAATCTCTGTGATTTTAAATGGAAAAATAACTTTAGTTTACATATTGCATGTAAGAAGTTCCTAAATTTATAGTTTCTTAGCTTAAATTCTTTTCAATTGTCTCTGTGATTGTTATTTAGGTTACATATTGCATGTAAGAAGTCCCTAAATTTATGGTTTCTTAGCTTAAATTCTTTTGAATTGTCTCCGTGATTTTAGTATTTAATTCTTTCTGGTCCACATAAATGCATTAATTAGGACAGATTCCTCTCGTCCATGGGAATTATCGTGTGGGGATGAGAGAAGATCTTACTTATTTCTCTTGTAATTGATTCATACCTTCCAGTTCAGGACAGACTTTAAAAAGTGATCTCATTCCCAAACCAGTATTTTAACTATATAAATATATACATATATAGCTAAAAATAACTTATTTTATTATATATACATACATATATGCATATATATCAAATATATGTGTGTATGTATATATATGTATATATATATATATACATATATATACATATATATACATACACATATATATATATATATATATATATATATATATATACTTTAATTCAGTTCAGCTAAGCTAATCAACTTATTGAGTGTGCCCTGACTGTTAGGTGGTTGATAAACCGGAGGATTGTTACTGTTAGAAAGTCCATTTATAGTTGGGAGTTCAAAATGTAACAATAAATATGATAGATTGTAACCTGTATCTTTTAGGGGTATCTGCAAAATATTATAGTGCAGAGGATCAGTTTATACCACCTCAAAATATACATCTACGGCATAGAATCATTTTGACATGCGTATTTTTAAGAAACAGCAAACAAGAAAAGGAGGAAAACTCTGAAAACCCAGTAGAAGTTACTCTTCTGTAAGAGATATTTAAATTCAATAAAAGGAATCTGCATTTGTTCTGGTGTGTCCTCTCTGTACCTAGAAGAGGAAGACAACTGAATTTCTAAAAACTCTTATTATGAAGAAGACAAAGAAATCTGCATAATAGCCTTACACTCATTTACTATGTGTGCCTGATAACCTCCCATAGCTGGTACTCTCATCTCACCTACATCTTTGGTCTTTAGTTGAAGATAGATGTGAAGTGATGGCTTGGGTCGTTTGTGCAGTGATTCACTGTTCCAGGGTATACAGGAGGGATACTTGCCCCATATATACAGGAGGTGTACATATATCAGACTTCTGTTTGTTTTTCTCCTATCAACCTGTTATATTACAGGGCAGTTTCTAGTTTCCCCAAGAAACTAGAAATGAAAAGGAAAAAGTACTATTTCACCTTTACATTATCAAACGGTTAGTGAGCTATATATTTGTCCTAGTAATTGGGTCTATAGGTAAGTTTCTGAACAATGGCTATCAAACTTCCAGCGCAATGTGGTGAGGATAATGCAGGCTGTGTAAGAGTACTCTCAGTGAGCTTTACAAATGCACAGATCCTTGTGATCTAATGTGTAAGAGCAATGAGGAAATTAATTTGTTGTCAGACTCACATCTGTTTCTCAGCCTGAAAAGAAGAGTTTTGAGGGAGAGGCATAACAAAGTCATTTGTTTTGGAAGGAATATTATTGATCTTGAATTGGAAGATGGATAGTTTGAATTAGAAGGCTAGTATGAGTTCAGTGTAGTTCAGCATAAGAACAATGAAGACTTGACTAAAGCAGGCATGTTGAAGAAAAAAGATACATGTCTTTGTGAATGCATATACGTAGGGACATGCTTACTTCATGTTTCATAAGTTGTAAAGATGATTTGGATGATGGGATGGAGCACCGGGACACTGGGAGAAAGGTAGAACTTTAGCTTACTTACAAATCAGAAGGAGAGAAGGCGAACAGGCAGGTCCGTACTTGAGGCCGTGCTTGCTCACAGGGTGTTAACATGCTGAAGCTTTGGGGGGCATGTAGCACCGGTTCCGCCACCGTTCTCAGACTCCCTGTGCATGGACTAATTTTAATAACTGTGTGGGCTGCAGAAGACAGGGTTCTCCCTTGTCGTTTGGTACCTCTCCCTGTGATCTTCGGGCAGGTGCACTGTGATCCTAATGGGCTGTTGAAGAAGAGCCAGCCTTCAAGCAGATCCTCAAAGCTGAGTCAATAGATTTAAAAAAACACAATGGTAGCAGCAGCTACATTACAGTCCTCATGAATAGTTTCCATCTCATAATCTGCATCTTTCTTCTCTAGTTCTAACTTTCTGTAACCATCTTCACCAGCGTAGCAGTGTTTTATAAACTATTGCTGAGAATCTGGTTTCATATTAAAAACTGGATTTATTTTATTTCAATTCAAGGTCGCTCAACTCTGAATTATAATGAGTAAAAGTTTCCTCACTGATAATATATACATGTTTTATCACACAAAATTGAGAAAATTATATTTGGCATGAAGAAATAGAAATCACTAATAATCCTAATAACAAAAATACATCATATTAGAATTTCTCTGTTTCTCTTTTGTTTTGTTTATATTCAAATGTAGTTTCTCAGTATATGATATAATTCCTTAGCTTGACCCCAAATAAGATATTTACTGACATAGGGACTTATAATTTATTTCCATCCCATAATGATACAGCATGAATATCTTTTCATATATACATACATTATTTTCCTAAATAATTTAATGGGTATAAAATATATGATAATGATTTATATATATATAATCTTCTCTTCTACATTATATGCATTTTAGAACATACTTCTTTGAATAAACATCTAAGTCATAAAATATATTAAAATAATTTGTTTGAAAATAAATCACTGATTCAAGCAGCATGACATATTTTAAAGTTTTTAGTATTATATTTTCATCCAATCTAAACTATCACATGTGTTACACATTCTCCAATGCAGATACCATTACTCATTGTCTCCAGTTTAATGCATGACAAATACTATCTTATTTAGTTATTTGTCTTATCGGCTTCTAACTAGATTCTACAATGTCCCATAATTTATTGCACGGTTTCTTTTTTGACACAGGACATTTTTTTTTCCTAATGGTGAGTTAAACAACTCTGTACACCAATTGAACAATTTGTTCTATAGCTTTATTTATTTACTTCTCACATACACATGATGGAGCATGCTTATAAATGTTAATTTCCATCATGATTTGTCTTTCTGCACTTGGTTTTACATCTTATAATTTTTATGATTCTGATTTGTTAATATAATTGATATCTAAATTGTGAATCTTATTTCACCATGTTTTTTTTCTTTTGTATATGTCCAATTCCAAATAGCACAATGAGAAGCCAAATGCAATGGCAATTGAATTTGGAGTTGCAAACATCCTACTAGTGCAGCAGTGGTGATGAGAGAAGAGGAAGTCATGGAAATGGTTGAAGTAAGGCAGAACGAAGCCTTTCACATGAATGCTGAAAGAACCCAACAGATCTTTTGGTAAGTGTGTTTACTCCACATTGTGCCATAATTGTACCTATGAGATTTTAAAGTATAGAGTACTAGTAAAAACACACAGGTTGATTCCATGAAACAAGAAGATAGCTGTTATATTTCCCAACAGAACAGAGCCATGGAAGGCCACATGGGTTAAGAACCATATTCTCGTTAGGAGGCAGGAGGAATAAGGGGAAAATGGAGGGTACAGTCATTAATAGAGTTTCTATGGGAAAGTCTTGGAAAGGGAGTAGGGTTAACATGTTAGGATTGATTAGTTTGAATAATTCTTATGGTTTTGCAGTAAAAGGGGTGATCTTGTTTGTCTTATTCTTGGCCTTTGGTTGATTTAGATAGAGCAGGGGAAATATAGTTTGATATATAAGACATTGACAAAGGGGATATTTAGATATATGTATTCAGAATTGATTGGTTTGTTTATGAAAGATGGGATCACTGAAAAATTATTTAGTATTTCTAAGAAAAATTAACTCTGGGAGGAGCAGTCTCCTCTCATCCAGTTAGGTACCCCTAAGATGTCAAGCCATTATAAAAAATAAAAATCCTGATTAATATAACATAGCATTTCTTTTTAATGCTTGAAAGTAATTATACTTGAATCATCTTTCAGTTTTCCTGTTATAGGCTGAATTGTGTATCCGTCAAAGAAGTTGAAGTTCTCGCTCTCTGAAGGTGAACTTATTTGGAAAGAGGTCTTTGGAAAGACCAAGATAAGATGGTGTTATTAAAATAAAGACAAATCCAATATGACTTGTTGTAGCTATAGGGAGGAGAGCAGGCACAGGTGAGGAAAATGTTGTCAAAAGTCAAGGGACATCAGCAATAGCAGGCACCCCACCAGAAACAAGGAACTTGTTTCTCTCTGACAGCCCGCAGAAAGAATGAATCCTTACAGTCTCTGGATTTAGAGCTTTAGTCTCCAGAATTGTGAAGAAACAAGTTTCTAGTTAAGTTACATAGTTTGTGGTAATTTGTCATGGCAGTCCTGTGCCATAAATAAGCCTCATTCCCATTCTTTCCTCCATCAGTGTTTTCTCCACAGATGACCCACTCTCTCACATCTGAATTCCATTTTTGGCCCCCGATAGGCTATCCAGCAAGCTAAAACTCTGGAAGTAGAGTATTTCATCTGAGATTGGAAATTCTGGGGACACTTTACCAGGACAGCCACAGACCGGCAAATGAGAAATAAACGAAAGACATCAAGGTAATTGAAGAAGGCACCCAGTCTATAGATCCATCACAAGTCTAAATATAGCTGACACATGTAACAAGTTTATATAAGAATATTTGGGGGCAAGTTTTATTGTTCAGATTCCCCTTTTAAATTTTCATCATCAAATAATATCAGTCTTGCATTAAGAAAACTATTTTATGTATTAAAAAGGTGACAAAAATGAGGAAACAATTTTTGATTTCAATCATTTCCCTTACCTCCAGCCTCCTATACAGATAAGTCGATTAATTAACACCTGCTCAATAAAAAATAATAATATATGCTATATTTAAGAGCTGTTTAAAAAGTCTTCATTTATAAGTTTGTAAGTGTAGTTGGCATAATTCAGGTTTTAATGTAGAGATGCAAATAACTATTATTTAAAAGAAGTATATAATTAATAAAGTTACAGCAAAAGGTAGTTCATTGAAATAAATACTTTATTTCTGAGATTTTCACTGTGGTAAATTTAACATTCTGTATCTTACAAAGCAATACAATGTGTTCTTGTTTGCCCTGAAGGAATATGTAACCTTTCACATACTTTCTTATTTCATAACTTACATCCTCAGTTTTGTTACGTTTTTTTCTTTTTGAGATTCGAGAGTAATATATAAAAAATACATACAAACTCATCTTCTGGTTCTCTTAAACTTTGCTCATTTTATAATCACATGTGAGAAACATTACTTGATTTGATATATGTCTTTATAATTTTCTTCCTTAGTCTTAATATTGCTGTATATCAGAGTGGAGGACTTACAGAACCTATATCTTTGGAAAATATATAACATTGATTGATTAACTTGATTAATTTTCTACAAGTTATCTTGATTAGAAGAAATATGATTTTTAAATGTGTTCTACCTATAAAAGCAGTGACTGTTTAATATTGCTATTTAAACTACAATAATGTTTTGTTGTAAAGTTACATGTGTCCCTTCCTTAAACCAACTCTATTTTATTAATGGCACACATTTTAAGTCAATAATCTTA
This sequence comes from Solenodon paradoxus, assembly GCA_004363575.1. Classification (NCBI taxonomy): domain Eukaryota; kingdom Metazoa; phylum Chordata; class Mammalia; order Eulipotyphla; family Solenodontidae; genus Solenodon; species Solenodon paradoxus. The sequence continues at coordinate 1,962,395 of RJWH01000022.1, forward strand.
TTTGCTAGTATGGGTTTCTAGCAAGATCTGTCATTGTTTAATAGTCTGTTGGAGTGCTACAGATTTATGCATGTATGTTATAATGACTGCTTTTTGGCAACAGATATTTCCTAATGTGGTGCTTTGTTAACTGTCGTCAAATATGGTTTATGCTTCCTTGTTTCAAAACAATTGCATTTTTGATGGAGAACAACATATCATAATGGGTTCCATTTATTTTCTATAGCTGATATTATAGATGATAAGGGTGATTATAGAGGTTGTAACTCAAAGTTTGATATTAATAGATTTGTATACACTAATGTTGTTTAGAGTATTCGTATGTGTGAACTACTGTAACATATTCTATAATTGTAAAGACCCTATCAAAATGTATAAAGTGAATTTTGATGCATGGGAGTATAATTGTGATAATACTCACTAAATATTAAATTACTTTCAACTTCCTGACTTCTGAATATATAATAAAACTACATTTCCTGACTCTTACGTGAATGAGTACAGCTGTATTATTAATTATGATTAAAAATGTATTCATGGATAGTACATGTCACTTATAGGTCAGCCCACATGCTATACCAAAGCCCTCCCAGAACTTTCTTTTCTTATACCATTATATCTGACAGAGTTTGGGGTGCAATGGCTACTGCAAAGCCTAAATTATTATGATGAGCAGGGTTACAACCATATTTGCCCAATTTACAATGGGTGTGTGGCTTATGCAAGATTTCAACTTAATCGTGTGAAGGCTGTTGACTTCAAACTAACAGGCTGTCAGTTATTATGCCAGTAAAATGAGCTTCTTCAGAAACAACAAAATAAGGAATTTTGGAAGTGTAGTCTCATGGCCAAAGAGGTGCGTACATTCCCAGAACAAAAGAAATAAATATTATTTTATAAAGTTGAGAGGGGCTATTATCAATGAACAGTCCATTGATGAAAACAGGGAATTCTAAACAGTAGCTTTTTATTTGCTGGGTTATGCTGCTGTCTCATTGATTGAGCTGTTAACAGAGCAGGAGTAGCCTTCTCCTTCCTTCTGTTGGGGCAGTCAAGCAGAGTCATGTCTTATTAGTGCTGAAGGGCTTGCCTCTTCCATTGGATGCTGTAGTGCACACTTAGCATGCATGTATGTGAATGTGCTTCTAGTCTGCAGGCGTCATTTAGATGAAGTTTCTGTTTATTAATTTTCAGAGTATATAGATAATATATTTAGGGATTATTTATTATTACAGAATAAACTCTTCTATTCTGACTGAGAAAACATTGTTCAACTTATTCATATGCGTATCACAGGCATCATTCATATATTTAAGAGTTCAAATTTCAATGTGATATTTTTAAGTACTGAAACACAGGATTCAAACTAAGTTTTAAAGAGGCATCATGAACTGGGTTATGTGCCCCTCAAATTCATATATTGAAATCCTAACCTCTAGTAATTCAAAATGTAACCATATTTGGAAATAAGGTCTTTATTTCAATATGCAATTAAGTTAAAATTAGTCAATTATGATGGGTTATAATCAACATGACTTATCTCCTTATAAGCAAAAGAAGACAACAGGAATGTACATACACAGAGATAAAGCCATGTAAGGAGACAATGAAATGAAGGCCATCTGTTCATGAAGGAGAGAGGACTCAGGAAAACCCAAACTTGATGACACCTTGACCTTGAATTTCTAACTTTCAGCAATACAAGAGGATACATTCCACTATATATAAGCCATTGAATCTGAGATATGTTGCTACAGCAGTCCAAGCAAAGTGGTGTAAAAAGTGGAGATTAATTTGCCCATGAACCACAAAAATACATGAGTAACACAATGTTTACATTGAGGGTGTTTGATATCAGTGTTTGCACTCATATTCCCACTACTCATTACCATCTGAATATTTCCTGATGGTAGCAACCCCTTTTTTATTATGCACTTTCTTGTTTCTGTAACAATTATTGTCCAACAATAAAATTGTCATAAGCCTATTTCCCACATTATAATTTCAATTTAAATCACAAATTTACTCCCAAACATCTGTTGAGAACACATTGGACATCTGAATTAACATGACTTAAGAGACACAGTTTATCTGATATGTGATCATCTGACTTACTCTTCCAAATGAATAAAAATTCCACTGAATATGAGAAGTAAGGCACTAAAAATTCAAAAGGGCATATTTGGAGATTTTCCAAACATGATTAGAATTTTACATAAAAGTATTTAACGTAAGGAATTCATATTTCTGTTCTGAGCCAAGATAATCGTTTGGGTTTCGAACTGCTTACTTGATATCACCAAAATTAAGATGGCCACCATAGTCCATATTGGTAGATAAAATAGATTCTTACATTTAAAATCACTGTTTTAGTTCCTGTGAAATGTCTTCAATCATTTGAAATTCTTTCATTATATGAAAAGTCATTAATAATAAAGAATGTTCTATAGTTCCAATGACAATTGTAAATGTTTCAAATTTATATTCTAATTTTGTATTACCTAATGGACACATGTGATTTAATCCATTTGTATTATCAATTTTTCATGCATCATTATTATCATAAAGTAGAGATAAAGGAAAGTAAAAAGACCAAAGTCACCCATTCTGAAAATATAGCTTAACTTTTGCTTCATAATTGGAGTGTCTAAATCAAGTGTGTATATGTATTGTGTATCAATTATAAAATTTTGCATTTATACATACCTAAATCACTATTCCAATAAAAAGTACTGTAATTTAAAAAACATTTTACAGCTATTTTTATAATGTAAATATAGCAAAAACGTATATATTATAAATTAAGAATATTCAATGATTAATTTAGGAAACCCCGCCTCAAGTTATCTCGAAAGTGATTTTAGAATGCATTATTGTTTATCAGTAATCTTAGAACATTTATTTTTTACAGTGAAGATAATTTCTTGGCATCAGTGGTAGATAGCAGTGGGAGGATTCTTTTTTCGTTCTATTTCTTTGCACTTCCATTTGACCTTGGACCTGCATAGAGAAAAGAGGTTCATACTTCATCCATATTTCCCATCGCTTTGGGAGTGTTGGTGAAAACATGAGAAGACAATGTTAGCCAGACTTTCTCAAAGTAAACAACTAGTCTCAAATTTTGTTGGTATTTTTTTGTCTCTTTATTTTTTGCTTTTTCCACCTCTTGTAGAGGATTTCATTCCAGAGAAAGGCAAGAATGCTATGATCCCACATAAATTTGCATCATAGGTATACAAGAGGAATAATATGTGTCTTTTTCTGTAAATGATTTGATGAGAAATAAAAAGGCATCCAAAGATATAGTATATTTGTTATACTATTGCATAGTGAAAATTCACTTATTTCTCTTCAACATTTATGTGCTTATCCATATTGTTTTTATACTAATTCTAAATACTTCATGAGTAATACATGAAAATCATCTCAAAACATTGATAGCATAGTTATGTTAGTTAATATAGAAATTTCATTTTAAAATACCATTTCACCTTCCTCTTCGCTCTATTTAAAATCTTTTTTTCCATAAATAAATCATTACCAACAGTTCATTATATCAGTAGTTCTCAAATGGGGACTAGTCTGTCTCCCAAGGTATATCTGGCAATGTTTGGGAACACTTTTGACTTTATAGTTGGAGGATGCCAGTGACTTTCAGTGTGCTAAAGGCAGAGATGACATTTAGCATCCTATATGGCCTGCTGTCTTATAAGAAATTATTATCTAGTTCAAAACCTTAGAAATACTTTGATTCTTTTTTTTTCAGCTATTGTACTTGCACATGAATATTAGTGTTTCTCTCATTACTGTATGCCCAGATGTAAAGAAGTATTAGGTCCATATTAGGTGCATTATACCTATTTATCAGATATTTGTGTGAATACTGCTCAGTCTTTAAGATAGAAAAGATTAATATATTATATGTCTAGTAAAGCTATTTAAATAAATACCACTTAAAAAAATAAGATCGTTTTAGTTATTCAATGAACCAGAAAGACTAAATGTTTTTTATTTTTATGTATTCTCTTTGCTGTGATTTCTGGATTTCTCTGTCACTTCTGATATTTGTCAAGTTTATGAGTCATACTAAATTATTTATGCCCTTTCAGTTGTTCCAAGAATATTTTAAGCTATGATCTGAATGCCCGAATTTCACAGTATTCATCAATAACCCTCTCCACTTCAAGAACTTGTGAGAGGGATGGCAGACATATGAGACCATTGTATTACACTGGACGGGGCATGACACCTGGTGAATAAATGAATGAAAATAGAAGGAGCAGGGAGATTTTGAATTTGATGGATGCTCTGGTTATATTACATGATGTCCTTTCTAATAACAAATTACCAAAGCTTACTTTAAGAAACCTAGAAATAAAAAATTCTCACTTTTTACTTTCAAATTTTAACTACTATACTGCAATAACTGCTATAAAAGTCATCAAATATGAACTCCTTTAAACTAGAATCTTATTTGTCTGCAATGTAGAATATAATTATTTATTTTAATTCCCATTGGTACTCTATTATAACATGTACTGAATGTGACAAATTAAAAATCACCTCTTATTAGTGAATTTTCAACAAAAACAAGAATTTTTAAGTAATTCTAATAACATAGTATATTTTATGTTTATTGTATTATACAAATGCATCATGGTCTGCTCTTGCTGGAAATAAAGACAGACAAAAAAGTAGGCAACGCAGAAAGACATGATGGAAGGGAGACAAGGAGGCAGGAAAGTAATAGAAAAATATATTTAATGAGAATAGTGTATTTAATTTAATATATTTATTTATCATTAATAATTTTTATGAATAACGGACAACACAAGTAGAATTTTTTTTTTAATCTCGATGTTGGTACTACTTTGAGATGGATGATCATGACATTATCTCTTGAAACTGACTTTTTTTCCTTCACAAATACTAGCATTTAAGCATATCATACTGTTGTCTAAAAAGACTTACATGCAGCTATTTCTTACTGATTTATAGCTTTCTCTGTGCTACGAAATTCATCTGCTAGCAATTCAGTGGTCTTATACTTTCTTCTGGTGGCTACTAACTGACAATGCGCAATGGAGAAAGTCATAAAAATATTTTACTAGCCTACCCTGAAAGGAAAAATAAAGGACAATTTGCAAATTTTTCATGAATTTTAATTTATTTCATCAAAAATTGTGAATTTTACCTGTTTTAAGCATTTGCCATTTTGTAATATGAAAATACCTTGTGTATTGTTGACATGCCATTTTACTGTCCTTAATTGTTCAAAACATAGATTGCAAATCTGTATTGATTCTTATAACTCTTTCGAAAAATTTTAGTCTGTGATCTTCCATAGTCTATTTGACCATGGTTTTCACTAGTAAAATATGCCAGGGACAATATATTATACCTCCTTATTGTCCCAATTACACACCATGTGTGTCTGATTGTATATTAATAGGTTTATTTAGCTATTGCAGTTCTAAAGATTTTACTCCAATTTAAGTGTTCATTTTTAATATAATAAGAATAAAAGCAAAAGAAAAAAAAGACCTTGTTATAATTTTATTCTGCTCATTAATGCATTCTCACAACATAATTAGTATTCTGAGCAGTATTCATTAACTAGATGGTCAAGATAGTATGGGTTCAGATTTCAGTTCAAGTAAGAGAAGGAGAGAAGTTAACCTTATAAATAGCAGTATTAAATAATTTCCTAGGAAATTCATTTTTCCTGAAATATTTATAAAATATAACTTTTTTCTAAGACATTCATTTCCTATAGTAATTTTACTATTCTCTTTACTACTTTAATTTCCCATTGATTATCTGAGCTGTATATAGGCTGACATATTCTCAGCTTGTTTTCTTCTTCCATTATATCAATTAATCATCATAAAAATGGTCTCTATATATTGGTCCCTAAGCTGTTAAGTTTAATTGGTTCTAAACACCAATTGTTTCTCATCTAAACCAAAGTAAACTAAAGTTTCTATTATGGCTAAGTTCCTTCATGATGGTTCCTCATCGTCTCCCTATAGTGTCATCTCTCAATGTCCTACTCCTAAGTCCAATGCAGTTGCACAGAAGACCCCTCTCCAAATCTAAGACATTTTTTTCTCTCCCTATAGTTCTCTTTCAAATTGGCACATGTATGTTTCACTCTCTGCAACTGAGTTTCTTTTCAATTACCATCTTTACAGAGAGGAGTTTTCTTAAAGGAGTTCTAATAAGGTTAGGACTTCAGTCTATTCAGAGGGGCATACAAGTCATAATAGTTATTATATCAGATCTTAAATCTACAGGACACTAATATATATCAATATTTTAAATATTTGATCTATTTAGAGTTTGAAGATCTTTTGGCAACACTAATCAGAACACTGACTGGAGTCACTACATCAATTTCAGAAGAAAAAATTTAGAATAGTAAAATTTATTAGGAAAAAGATGTGTAATACATAATGATAAAGGGGTTAATTTCCAAGAATTCTTAAAAACCATTAACTTGTTTGCACCTAAGTACATTCCATCTGAATACATGAATTGAAACTTGATAAAGCTAAAAAAAGTAAACAAATGCACTATTAGAGATGGGGAATGAAACACCTCTCTATTTAAATAGATATATTTGATATATTTGAACAGATGGGGATCATGAATCACCTGAATCTAATTGACATTTGTATAGTAATTTATCCAATAACAGAATACACGTCCTGCTCAATCTAATATGTAGTAGTCTCCAAAATAGACTACATTTGGGCCAAAACATACTTTAACAATTTAATATAAACACACACACACAAACACTTGTGCACTCACAGTATGTTCTCAGAACATAAAATAATTGAATTAGAAATTAACAAAAAAGTAGCAGAAAATCTTCCAATAGTTGGAGATTTCAAATCATCTTTCTAAATATCATAGGAATCAAGGAAATAGTCTTAAGAGAAATTTAAAATAAAAAAATCCGGAAAATAATGACTTAAAGAATCAATATAATTAATAAAACTCCTGAAACTCTAACCAAGGGAAAAAATATAGTAATAATACAGTAAGTCTTCATTTGATGGTATAGAAAGGCTCTAATAGGTCCTAGAAACTGAAATTAAGTGAAGTAACCTAGAACAAATTCAACATTACTACAGGCCAATTGATAAATTTAAGAGTTAAGTTCCTACAGCTTATTGCTGGTCACAAAAGCACCAAATATCCCAATAAAAATCCATAACATTTTTAGTAACAGATAATAAATTGTGTTTATTGTTTCTTTCTTTCATTTTCCCAACCATTAGTAACAGCTCAAGGTCAGGGTTAACCGGAGCTTGTCTCTGCTGCTTGGGAAGCAAGATGCACCCCACTCTGAAGTGTACCCATGCACATCCACACACACCCACACACCCACACACACCCCACACACACACACTCCCACACCCACCCACACATACCCACACTCCCACACATACCCACACACCCCCCCCCACACACACACACATAAACCCACACTCACTCAGTCCGGGGCAACTGAGACATGCCAATGAGTGTAATGAGCACATTTGGGGATATGAAAGAAGTGAAGTATCTGAGAAACACCTACCACACATGCATTAAACATAGAACTTCACACAAACTTCACACAGACAGTGAACCTGGAAAGGAATAGAAATTAATTTTATTTTATCTCATGAATATTATAGCAAAATGATGATGAAGGAAATGATGTTATGCTAGGATCTGTTGTACACACATAACCAATATCAAAAATGAGAAAGAGATTATCACTATCACTCATGTAGATAATATAGAAATGTTATGAGCTACTCTATGTTCACAAATTGTATAATTTACATGAAATGGACCAATTTTTTGAATGAAGCAAATTGGTAAAATCCATTAAGGAGAAGTAACTTGAATATCCTTATATCTTTTAATGAAATGAATCAAGAATTAGTGATCATCCTCCAAAGCAAATTCCACACCCACATGGTTTTAATCCTGAAGTCTACCAAGTATTTAAGCAAAAAGATCGTACTCATTCTCCACAGACTACTGCAGAACATAGAAACAGAAGAAACACTTTCTAATTTATTCTATGAGGTCAGAATAACTTTAATATCCAAATGGTATTCATTGCAGATATATGAAATTGGTTTCTCATCAATATAGTCCATTTTATCAGAAAGCTAAATAATGAAACTATACGTACTTATCAAATAATACAGAACAATCATTTGACAAAAATCTAACACTTATTCATTATAAAAACAGCAAATCTGAAATAGGTTAAAAGTGCAACTTTATAAACAACATGCATAAAAAAACCTACAGTTAATTTTATATTTAATTTTGAGAGACTAGATGCTATAAAATGTAGAGCAAAGTAAGGATATCTTCTCTCATAACGTTATTCAACATCATATTCGAAGTCCTTGCTAGTGCAATAAAAATAAGACATATCAATCAAAAAAGACTGATTGGAAAACAAGAAATAATATTTTCTATATTGCAGAGAACATGATTGTCATCGGAGAAAACCAAAGTTTCTACATAAAAAATAAATGGAAATTAAGAAGGGAGTATAAAGCATGACCATAATATACATGGTAAATATGAAAATTCCAATTTTTTAACCACCTTACTAGCTATGAACAACAGGAATTTAGAAATCTCTAATTAACTTTCTACATGAGTATCCCCAAATATGAAATACTTAGATATGAATTTTAAAAAATAGGTATAAGATTTATATATGGAAAACTAAGATAGTGAAAAAAGAAATCAAAGATCTAAACACTAGGGAAAGATAAGAAGAATCAATATGTTAAGATGTCAATTCTTTCAGACGATCTATAGATTCTCATTTAAAATGTCAGTAAATTATTTTGTATATATCAATAAGCTGATTCTCTAGTGCATGGAAAGACAAAAGATTTAGAACCATTGGCAGAGGAGAAAAGAAGAATTGTTGGAGGATTCTGATTACCGCATTTCAAAACTTACTGTTAATGCTGCCATGATAAAAGTTATGTGGTGTTGATTAAAGAATAGACCCTCAGATCAATAGAAGAGATATGCATAGACACACACAGGTAAAGCCAACTGATTTTTAACAAAGGTGCAAAGGCAGTTCAATAGAAAAAGGTAAGTCATTTCAATAAAAATTGTTAAAACAATTGAAATAGACAAACCTATAAACACACACTGTTAATAACATTCAAATTAAAAAAATGAATCATTAATACAAATGTGAAATTCAAAACTATAAAGCCTTTGTAAGCAAATATACCTGAACTTTTGTTTGTTCATGAGTTTTAGGTTTGCCCTCAAAAGTATGATCCATGAAAGAGTGAAAATGTTGGACTTTAGGTGAACACTGGTGGAGCAGCAGTTAAGTCATCTCCAAAGGAGAGGCTATGTACTCCTGGGTTCAAATTCCAGGCCCGGGGGAAGCAAGCAGTGTGAGCAACTGGATAAAAATAAAATAAAAATGCTTCTTCCTCCTCTCTCTTCCTGTCTGTCTGCCTAATCATTTTCATTCCTGACTGCATCATTTCTTTAAAAAAAAAAAAAAAAGTTGGATTTTATTCAAATTAAAAACTATTGTGTGAAACACACTAAGAAAATGAAAAAAACAAAACAAAACAAAACAAAAAACAGACCATAGCTGGGGAGAAAACATTTCCAAACACATATCTAATAAAGGATGGGTCTCAAAAATACAAATTTAAAATTCATCAGTAAGAAAAGAAACAACCAAAATAGAAAGTCCATTGGTAATTCACCCATAATTAAAAAAAATATATAGAAACCCATCTCTTATATTATTTGACTAAGTTTATGGAAGGTTATGGGAAAATGTTCAAAATAATAACAAAAAAATGTGATATAGACCAGCAGTTTACATGCAGAGTTGCCATGATTACTTGACAAACGTGTGATAAGCCCCACACATTTTCACAACACTTTTCTTTAGATACAGAATTGTATACTTGCGGAGTACAAATAGTAGAGAAAAAGATAGACAATGAGCTGTCTCTTTAAGATCAGTTATTCACACTTGGATTTATCTTCTTGTATCTGAAAAGACTGTCACTTGGTAACTCTGGATTGATTATAAGTCTAAATAATTAATAAGAAGTTGTCAGTTGTGTCGTGAAATGTTGGCATTTGTTAAATACTGAAGGTGGTTATAATTTGCATGATTTCTATCCCTCTAAGTATCTATTTACAAATCCAGTTTATGAATTCTGGATTGGCAACATCATCTTACAGACTCCAAGAAGTCCTACTTAATTGTCTGCAAACACATTTTAACGTGACTTTGCGTGGCTTCATTCAGTAAGACCTGCATGCACACGTTTTCACATTTTGTCCATTCATTTAAGGGCATATCATGCTAATTTCCAGGTATTAAGCATAGTAATTAAATAAGACTCAGAATTCAGTAGCATTCCTAGCAAATACATATCTCTTTACCGTTCTCCCCTTGTGGGTCATGTGTTGAAATAAAAAATAACTGGCAGTCAAATTTACTGGTATTGATCAAATTATTATATTACATGCAAACTACTATATTTTTAGAGGGCTTTGAATTAATTGACTCAGAAATAGCTATAAAATGATAGGTGTATCTATAAATCTTTATAATAAAAGTTCATATAACCAAAGTTGCACTTTCATCACAGCTTGCATAGGTAATGACTAATAAAGTCTATCTATGTCATTGCCCATGAATTTCACTCATTCAGCCTCCTTGTTCCAGTCTTACATGCATTGTCCTACTTTAATTATTCATGAAGTCTCTTTTGACATTCTCTTAACTGATATCTCTGTTTCATTCATACCCTCTTAAATATTTTCAATACACAAATGCCTAATGGTCTGAGTTAAATACATGCATGTCACTTATTTACTCACTGCTTTTAAAAGGAAATCTGTTTCTTACCATAACATCTAATTGCTCACCTGTATTAGTCTCATTTTAGAAGTGATACATTATTAACTTATTTATAAAAAAAGAAAAACTCAAAAGTAAGAGTACTCTTATTTCCCCATTAACAGATGAAGGAATTGGTATCAGTGGAGGTTAAGTCACTTGCTTCTGATTATAAAACGAGTTACTAAAATGGAGTGGATTCGAACTCAGTAATTCAGATACATAGCCTACATCCTTAATCATGCATCTCATTTACCCAGGGATTCTACAATATACTTCTCAATTTGGCTAATTGTTTTCCTATCTTGCTAAATGCAAATAGCAGAGACAATCAGACCGCAGCCTGCAGTTGGACGAAATCAGACTTATTAACTTGGCACAGCAGACGAAATCACCACAGAAGCAATAAAGAACACTATTCAGTGAGAGGGAGGATATTGCTTTACAAGATTTGGGATAAGGCTGAAGTATTTGGAGGAGAGTCTAGGCAAAATATGGATGGATTGGAAATTGATAGCTATTTAGAACACAGAATTAATAGAAACAGATTAATAGGAACTGGATTCTTGTAGGAGATGAAGGTGGTCTAAGAACTCTGTTTCTCGTGGAATAAATGGGAATATCAAAGAGGTCTTAGGGTGTCATTGGAGAGAAAGCAGCAGTCTCTCAAGGCAAGGCTGTCATGGCATTTCACATTTCTGTGACTTTGGAAGAATAATGTGGTCTTTAACCCATTCTTAAATCACCCAATATTTCTGTTTTGTGTACATAGAATATACTTTGTCAATAAAGCTTCTTCTCGACATGCTCTTCATTAATTTCTACTAATCCATTTAGGTACAATTCAATGATCACGCTATTAAAATTCTCTTGACCTGTCATTATGGTGTTGATCACTTCTACATGTATGTTATCTAAATATTAGTTTTTTTTCCTCTGTCTACAGGTAGGCATCTCCTATTAAATAGTAAGCCAATATAAAGCAGGAACACCTTTTTTTCTCTCTGTGGTGTTCCCTGCACTTTAGATTCACAATAATGCTCACTGAAAGGAATGCGTGAATACATGAATTTTAGCAAACAAACAAAAGTTTGATACTGACAGAACAAAAGTTTGCTATGTATCTGCTATGGGTGCTGACTTCAATGGCAATGTTGCGAAAGTGTCATTGGGTAGAATTTCATCACTTTCTACCAGGTTGACTAACATACAAAATGAGCCATAGTGCATTCTAATGACCGTGCAAATTATGGTTTTGTCACCCTATTTCTGCAAATTCACTGTTGTTTCACTTAATTTGTAAATTGTTTCCTACCTACCTCAAGCTGTAGTTTTTTGCATTTCTTTTTACCCCATAACAATTTCCTGGACTTCCAGTTGCCATGATCCTTTACATATGTCAATCAATACACAGTCAATTTTCCCTAATTAAGGAGATAAGGCTGCAACCTAGAACTATGTATACACCTGTCTTGACGAGTATATAGTTTAGAGATGATGTTAGGAAGCACGTTCCAAAATATAGCTTTATAGTTAACAGGAGAATTAGTACTAGACTTTTGCAATATAATTTTACTGTTCCTTGCCATTTCGCTACCCTACTTTTGCTTCATTTAGTAGTATAGGATCTTTTTAATTTATATTTGTGATCATTTCAATTTTATGCCATTTTCAGTATTGTATTTGGTAATACATTTCAAATGACAATAATCATATTCATGAAACACAAATGTATAATAATTTGATCTTTTATCTATCAGATGGATTAAATGTAGAGGAATCTCATGATTAATCTCATTTTAGAAGATGAGAGAAATAAGAAATATATGCTTAGTGGTTGTAGAAGATAATGGGACATGGAGCTTAATTTTAAATATTTATGAACCTGTACTATTCACTCTGCATGAGTATGTTGATATCTCAAACTGAATGTGTGAATAGAATTGAATAAAAATATCACTAGAGGGAATTAATTTTTCTCTAGTATGCATACCAAAAGGTGCTATGTCAGAACATGTAAAAAATATCACAGCGTATTTCAAAATCTCCATTACTAAATGTCCAAAATAAGCATACACATGTGCTATTTTGATTTGACAATGCATATCAACAGTTGGCATTGCTATTTTAAGTGAATTAGTTCTTATTTATGTGATTTTCTTACTACATGTTATTGGAAAATCATCAAAATAACAAACTTTGCGTGGTATTGTTAATATATTTCTGGTTAAGATAGTAAAGGTTCTCTTCTTAATCCTGATTGCCAGAATTTTCTGAGACAAAGAACAATGCATTGTACTTATGTTTACATTAGATGACTTCCAAGAACATAGTGATCTAGTTTCAAAGGGTTAAATGATGAACTTACTACTTTTTTTTATAAGAAAACAAAGTATAAGTGGAATTGAAGCATAGTGAAATTTGTACGGAAATTCACCAGCAATAAAAACTCATTAATAATAACTATGGTCATGGAAAGAACATGACCATTTAGTTTCTTCATTTTATTTTTGGGCCTATACTAACTAATGTACAAATTTTGTAAATTATAGGATTATATTTGAGTATCAGCTTTATCATCTATAAGTATGGGGCACTGTTATCTCCCTAAGTGTGTTTCTTTAGGAATTATGCAAACTTTAACTGAAATAGTTGATAGTCAGTCATAAGGCATGTATAAAAGACTGATATTCAAAATTTATAATATATTAGACGGAATGTTGGTAGGAAAATTTCTCACGAAGTTTCCTTAAAATTGAAGATAGGATTAATTGCCGATAATGTATTTACTTATTAGCACTTTGTGGAAATTTTCTTTGTAAGACCTAATGCAGTATATTTTATTTCTTCCTACTGGAAACATTAAATCGTTGGAAGGTAACTAGTTCATTGTATTAAACATTTTACTCCAAAAACATAGTAAGTTCATAGAACTTCAAGTGCTAAATAAATGGATGTTGAACTATACTAGAACGTGTAAGATGACTGACAAAATATTCTACCAAATTAAAATGTATATCTACATGTCTAGAAAATAAACTATATAAAATATCACTGTTTCTTTAGTATGTTATATTTTAATAATTGAAATGCAATTTTGCCCTTTTAAGATCTTAAACACATACTTGAAGAAAATTTATTAAATGCTTTTCAAATTTAAAGAATTGTTTTGTCTCTAAATTACAAACATTTAAAATATTTAAAAAAACTGATCACATGATTATTTGATAATATATGAAAAATAACTTTCTGACATCATTTGGATTATTTTTGAATAAGTGACCATTGTTCACCAAAACCTAATAAATATAATCAAATAATGCTGTGGCTTTAAATGTTAATCTTTCATTAAGAAATGACAAAAAAATACTTATACTTCTTTACATCAGTTAAATAATAATCTCCTCTAACTCAGTTATGGCTAATGATGATAGAAAGATCTCATATAAGCAAAAAAAAATTAGCACACTTTGTTTCTAGAATCTAATAAGTAGTTCCATAAAATACCTTGAAAACAATTTCAGTTTCCAGAATTAAATTTTATCATTATAATTTAATAAAACTTACTAATATTTATGACTTCATAGTATAGTTGGTACACTAACCTCTTAGTCAATAAGCATTCTAGCTCAGTGGGAAAACACAAATACATCAAATCTTCCTGGTGCATAGAACTTAGTAGACACATAGTCTAATGTTAATTTTAACATTGCAACATGATTATACCAATAGCATAAAACATGCAATGAACCACATGCCTGAAATCTTACTAAACTTTACGTACCTATATTTAAATTTGGAAGTTGAATAAAAAACAGCATTTGCTACTGACCCCTGAACCATTCTATAGAATGCAGTTTCTATGATTGAAATTCATTAAAATAATATCTAGTGATGACCTGAAAAGTCTCAACACAAACATAATTACTGTAATCAATAAAAAATTAGCCGAAAATTCAGTTTCTAATACATAATGTATTCTATACTAGAGTTATTTTGAAGTTACTTGAAAATTTTTATTGATAAGTAGTTCTAATTACTGAAATCTCTGTGAAATTCTCTTTTCTAATCTATAAAGTGGCTGCATTAGGACATACAATATAGGATTGTGGGAGGATTTAAAGGGCTTGACAAAACAGCTTTAGAAATTCATGACACATATATGGGATCCTCATTTTATAGCCTGTATCTAAGAGAGTAAAGGCAGTAACTATTCACACGGAGAGAAAACCAAATTTTCACCAATAATCTGACCCCAGCTACTTCATTCAATGTCAACTTAGTTTCTATTAAATTTCAGGCAAACATTTCACACGTATCACACATAGTATTTTGAGAGACATAATAATTCAAAGAAAACAGATTAAAATAAATTACATTTACAAATTTATTTCCAGTCATCTGTTTTATTTTCAGAATTGCCTTTGATAATTAAAACACTTGAGATAAAGTCTTTTTAAAAAATCAGTAAGATAAAATTCCAGATATTAGCAACCTAGCACAAGCAATGAAAGATCACAGTTGATAATTGTTAAAAAAGTCTGGATTCATTTCTAAGATTCTAGTATTAATGATGAAAAACAGAGCCGAGGACATGAAAATGAAGTTCCTGGTGATCTGGACTGTGGGTGTTGAATCACAGCTGTACCACTCCTTTAATGACTCTAGCTGTGTTGCTTGAATTATCTTCTCAGTCTACCCAACTAGTATGCTGGCATTGAGAAAACAGAACAAAACAAACAGACACATAATGACAAAAATTGCAACTCACAGCTAACTATTTTGAGGATCAAATATAATCTTTACAAAGCATGTGTCTGTAATAAAATGAACACAATAAATATTAAGTTAGTATTTATTTGACAGGTGTCATTGTGTAAGTTACCTATATTACTTTCTAAGTTTCACTTTTCTTGAAATCCAATGGAGTTTTTGTGGAGCGTGACTCCTGACTTATGTTCCATAAGAAAGAACTGACATTTGTCACTTCACCTTTTGCTTTAGGAGAACAGAAAGGATCTTCAAACAACAAATATCCATATTATACATTCCACTAAGACAGGATGGAAAGTTTTTTGTATGAAAGCTCCCCTCACATTGTAAAAGCAAAACACATACACACAAGAATTAAATAGCAACATGAATGTTTCATAAAATACATATGACATGAGACACATTAGTAAAATTTATTTTCAATTATTATTAAAAATAAATGTCTATTCTCATGTAGAGTAAATTCATTATAAATTGAAAATAATAGGCATGGTTCTATAGAGAATTTTGTATCCAAAAATGAAGCAAAGTTATTTATATATATTAATCTTTTATATGAAAATTCTTAATTTATCAAATATGTATTCATCAATAATTGAAGAGACAGAAAATGAAATTACGAGTGAAAATACCGGAGGGGATTGAATTTCAAGAGTGAACCTGAGGTAGGGATGATCTCCTGAATTCTGGAGATGAATGAATTAAGCAAATATAAACTTTTTATAATTATTTTTTTAAGTAGGCATCTACTAAACCACAATATTCAGGACAACAAATAATTGAGTAAACCTATCATGATTTCAAATAATTAAACCACTGACTACTTATTCTAAACAGGTACATTTTTAAATAATATAATCAATTGCACATAGACCAAAAATGAGGGTTTCAAATCTGATCCTATTTGAAAATCCTATTCTATAAAGTTCTTTAATAGATTCCTTCTAGTTTGATTGTTTAAGCTTCAAAGACATATTTATTAAAAACCCGTAAGCTTCTCTCTTTTCCTTGCCATCTTATAGTTTCCCTCCCTCCAACCTTATTGAGTTTTTTATTGCCCTCCTTCTGACCTCATCCATTTCAGTGAGTTGTATCTGAAAAATCATTCATAACAAAAATTTAATAAGCAAATAAATATGCTTCTGGAGACTGAAAAACATCATTCTGGGTGTATTGTCAATTATAGTTTCCAGGGTTGAAAAATCTTTTAAAAGCAAATTTCTAAAATATGCTTTCAGACTGTGTTCTTTCATAGCATATAATTCAAATGATATTTTCTGAATAAATGAAGGGATTAAACGTTAGCCGATTTTAAAAGTCATCTTATGAAAGTAGTACTGTGATGGATAAGAAGTCTATTGAAGTTAAATATTTTTCTCATGTACAAAATAATATTTTATAACTAGTGCTTTGGAAAAGATTCTCATTTTCAAGACATCAGGATTTTCATTGCATTTGTATATGTGAAAATTTAAAATATAGACACTTGTATATGTCTATGTGTCTTATTTTAAGTAAGACAATATCTCTTAATGACTTATTCGTGAGTTTGATAGATCTTGGATGAAATTTGTTTTAAACTTTTGCAAATATATAACACAATGGGAGTGATCAAGATAAAATTCCACCCCCAATTCTTTCATTTATAAATCATGAGGCTGCCAATAAGAGTCAAAAAGTGCCTTTAATCATCCTTAAATATATGTAACATATATAATATATTATATATAATGCATATATATACACACTCAAGATATGTAATTAACTGGTCTTTCTACTTGTCATGGCTTTAATTTTTTTTTCATGTAAAGTTTTGCAATTTTAATTTCTATGAGAAGCAGTTTTTTAATTAAATATACAAGAGGGCAGGGATGTTTGTTTTGTTCAATGATGAATCTTCCAAGCCCAGATAATGCTTGGCACACCACGTACCTCAGCAAATACAAGTTGAATGATTCAATTAACAGAACATGAAATACCTTGGTCACCTCTGAGATCTACAAAATAATTAATTTTCAGAAAAATTTGAAGAAGAAGAGAGTAGTGATCACCACTGCATTTAAATATTGCAGAATTCTTTCTAATCTACTAACAATGAAGAAATTTATGATTTTCCCTAGAGTGCCTGGGAAGGGTTTAGTTCCAATTTTTATTGGGAATTTAAGAATTGAAAGAAAAACTAGATGGTGTTAAAAAAAAAAGCTAAAACTCTTGCAAATATTTTTAATTAATTATATTCAGAGACTGACCATTTGTTATAACATTGTACAGCTTTAAGGTATTCATCATTGTAAATAAACATCTGAATGTGATATACTATATTAAGTTCACCACCTCCATTCCAGTTAAGTCTAAAGCATAAATATTCCTATATTTTTTAATTTTGCTTGAATTAAAATATAAAATATTTTTGAAAAGTTTAAAGTTTTAAGACCTTTGAGCAGGTCTTTGATTAATATGTTTGACATCTTGACTCTAAGACCAAGTTGAGATTAAAGCATGCATAATCATAATTTAAGAATAATATCACACTATTTGTTGGCATTTATAGAATGGGAAAAATACAAATATGAAGTATAAAGTGAAAATCAATTAACACCAGAAATAAATAAATAGAAATCGCTGATTATTGTGTGTGAAGAGAATTCTCAAAACAATACTACTGGCATAAATCTATAAAGCTTTCATGATGAATTGAACACACTTGTTTTACTCATATTTAAAACATGTTCAGGAACAACAAAGTCAAGTTTGCAGTGATCATGTTGGTAGTAAATTCTGGACTTCCGGAATTTATACAATAGGAACCAGACTTCTATCTGGATATCTGGACAAACATGTATATGCATGAATGCAGGTATGTATGTATGTTTCCTTTCTCTACCCTGATGATGGTTGCTAAGTTCATTCATGCTTTTAGCATAAACAAATTCAAGGCTTAAGAAGAAACAATACTTCCTGAGAGAATGCATTTATACGCATAGTGAGCTTAGAGAGATAAACTTAAAGATAATTACATCCTATGAATTGATGATTTCTAAATATTTTAGGTCCTTGAATAGAAGAAAAACCTAACTGATATGTTTATATTTGATATATTATTTTAAATAAACAGATCTTTTGTGATTTAGCAGAACAGATTGAAAGAGGGAATGACCAGAGCCCAAAAAGTTAAATATTAGAGAATCAAACTAATCCATAATTCCAAGCAATCCATTTTGGTTCCACTTGGTTTGGGTAAATATGCAATTCTAAAAGGCAAATAGTAGCTAGTAGCCTGATAAAAGAAATAATAAGGCTAAATATATTTAGTGAATACTGAGTCACTTTTTTAGGTGAAATGCAAGGTAATTTCTTGCAAGCTTATGGTCACAACATTTTATTTAACCAATCAATAAATAATCTTGTTTTATGTGTGTTTCTGTTGAAAAATATTTAACTTAATACAGAGTTCTCACAAATAATTAATTGGTTGCAATGTTTCTTTATAATAGTAAATCAGTCCATTTTTTCTCTGAACATTTTCCTGACCCTAGATAATATAGTCAACTTTTTTTTTTTTCATTTTTAGTTTTATAGCAATGCTGTCCACTATCCTTTAGAAATTGGTTATTATCTCATAAATCCACAAATTTAACCTCTTTCTGTCTGTTCCATAGCTTTATAGTACACTATAAATATTCATTTGTAACTCTCCAGAGCAGATGAAGGAGTACCAATTAGCAAATTTCCTCTTTTTTCCCATTGGATGGAATATGTTGCTTATTCATTAATGTAGAACTCACAGCCAAGAGCACTATAAATACATGCTGATCTAAACTATGTATTTTTTCCATAAAGCACATGAATGCCATCATGTGCTTAGAAACATTAGACAGTATATTAACCCATGCCTAGGAGGCATTTTGAACAGCAAAATTATCAACAAATAGCACAAAAACGCAAAACACATGACAAGAGATTATGAAAAGGATACAAATTATAGGGTGAGAACTGAAACAAGAAGGAAAAAGGTCAACTCCTTAGGTGCAAGGACTTTGAGTGACTCAAATTTTTGCAACTCATGAGCTTGTCCTCAAAAGACTATATAAGCGACTTGAGAATTGATTTGGGGATTAGAAATAAATTTTAGTTAGTAGGTAGATTTACAAATATGGAATCCACAAATAATGAAGATTGACTGTATATAAAAGAAGGTTGACTAAGATACATAACAACATTGCCAAGTTCCTTTCATTCATAAATGCCTGTTTAGACTTTATATTATTTTGCAAATTTTAGGAAGAGATACTTTTTGTCAGTATTAAGACATCATCAGCATAGATTTGAGTTATTAGTTATCTTGATTTTTTGTCAATCTTGTCTTTGATTTATGAATGCCAGATGTAATTTGTTGTGGATTACTTAGCAAACTACTTCGTTATGATTGGTATGTACAGAAAGCATGTTTTTACTGTAATTTTCCAGTACTTAGAATGTGAGACACTTATGTATTACAATTCACAAATGAATAACATCCTACTTTTTTGTATGTAGTGACATTCTATTTCTTACTTACTCTGAAATAGTGCTATTTTAAGAACTAGGAAGTTAATCATTAGCACAATATATAGAATTGATAAATTACAGAGCATTATTTCAAGGTATCAATTTAAATACACATACTTGTCTATATTACAAAGTGACTATATATTGCAAGCACCTTACTTAGTTCGCTGCAGTCCACAGATATCCCCAAGTCCTGAATTTGTGACACAATGTCACGGGGCACAGCCAAGATGAGTTAAATAGTATAAATAAAATAATTCTTCCTCCTCTCTCTTCCTGTCTGCCTGTTTCTGGTCTGCCTTCATTTCTGCCTGTACCTTTCCTTAAAAAAAGAAAAAGAATATAGAAAAGCTGACAGACATCAGAAAGAATAAGAAAGCTGGAAAGAGTAGCTGCCTTTTATTTTATACTGAACCTATTTTACATACTAAATACTATAGATTGAGGATATTTTAAGTATTTTGGAAATATTAACTCAGTATTTACTGAAAGTTTAAAAAACTACTTGTCCAGCTTCACAGATCTAGGGGTTGGTAGTGTCCGGGCTCCAGTCCAATGTACCAAAAAAATTAGGGCAAATCCTTTATAATGTGGTTTCAAAGTCAGTTGGTTATCATTTGAATGAGAAAAAACAAAACAAAACAAAACATTCCTCCCTGGAGTCACTGTTAAATTTGCCTGTCTGAGGGGGATTTCTCAGAGTACTCCATTTTTCTCCTCCATCTCAAAAATGTGCAAGCGAGTTTCATCAGTGTATCTACATTGTCTCTTTTGTCTGAGTGAAGATGTTTGTATGCAAGTGTGCCCTGGAAGGGAAGGGTGTGCTGTCCAGGGGTAGTTTCCACCTTGGTCACTGAGTTGCCTGGACAAGCTGTGGTCACCCTCAACCCTGAACTGGAATATATGTGTTGGAAATAATTAATGAACAAATTCAAATTATTCCCTGAAGTTAAAAGTGTATGAGCTTCATTTATAAGCTTGGAGATTGTTTAAGACCATAAATACACTGTAGGTACTTAACTCTTATTTATATCAATTAGCCCACAGTAAAATTGGTTTCCGTATAGTTGTTTCACTTAAAGTCGCAGTTTCCAATAGTCTATGATAAGTGAGAACTTCCTGTGTGTCATTACATGAGGCCGGCCGGCATTGAGCATTGACTTTCAATTCTGGATTTCTTCTCCTGTGTTCTGCTTAAGCTCTCCCAAATTCCAGAAAACAGCTATCCTGTTATTAAAGGATTTTAATTAAATCAAAGTAAAAATTGTATTTACTTATAAAAAAGGAGATGATATCTCTCCTTCCACCATGAAAAGAAACCATATTTTGCAAAATGTGGACATGTAACACCATTTGATAATGTTAATGGATTCTCACAATTGAAATTTCTAGAAACTCAACTGCGTGATTTGTTTAGAAATATTTATTTTGTACAAGTTTAAAAGGCAGCTACATTTCATAACTGCTTCCTAAGAGAGATAAAATTCACTGAAAACAATATATGGATGCATGTGCTTATTATAGTCTAAATCTAAAATACTTGTCTTTCTGAATCTTGAAATCCTAGGTTAACTTATTCTATGTTTTTAAAGGGAATTAATTTTGGAATGCTTTTTAGGATAGCATTGAAAACAGTATCTTCCATAAAATATTAACTGGAAATTAACATAATTTTCTTTAATAAGGAGTATGGAAAACTTTTGTAAAATAAGAAATCTTTTGAACAGCTTGCTGTATTTCGTGTACTAATTATATTTGTGTTGCAAAAAAGTGAGTAGTATAGCAAAACAATTGAATTAGTTGCATTATAATACCCTTAGGCAAAAGCCAATTTGTAGTTCAGTGATGTTTTTTTTCCTACACTGCTTAATAAACAGTGTGCACAACCAATATTAATGTTTAGTGTTTCTGAAGGCTGAAATCAAATACGTATTCCAAGAGCTTTAAATCCATTAAATTTTCTTCCCCAATAAAATCCCTTAGTAGAAAATATATCTTGTAGTACATAAAATATTTAGTGAATTGATTCATTAATTAGAAATATCTAATATTTCTTGATTTGTGATAAAGCCAGAGCTATGGAATCCGATATACGTGAAGCTCATTAAAGCTCAAAAATTGCTTTTATCTAAACTGTTTATGGGCACACTGTCAAAAGCCTCTTACCATCTGAAGGCAGTTCTGAATACAAATTTGCAATTCAGTTCTATCAGTGCAATTTATACTTTCAAGATTTTTGTCCAAAAACACAGGGATAAACAACCATTTAGTTCCTTTGCTTTCCCGGCTCTTTACACTCTACCTTTGAATACTGATTTACCCCAGATGAGTCTTCAAAATCAACTTCAAAATTAGCTTAAGATGGATGTTACAACCTTGGCAAAATAACACACTAATTTTCTCTCTTTTCATTCTCTTTACCCCTTAACTGCAGAATCTATTAAATTTATATACCCAAATTTCAATTTTGCTATTTCAAGCATTCAAAAATCTTGTGTTTAAGTTCACTTTCCTCTCCATTTCAGGTGTTAAGGCTATTTGGTATGTATAATATTACTACAGAGGGTGCCTCAACTACATACTCTCTTACTTCCCTGATAATCTCATTCTACTAGAGTGGTCAAAAGAAATTGCTTTCAAGTAACCAAAACCTAGCTGATGTAGCTTAGCCAAAGCAAAGTGAGGAAGACAGAAAATGAGGAAGATTGTTTCTTCTGATTAACACTTTTTCAAGACCACAGAATAATCTGCGAATTATTTATTAAATATACAGAAAAAAATTTTGGAACAGTTAAAATTTCTTAAACTTGTATATGTTTTCTTTCCTTTTAAATGTATAATTTCCTTCTCTAACAACTTGTTTTCCCTAAACATGTGTTCTATTTCTTCTTAGTGATCATTCTTTTTCAGAATGAATTGCTTATTTGGAGGTTATTATTATTTCCCCCCCATATCAGTTCAAATGACTTTAGGTGTGATTTTTGATATATACTCCTTGCCCTAGTGAATTTCAATTTGTTCCATATTATAATCATCCCATTTTCTTGGCTGTACCCCACAACCAATGAATCAGAATCTCTATTTCTTGATAGGGGTAGATGAGGGGAACTTGTTGCATAATTTTGTTTTAACTCCCCAGGTGACTACACCATGCAGCAATAGTTTCTAAACTAGCTCCTTATGTAGTCACAACCCCATAAGTAATAAAAGGCAAATCATCTCTCCAGAGAATCATTATTGTCAAAGAAAGTCTACTATTAGCTTACTACGGACAGACTTGGAAGAAACGTTCCTATACTTAGGGCTCAGCCTCAGTGTTTAGGAGAAACATGAACACACTTTCAACTTTCCATATTTTTATGTTTGTTGTTACTCTCAGTTTTTTGTTTTGTTTTGTTTTTGAGTACTTTTGAGATGTTTAGATTCAGTATTCTAAAGTAGGGTCCAATATTCACCTATTTGAATACTTAGATCTCTTCTGATCAATATTTCAAAGAATCTCCCACTTCTTGAGACCCATATATGTTTTCTTTTATACTCTTCTATGGAAATTCATGTAGACCTTCTAGATCCATAGCACCCTGAACTCTTTTTTTTTTTTTTTTTTAAGGAAAGGTGTAGGCAGGATTGAATGTGAGCAGGCAGGCAGGAAGAGAGCGTAAGAACCTTGAAACATTTTATTTTATTCTTATTTAATTGTTCACACTGGTTGTTTTTCTCTCAGATGCAGCACTGGAACCTAAGGTATGTGGTCTACACTCATTTGGAGGCAGTTGATCTACCATTACTCCACCAGTGCATGCCCATATCTCATTTTATCAATTTCTCAAAGGTTTTATATCCATTAATATGGAACGTGATATATTTCAAAGATAGTAGAATGAAAGGAAATTAAGTTAATTTCATCATTTACTTGGAATCCATTTCTTTTTTAAAGTTTAGTGTATTAAATTAATATGTGTGTATGTGTATACCATACACACATACCTAAATTTTGATATATTTAAAAAATGTCTTGCCCATAAATCCAAAAGCAAATATGCAAATCACTCATTTTATGGAAGTCAATGCATTTTTTTAATAATATAGTTCAATTTAATCATCTCTAGTCTAATTATATGCCTCATGGTGAAGAATACATGGCTGTATATGGCATATAATTTTTTTTTAGAAAATTCCTTCTTTTATTTGTGAAGTTTTCATATTAAAGCTTATATAGATATTCATTTGGTCAATTTATGCATGTAAATACTTAAAGTATTGTCTAGGTAACCTATAAGATGTTTTAGATAGATGTTTTAGATATATATCAAGTATCATGATAATTTTTGACCTGTTTTGCAAATTTTAAAAACATTGTACCTAATATAGTAATACTAATAAAAGTATGCCTGTAAATGCCTTAACTCAAAGAAGCAAAGAAGTAGAATGAATTCGTCTTAATTGATAGGAACAATAGAGTACGTTCCAGAGCTGTTGAAAAGGAATGATCAGGCATGAACATATATCATGTAAGTTGTGGACAGTTCCCTGGTTTACTGGACATTAAACAGTAATGTGGGTATTAGAATAATGTAATTTAGCTGATAAAGTTTCAGCTTGAAATATATATTAGTAAGTGCGTTAAAAATAGGTAAACAAAAATAAGCTCTTATAAAAAAATGAATGCAATGTTGTCAGCTACCAAATCCCAAAATCATAGGCAACCCAAAACTGTAGAATTATTTTTCTTTGATTAAAAAGGAATAGAGTATAAATTTATTTGTCAGTAATTTAATTGCTGACCATTGCATTTATATAATATCTCACTTATTAAGAATTAAAATTAAATAAGTATTCTACATAAGGGCTTTTCATATTTTCATATTCTTGAATGAGATTCAAGGCAAAAATTTTGAGGAACACCATTTTGGCTCAGGAGGCTAATATGGCTGAAATTCAGGCCATGTAAATTCTACAGAGTTGAGTTTTTGACCCAGGGCCAGGTAGACAGATAGGTAAACAGATAGACAGATAGAGCCATCCATCCATCCACCCATACATACACACATACATACACACATGCCTATATACACATATATGTATACATACAGACCTATTTACATACATAAATATTTGAAAACTTTTGAATCTCTGGCATTGGGTAAAAATATAGTAGTCTTTTATATTTTTTATATATTTTTTGAAGAGTTATTCTATTGTTCTTATACATCTTCCTTAAAATAATCTATGTATTTTCAGAGTTGATCTTCAGTGCCTAATTGTTCCAAATTAACAACAGAAAATTGATTTATCTTTTATATTATTTATCCCTTAATAAAATTGATATTTATAATCTAGATATTTTTAGTTGAAAGTCTAAGGTGTTATTTTCACATTTTTATCTGAATCAGCATTCTTTAGTTATCATATCTAATTATCTACAGGATTAACTCCACCTCAGTGACTTAAAGTATCAAATATTTTTAATACTTCAGGTACCCTAAAATGCAAGAAATAATATAACACATATATTCTGGAATCAGATTATTAACATACTAATACCTTTTAAAATTTATAATTCTGTCAGGGACTATTAAGTGACAGACAACAGACAAGTTACTATTGTACCTAGAATATTGAAATTATTTCCTAAAATTAGATATATCCCATGGAAATGGAAGACTGAAAATTTTCTTCTCAATTATTTTGCTGCCAAAATATGATTTATGGACTTAGAAGTGCTAAACTGTAGCAGTTATAGTTTATTAGCTTATTAGTAATATACCATATATACATAAATGTATGCAAATAAAAATACATGAATGCCAGAATATATTTAGAAGATAATTTAGGATGATGAATACCGTGAAAAATTGTCTTTAGGATAGTAATTTTGTTTGAAATAAGCATAAATTTTATAGGAAATAAAAGAAACTGCTAGCAGTTACCAGCAGAGAAAATAAAGTTGACCGCATTTGCATTTTAGAGACATTATCTTACTGGAAGTGTAACAGGATTCCTGGAGTCTGGAATACTGGAGAACAGAACATCTATTCACAACCTTTTCTAGCTTTGCTGGCAAGAAAGAAGAAAGGCATACAATAAGAGAAGAATGGCAGTGAACAAGGGAGGATTTCAAGTTGTATTTATCTTTTCACAACTACAGTTAAGAACACTTGAGTTTGGAAGAATGAGAGAGAGTAGAAATAAATTGTTTGGCTAAGTTGTTCTATTGATTGGAAGAATATTAGCCATGAGATGTAATGAATTTGAGTGTTATTTACTACATAAAGCATTGAAGTATTTACTATAGTTTCCATGCTTTTTTAAGATGTTTTATATTTTAGTAGATAATTTAAAATAGTCTAAGTCTTATTCAAGCAGAGACTCATTTTATTATACACACACAGTGATTGAATTCTGATGGAAGGCAAATAAAATATAGACACTGCATGAACAGTAAAATAGTTTTCTTGATTGTCAAAAATCCTGACCTCATATGGTTATAATCTTATATCCATTCTCTTGAAGTTTCTCTAATGAAAAAAAATTCCGTACTTCCTATCACTGTGAAAGGTCCTAGTTGAGCAAGGTATTTTCGACAGCCTTCAAATCCTGGTTATTATCTGCTAATCTCTTCCTAAATTAGAAACCTGATCCAATTCACTATCTTTTACATACTTTATTCTAGATTAATAAATTGCTTGTCTTTTATCATGTTACCCTCAAAATCAGTTCCTATAATGCATTAGCTAATATGCTAGGGAAAGTCTACATTTTAAAATCTGCTCTTAAATATGCACCTTACACAGTAGAATATAAAAGAATTTGATACATTTTTTGTCATTTTCTTCACTTGTGAAAAATGTATACATAAATAAATTCTCACATTGTATATTCTCATGCAGTCAATATTGGATCAAGATATTTTCTTCAACTCTGGAAAGTTCTTTAGCCTTCCTGTCTGATATATTTACTGCTCCTACCTCAATTTAAGATTAGCCACCATTGTGCATACTGTCATCTGAGGTGAATTTTGCTTGTTCTGAATTCTATGTAAATGCAATCATACTGCTTTGCTTTTTTTGTGTCTGATAATTTTATTACTATATGTATGGGAGCTTCATCCATATCATGACAATGAAATTGTCTGTCTTTTGTATATAGACATCTTGGTTGGTTAAAGTTTGGTTAGCAAATATATAGTAACATGACTCGTGATCTTGTATTTTGATATCTTGTTATATTCATTTATGAGGACAAAATAGCAGAAGAAGAAGAATCACAGTAACAAGTTCAGATGTAAAGAATAGAGTCTGAAATTTGAAAGAACTAATGTATGAGAAAGGTAATATTATGGAAGACAAATAGGACTAATCCATTACATCTATTTTGCAGAATACCTTCCAGTAACAGATGAAAGAGAATAAAATGAAGCCTCAATGAAAACTAAATGTGTTAAAAAGTCTATTTAATGAAGAAAAGAATGGATCCTCAAAGTAGACTCCAGATGAACTCAACAGAAATGACAAAGAAAGAATACATTGCCAAGGAACTCAATTGTTATTATAGAATAATAATTTAAATCTCTAAAGATCTAACAGAATTATGTAAGTACATAATGCATTGGGTAATTAAATTGACTTCAAAATTTTATACAACATATTTATAATAAAAACAAATAAAAAGTCATCAAATATCTATGAAAAATACTTTAATTTCAATCATCTATGAAAATTAAAATATTTTCAATATTACTTTTTAAATGTTCTTAAAATACTCTACAGACATGCATTACATAAGGGTGAAGCTTCCATTCTCTAAACAATTTTATAAAATAAATTTTGAAAAGAGCAATGAGTTTGTCAAGGGATGACTGAGATTATAGAAAAAGAATAGTGAGCTTAGAGTTCTCTAAGTGTTATTAGATCATGTTCCATTCCAAGGGTGGGTTTGCTGAATGAAAGTAGATCAACCGTTGCAATAACCAAGAGATCCTATCCAGCCAACCTCTTAGTCTATGATCAATAAAATTGCCACGGTATACACATTATCTATTCATTTTTTTCCACTAAATCTTCACCCTACAACATATGGTGTGTATTTGCCTTTTGTGTGTTGATGGTGAAAGGAAAAACAAAACAAAACTTACGCCAGTTATCAGACAAAACCAGCAGACACAGTTGACAATTTTCCATTAAAATGTCCAGGAGTAAATTGCTACCACACAACACACTGTATCCTAAGTGTTTATATAAAGTTTTGTTCTTAGCACTGCAAAACATTTGAACCGTTTTGATTGTGTGCATAATATAGAACAGACAGGTAATTTAATTTTCTTATGATGTATCCAATTTAATCAATAAAATATATTAAATATATCCTTATTGATAAGACATTGCAATATCTGTTTTATAACAAAATCCTCATAAACTCACATGTGTTCTGAAACTTGTATTATGTTTATTACTAAATTTTTAAATGGATTTTCAAAATGGTAAGGAAAATCTATCCTACTGCTTGTTTTCAATGAAAAGGATAAAGCAAATGTTTCAGACTGAAGCAAATTCTCTCATAAACTTTTTATTTTATTGTGTTACTACAATACTTCATTTGAAGACCCTATCTACACTGAGATATGTCACTCTTAAGAAGATCAGATAAAGTACAGATTTAATCAGAGAAATTATGAAGATAGAGAATCTTATAGATAATGGATTTTTTCACAGAATCTTATGACAATGTTACTGAATGATGTCATTCCTCTTTGTTCCACTCTTCTGACATGCAGAAATGTAGCTCATCTCTTGTGGCATTAGGGCATTAACCAATGTCCTCACTCTATCTGCTATGAAAGGAATTTCTGGTTCAATTTATAACTGGTTCCATTGCTTTAAATCTCAATGTATTTGTCTTATTTTCTTGAACTTATCAAGTGTCAGGGACAATGTGAGCCCTCTAAGATCCATGCATGTCTCCAGTTTGATCCCGAACTTTGTTTCATCCTCACAAATCCATTAAATTACCTTGCAATGGAGCAATCTCAAGGAACATATCTAGATTTTTTCATTCAAAGATAATTCCATGTCTCTGCTTCTCTCCCCAAATAATGTATCATGTAAGAAATTCTGGATTGCATCAGTATTTTGTTCAGGCCATAAGAAAACAAGGGACATTATTAACTATGATATCACAGGGAGATAAGGAGGTTTAAGTGCCTGTGAGACACTTTTCTCCAAATGGGAAGTAGAACAGCAAATCCTCTGCTCTTCACTGTCTCTCTACCCCAAAATAACAGGTTTATTGTACTTCCTCACATTTTTCTCCTCAACCAAGCTGGATCCCCAATGAGTAGAAATATTAGAGATTTAGAATACCTCTATCCTGTCTTTCCAAATGTTTCATCTCCAAGAGCTCCGACAGAAAGACATTCCATCGCCCCATTTTTGCTCCTCATCATTCCTTCCTCCTTCCTAAGTGATATCTGCCTAATTGTTACCTTGGACAATAATGACCAAAGAGTACAAGGACAGTTTACTAAGATAAGGAATGCAGTTGGCAACTTTTCATAAACAAATTCTCACATGAAAATAACAATCTCAATACTTTTCTAAAATGATTGGTTTGCAATGACAAGCAATTTGCAAACAGCAATTTGAAAGAGCTGTTTACACTTCTTCATGGGTAAACTTTTCTTTCTTTTTCATTCTCTAGTTTCCCATTAGACTTCTGTTTTTAAATTGTATATTCCTTTTACATCTGGATATCTTAGTTAATCATTCAGATGAAAGCCTTAAGAATTAATACAGGCTTTCCCTGGTGGAGCAATAGTTAGGTCATGTACCTCTGAAGGAGCAAGTCACATGCCCCTGGGTACAAGTCCAGGAACCAGGTAGAGTAGAAGTATCCCTCCAAAGCAGAGAGGGGAGGATACAAGGACAGGAGGGCTGCAGGAAGGGTTAGAGCTTCTGAATTGCTGCAAAGTGGTGGGACTCTCTGAAATCAGACAAGTAGTTGTGACACCAGATGTGGACAAAGGCTGCTCCTCCTTAGACTATATTCCTGTGTGTGTTCTTGCTTTGTGTGCATTTCTAGACGGTTCCATTCAGTTAAGTACAGTTTTCTACATTCAACCAGTACTTCTCATAGATGAAATCGTGCATTAGCGTACAAAGTCCATTACACTCAAATTTTCCCCTGGTATACCAATTGCTTGGAAACAAAATCAGTTTTCTTAAAAAGTGTTATAGCTGAACTGAGTATACTTATTTCTCATTTTTAAAAAGTATGGAGAAAAGAATATCAGTATTCTGGTAAAAAATCACCATTGCAAAGTGTAAGGATATTATGAGTGAGTATTAACTCAAAGTGCCTTCTTCTGATAGCACAAAGGATCTAATAGGACCTCTACTGAAATCAGGAGCCCATTTCAAAGCAATACTGTATAGAGACAGAGATGGAGAAGTCAATCACACTTTATGAGACAAAATTATGTCACACTTTCTTATTCGGCTATAATAATAAAAAGAAAGTATGTTAGAAAGAAATTATATACAATATTAAGTATGTCAATAAGTTACACTTAAGACCCAGCTCCATTGTTTTCTTAAACAATTATTCATTTATCCAAACTGATTTTCTCAGTGATGAACATGTATAGAGAAATGTATTCATCTCTGCAGCTCATAGTTTTACAAAATATAGAAAAAACATCAAATTGCTGATCATTTTAATTTGTTAACTCAAAGATATTAATAAGTCAGTGTCTATGATATAACATTTATAAGAGGAAATTAAAAGACAATGAAACTTAATCTAATACCCTGACACACAATTTTAGTTCTAGCCACCATCAGCATTAACTGAAACCTAAGAAATTGATCGTCAATATTCGCTTCTTTGCACACAATTAGTCAGAGTCCTTTTCTTCTACCATGGTGCCCACTTGCCCTCAAACAGCCTATGTGGTTGATGATTATGCTGGTCTGCTGAGATTATCCAAGTGTGAAACTTGCTGTTTCAGTAAGCAATCGCTGTGGAGGGGAAAAAAATTGACACTTGTTCCTTTGGGTGACACCATGTACATTTCACTTCAGTTTCAATTTCATTTGGATCTGCATGAGTTTCAAACCAGGTGAAAAATCATTTCATTATGGCCCAGCAGGGACACAAAATAATTTCACCAAAGCCTAGCTGGTTTGAAAAATGAGATGACTGAAAATCAGGTAGGTTTTACATGTTGGCAGCTTTGGAAATCAAAGCTTTACACATCTCCAATTACATTTAAATTAAGATTCACAGTGAAGGTCACCAGTGGTACCTAACATTAATGATTACACCAAAATCCTGGAACTATATGAACCTTTTGTCAACAGAACTGATTTGCAGTGTTATTTTCCATCAGTCTCACCTGGTGGGAATTAATGCACAGGGTGGCGTCGATGGTCTACTTTTCTCCTCTGGACCTTACAACTCTGAGAGTATAATCCACCATTTGCCAACTCACTTAAAAATACACTTCTTTGCATGTCCAATGTTTTCATGCCTATCTCCTACATTTAATGAAACATAGATAGCCATGAGATTCCAATTGCTTTACTTGTTTAATAAGGTTTAATGAGTGACCATAGTCCTTGAAACAAATAGCCTTTTGCTTTTTCTTCCTTGCTACTGTTTTTCATATTTGATACTTTCAAATGAAATGAAAGTTTATGAAACTTGAAAAGCATGTGAAAATTAGGGTGCCAAGATTAAATACATATTTATGGTGAATACACCATTAATACACATTTCTATACACTATTAAATTCCCATTAGCTTTAAAAGGACTAAATAAGGTTACTTAAATTGACCTACCTCCCCTCTCTTTTGGAGTTAGCTGTAAATACATGCTACTTTTTTGAATCCTGCAGTAAGTGTAATTGCTAGTTTGATTTAGATTTCCTGAAAGTATTAAAATTAAAATGGGGTGGGGGAAATTACAACTATACTTCTTATTCAATTTATTCTAAATTCATATAAATCTCAGAAAAAAAAACCAAATAGTCTTAATTCACTGTATAATATATGCTAACAAACAATCCATATAAAACAAGAAAATAAGCTCCTATACTATAGTTAAAACTTGTCTAAATATGTGCCTTGTTATCAAATTACAATAAAGGTTACACTAGAATCATTTGTTTATGCCAGTTCTTATCAACAAGCTGCTTTAGCCTATTCCACAGGTTTCTGTATGCTTGTCTCACACTTTTGTAACCTCCAAACACCTAGCTCTTCATTGTTTCATGAATTCTTCAACATTACTTGCAGGAACCTAACTCAATTATGTAGAGTTGAAGCCTTAATTTTTTTTAAGAGTAAATAGTTTTCTGTCAAATTTTCAGCTACTTCCTCACCTTTACTTGTAATCAAAGACTCCTTTATTAATATTCTCATGTTACTTCCTCTTTTGACAGTCAGTCATTCAGGAAATATCCGGCACACCCTGATGGAGCATCCGTTGGCCAGTCACCTCCGAAGGACGCCAGCCATATGCCCCTGGGCTGGAACCAGGAAATCTGGGGAAACAACCAGAATGAACAACTAGCTGAAAAGTGGATGGAGCACTTCTTCTTCCTGTGTGTTTGTTTTCTACTGTCCTCACTTCCACCTGCACTTCCCTTTAAATATACACACACACTCATATATCTGCATACATAAGGTACATATACATATATAGTCATTCAGGGGCCATCACGTGTCAAGTACAGTTCCAAGTGTTGGGTAAAGGAGACAAATGTGACAAGTTCTGGTTCTCAAGACTTTTACAGATGAAAGCAAGAAAGTTGTATAATTATGCAAATAAATACAGAACATAGCAGAAAATGTGGTCAGTTCTTTAGCAGGAGAGGACAGAAGCGTGGAACCCAGCTTCATATTGAAGATAATTTCCACATTAAGTTTGAAAAAGGACTCTGCCACCTTCAGGGGCAAATTTTTATCTTTAAAAGCAAACTGCCTTTTACACTGGTGTCTTTGAGTGACCAGTTCCCTGCTAATTAACTCATTCAGGTCCTTGCTCTTTCCAGGAAAATGTCAGCATTTTAAAATTTGACATTTTAAAGGAAACGGAGCATTTTGATCAAATCAAATAAAAGTTAATTAAAATTAGTCCACAAAATGTCACACAGATAAGGGAGACAAAAGAATCTACTTTATTCCCACAGTACAACAATTTGCTTAATCAAGAAAAATACATAAATAACTGTGTGTAACAGACAGTCAGTCACTGTCTCTTTTTCCCATAAAGAGAGGAATGGAGCAGATGCATGCTATTGGGATTTCTTATTTTATTGCATCAGCATAAAGAAAATTGGATATAAAATAAAACTGCTATTTTTGATTTTAACCTAGAAAGAACATGCTAAATGACAAGAGACATATTAACAAACAAAAAATGTTCTACATAGGAACACCCTGGTAGATTAGCAGTTAGGTAAGCCACCTCCAGCTAGGTGCAGTTCACATATATCCCAGAAATCCAGGTTCGAGTCCCAGGGAATGGGGGAAACAACCAATGTTGTTTTAAATTAAGAAAAAAAATGCAACTGTTCCTTTCTCCTCTCTCTGCCTGCTGGTGTTAATTCCTGCCTCTACCATTCCTTTAATTTTTTTTAATGTTTCTATTTAAAAATTAACCTGACTCTTGAAAGAAAAAGATTAAGAGGTCATAATGCCAAAACAATCAGCAGTTGTATAAATTGAATGAATTCATCTTTATGAGAAACTCATTATATGTATTTTTTCTCCTTTCACATCAGATTTATGAAAATATATTCCAAACCCAGCATCACAACACTGATTCGGAATGAGAAACACCTGTTAGATCATTCAGTGATTCATCACATTGGCCACATATGATGGGAGACAGTAAGGTCAGAATTATGAAAGCTACCTGTCTTTATTTTTTTATAAGGCTGCTGTGTTTATTGAATTATTGCTGTTTGGTATAAGAAAATTTCATTTTAACTACTTTCTCACACACTTGCCATAATAAGTTCAGAAAAATAGAGTGTTCCATTTATATCCTACTTTTATTTCTTATGTTTTGGAATATTTGAGTAATGAACTCAATAGGCATTAAACTTATTTGGCAACACATAGTACTATAAAGTGTCTGTTTTCCATCAGGGAATGACTACTAGCCCACTTTATATCTATAATGAACTTAACATTACTCCATTTTTGGTCACTAGCTCACGTATATTTATTTACTCATACTTCGAAATATTTTTTGTATGTTTTGTCATTTTGATTTTGCATAGGACCCCACACTTGCTGAAACCATGGATACAAAGTAGTTCTAAGAATAAAATGAGATGTTCTTTACATGTAAGAAATCCCCCCATTAATCATTTTAGTTTAAGTGAAGGTTATTTTCAAACATGTAAGTTTGAACATCACAAAAGAAATTTATCTTATCACAAATTTGTTTCTGAAAACACCTGCAGAAATCTGTGTTCAATCTTCTTACTAAAGAAAGAAAGAAATCATAAATATAAAGGGGTATAAAGGGGTATTATTTGGATGAGAGATATTACATAAGATTTAGATTTGATTGCATTAATATTGGCATAATCCATAATAGTAAGAGAATGGTGTAAATGATCTGTATAATAGCGAAGAAACTAATTAGAGGTCCATTGACTGAAAAAATTGCTACTATAGCTCCTCATCCTTCCCCATATTTTTCATATTTCAAAATATTTTAGCACAATTCTTGAGATTACCTTGCTGTAAGACAAGAAATTTTACCGCTACCCTTTTTAGAGACTGATGATAAGAGGGAAAACAGAAGCATTATGCCCCCTGATAAGAAATATAATATCATAAAATGACATATGAATTCACAAAAGTGAACTTATATCAGATGTACCTTAGTCATAAGTTGATATAAAGTAAGTACAATTTATGATGAATTTGAAAAGATGCAACAAGTCACATTAGCAATAAATAGGGTCTGTTGTTCTATTATTGTTTTCAGTGTAACCTGTAATTCACTAGAGGGGACTAGCATAGCCTAGAGCATGCATACTGCCGACAAAGTGTTATTTCACAGATCTGTCACTTGACTATGATCTAACCTCTACATTAGATATCTGTTGGTATAAGTTAATAAAGTTTAGAAAAGGATGAGATTGGTAGACAGTCTAAGACCTAGAAATCTCTAGACATTAAATGGTCTTTCATAATGAAAAAAGAATATATATAGAACCTCATAATGAATTTTATACTGTAGTTGAAGTATATAACAGAATACACCCTTATTATAAATGAGAATTATTCTTTTGGATTAAAATCGCTTCATGCACATCTGTTGGGCAAGGGAGCATACTTACTTTAAAGTAAATTTTCATGTAAAAATATAATAAAAACCTGAGTAAGATTCAATGTCATCTAGCACAGATGATAATTCATTGACTGTAAAACTGACCATTCTGTGTTCCCTTCCACCATTCTTTCTTCCTTACTGTTATTTTTCCTTGTTTTCTTTCATAAAACATCACCGTCCTGTCATTTCACATCCTTCTTTATATCAAAACCTCTAATCAGCAGATGTTGAATAATTTACAAGTCACAATACCCTAGTAAAGGATTGAAATTGTTAGTTCATTAACATAATGATGCATTATACTTACTATTATGATGGCATTGACTGTAAAACAATGATGCTACTTTGCATTGTAAACAAAAGCTCTGAATGTCATCAGCTATTGTTTCTTAAAGGAAATTTTGCTTTGATTTACAGAGCTATTCTTATATAAGAAATTTTCTGCAATGCAAAAACATGAGTCATTCCTCAATTGCTGACTATTCAAAATCAAACAAATAGTATTATCTTATATCAAGAGGTTTATTTAATTCAGAGTAGGAATAGGTGCAAGCGTATGCATTCATTCCAATGCTAAGAAGGCATATTTATGGAAATGATAAGTTTCAAAATATATGAGAACATTAGAAATAATCATTTTAAAATTAACAAAAATTAAGAACTATCATAGTACTTAAGATTTTTCATAGTATGAATATGATTCTTAGAAGCACGTTGAAAGTATTCGAGGTGCTTATTTAAATAAGTAAGCTCCTGGGTCCCATTTTCGATCTATAGAAACAGAATAAATAAAGGAAAGGCCTGGCATCTGCATTTAGAATTTTCTCCAGATGTTTCTTATGGACGCTAAGAATTGCTGAATCAAAGAAGATGTCAGTGTCCCACGTAGCCAGTGTCCATGAACTCTCCCCTGGTTTTCCAGGTTCTATACTGGTAGGCACAACATCTTGTCAGACACTTCTGGTTCATGAGTTTAGGTCTTCTTTGGCCAGAAGACACAAGACTTAAATTGCAAGCTGAGAATGTTATTGGCTACATCATAGATGCTGGTAGGTCTCAGCATGAGAAGAAACATGCTCAAAGCATTTACTTGCTGTTAGAGAGTCCTATTAGTGTTCCTTGATCCTTTAAGCTTCTCAAGGAAATAAAGTAGTTGTCTCTTGGAGACTTATTGTAGCATCATCTAAATTAGAGGTTTGAATAACTAATACAGAATTGTACGTGTTTAGGATTTATATTAAATATCTTTAAAAATACAGCTTCCATTTAGATAGACCACCTCTTTACTGAACTAAAAAAAAAAAAATTTCAATGATAGTTAAATTTCCAGAGAATGTCCACATCATGGAAAATATGTAACTACAAATATTGTACTTTACTTATTTTTCAATTTCAAAAGGAAAAATTGATTTCTTTAAGTCATTTTATTCTTAACGTATTACCTGGAGTGCTCTCTCCTATCAAGACGTGCCAAAATTTAGACTTTGTGGATTGTTCAGACCACTCTTTTCCCCTTTTTAGTTTTCTCCCTTCCTGTGTTGTAAGTTGCCTCTTCTCTATATACAGCACCTGGGTAATCTCAAAGCAATTCAGGAAACGATTCCTAACTTTGACTCCTGGCCCTATTTCAATTTTCTAAATTCAACTGGATTCTCTGGTTTCTTTCCTATTTCCAAATGCTCTTGCTATTTCACCCTTTTGGACTATTTCTTTTCATTGATTTCTCGTGTAATGATTTTCAGTTTTCCAATTTTGTGAGGTTTCATTTTCTAAAATGACCAATATTTCATGTGTCTATCAAAGGTCATAAGTCAATTTCAGCCTTGTACAGCCCCACATGAGATCCAACTCCAGAACACTAGTGACCTGTACTAAAGACAACACAGAAGATAAGTAGAAAATGGTATTATAAATTTTGTGATTATTTTTCTGAAAATATACTACTTTTCCTTTTGAGACTTGCACAAATATAAATATTGGTGAAAATAAATTCTTTCCTCCAGCAGCAGATCAGTGCTGAACATGTTTTATTTCTTAACTCAAATTTGGCTGTACTCTCTAATTTTTTGACAAAGCAGTTGGGCTATCAAGAAATTAGCACAACACTTTTCGCACTCTAGTACAGATGACTAGCTTGGCAGTGAACTGAAGACATTTATTGCATTTTTCGGTCCAGTGAGCTCAATAACATCTGATTAAAAAACAAAAACAAAATCTTGAGAAGCATTGACTTTTTATTTCTTGTGTTAAAATATGAAATATACAAAATAGGGGTACTCTAGAGTTAAAATTTCCATTGGAAGATACTATTGTTTAATTTGTTTTCAAAATTATTGAAACTTTTTTAAAAACATCATGTCGATGTTTTTTCAATCTACAAGTAAAATTTCAGTGGAATTGATTATTAATTTACACAGCTGTTATCTATAACTAGTATATTTTGACTGAAAGATGCACAGATAATTTCAATTAATAAATGAATTTATTCAGGATAAAATGTATTCTTAAGTGGATTGTTGACTTTTTAAATGAAATTACTCAAATATTTCTTAGCCAATCGATAAACATTGATCTCATGCTTCCTACGTAACAAAGATTGCTAGGTACTGGTGGATATGTGATCTTATAGAGTTCAAATTTTGGTTAGACAAAGAGAGGTAAGTTTAAAATCACTTTACAACATGATCACTGTTTAATAGTGACAAATCCAAGCTGAAATATCAGCACAGAAGATATTTATTTAAGCCTACCAAGATCTGGAGGATAAAAAACAATTATCTGACTAAGCAAAATTGAGATATGATTCAAAAGGTCAGTATAAAAAGAAGATATGGGTTCTTTGGGAAAATTCTATAGTTGATAAAATGTCAAGGATTCATGTAGATTTTAATATTTTTGAAATAATAAGTAGTGTTTTAGAATTG
The DNA here is from genome assembly GCA_004363575.1 of Solenodon paradoxus. NCBI lineage: Eukaryota > Metazoa > Chordata > Mammalia > Eulipotyphla > Solenodontidae > Solenodon > Solenodon paradoxus. Next base: position 2,000,925 of record RJWH01000022.1, read on the forward strand.
TCCTGTAGAGTGTTAAAGGAGTTCTTGATGGGAAGTAAAGGTTGAAAAGACATCCAGAACTAGATTTGTAAAGACTCTGTGTGGTACAAAAAGAGAATTGGAACATAGGTCAAGAAATATTGTACAATGTTTTTAAATGATAATTTTGTTTCTGAAATCCATTCTTGATGTATTGGAGAAGATTACGTCAAAGTGATCATATGAGAAGAACACAAAATAGCTGAGGTGTGTTATAATAAATAGTACTAACAATTATGTTTAGTGAATTAAAATAAGAAAAGAGGAATTTCAAACATAACAAAACATACTATTAGCATTTTATAGTTTGATGGCTCTTAGATGCGTGGAAAATAAAAAAGTAAAGAAAAACAAAATATTTTAATTGTTATAGAAATTGAAAAATGTTCTGTAAACTAAGATAAAGGAGAATAAAGGTATCTGTGACATGTTGCCTGAAAATTTGAGTACAAGCAATTCCTCCCATTCTTATAAACAAATAATTTTCTTCTCATTTAAAGGTAGAGTCTATGTCCCTTCACAATGTAGGTTAAACTTGCAGTTTGTACAGTATTGAGTTCTACAGGAATTATATTTAAGTATTTAAAATTTATGCAAATAGGGGTAATGAATACATAATTCAAAATGTAGACAGATGTCATAGCTCTGAATTACATCTAATGTAATAATTATTTTTATTTTTTTAAAGGAAAAATACCAGCAGTAATGAAGGTAATAGTAGGCAGGCAGGAAAAGAAAATAGAATCACTTTATGTTTTATTTAATTGTTCACACTGATTGTTTCCCCCTGAGTCCAGGACTCGAACCCAGAGGTATGTGGCCTGCATCTTTTGGAAATGATTGACTTAACCACTATTCTACGAGAGTACACCTAATGTAATACTTCTATCCATTTTGTGAAGTTAATTTTTTTCATCATGGATTTAACTGTGTTAATAGCTTAAGTGGACTAAATGAATTACTACCTAGTCTTTAAATTGGATTGAATTCTCTTTCCAGAAAGATTTTAACAAACTATTTCTCCAATAATACATAGCATACTACTATATTCTTTTTGCATTACACGTATCTATATCAAGTATTTACACATGATTTTCTTGAATTATCATTTGTTAATATTCACGTCTAGTATATGATCTTCTACTTCTAGTATCATATTTTCTATGGATTTAGTATATTTCTGTGCATATAGATCAGTGTAAGTTCTCTCAGATGAGAAATAGATTAGCATTCATTTACATTTAAAAAAGGATCATGTGATCTTGAAAAGAATACATAACAATGAGATCCATTTTCAAATAATTGTTAGAAATAACATATTTAGTAAAGAGTAATGTAATTGTCTTGCATGAAGATAGCCTGGAACCTAAATCTCAGAAAAAGAGTGACAGGAAAAATCTGGAAATATATGATTTCCTCTTCTAGTTCCAAATGAAGTGATTATAGCTATTGAATCCAATTTAAAGACTTTTTGAATAATATTCTTAAATATATGACTGTAAAATTATTTTCAATAAATATAATTTTCTTGAAATCAATAAATCTTATTTGAAAAAATAAGAGTAGTGATAAAAGGAAGAGTACACTGTGAAGAAGTTTGATGATGCAGATCAAGCTCTCAGTTATGAAATTTATTTAGGATGTCAAAAATATTCATTTTCAATATTAAAAACTAATAATATATCTAACTAAAATAATTGAAAACTAGAAAATGTATATTATCTTTGATTTTATTCTCAACCTTGTTGGTAAACTATATTCATTTAATCTTTAGAATATCTTGCATGTTGATGAATGTTTAAAATCAAGGAACCTTAAAAACTATAAAAGTAAGTAATATTTCCATCCATGCCAAAACTTCATCACAACCCTGGCCCAATCGTTTATTTCAGCATCTAATTTATGTCAATATAGACTAATTTTCATTTCTTTTCAATTCTGTAGAAAGGTATCAAAACAGGTGTTTCCTTTTATGATTAAGCTAATTGAACACAGAGCTTTGGGGGGATCATGCTGTTTTGTGCATTAGTGGTCCATTCATCTTTTCTTCTTGAATATTATCCCATTATATACATATTGATTGTTTTATCTATCTATTCCTCTATTTTAAAATATCTGAATTGTCTCTAGTTTGGAGCAACTGTGAATAAACACAGACGTCCATCTACAAGACTTTGGTGTGCCTATGTTTTCCTCTATTTCAGGTAAGTATCTACAGATGTCTGTTCAATGATATAAAATACGATAAGACTGAGGAACACAGTAGTTGTAATGTGCTTCTGTGTCTGAATAATTCAATTGCTTCACATGCTTGCCATGTATGGTGTTTTAATCAGCTCAGATTATTATACCAACTTCTCATCAACTTCACATTAAACATCTATTTATTACAGTTCTGTAGATTGGAAAACCCACAATCAAGGCACTGGCATATGCTTTAACTGATAAGAGTGCTCTTCCCTGTTTGCAGACAGTGATTTTGTCTCCCATGTAGAGAGCAAAGAGAGGATGAAAGTTCTTTAATCTTGTGTTTTTAAGGGCACTATTCCCATCATGAAGGTATCACTAGCGTTCCTTAAGGAATTCCCAAAGGCCCTACTCCTAATATTATCAGATTTGAGATTAGAGATTCAATATATCAATTTTGGGGAGACCACATATTCAGTCAATTATATGTGGTAGACAAAATTATGACTTCCCTCAAGATCTCTACTTTCTATTTACAAACTTTATACAAACTCATGGACAATGAATGTGTTGAATTTAACTATTCATTTAAATTATTTAATTAAATTACGTTAAATGGCCCAGATTATTTTTTTAAAGGGGGATTATATAGAGTGGGCAAGATCTAATCAGCTGACCCAATGAATAAGTGAAGTATTTTATCTATGTGATCATCATTGTTGACTTTGAAGATGGAGGTTCCTTGTGGGAAATGTTGGTAGTATATAGGAATTGAGAGAAATTCCTGGCTGACAGGCAACAGAGAACGGAGATCTTGGAAATGAACTCTGCCACAACCATGGGAGCTTGGAGAAGAGACTGAGAATTAAAGATGAGGTGGATACCTGACACCTTGTGCAGAGGACCCAGCTACTCATGCTAAGAATTCTGATGCTTTGAGATATCTAGATGTTGTTTTGAGCTGCTGACTTTATGGTCATTCATTTTACCGCAATAGAAAACAAGCACATCAATGTTTACAGTCAGTCTTTAAATTTTAGTCAAAATAATTGCAGTGCATTGATATCACTGTATTTTTTAAATTTCCCTAGAAATTAATGATATGATCAATTTCATGTACATATGGGTTATTTTTATCTTTTTTTGGCAAAATCTTTCTACATAACTCTGTCCATTTGACTGAATTGTTTTTCTTCTCTTCATTGAGTTGTAAGAATTTTTGATGCATTCTATAAACAAGACCTTACTTATTTTATGTACTACAAATATAAAATATTTATGTTCACCCTTATTGCCATACCATTAGATATATTTCTTTAGCTTTATATTCAAGTCCACATTGGGTGGTGTAAACCTTATTCTTCAAATTTCTGGATATTCTGTTTTCCTTGCTATAAACATTTAAAAATAACTTCTCAATTTTTACCAAATAGTATTTAGAATTTTAGTTGCTACTCAGGAATCTTAAATTCACATGAATCTATAGTTTAGATCATTTTAGGAAGAAGTGATATTCTAATAATTTTGAAAATTTTAATCCACAAATACTTAGGTTAGTGTTTTTCAATTTTGTCAGCAATGATTTTTAGTTTATGTTTAATCCATTTAATATACTTTGCCAAATTACTCTATTTGCTGCATGTATTTATAAACTATTTTGATGTGAATTTATTTTATTAAATTCCTAAGCATTTTATACATTTTATAGAAATATAGTAATCACTTGTATAAACTTAATATCTATAACCTTATTTGGATCATTTTTGATATATCAATTTTATAAAGATGAAGTAAGTCCCCAAAATTCCCTTTCTAGTTTGTTTCTGGTCAGGCAAGGTGACAAGAGGTAGGTTCTTCTGTAAATTAAAGGATAGAAGCCAAGCAGAGATTATTTTGTATCTTACCTACACTTTCTTACAGCTATTCAATCACACACTAATCTAGATTTGCCAGTAAAATGATTTTGCAGATGTGATTAAAAGTCCTAAACCGTTTTCACTAAACAAAAATGTCTTAGGGGTTGTTCTGAATTAATAAGACTTCTCTAAAGGAAGTCTCTGATCTTCCCTTGAAGGAATGATGCTTAACTGTTACGAATACAATGCCTCACCTACTCTTTCCCCTGCATCTTCCTTCCTGCCTGTGGAAAGCAGATAAACTCCTATCCATCGGGTTTCAGTTTGTTCCCAATCTTTTTTTCACTTAGTGCTTCTAACTTGCTTAATTAGCCTTTAGATTCGTGTAAAATCATACATACAAACATACATATATACAAATATTGAGAGCGGGCAGGTTAGACTGATAACGACTGAAGTCAATTCAAATTAAACAATCAAAAGTACAAAATCAATCTATGTTGCACTGAAGATATACAACACTACACAGTACCATAATTCTATGTATCTGGATTCAAATAGAATTCCCAGCATGCTTTGAGGTCACACTTTTTGATGTCTGTATTTGGAAGACAGAAAACAAGAAGTAATTATTTTGCATCCCAATTAAAGGATGATATTTCCAGAGTGATATTTCACACTCTTCACTAATATAATGCAGTAGAGGTATTCTAGTATGTTTTCCTGTTCTTTAACTGTAGATCGACTATGCAAAAAACTTTGAAATTTGTTGCAGTTTCTTCAGAAAAAGCTGGCTTATAGTAATGAAGAGTAAATGCTGCTCAGATTACATGGGACTATAAATGAGGCCTGGAAATTTAGAACATAAGGGAGGACTGTTCTTCTGTTCCAAAGGAATATCATGTATATATATGCATATATACATATCAGCACCATTACCCTTATCCATGCCAAAGAACAGTGGAATAGTTATTTGTGTTGAAACTGTATTATTCATTGATTTAATCTTTGTTTATTTCAAGGGTAGTTTTTATAGTTCATTTTTGTGTTAGAGAAAATAAATCTATTTTAGTATATAAAACCTCTATATTTTTAAATGTTTTGTTGGCTAATTTCCCTCAAGTACAGAGAAACTGATCCAATGGCTAACTTATGGTCCTCCTGCAAGTATTAAACAACCATTGAAAAGACAACAAAATGGTTTATATCTGAAAGTTTATAAATGTTATACTTAAATCATGGAAGATATGCATTTTTACTTAAAATATTTTAAGATGAGGCTCTTTCTATTTTATGATTCAATCTATATTCTTTAAAGAAGTTTAAAATACATCTATGAAGTTTAATAGCTTTATTTCAAGCATTTTCTTTTATCTTATATCTAACAGCTCAAGGGAAGTTGAACTATATTGCTTTCAAATATACTTTGCAATGAAATATAATCCACTTGGAAAAAAAATTTATATTGTCTATTAAATAGAATGTTTTCTTAAATCTTGGCAGTTCATTTTTTTTTTCTTCATTCAAGGATTTGGTAGGGTAGATTTCTATGGAAACAAGAAATGCTCTTATCAGGTCATTTTTAGCTTGGATATTGTCATTAAGAAAATGTCACTATGCATAAATAGTTAATGAGAAAGAAAAATTGTAATTGCATAATTTCTTTTGTTCAGAATATGATGCAAAATAGCTATGTTTAAAAAGACTATGTTCTTTATATGTCCATATACAGTAGATATCCAGATAATTCTACCTTAAACATACTGAGATTATGTGTATCACTTCTATTTCTAGTCAAAATTCTCTTGAGCAGATGTATCTAGGGTTATCACAAGTGATTTATCTAAGAAAATAGGGGCAATTGAACAAGCTAATAGATTTGATTCAGCTTATTTCCCAGGAGAATTTCTACTCTCTAGTCAGTATCACCCTAACACTGCGCTCTGTTCATATGAAGACTGAAAAACTTGAATTAGTCTTTTCATGGACTTTGGGTTATTCATCCCCTTACTATAGCTTTGGCTTCCATAGTTCTGGGAATCTGTGTTGCATTTTTTTGAGGCTCTTAATGTCAGTAAATATTATCATTTGCTGTCAGAGCTCAATGATCAATAAACTATCAAATTAGGTGTTAATTTCATAAAACAAATTTATAAATAGTGTTGAAAAATCTACAGCTTCTGTCACATTATTTCTCTACATAACAGTTCAGTTTGTCATTTTAACACAGAGAACCAGCAATCAGCAATATGAATAATTATCTTACTACACAGCATTATGTTTCAACTTTATTAACATTTCTAATCAAGTATCATTTGAGCAGAGACTCAAACAAGGTTCCATTTGATCTCAAAGACAATCTGTATTGAGACTTTCCTACAGGAGTAAATACATTGATATGTAAAGCTGAGTGTACAAAAGGTTTTTGCAATGTTGTGTATGATGAAAAAAGAAAGCAAAACAAAATTGGAATGCCTTTCGATTGGAAATTAGTAGAATAATTTGTGTGACTTTCTACTGGTAAATTTAATCATCATTAAAAATATGTCAGTCTACATGTTTTAACTGGAAGCTCTAATATATACTTTTAGGCAAAAGAGTGTTTGTAAAGTAAAGTATGTGCTGTGATCCCATTTTTATGAAATAATAACTAATACTTTTAAACATTTCCCATATGGAACCATGCTAGGGATTTATGCTTACTACCTAATTTTATCCCTAAATCAATCATATGAGAGGATATTTTTACCATTCCCAATGTATTACCAAAAATTTGAGGTACAGAGGGATTATGCAATTTGTCAAAGTTATAATGATACTTAATAGTGAAACTGCTTGAATATTAGGATTTTTGAAAACTTTGGAAGGGGCCTGGGGACCATTTAAAGTCAGCATTTATTATATTCTCTAAGTCTCATTACTACTCTCTTTTAAAATAATTAATTGCCATGGACTTTGAGCTTATTGATTTCGTCATAGCATTTGACAGTTTCATTTTGATGCACACATCAGGAAGAATAAAATCAGATGGAGTTATTATATGTTCCATATACTTGGTTGAATAGATATATCTACAATGGTTACTTAATGAATATGTGTAATTTCAAAGGGAAAAATGTATAGGTCTAGTTTCTGTGACTAACACTTTTTTGAATAAGAATTTATCAATAATGCAAATATTATGAATACTATAAATAATTCACTTTTTCTCCCTCTACTGAAATAATAAGATGCAGCCTCCTATCCTGCTTAGACTTAGAGGGGCTGGGACATTTAGCACAGCAAATGACAACTGAGCAGTAAAGACTTATGCAAGGTAACTGAAGAGGCTTTTAAAAGTTATGTAGGCATGAGCCCTGATGTAGATTTTATTCACTGTTTCCACAGGTGCCTAAATCTCCTTGCTGATTTATACTAGATATTTGAATTATTTAGAGTTAGAGGTTGTTTATTGATGAAAAATAATATGACCATCCTAACTGACACATATCCAGAATAGAATATTTAGTTAAATATTTAGAAATCTTTTCCAGGAAAATCTAGATTAAAAAAATGCCTTAATAAGCCAGAATTTGAGATCAGGGATTGATAATATATTTTAATAAGCTTCATTAAAGACTTACAGAAAGCTTTCACAAGATTTTAAAAATTCCTTGATATAAACATTTCAGTTGTGAAACCCACTTTAGGATTCATTTATTGAAAATATCTATGTTGAATTCATATGCTATAACACAAAAACTAAAATACAACATCAAAGATGAGACAAACAAAACTCTGAAGAGATGACCCTATAGGTATATATTTGTATTCAGCTTTAAGTTGCAAAAGTTGAGAGAAGCATTGGCAGAATATAATTTTTATAGCTAAAGGGTTTTAATGAGAGTCAGGTGTCTGTAAGCCACCAAATTGTAATGCTAGGCTTATGATATCTAAAACCTAATGAGATAATGTACATATAAAACACAAAAGGCTCCACTAAAAACTATTAACACTTATAAAAGAATATAATAAAGCAGATGGTGACAAAATTAATCTACATAAATCTATCATGATTTTACCTGAAAATTAGGAGACCAAAATAAATTAAGACAATTATTTCATCTATGGTTACTTCAAAAATAATCAAATACCTAGAAATAAATTTCACAAAAGAGGTAAAACAACTGTACAAAGAAAGTTATAAGACATTATTAAAAGAAATAGAAGAAGACACAGAGATGGGAAATATTTCATGTTCATGGATAAAAGGAATTAGCAGTCAAAGTGATCCTTTTAACTGAAATAAAGTACAGGCTTAATGCATTCTTTGTCAAAATTCAAAAGCATGGTTCAAGGAAATGAATAAATAATACAAACATTCATATGGAACTAAAAATGCATAGAAAAGCTGAAGCAATTCTAAATAAAAAAGCAGAAAAATGGAGATTTATGCTTCCCGATTTTAGAATATACTACAAAGTGATAGATATTAAAAAAGTATAATAATGTACTTAAATAAATCAATGGGATAGAATTGACGTACCTGAAAAAACTCATATATACATGTATATGTATGTATTTATACACACACACACACACACACACACACACACATATATATATATATTTGTTAATTTATTTTTAAAGGTTCAATGATCATGCAATAGAGAAAAGAATCTCTTCAATAAATAACATTGGGAAAACTGGACATCCACATGTCAAAGAATGAAATTGGAACACATTCTGACACCACATGAAAATCACTTCAAAGTGGATTAGATTTGTACATAGAATAAGAAACTTTAAAATATTTATAGGTCATTCACTTCATGATATCATCCTTTGAGATGTCTTTGGAGAATCTACTCCAATGGTAATGGAATTTAAGGAAAAAATAAACATCAGGTAGAGGTGGTTTACTTATTATTTTATCTTATATTTAATTATTTTTAATTTCTTTTCTTGTGGGGTATTGGGTTTTTGTTTGGTTTTATTTGATATAAATTAAAACAAAGAAGACATATCCTAACAAAGTTGAAATCCATGAGTTAACTTCAGCTTATATATATATATATATATAGACAAAGCCAGATATAGATATATAGGTAAATACATGATCAATATAGCAAACTGATATGTACTGAATTTAGGAAGATAATTTCTACTATCCTAAAAATGTACCAACTAATGACTGTGTGTCATTAATATACTTTCTCTATTCAACCTCTTTCATCACTACATAACAAGTATTATTTAAGAGCAGTTTTGAATAAATCACTTACCTTCTGACAATAGTCTACCAAAAGTAACTTGATTATTATATCATTTTCTCATGATTGGTTTACCGAAACTAGGTGATCTTCTATTAGTCGTTCTAAAACAAACTTTCGCTTTGATATAAAAATTGGGAGTTGAACCATTTGCAGCCGTCATGTACCTGTGCCGCTTAGTCTCACCTGAAGGAGGAATACAGATGACTGAGTATAGATTGAGAAAACTCTCCATATCTACCACATACCCCAAAGCAATCTTCCTGCAGCTGTTTCCAGCTAATAAAAAGCCTGGCAAGATGTTCCCTCTGGCCAATTCTTGCCCCAAAAAGGCCTGCCCAAACATGTTAAGAATTGTGCTGTTGTTTATGACTTATCTTAACCATTCTTCCTTTTTCCTCTCTTCACAAAGGTCAGAAGTGCACTGTGATGGAAATTTCTCCCTACCTCCACTTGTTTCTTCCTCACATCTTGGGAAAAAAAAAAGATTTCTACCTATGAATTTCTTGCTCATAGAATCCCATCTTGAAGAAAGGCATAAAATAATACAACTTTACCTTCACTATGAGTTTCAGAAGAAAATGCTATATATATATGTATACATATATGTGTGTAATAATATATATGTCTCATTCTGTTATAGGTAGAATAGAATATCATTAATAGATGCAAATTTATTTTTAAATGTGCATTAAAAATATTAAAAATAAAAACTTGTAAAAGAAAAATATTAAAACTTCATAGTTTTCTAATGTGTGAATGCTATTTACATCAAATATGTATATGGTATTTACTTTTATCCTCTTCTCTTGAGGATAAAACAGCGTCTACTGAGCTATGGGTGGGGAAAATTCTATACCTGAAGTAAATTTTTTTTATTTGTGGAAGAATAGACATTCAGAAATATCTAGGTAAGTGCTAAAACATCATTTCACACTCCCGATTCAAGTTCACAAAGTGAAATTGATTTTGCATTCATTTAATTAGACAATTGAAGGAAACCAAATTAAAACACATAAGATTAATTTTTTTAAAGAAATCAAGAGAAACAATCTATTACTTATCAAAGCAACTATTTTATTATATATTTAGGAGATTTACTTTATCATAAAAAATATTTGTTTGGGGCATAGGCATAGGATTTCTTTTTTTTTTTTTTTTTTTTTTCTGTTTGGACTATATCTGTGTTCCCTATTGAGAAAAACTGAGAATGAAATCGGACTCTATCGAAAGCTGATTAGATCAATTTATGTAATTTGATCCAAGAAATCACTATTTTACTGTGTATTGTGTAGTTTGGCAAAACCGTTCTGAGTAAGAGAATGCCAGTTTCAGTGAATTCATCAGACCCCTGATTGAAAATACAGTGACGATTGACAGTTTGCAAATTTCAAGGCTCTACTTTCTGTCTTGTAACAATTTTCCCCAAAAGTGGCGACGTGTGAAATGACAATGAATTCAAGGAAATTTGGATGTAAGACATAGGAAAGTAGTAACAATTTGTAATAGAAGAGAAACTAAAATGTGAATTAGGATGATATAGTAAGCTTGACATGAGCTAGGAGAAGAAGCTCTATATACATTGAAGATGAGTGAAGGATTGGGGAGCTATGGAGAGGAGTACTGGATTTCTAGAAGTGGAGATTGGAAAGAACCAATATATGACCACGATGGAAATTAACCTGACAAACAATTCTTATGATGGACAAAGCAGCCATACCTAAAATACCATTACTTTTATTACATACAAATAGGTCCTAATAAAATAAAATTCAATTGAAAATAGAGGACATGTGGAGAAAATAAATGTCTCCATAGGCACTAACAATGCATTTTCAATTATGTGAATTGCTTTTGAACACCCTTTTGTTGCTGTTTTTTTTTTCTTTAATTTTTAATTGACTGATCTTCATCAGGCTTTGATTATGAGTTCATTGGTAGTCTGTTTCCTATAAAGTAATGATAAAATTTTTGTTAATTTATGTAATCTATACATGTCTCCAATCCTTACACCAAATAATCTTGAACATTACTTCATTATGTAGATATTACATCATTATTTCATTGAAGTAGATATTATTACAAACCTATTTAAATTAGGAAGAGTAGGAGTATAGGAAGTTAGGAAGCAATGGAGTACAAATTCTAATATTCAGTAAAATTGAGAAATTAAACAAGATAGAAATTTATGAATTGTTTTTCAGGAGGTAAACACTGTACATCTAAAAGATGTATCCATGGAAATTACTTTACAATGAGATCACTTTCCTATTCCTTATTCAGAATTTTTAAAGGTGGCTTCTGTGGTTTCAATTTTTGTGCTTTCAGTTATTCACAAAAAACCTAGATGAGAAAATCAGAAAACATTACATATAATAAAGATATTTTGAAGAAGAGAGAGAGAGAGGAAGACTCTACAGTCACATAACCTTTGTTATATTCTCATAATTATTTTGTTATATAAATGTCTCTCTGTGCCTAATTTATAAATTAAATGTTTTCATAGTCATGTATGACATATATGTATACACATACATATATACAGGCATATATATATATATATATGGATATGTATAGGGTTTGGTACTATGCCTAGTTTTAGGTGTCTAGTGGGGGGTCAGGAATGCACCCCTCATGGAAAGTGTTGAAGTATGCTATTTTAATGTCTTTTGGGGCTAAGGAAAGGATACAGATGATGTCACTCCATCTACTGAAGTGTCAGTTGTTTCTACATCCCCATGTTCTATAAGTCAAAAACTAGACTTCAGGCATAACTTTTTAAATCTTTTCAATTTCCCTGGGAATAGAGCAACAGTCTTCAGCTATCTGAAAAGTCCTTTTTTGAGTACATCTTGTAGCATCATATAGAAATATGGTACAATCAGTTGCTAACTCAGATGTTTGCTTAATGTCAGCAATTTCCTTTCTGAAACCCATTTTGCACTTAACATCAGGAGAAAATATTGAAGGAAGTTTTGTGCCCTTTTTGCTTGGAAAAATTATATTTTGTAGGATTAAAAAAGAGCAACCTTATTTATCATCATAGGATCTCAAGAAAAATAAGAGAATAAAATGCAGTAAGCGTTAGTTTCCTTGAATGTTTTAGAACACAATGTAAACCTATAAAAATGTCACAAAAATGTTATTAGTATTTGGACAGAGAAATCACCTCCCACTCTAAAATGTGAAAATTTAAGATATGCTACACTAAGCATTTCAGACGACTTAGTAGCAGAAGTGGTGCTGTTTTTATATGCCTACCTTCATAGCTGGAGAATCAATTTTAATTAATTAGTATTGCAAAATGCTTATTGCATGCACATATGAATGTTCATGAAAATTTTGAGCACATTTTTATATTTTTTTATTAAATAGCCAAACTTCCTATCTACCTTCTTACTCAGTAAAAATTGTTAGGAGCCAAACATTTTCTTGTGAGCTACATTTTAAATATCTGAAATAAATCATTTGCCATATTATATAAAAAAGATTTTCTTCACCTAAAAGTATACCCTTTAATAATAAATAATTTTACAAGTAATGTGATTTCAAAGTAGAAAACTATTCATTGAACTAGAAGCATGTGATAATTATATTAATTCAGTGTTGCATTTTTATAAACCATATACTGTATTTAGGGTTATACATTCATTGTCCAGTTTCCTACTAATAATAAACTTGCATAGTAAGCTTTATTAATCATAGTTTGTATCTTTAGAATATGAGATGCAAAGAAATTAATACTCTTTAAGAGTTATAAGGATAAGACATAGAAAAGTGGTGCCCCTGGTGGTGTAATGGATGTACTTCACATGCATCCCAAAGACGCGAGGTTCAAGACCTTTGTTTGGCAGCAACAAAGAGGAGCACCTAACTAAATAAATAAATGCTTTTTCCGCCTCTCTTTTCCTGTGTGCCTTCCATCTTGGTTTTATCCTTGACTGCACCATTACTTTTAAAAAGAAAATAAAAGAAAGAAAGCAGGAAGAAAGAACGAGAGAGAACATCAATCAAACACCCTTTATCTCACTCTAAAGCATGTATCCTATTTTGCTCTATAAATGCAAACATGTACCCATAATTTAACTATAATTATAGCTATGATATAGCTATTGAATTATTTCAACTAATAATCTGACAAGATCCATTCAAACCATGTAACAATTACCTGGAGGGAGTCATATATGAAAGGCATTCAAAGATGGCAGAAGGGATATTTTGAGAATAATGCTATTGAGACTCTATGATTAAAAGTGTGTATTTAGCATAGAGTAACTTAAAAATAAATTTGTGCAGCCATAACTACTACATTTAAGTTAAAATAGAATAGACACATTTTGTGAGAGTAGTTAAGTCAATGGTTTGTCTCAGTGTAGCCTCTCTTTCCTTCTTGAGCAATGTTTGTTTTCTTCCCAACAGCTATTGTTTTGTAATCCATAAAATATGTCCCTTCTCATTTTAAGCCTCTTGTGACACTTTTGGCGCCAAGTCTTTACCCTGCATATTTGGAGAGGCTTTTCTTTCCTTCCATATACCCTGCCACATGTGGCAGACTGGTGTAATTTCTTAAACATGGTGTCTTTCCCGTCTGCATATTCTCAAACTAAAATCACTGCTCTCTTTGAATTCTTGCTGAGACATTATCTTTTCCTCCAGGAGCAGAGGAGAAGGATGGTGTTTCATTCTGCTGCTTTGTTAGGAAGAGCTACTTTATTGTCAAGTTCCTGTGAAAAAGATCCTCTATGACTCTCTCTCTAATACCATTCAACATCTTTCTGGCACCAGAATCTAGTCCGCTTCCAGCCCACCTCAGTAACGTGCTGCTGACTCCTGTGTCACTGTAGTTTTTGTCATTTTGCCTAAATTTCTGAACCATCCAAGATGATTTGCATAGCCTCCAGCACCTTACTCTCTCCTTCCAAATCTGCCCTTTTAATGGAATGAAATATTTTTTTCTGATGGTTTTATGTGTAAGCTTAATTTTCATTTTAAAATATTGTCATGTGTTAATACTATATCAGCACTGCTGTGCAAAGGTTTATGGCATATATTATCCATCCCTTTTTCAAGTATCTGCCTTTAAATTAGAATCAAGTTTTGGTTGGGCTTTCTTTTTAATTAATAACAATGGATCAAAGTGTTCTCTATACAGATTCAATATCATCTCCTCATTTTGGGGGTCTGCATGATAAACAAAAATTTCAGAAATCCTGTCTAAGAATCTCTACCAAAAATATAAATGAAATTGAAAGAACTTTGTTATTGAGGTATGCAATACAAATAAAAAAGATAAACATTACCTTAATAAATTATTATTATAATAAAGTATCAAAATGAAAAATATAATAATATATTTCTAAGAGTTGTAGTAGAAACATCCTCTAGAATATCCTTAAAGGAAGAGGCATTTACTATCTAATTTTTCTCAGATACATTTTTTTCCTTTTCTTTTTTATCCCTTGCTTTTATTAATCTAGCTCCTAAATTTCCAGGTGATGGACCTGAATTTTGAAATCATCAGTAAATGTACTACTAATTGGAAATGCACACATGCTTATGTCTTCAAAGGAAGGCATACTAAAGACCAAAGGATTCTTGGTAAAATTTATACAGAAATTATATTTTTCAATTTGCATGCTTATTCATACCATGGAATACTCATTAGGAATGCTCTCCTCATTTTGATTATACCTAAGTGTTTGAAAAGTGTTGAAAGAGGCATGTTAAATGGAAAAACAGTTCCTCTGGTCCTCTATCCTCCCTGACAAGGGAATTTTAGCTGCAAAAGAAAGATCAGGCAAGAGAAAACAATGTCAAGTTTTCCTAATTAAAACAACTTCAAAATTCAAGTAAACCAAAAGAGAAGAAACAGCATTGTCTCTCCATTAACATATATGTATACATATTTTAATTATATTTTTTTATATGTTCATTATGGATCTAATAAGAAGTAACCTTGGATGCCTTCATCTATGCAGATATACCATTACAAGATCTAAGCTTCACTAATTAAATCATCCAAAATAAATTTCTATAATTTTCTGGCTGGCCCTTCTTCACTGATATATAAAGAACTTTAACTATAGAAAAATAATATGCATATAAGAACATTAGAGGAATGTTCTTTGGGAATTTGGGAATTTCAATTAAAATCTAAACTGTAGAAATAGTTTTCTACTACTAGTAATTCAGAGGTGGGACCGATTTGTTTGATTATGTGCCTAAAATACAATATGAAAAAAATGAATATAATATTCATATCACAAACTATCTTGAGATAGAAGAAATCAAATTCATAAAAATGGATATATGGTTTGGAGGAAAATCCTTTAAAAAATTCAAATTGTTGTGCTAAAAAGAAAAATGATGCATATCTCGATCAGGAAATTTCAATAACTATGGCATTTATATTCAACTAGCAAAGAACTAATCTTTATGTTCCGTAATATTTTAATGACTATATCTCAAAGTTTGTCCTTCTAGAATATGTGTAGAACTCTCTCTATATGTTGTCGTTTTATAATTTTTGCAGGAATTATTTGTTGAAGCCAAAGATACAATATGACAGGGTCAGAATTCATGTAGTAAATTAAAGAATATAGCTTAGGCAAGTTGAAACCACCTGGTCCACAAGAAGAAAAAAACAAACAAAAAGTCCAAAAAGATTGATAATTATTCTATAGCTACTCTTTTTTAAAAGAGGAAGTAAGGAGTGAAGGAGGAACAAAAGGAAGGGAGGAAGGGAGAAACAGAAGGGAGGAAAATGAAGTTTACTTACCTGTTTCATTTTTGTTCTCCACCCCTCCTCCAACCTTGGGTTACAAGCCTGAATACTTGGGCTTTACATGGTCCACACCCCAGTCATCTCAGCCACCTGAGACACATGATCTCTTCCACACTGTATCTACTCTCCAGAAAAACTTCCCAGTGTGTGTAATTCATACAAAGGATATTGAAATTAATTGTACTCATATGTAAAGCCTTTAAATGCAATAAAAAAGTAATACCATACATGTCTCAATGAGTTTAATAAATTTTTCTTTCATAATGACTGAAAAACAATTTCATTCTATGAATTGCTTGAAAACTGAAATTTTTAAGTGGTCTAACCGTGTATTAAAACTTCCTCATAAATAGATTTGCTTTATTTATTTATGTATGCAACTTATTCAACACTTTCAGTAAAAAGTTTGTTGATATAAAATGTTTCTTATAGGGTTCAACTCTGAAGCATGTATCATTCACACAATTATCTCTTAGCCAAGGGCCACCAGATTCTGTATCCTTGTATATGGCAAACGTAATGCAAGAAGCATGTGTCCCTGAGAATTAAAGGAGTTGGAAGGTTGCTGCCTAGATATTCTTTACTGGACCTGTGAGTTCCTTTCCAGCTGCCTAAATGTTGACTCCACCATTTTGACTCCAGGGAATCGCCCTATTCTGAGAAGAGTTTACTCTCAATAAAATGTTTGCATTTCTTCTACCCAGTTTGCAGTTTACTTATTGTTGATGTGTCTAAGTTCCTTATGAATTTTGGAGGTTAAGTTTTTGTCTGATGTATATTATGAGAATATCTTTTCCCATTCCATAGGTTGCCTTTTTGTTTTAGTGGTGGTTTCTTTGGCTACAAAACTTTTTAGATGGATATAGTCGTGTTAAATTTTGCTTTGGTTTATTCTTATTATGATTTCTGTAATCTCAATTTTACTCCTCCCCCAAAGATGTCTTTTCAACTTGATATTATGGAGGATTTTTACTATAGCTTTCTTTATTTTATGATTTCAGGTCTTATTTCCACACCTTTGATCTATTTTGAGGGTTTTTTGTTTGTTTGTTTGGAGATAGTGTGTTACCTATTTTCATTATTTTGCAGGAGTTTATCCACTTTTTGCAATTCTACTTATTAGACTGCTTCCTCCATTTGTGCTCTTGGCTCCATTTTGATTATACCTAAGTGTTTGAAAAGTGTTGAAAGAGGCATGTGCTCTTGGCTCCATTGTCATAGCTTAAATGTCCATACATATATTTCTTTATTTCTGCGATTTCAATTTTACTCCATTGGTCTGTATGTCTGTTTTTGTTCCAGTATGATTCTGTTTTGATGATGATCACTCTCTAAAATAGTTCGAAGTCAGGACGTGCAATACCAGCACTGTTCATTTTTCTGAGGATAGCTTTGGCTGTCTGAGACCCTCTTTGTTTTCATACAAACTTCAGTACTGTGTATTAAATTTCCTTGAAGAATGTCCATAGGAATTTTGTGAGAATGTGTTCAAATTGCATATTGCTTTGGGTATGATGGACATTTTTACTAAGTTAATTTTTCCAGTCCCTGAGCATGGAATGTTCTTTAATCTCTTTGTGCTATTTTTTTTTTTTTTTTTTTTTTTTTTTGTGAAAGCATTGCAGTTCACAATTTAGAGACCCTTTATCTCCTTTGTTAAGCTTGTTCCTAGGTAATAATTGAAGAGACAACTATTTAAAGGTGGCACATTGATGGTCTCCAAATGCAGGAAAAAATGTTCTACATCAGTCATTATTAGAGAAATGCAAATAAAAACCACAGTGAGCTATCATATCACACCAGTGAAAATAATCTATAAAATGACTAGAAACAACAAATCTTTTATACTGTTGGTGGGAATATAAATTAGTCCAACCTCATTAGAAAACAGTATGGAGATTCCTAAAATAAATAAATAAATAAATAAAAATGGAGCTCCCATTGGATTCCACATCTCTGTCTATACCCTGAGAATACAAAAACTGTTCATAGCAGCACAGTTCACAAATAACCAAGACATGGAAACAACCGAAATGCCCAACAATAGGTGACTGGCTAAAAAAAAATGTGGTCTAGTTACTCAATGATATTCTACGCAGCTGGAGAAAAAAATATCAACCACTTTGAAACAATCTGGATAGAACTAGAAGGGATCACATTAAGCAAAATAAAACAGAAAGAAGAAGAAAAGCACAGGATAGATTTCACTCATATGTGGAATATAATGAAACAAAACAAATGAGAAGACAAACAGGAAAAAACTCATAGGACATAAGATAGTGGCTTACCAGCGGGATGGGAGCAGGAAACCAAGTGAAGAGGAAACAAGGTGATAGTAAAGGCACTGAATTCTGGTCGTGGGCGTGGTGTGAAATACACACAGTCTGAGGGGCCATTTCAATATTCTGAAATGTGCATAGCAGTGTAACCTAATTAAGAAACATAAAAATATTCTTTTACTGAAATTCCTATCCTTTCTTTTCTTTTTGACTCCCAATATGAAAGATGTATTTTTGGATTTGTTTTATTATTCTTTCTCGGATACTACAGACTTTGTGCTCCTCTCCCTTCCTTTTCTGCTACATTTATCTTCATTCTACCATCAGTCAGGGATTATTTCACTAAATCCTCACGGTGATGTTAGCAGGTAGGTTTCATTAACACCATTGTTTAGTTTAAGTTTTTACCTTTTCAGCTGTCCATATGTCTGGAATTTAGACAATGGGGTAGATAATTGCTCAAGGACACATTTAGTAAGTGACACAGTGGCGAGCTGATTCCGAATTGTCTTTAGAGCATAACCAAAATCTTAACTGTTAAATGATACTTTCTTCTATTATAATTTAGGGAACTCAGTGTTGGTGAAAAATGGGCCATTTTGCCATCTTCATGATAGTCCATTTTAATATTGATTTAAGTATTGACTATTTAAATATAGTGTTTGGGTACTGGGCAATTTGGGGAATTATAATGCTGTATACAAAGAGAATACACACACACACACACACACACACACATACACACACACACACAGAGCCCAGTATTTATTTGATTCTAAGTGTTACTTTTCTGCCATTTTAATGTTCTTGAAATTTGGCTCAGCTTACATCTGAAAGAGTCTAAGATTTACCTGAAAAAATAGTTGTTAATTACAATAGATTCTTAATTAAATTCTTAAAAGTCTTTTACTTTGGCTAATGACTCATTACATATTTCAGATTTTAATAAATTAATTCTTCACTCCTTGTTACATCTTATTTTTAATATTTTGAACTTTGTTAAAATGAATCTTATTAATTTTTATTTTTGTCATGAAAATCTCTTGAGAAATTGGGACACAGCTTCAAATCTATGGAGGCTTAGAATTAAATGACAATCTTCTACTTAATGCAATGAGATTCATCCAGGAATGTAATATGGCAGAAATTTCCTTGTAGCAACATGGTGGGAAAGGCCTAAATATTTTAAGCAAAAAGCCAAGAAATGTTTGTGCTGTGAGCGGAGTTCTCCTAGAGACTTATTCGTCCTTTTCAGTTACCTGCCGAGTTAGTGAAATCATGCAGATCTTACTAGGCT
This sequence comes from Solenodon paradoxus, assembly GCA_004363575.1. Lineage (NCBI taxonomy): Eukaryota > Metazoa > Chordata > Mammalia > Eulipotyphla > Solenodontidae > Solenodon > Solenodon paradoxus. The sequence continues at coordinate 2,020,598 of RJWH01000022.1, forward strand.
TTATTTCTGTCTACAGGGTCCAGTTTTGTGTGTGTTCTGTTTTGTTTTACTTCTGTTTTCTGTCATTCTTGGAGCTTCTAAACCTATCTGTCCAAGCAGCGGACACAAGTCTGTGTGTGGTGACTACCTAATAAACTCAGTATTTTGTCCTTCATTGTTTTTGGTTTTTTGTCCCTTAATTCCTGTAGTTTTCTCAATCTAAAGGTAGAGAATTAACCTCCTGATATTTGTTTCAACTTGCAATTAGTTTAGAAGACTTTCTGTACCTACTACTGTTGCTTCTTAATTTATTCTCAGGTGTGTTATTTGTAAACTTTCATAGAGGACTCTGGCTCTGTTTCTAGGCCTGCAGTTGTTTTATTATTTAATATCTTTTTAAGTCTCTAAATTTTTAATATTTGAATTATGTAATTTTTATATATCTGCATTCCCTTGACTGTTTACATGAAAAAGTACAAAGACAAATCGCAATATTTTTAGTTATCATGGAATATTACCTGGCAAGTTCTCTGGTTTCTCAGTGTTGCATTGGAAAATCAAGAATTAATTAATATAATAGAAAAAGATATTCAAAAGTTAAATTTTTAAAATGTCATTACTAGACTTGAATTGGAAGGAATACAAGTTTAAATGAACACTATAAATTATCTTTGGAATCTTTACATCTTTCTTCTGCCAAATTGCGTTTGGAACAATTTTACAAAATTAATTGTCCAACCTTTCTAATGAGCATTCTTATTCGTAACTTGTCATCATTTTTAGAGGTCATTATGTTTTTGTTGTGTTATTTCAATCACTTTTTTGCATATAACAAGTCTCTACGTTGTCTATGTAATTTGGTGAAAATGAGGACATTAAAATTAAATGCTGAAAATAGTTTCTTGGGAAAAGCAACCCATTCCTCTAAAATTAGTTTCATTTCTTGATTCCTGTTCTTAAATATTTTTTTATTATAAAACAATTGTCTTTATAATAACAATCAATAAATATTAAACGTCATTATTAATCAGTTATTTTTGACATTCAAAGCATAGGATGCTTTTCTTTAATAAAAATGTTGAAATAGCAATTATTGATTTAATAACTTCAAAATTAAGTATGAAGTCTTTTGATGTTAAAAGTAACAAAGAAAATATTATGAAGGTGATGGAAAGTACAGCATGACTTGTTGAAGCCTTCAAAAACAAGTGTGGAAGTATAATTAATAAAGTACTGTGTATATATTACATATGTGTTCAACATACCCATGTGTTTATGAATATGCATATGTATGTAAGTGTGCAGATATTTTCCTCCTAAATTTCTCACTTTTATTTATTCTATAATATAGTGCTGAGTGATGACTATTCATAATAAATCCACGCTTGTGAGTAAAATTTAAGATTCTATATAGTCCATTTAAAAATGTTACATTGTAGTAACTAAAAACACCTCAAAATAAAATAAATTATTTCTTGAATATACCAGAATAATTTTACGGAAGGTTTCAGATAAATAGTCTGGGAAATTCACATTTGGTTTTCTATGAAAGCACATGCATTTTCAGTTATCATCTTAAAATCAGTTATTTTGAGAGAAATTGTATTGGCTCTAAGAAACTATATAGTAATTATTGAATTAAAGACATACATTTATACATAAGTTGTCACCTGGTAAGTAAAACTATTTTACAAAAAACATATCTCTGCTCAAATGAGATGTAAATTTCATGAAAACAAGATTTGTGTGCTTGTAAGAGAAATCATTTTCTATCTCAAAATGATCTTGACTGTATTACAGAGCATAGGATTTGCCCAGAATTATTTTGCTCTTAATAGATTAGGTACCATAGTTTCTTTCATTTGAATTATATGTAAAGCATTGGAGAGGATGTTGAAAAAGCCTATTGGGACTATAAATCCCAAAGGTAATACTGATCTAAAACCCAGATACAGGCACACCCTAACGGAGTGTCTGTTTGGTCAGCCACCTTCCACCAGCACCGTCCACATGCATGCCAAGGATACTGGTTTGCCTCAGAGCAAACAATCAAAATGAACCCAAAATAAAAATCAAGTGCTTCTTCCTCCTCTCTCTTCCTGTCTCCCTACTGTCTCTGCTCACATTCATTCCTGCCTGTACCTATCCTTTAGAAATAATAATAATAATAATAATAACAATTTTTTAAAAATAATCTATATACAAATAATCTCGTAGTTAAGTATTCAGTGCATGTAATTTTTTATATTGCTGTAGCAGCTAATTATCACAAACATGACAGCATGAACCACACAAGTTATTATTTTGCAACTTTGTAGTACAGAGGTCTGAAATGGGTCTCTAGGGCCTAGTTCAGATGTTGAGTTCCTCTCTGGAAAATAGACAGGAGAATTTACTTTGTTGACTTCTCTAACCTCCAGAAGTCAATTGTATTTTTTAGCTCTTGAATCCTTCATCTATCAATGTCAACAATGTTTCATCTCTCTGATGATTTTTCCATAGTCACGTCTCCATTTCTGTCCATAACTAGGAAAGATTCTCTGTTTTTAAGGGCGCATGTGATTAGACTGAGCCCATTTGAATGACTTAGGATAATCTATCCATATAAATCACATCTCCAAAGTTCCTTTAGATATATAAAATTACATATTCATAGTCTCTAGGAATATTAACAGACATCTTTGATACTATTCTTCTGCTGACCACAATCACTTTGTAAGTAATATTTATTATAATTTTATGAGAAGTTCCTCAATAATATTTTTTCTAATACATTTTCTAAGGATGAAAAAATATATATGTAAGATTATTTTAATATATAAATCTACATACACATTATTTTATCTTCTTGGAATGGTCTCTTAGAAGTCAAAATGTTATTAGGATTTAATATTTTAACCTTTTGCACATTTAAATCTAAAAATCTAAATCAGGATAGTAGTATCTTTAATGATTTGATGAATAAATGAAAAAAATTCTCCTATGAATAATCCAGAATTTCTCTCTTTTCCAGTTCAGATACAGTGATATAGTTACTATTCTGTTTACTTGTTATTTTTGAACTAAATGTTTCTACTGGGAAATTCTGTCAATAAGAGTTCTTAAAAAGATTTATTAAACAATCCACAGATATTCTGATGTTAGATTTGTGTCTGAGTAAGCAGGTCCATCTATGTAGGAAATAACAAATGCTACTATAAATAAGCCCAGCCGTATAATCTAATTTGTGCCACAGTTTATAAAGGTCAAAAGGTGCTTGGTAATATGGTTTGAGATTAAGATTATTTGCAAGTTATTTATTCTCCAGAAGTAGTATAATATCTGAAGACAGGTTTTTTCATTCTTTAAAAATCTCCTCAAAGAGTTCCAGCTTCCTATCCTCATTCCCTGTTGTCTTATACTATGTACAGTCAGAGTCAATCCCATTATTATTATAGAATCAGTTACAGGACCGAACCATTATTTGTATTTATTTTCTCTTTTTTAGTTGTTATCTTGATGACTACAGCCAAGCTATGTTTTTTAATTTCAAAGAATTGCTCTATTTGTACCTTCACAAGAAATTTCAGTTATTCTCATGATATCTGTATGAGGTAAGAAAAAAAATTCATTAACAGCTATAAATGGTAAGCAGGAAATCTGTGGTCATATTAATGTGCTAGTTGACATATAATTATAGAATATTTGTTCAAATTGATCAGCACTGTTCTATGCAGTGTTTCTCAAAAAAGTAGCCTGATAAGGTTTAAAAAAACACAAATATTTGGGTTCATACTCAGAGATCTTCCTTTCCTCCCTTCTTCCTCCTCCCTTCAACCTCCTCCTCCTTATTCTCATCATCATCATCCTCTCTCTCTCTCTCTCTCTCTAGCTAGGTTGACTATCACTCACCTAGGTGAGAATGAAGCAGAGTACAGAGTGATAAGTGATGACAGCATGAATTAACAATGACCACAAAATGTCAATGACTGAGTTATTGATTAAAAACTGATTCCTATCATTTTAACAGATTTTCCTCTAAAGTTGCGAGTATTTTAGCAGAGGGCAAAGTGGAACATTTAGTTAATCCAATTCACAGCAAGAAGCATAAATAAATATTGCTCAATCTGAGATCTTCATGTAAAAAGAACTAATGCCTATTTAAAAACCTTTAGAAACTTTTTCAGTGATTGACTAAATGGATAAAGTAACAAATATTTGCTTTAACTCATTCCAGCTTCAGTATGTGGTGATTACTAAAAAAAGAGGGAAAAAAAATCCTTGCTATACTTTTCATTTCCAAAAATATGCTTAAAAGTGGCTAATTAGTTCCAATTTTGGATAACCACTTTTTCACAATAAATAATGGGAAAAATGTGTGATAATTGCCAAAAAGCTTTACACTTGACAGAAAACTCAAATTGGTACCTTAGATTATTTATACTAAATGATATTTTTACAGTTCAATAAACATAGCTGATTTTATAGTTCAGATATATAATTGGAATTACTATAGCTGAGTCTTACGTGTACGCATTTCTGTGAAACAGTAGGAATTATATAAAATATAGTAGGAATTATATAATATATATTATTATATATTATATAGTAGGAATTATATAAAATATAAAAAGATTTATGAAAATCATTTAAACTTTGAACTAAGAAAATTAAATTCTAATACTTTGCTGCAAGCTATAGGTTGGATTATATACACTTCATAATCATTCTAGACTTCAGCTATCTCAACTCTTCAATAGGGAAAATATTACTTAACAGACTGTGTCATTCAGGAGATCAGATTTCATGACAGAAAACAACTGTTTCCGAGCCCAATTATCTTTTTTAGAGACCAGTTAGGAATTTTGTGACAGCTAGTTGGAGGAATAAATTAGGAAGGCTTGAACTATAGGGGCAGATGATGAAAGGGGTTTGAAAAAACATGTAGAAATGGAAATAAAATGAAAAATTGTGATAATTTGCCTTAAACCTGTGTGAATGTCATATAGATCTACTCCCTAACTTTGTTCCCCAAGTTCTGATCATTCTTAAGGGAAAAAACAAACTCCTTTCAGATTTTCTCAACTCTCCAAAATCTGTTTTTATTTATCTTTGATGATTGACAGTGTCAAATATAGCTTATATTAAAATATAAACTAAAATAAGCCTTTAAAGTAAAATGCGTGGATGAGGTAATCCTTTAGGGTTCATGAGTTTGTTCATTTTCCGAGTAAAATTATGTCACGTGCTTCCATGTCATATCCGGCTGGGGCAATTAAATACCTAGAACTATGTTATGTCCATGAAGAGAGAGATGTGAAGAACAGTGAGGGAAAGTGAAAATAAAACTAGTAGAGAGCCTTTCCTCTGTTAGACTCACATGGAGAACTGTCTGTGGTTAGAGAAGTGTAACAGGATGTAGTAGAAGGATGTGGTTATTCTGTCACCTTCTTCCAAACCATTACCAACTCATGACAACTCAAAAACACCCATGCAAAAACACACTGGAAATGACAGGCATTTTAAGGAACTGGCCTTAGCAGAAGATAGGGCCTCTTCTGGAGGCTGTCACACAATGCCCCAGGATCCCTCTCAGCTTTTTTAGACAGATCAGAATCCATATACGGCTAATGTGTAACCTGCTTTATATTATCAGAAGTCATACTTTCTAAGGTCTATCTTATTCAATATATTGTTTCACAAGAAGCATCTGTTAAATATCCAGGAATACTTACATAAATGAAAAGATTCATAACTTGTTGTGTGTTTAACAGAAGAGATTTTCTGGATAATACTTTCCACAGAAAAACATAGAGAACTCTCCAGGAAAAAACCCTGCTCCAAGAAATTTAAGACCATCCTTAGCATTCTCATGCCTTCTTGTTCTAATTGAAGATAAGAGGTGGGATTACTGGAAGTTAAATATCAGCATTCTCCCAAAGGCACCAGTGGTCAACCTTTAATATGTAGTCTATTGCTTAGTTCTCTGTTTTCTTAATCTGATTGCAAATGATCATTTATCCTTAGAATTTACTTTGGCCTTCAAAATCATTGCTTTTGAATGATACTAAATATGTAATTGCCAGAGTGGGAATTAGAAGATTAAAGATGTTCAAGCACCCTTCACTAAAACTCTGGGAAATCTAAAATAAGGAATTATTTTCTTTTATGTAAAACTTAATTTGGGGCTGAAGGCACTTTCATAATGCACATTTAGAGTATCATTCTTTTGATGGATGAAAGATGGCCATAGCTAGAAACTCAGTTTATCAAATGTTAACATTGATTTGTGGAGACTCTTTCATGACATATGGAGAGAGCTTGAAGTGACTCTTCCACTTAGCATGTTCAATAAAGAAACGGTAATTCACTACTCATCCGAAAGCTCTCTCTTCATGATTAGGTTCTCTAAATTGTATTCTTGTTCACCTCCACATTGGGAGTTTATATACTCTAACTCTAAGTCCCTAAATACCCACAAAAATGCTCATACTCCTCCTCTTTCTCTAATGTTCTTCTTGCCAGTACTATTAGAGGACAGTGAAAAAGCTTGAAAATTTTATTTGGAGTAACAATTGTTAACTACAATACATGTTTTAGATCTTAGTACTGTCTTTCCCATGAGCAATCACAATAGAACCATAAATTCTCTAAGTTTTTATTTCGCTGCATAAAGAGAACCTGGTTTTTTTTCTATTATCAAGCAAGTGTTAGGGTCAGCATTCGTCCTCCCAAGAAAACGCACACACACTTCAGTTGACAATGCAAGAGCAAAGGGAAACTTTATTTCCAGTTAGCTGGGGTCTGAGCCTCATCCAGCACAGTGGAGTCGGACAAAGACCCCAGGCTTTGTTTCAGCAGGGTTTTTATATCAAAGGTTACAGAGCAAGGGATTAGTTACAATTCCAGACCTTGGAGCATTACCATATTTAGTATCTTTTGGCCCCAGGTTTCGGGTATGTCATCACTAAGGAATTTCTAGTTTCAGGGCCAGAAACGAAACTTAATCTGGGCTTCTTATTTCAGGAAGCAAAACTCAGGCCTATAGCTATTTCTGTCCGGAGCCTGTCATGGCGGTGATCCGGCTCCTACACAAGTAATGATACTCCACAATGTTAAATTCTTTAAGAGGATTGGGTCACCAGTAGTTTCATCCTGGAGCCACATTCTGCTGACATTGTTTTCCTGTCTCTTTTATCATGTTGCTTTTCCCCAACCCATGTACCCAAACATGACTTTTATTGATATTTTAGGAACATGACCAGTGTTATGAGTTGAAATGTGTCTTCTAAAATGCATATGTTAAAATCCCAACACCCTGTATCTCTGATTGTGTTATTAATTGGTTTACAGAGGTAGTAAAACAAGATGAAATCCTTTGGGTAAACTCTAATCTAACAGAACTGTGTTCTTCAAATAAGGACACAATTGGAGATACATTTTAACATAATAAAGAAATCCATGTGAAAATGAAGGCGAAGACTATGTCAATGCTTCTCCAAACCAAGGAAGACAGAAGTTTGTCATGAAACAAATTCTTCCTTACTAACCTTGAAAGGAATCGACTCAACTAATAGTTTGATCTTGTACTTCTAATCTTGAGAAGTGTGAGATAATAAATTTCTGCTGTTTAAGCCACTTGCTTTGTTTTGCTTTTTTGTAACAGTTCTAGCAAATAAATGCATTAAGTGGTATATAATTCCTTATGGTCCTTAATTCTTTAACCCAAACTGGAGACTTAGAGATTCAGTACGCATAAATGATGGCATTGTAAGTATGAACCAGGCAACATATTAATTTATTTATATTGTTCTCTTTAGGGTTCAGTCTTCCTGAAAATATTATTATAGTATTAGACATTTTCACTTTATGAAATTATTTGAGACTTTTTAACTTCAGCTACATACATATTTTTTCTTTTCTCTTTCTAATCCCTCTAGGGAATTACTGAGAATGCTACCTATCATAACAAATGTTAGACAAGATTTTGACCAACAAACACAAAAATCTACATACATCGTGTCTAATGTCTTGATATATTTCTCATCTGAATATATCTTGGTAATTAATCAGCTTGAACAAGTTTCATTCATAATGTGTTGGGTTGAGTTAATACATTTAGAATGGATGTTTCTATATTTATTGAATGAAAAGTATTTTGGCATAATGTGTTTTAATCTCCTTGCCTCTCTAAGAACTTGAATCTTCATATTTCATCCTTAGGACAAAAGGACAGTATGTCTTAAAAGACACCAATGATCTTTAAAGCTGGCTCAGGCTCAAAGCATGTAAATGTCTCAAACAATATTCTTACATTAGTGGTATGTTCTGCCAATCCCAGAATGATATTTCTACTACTTTCTTTTGCAGAAACATTTTTATTCTTCTTCCTTTTCATACAGCTATGTCTCTCAAATGAACTTTCCTCAAATCCTAACCTTTTATCTGGATCAGAATAATCAGCTCACAATTTCTATGGATATAGCATCTAAGAGGATAAGTTGTCTTCAGTTCTTTGCTGAAGATGAAATGATGCACTAGGAGTAAAATCAAATAGCATGATATCAGAAATTATGTTACAGCATAACGGACATTGACATTTTGTTCTAGAATATTTATATCTCATCCTTCTTCTGTAGCATCCCTTTTTAGCAATTATAAGCACATATGGGAGTTGTCTAGTTCTGACCAAAAATAAGAATATACGTGAGATAAACATATTTTTTATTTGTGGAAGATAATCCAGATCAACAAAATCTAATAAATGAATGAGCTGTCAGATATTATTAATTCCTTTTAATTTTAAGATTTTTAGGACTAGCAGATAATTCTGAAAGAGGTAGTAATTTTAAGTAATTTTATTGCAGTCTTTTCTTAAAGGAAGCACTTCTATCATTTAATTTCTACTGACGTGTAGGTTTTACTGGATACCATTTGTCAGGTTAAAAATGTTTTATTTTTTGCAATCTAGGACCTTTTATGCTAAAATACATATGGAATTTTATCAAATGCTTTCTACATAAACTGGTTATTTTTATTTCTCTTAATTATTAGAAATGATAAAGTACATTATTTCCTGGGCTATTAGGAATATCCTCAGAGTGAAGGTTCTACTCATTTTAGCATGGAAAAAATATTTACATATATATATTTGTTTTAAAATTAATTGCCATCAAAGTTACAGAGAAATGCAGGTGGAGTGTCTGCATTGACTTCTGACATTATCTTCTAGGATGTTTTCCTTTGGATATATCTCATCTACAAAGTACATAATGCTTGCATAGAAGAATAAACACTTAAATGTTTGTACACATAATGTCTAAGTACACATAAATCAATGTATATATAGATATAGATGTATTCATATATATGCACACATATGCATATATATGCATATACATGTCCTTTATTATTAGACACATATAAATATTAGAAATATATACAAAGTATGTATATGTATACAATATATCTATCATCTGGGAATGACCCTCAGGCAAATATACTGAAAAAAAATATTGTGCACTACTTGGAAGGATTGAATTTAGAATTTGGTTGCTCCTAATATTGGCTTTGTTAATTACTTGATATGCAAAATAAGGCAAATCATTTAATTTCCTGAATCACTTTTACCACATTTATTATTTGGAAAACACATAGATAGCAGTTTTGCTGTGATGTCTAAATTCCATTTTGTTTACATAGCAACTAGCACGAAATTGTGTACATAATAAGTGCTCAAAATTGTATTATTATCTTGTTTCAAAAATCAAGCATCATGCATAGTTAATGAAAGTCACTCTATGAGGTAAAATCAAATTAACTAGAGAACTCAAAGACTGGTTTATATCTTTTTTTTTAGTTTTGTCATTGTTACTTCTATTTACATGTCTATTTATTTAACATTCATAAACATTCGTATACTGGGAAAATTAAAATCATCCTTGCCAACTTCATAGAAGTCAAGTGAGAAATTATGTCTTGTCTAAAACATCACTTTGTACTCCAGGATGCCAATTAAATTTCAAAATGCTTTAAAAGCAAATGTTCAAACCTCTCTGGGTTTCAATTTTCTATCAAAACTACAGAAAAAAAATACAGCACATTCATTCATATTTTAAAGTGTATGTGTATATACTTTAATTTAAGGAATAAGGCTGTTATATATCTTCAAATACCATTATCTATATGCGTTAACCAAGCACCAGCTGGAAAAAAGAAGTGTTTTTATCAGTAGTATTATTACAGCAATTTTATGATACCCTTGCTACTCAAAATGTTAAGAATAGTATACTCATTTGCTTGGACTTTCATAACAAAATAGCACTAACTAGGAGTCTTAAATGGTAGACATTAATTTTCTTACAGCTTTGGACACTGGAAGTCTGAGATAAATGTGCTCGTGGATCTGGCTGCTTTCAGAGTTCTCTTTTTGCTGCATTCAGAGATGACCACTGCCTTCTGCTGTGTCTTCACATGAGTGTCTCTCTGGGCACACATGACTGGTGTCTCTCTTGGTATGTCTTAATCTCGTCTTAGACGATACAAGACATACTAGGTTAGAACTCCTTATAACAACTGCATTTTCACTGAATCACCCCTTCAAAGATCCTATCTCCAAATATGATCACATTCTAAGACACCAGAGTTAAAATTTCATCAGATGAATTTTGGGAAGATGGGGCAAATCACTGCAAAACACATTGTTTGAGAAAACAGAAATCGAACTTGGAGTCTTCGTTTATTTAAAAGAAAATCAGTAGAATGGGGATCATTTATACAAAAGTTACTTTACCTTTTCCCATATACAAGCATTAGTGGACACCCATGTGTATGCATATACAAAAACAAAAACTATAAAACTACTATATGGGTAAACACATGTGTTCTTGAATAATTTTAAGAGATTGATTTTCAAAGAATTAACCTATTTTTTTATTACTTTAATATGGGCTTAGGCAGACAATACCACCAGTTTCCAGATTTGGGGTTGTTTAGGATTAATTATTAATTATTATCAATCATCAGACTTTATTTTGTGCTATGATAATCTCTTCCAGAGCTGAAGGGTCAATGATCCCCAGCAGATTTGAGAAGGTATCGCATAGAAATAAATGGTTATTTGTGCTTTCATTCACCTTTAGAGTTATGAACAGCTTTGAATCTGAGAAGAAGGAAGATGCTCACCCTCCATTGTTTTCTTAAAGTTTATTGACATACAATTGTTATGAGACAAAAATTGGGTTTATTTAATGTATACAATTTAGATTCACAAAACCATTATGATTACCACAATCAAGGTAATATACAAATTTTCATTTAAGATATAAGGACACAAAGGGGTTGAGAGTGAAAGGAGGAATAGAGATACTCCATGCAAATGGTAAACAAGAGAGCAAGAGTAAATATAATTAACAGATACAATAAACATTAAGTCAAAGCTGTCACCAGAGAGAAAAAAGAAAAAAAAAACTTATAAAATGATAAAAGGATTGTTCTTATTATCAAGGCTTTGGCAATCAGGACAAAACTGGTCTATCAGGCCTCAGAGTGAAGACCATGAAATAAATTGGATGGATTGTAACCAGGCAGACCCTGAACATAGGAAATCTTACTGAGATCCTGATATTTATCCTGGACCTTTTGGTTCTGAGAATAATCACTTTTGTTACCAGGGGAAGTCACTTTTTGTGTTATGCTTTGTTTATTTCCTTAAGGCTCTGGAAAAGTTTTGTTAAAAAGTTGCAATCAGGTAGATTCTAAGTTCATGTCACTGACAGAAGTGACTTGTGTCTAATTATAGTGAAAAATTGGTATGAGACAAAGTAGCAAAATTCTGTGAATATATGTGTCTGACCATCGATACATTGAAACAACAGTGAAATAAAGCTTTCTGGCAGAGAAAACATGTAAACAACTAGATAGATGTTATGATTGTGCAGATTTTGGCAGAGAATCTCAGAAATGCTTTGAAAAGGGGAATTTAGTTAAAAACATATTAGAGGTCAAGTGTACTATAATTTGGATACCAAAATTCTCTCTCTCTCTCAAATCAAATGGATTATTTTATAAATGTTTATCTTATAATTTCATAAAAGTAAACAAATTATTGAATACACAACCCATTTTCCCAACTCTCAGTCTATTTCCCTGGCAAGATCTTCCTGTGGGAAGAAGAAAGGAAAGAAAAGAAGAAAGGAAAGGAGGTAAGGAGAGAAAGAGGGAGGAAGGGAGTACTAATGAAATAAATACATCCACCAACTATAAAAAAATCTCTAGCATTGACAATCTAAAATTTGAGCATGATTCATAAATAAGAATAGTCCATGTTTTAGAATAAAAAAGAAAAAGAAAACTTTCTTTATAAAGTGAATTGGCAAATGGTCAAACAAGAAATATTCACATTGCTCGTGGTAGAAGACCTTTTCCCTGACCCCAATGCAAAAGAGTCTGCCAGGAATTTTCCACAGTATTACGGAGGCTGCAGCTATGTCTTGTTATCAAGACCAAGGACAAACAAGCATGGCCTCCCTATTCCACAGTTGTACATAACTGACAAGAGTTGCCAGCAGAAACTACATGTCGTCAAGGAGGTGAATCTTTTCCTCAGAGTATAAAAGAAGATCCCCTAAACCCCACATTGCTCAGCTCTGGGTAGCAATACCCCTGGGCCAGCACCGGTGCTTGCAAAAAAATGCCTTTTTCTCTACCTTTGAGTGCTCGGCTGTCAGTCTTCTTGCTGTCTGGAGGCTCTGCCATAACAGTTTCAATTATAAAAGTCATCCATAGTTAAAATATCAAGAATTTTTTTGATTCAGATATTGTAATAGTCACCAGTTCACATGATCAACTATATTTAAATAAAAATTTCATAAAATATCATAAAAATGTCCTTAATTTAATTCTGGCAATATTTTGAACTTCAATCAATAGATGTTTCAGATTTTACTATATGGTAGAATTAATTTTTGCAATGTTTTGATGCCCCAAGGACATAACCTCAGTCATTGTAACTATGACCTTCAAATGCTGCTTCATTTCTGTTTAGTAAATAGAGACCCAACCCCTCAGACATGGTCAGGACTCCAAAACTCTACACTTCTAATGTGTTAACAGCTCTACTAGGAAGTAGTAGGATTTTAGCCACATTCTCAATAGCACCTTGGGGTACTGCTGTTTCATGAGATTTTCTCTAATGTAACCTTTCAAAGTCAGCCACAAAAGCTCTTATTTTAGATCATACTGGCATTTGACCTTTACAAACTCACACATATGAAAAAATAGCAAAAAGGAAGATGCTAAGGGAAACACAGTTATCTATTTCAAAATGCAACTATACCCACAAGCTGCAGAGATATCATGACCTATAAAGTTCAGACCTGTGTTGATTCTGCCTGACAATTACCCACAGCTATTATGATTTTCTCCCATCACTAAAAATGTCATTCCTGAGATAACTGCTCAAGTTTCAGAAGGTAGAAGAATCAACACATAACTAATATATAATAATTATGGGGGAAGTTGATTTGATTACTGATATTTCAAAATAGTTGACATTAAAATGTTTCATTCTCTCTGATACTATGTCACTACGATACTATGTCACTATTCAATTATTCCTCACAGAATTTTATTTTTTATGTATGTCCTTGAGATACATTTTTTCCCTTCATTTTAAATTGGCTCTGAGATGGTCAATGTCCAATTTAATTATCTGACAATAAGTATTAATGTTAGCATTATCAGTTGAGAACCAGAATTCATTAACGTATCTCATGATTCTTAGTCTCTTGTGGAAAGTTGTGAAGGAAGGACCTTGGGCATTCCAGATTATATTTGAATTTAAATAACTGAATCATAGCCAGGTGGAAAAATGGTATCAGAAACACCCTTAGTTGTTTTTTTTTTTTCTTCCTTAAACATAAGCATCCATAAATCCCTTCAATATAATGAAAAAAGAGAAAGCTCTGATCATTGAATTGTTGATACACTTTGGACAAACTATTCATGAAATCATGTCACAAACTCAACCAGCTTGATTATCATGGTCAAGTTGTTTAGCTAGAGGAGACAAAGATTTATGCATTTTTAAGAGTGGTTTCAATTATACTAGTATTACTACTCAGAAGAGTAGTATCAAGTTATCACTCAGATTCCATTTCAACTCTTGCTTTTCCTAATACTTTCTATTAGAAATAATCATGTGTTGTGTCTGAAACATATATTAACAACTAAATAGCTGTAAACAATATTGAACTAAATGTTAAAGTTTATTTATGACAAATAATCTTTATTATTATCATACCTAGGTTAAAAAAATGAGTAAGAGTTATGTAACAACTTAGGAGTTTTGAGAAATAAAGTTTTGATATTCAACAGAATACTGTGGGTGATATGAACCTTGCTGAATATTCAAATGCAACTTAATCACCAAAGATGACATAAGGACTTCACTCCAAGATATTTAATGGAATATGCTATTGTATTTTAAAAGGAAAGACTAGGTTGAAGTTAATATTTGTATTAATGAATGTAAGTCCCTTCTAATACCTCATATAATATTTACATTAGACTTAACCATTTTTTGTAACTGGGACAAGAATAAAAATCAAAATTCTATAGCTCATATATTTTAATATTAAAAAGTTACAAATCACGTTAAACTAGTAAATAAAATGTTCTGTTTTCTCCCACTTTGGCAAACATAGCTTCTTAATAAAGGCCACCTGTGAAGTAGAATTCTTGGGTCCTCAAAATCCAGCACCAGAATATGGGGACGCGCAGAGAGCTGGTCCCTAGTCATTGTCCAATAAGAGGATTTGTATACATACATTCGGGTACTTCAGCCAATATTTCCATGTTCAGCCTACCTTCTGCAAACACTGGTCCCTATGGCCTCAATTTGTACACATTGTATATGTGACACAAAAAAGACAGAGCTGGAGTGAAGAACATGATGCTTGGAAGCATCTTAGAGCTCTATGGGGGTTGAATCATAGATCTCTACGTATCACAGCACGATTAAAAATGTGGCGTTTGCTACCCAAACTTCAATTAACCCCATCTTCTTGCTCTTGTCAACTCTTTTGTTCCATGGAAAGGAATATAACCAGAGGAAGGGTCGCACTGATCTTCTCTCAATTCCAGGTCCCAGAGAAAACTTTTCTGGCACAAGTTCATGCAATTACTTTGTTAAATATGTATTGTTGATACTTGCCTGTAAACATGGAGTGGTCTCAATTTAATAACTGCTATGTTGAAAGTATGCAATGACCTACAGAATGGAAAAAGTGACTTATCTTGGAAAATTTATTATAACCCAGAAAATCCTATTCTTAGTCCCAAATGATACTGAGTTTATCCCATATGGGAACAATATCTATAGTGTGGTGGATAGAAAAAGGACAAGTGAAAACAAGCAGAAATAAGGAGAGAAAGAAGAATCTAAACATCATATACTCTGAAGCTATTTTGAAAGAAATGAAGATTCTTACAGAATTCAGTAGCAAAAGAATACATATTTAAACATAGGCTTACAGCAAATGCACATAAAATAACTAAAATTTAGCAAAAATTTTGGGGAGAATATTATTCATTAAAACAGAACCTCATGAAATATAATAAAATTAGATATAAAAGAAAATGATTTATTGGATCAAATCTATTCCCTTAGGCACCCTGATTAATACCAGTTCTTTAATGGAAAGAAAGCTTGAAATTGACAGCAGAAGGCTCAGTCTAGCCTAGAATATAATTATATATAATTATGTTGGTCATTTATAGAGTTTTCAGTTCAGAATAAGGATCTCTCGTCTAAGTTGACACACATAATTGTAATTTTCTGAAATAAAGAAAGAAGACCTCTTTCATCTAGGTCAGTAATTGAATGTTTGGATAAGGTGACCACGCCATCACTATTTCCATTAACCATCTCATACAAGAGTTGCTGTAATAAGGTATGTTGCATAAATGACCATAAAGGTCTCAGTGGACATTACTACTGGTCGTTGATCCAGCAATGCATCAAACAGGTAAATATTGGGCTAACACATGGAATATTTAATAAAGTGTAAATTTACTATTTTTATATCCAAGCTACATCTAAATTTGATATATTTTAATAGACATTTACTTTCTCTCTGAGTATAACATTTCTCTCAGACAGAAGAGAAAACCATGATATTATTTGTATGTACCTTCTGTGCTTTCTTTATGAAGATATGCTATATGAATTACTTTTAAAATTAAAGAATTTAAGCCTGGACAACTCCCATATATAAACCTGAAGTCACTTAAAAGTCTCTAGACACCTAATTCTTCTATTTTACAGAAAAAGCCAACAATAAAAAGTGAACATATTGAGAGGTAACTATTAATCTCAAGAAAATCACACAAATATTGCTGTTGGTTTTTACTATAAATGTTCTACTATGACAATATATGAAATATGATGCTTAGAACTGAGACTATTAAAAATTATTTAATGTTTCATGTTATTATTAAAGTAGAATCCGTTTTAAAAGACATAAAAGGATGACATCACTTCCCAAGAGTTTTGACTCGTGTGTGGCTAGAAATGCAGACACCATGCTGCACTTGGGAGCAGATGGTTGGTTATGTTAAAAGCTGTTAGTCATCTGACCCCCAAAGGTAGAATATGCAAAATTCCTCAAAGTTTTAAAAACTAATGCTTCTCCCCAAAAGACTGAAGTCAGTATACCAGGGTTAATATAATATGATACAATCATTTTGAATATAGTTTTAAGCATTTTAATAATCTTTTTTTATTTTGATATCTTTAGTTTCTACAAATGTATACATTGTTAATTATTTTAAATACATAAAAATAGAGGTCACCTCTGCTTTTGGCAAGTACCAAAAAAACTTTTATTAAGATTTGAGAAGTAAATGGAAAAAGATTATAAAACTCCATAAACATATGGGCATGGAGCATGAAGTCACATTCTTTAGAGCTGGTAAAAGCTGTGGAGGATAAAGAATAGCATTGTGTAAGAAAGTTGCTTAGTCATTCTACAGTCAAGCAAAGGATGACTGGCCTCATTCTGCTGAGGAAGACAGTTTTCCCTTATGGGATTTCAAAATGATTTACTGTTTAGAGAAACAGTGTCAGGCTTGCATGCTTGACCCCTCCTCCTCCCACTCTGTTTCACCTCTAGGATCAAGGGAGCTGGAGGAAGGGAGGTTCTGGATTGACAGGCCCCCTTCAGCCTTGCCTTGAAATGTGGAGTGGTCACTCAAGGGTTACAATGGGTGGAGCAGAATTTACTTAGATTAAATTAAATGACAGCTTAGTGAGGAATTAATAAACTTCTTTGAAGAACTTCCCAGGTCTTTCTTAAAATAGGTTAGGTTATTTCCAGCAAAAACTAATTGAGAAAGTCCTCCTTAAAAATAAAGACTGCCTAAAATAACAGAGAAAAATCTCTGTCTGACAATGTTCTAAGATGTGTTGATAGATGAAACAGGATCCAAAAAGTTCATCAACCTTCCAGGGATAGAAAGATTTCAAAAATAAAATAAGTAATAAAGTATTGCTGACCATAATAACAACATTCCGATCTGTGTGGGAATTATTTTACCTGTTACTTACTCTTTTTAATATGGAGACTGCTTTTCTGACTTGACATTAAAGTGCCCAGATTTCCATAAAAGTGCTTTGACCTTAAGCAATGTGGTTAAGACCAAAAGTATAATAGATTGATTTGGATTAAAAAGCATAAATGGAAACACAGTTTTCAGAGTCTAAGAACTAGTTATCTGATTGCAAAACTTTAATTCCCACATTTCAAGCACAAAAATAAAAACACTTAATTGAGACAAAAAGACTTCCTTTGGAAACAAAACTTAAACACACATGAATACAAACACATCACACATACATAGATGATTTCCTGAAACTTTTCACTCAAGAATAAATGTATAGCCTGAACAAGACGTGTTCGGTATGAAAATACACACAAACAGTGGCATTTATCAATTTGAACCTGCTAACTAATTTTAGAAAGCCAGAATTTGACTATGCTTTTAAACCAGTAATTTTAATTTTTAGCACTTGAAACTGTAGAGAAAAAAGGCATGTTTGTTCTTCTGTCCTCGAAATTGGCAGTATAGCATAATCACCGAAAACTCGCCAAGGTTATCGTTCAGGGCGTCATAGTTAAAACAGAGAATAAAAAACTGATAAAGAAAATAGATCTGCACTTATACTACTTCTGTGCTTTATAATTTTGAGCTGAGATACAAAGAACTAAAATAAAATCCTTAGATGTTTGTTAAACAATATATATATAATATATATGGAAAAATGCATATTCACTTATATGAATACATATGTATACAGAAAAATGTACATATATCTGAAATATACATAAATAAACTGATATAATTTTACTGTTTTTAACTAAAAATATTAATTGTAG
Organism: Solenodon paradoxus; assembly: GCA_004363575.1. Taxonomy (NCBI): domain Eukaryota; kingdom Metazoa; phylum Chordata; class Mammalia; order Eulipotyphla; family Solenodontidae; genus Solenodon; species Solenodon paradoxus. The sequence goes on from RJWH01000022.1 coordinate 2,038,993, forward strand.
AAATATATTTTAGTACATTTTTCTTTGTGTTAGTTATCTTCTTGAAATGGTAAAATGTATTTTTGCAAGATTAAATGACTGAAAATATTATTTTTTATCATGATAATCTAATGGCTAGCCAATAAACAAAATAGAGACATAATAATGTTATAGGCCAGTTCTTGCAAAAATTCAAACATTTTCATTAAAGCAAAAATGCCCACAATCGCAACTTTCTAAATATCATATAAAATAAAATATGCAAATAATAAGGTATATAGTTTAAGATCACTACACAGATTAGAAATGGAGCAAGTACGGCAGTAAGCATAAATGGAATTAATTTCAGTCTGTCTTACGTGTGTAGTAAAGAAGTTGACCTTGAACAGAGAGCCCTGGTCTTTCCCCTCAGCTTTGACAGGAGATCTGTGCCATATTTGAAAGGAGACATATGTTCTGGGCATTTCTTAAATCTCAAGAACAAGATGTATTAATTCTGAATACATTCAATGGTCATCTAAGCTCACTTCTCACTTCCTAGCTATAGTTGTAATGTTTTGTTTTGTTTTTATAATATAGATTTCCTTCACATTTCAGAAATATAGTTTCAATATCTATTCAATATTGTTAATAATTGAATACCTGAAAGTACCCACTCAATATATTTTAGTAAATTCCATCATTTAAAACTTTCAGAATATTAAGTATAATTTTGTTGGGCAAACTGAAAAATAATTTAGCATAGAAAGGCAGCATGGTCCAGATGACCTCTAAATGTCATAAAATTATACTTATGGGCTCAGAATAGATCTCTTTTTCAACAGGAGAGGGAAGAAGAGCAAGTGGGCAGCTGTGGATGCGGGGGTGAATTCATTAAGGATTTACTAGAATATAAGCTCATTTTAAACCTTAATATTGTTTATATCTAGACTTAGAGAAAGTGAAAGGTTTTTTTTTCCTATTCTGATTTGTGTATGGAAAGTGTGGCAAAAGAATATTGAAATTAAAATTTGGGGCATCCATGAAAGTTATAAATCAGAAAATTTATTCAGTAATCCTGTTTCAAATGTATAATTACTCTAATTACTTTAACAGATTAATATTACAGATATTTTAGTCTTACAAATTTATTAAAATATCAACATACTAGCTATGCTTGAGAATAATAAAAGTTGATAAAGATTTTATTATAATTTCAAGTATAATACATCATAATCATATACTGATTATTATACATGACCATCAAGAAAACAATCCTGGGATCAAAGGAGCCTGCTCTGATCTACAGGGGTTGGGAAATCTCTATGTGGGGAGAGAGGGACCTTCTCAGCAGTCAGCAGAGAATGGCATGCTCTAGACTAGCGAGCTCCTTTTTGACACAGAGATCCATCAACGCGGGGAAGAAACCTCACTAGGACAGGAGGCTTAAGCTCAACCTCTGATTAAACATTGGCTGAACAATAAACTCTTATCCAGGGGCGACTCTTAGGAAGTCAGATAAAAATACAATTGCTCACATTCCTGGCAGTCTGTAAGACTGCAATCTCAAGGTTTTGTCTTCTCAGGAATAATCAGAGAGCACACCTCCAAGTCACTAGACATTGTCTAAACATAAGACAAAACTACAAACTCACCAGAGACTCACCAGAGAGTGGTAACAGCCTCTGATTCACAGAAATAAGCTGTGGTGAAAAGTAAAACTCTGAAGGCTATAGGAGTTTAAGTATAACCTCTGAACAATGAATGATTTATGTTAACACAGAGGTTATTCGCTAAGTAGCCAATTTAAAAGACACACACCCACCCACCACGCACACACCACATACACACCACACACACACCACACATGCACCACACACGCACACCACACACACATACACCACACACACACACCACGCACACAACACACACACACACACACACACACACTGAGCAGGGACATCAGAAACAGCACAAAACAAAGGAAATAGACTACACAGAGATAATTCAACAGTCACTAAAATGTACAGAAATAAGCAAAACAGTAACAATTATTTCTGGGAGGATCAGTAGCCTACATTGCTAAAAGAGAGTATCTAAAATATGAAGCATCCCATTAAAAAGAAAAAATTGAGATATGTAAAGACACAGGAAAGCCTGATTCACAACAGAAAAACATAAATTTTAAACATCGCCTTGTAGGAGCCCAGATTTTAGATCTAGAAGAAAAATTCATCAGAGATGTTATTGTAAATATGTTCAAGAACTGAAAGAAATTATATCTAATGAGTTAAAGAAAGGCATGATGACAACATTTCATAAAATATAGAACAGCAATCAAGAGAGAAAAAAGGCAAGAAAAGAACCAAATGGAAATTCTGTAGTTGAACAAACAGTAACAAGAATGAAAAATTCACTAGAAGTGCTTAACAGTAGAGCTGAGCTGGCAGGAGACGAAATTCAACAAATCTCAAAATAAATCAATAGCAATATGAAGGCGAGTACCAAAACAAGCAAATAAAACTAGACAATAAAATTTGAAATAACTGAAAGAATTAATATCATACTAGAATATACTCAATACAAAAGAAAATAATAAAAAACTGGGCAGAAGATCAAAAAAAAAGAAGAATTTAACAGCAATGGAAATTAACTAAACCTAACACACCCCTCAGCAAAAACAGAATATTTATTTCTGTCAAGAGTACTTGAAACATTATCTGCGATGAACCCATGTGCTAGGCAATAACACACACACACACACACACACGAAAGCCTTAATAAAATCAAAAACACTAAAATTATGCAAAGTATATTTCCCAACCTAATTACTACAAGAAATCATAAGGAGGGGGAAATTTGCAAATATATGGAAATGAAATCATATGTTCTTAAATAACAGTTGATCAAATAAGAAATTACAATGGAAATTTGGAAGTTTGTTGAATTGAATGAATACAATAGCACAACCATAGCAAACACTGCAAAATGAAGTTAAAGTAGTTCTCAGGTTGAAATTTATAGCTATAAAGACCTGTATAAAAAAGAAGAAACATCTAAATAAACAGCTTGAAAAACATTTTAGGTTCAGGCTGACAGCAAATTTCTAATACCAAAAAACATATTCAAGAATTTGACATAGAGAGTTAAAGAATGAAAGAACATACATGTAGAATAAGGAAGCTCAATGTATATCTAACAAAAGGTTTAGAAAGTCTTTAGAACGTGAAAGAAGGGAATAAAATTATGGAATACCACCACAGACTTTTCCAGAGTTGATCGAAGATAGCAATCCTCAGATTGAGGGAACGTAATTATTCCCCAAACTGCTGTTTCCAAAGATTCTATAATAGTGACTGACATTCAATAAACATTTGTTGAGTAAATCTAAATATAGTCTGATGAAATTCAGCAGCACATGTAAAAGAATATTTTAAAATCTAACACTCATTCAGATTGCCTGCTAAGAATCATCATTTACATGCCAAGAGAAAGTTCAACAAGAACAAAACAATGTTAAGACACCATCCTAGAAGGAATGCTGGAAGAAATAAATTTGAACCTTTAATTATATACCCAAATAAACATAAATCAAGCTTAAGGGGGAAATAGAAATACTATTCAATAAACACAAGCAGAGATTCAAACACTAATAGTCATTTAGTGAAGGATTTTTTTCTTCTTGACTGCTTTCAGAAAGTAGTTATAAATCCTGTTGTGATATAGTAGAAAGATAAGTAAGATGAGAAATTGGTGACAATTATTCTAAACAAGTGTTAACAATGAGCAAATATGTGACAATAGATATTTTGAGGGAGAAAAATGGAATTAGAATATAGGAAACAATGTCAGTTAGAAGAAAGCTGATTCAGAAGACATGAATTAATATCCCATAATTGCTCACAAGGAAAGCAGTAGTTTATCATTATGAAATGAGTTCAAATATACATTATAATTTTAAGTATGAAAATGAACGTTTAAAGTAGATTGTGTTAGCTTCAAACAAGTAAAGAATAAAAGGGAAATTATGAAACAAAAATAAGATAAAACAAAGAAGTTCAACTCTGTAATAATGTAAATACACAAAATACAAGTTTGATGAAATGAAAACATGAGTCACAGAACATATGAGAGGTCAAACAGACTCAATGATTTCATCATTGTAATAATGTATTCTCAGTCTAAGTCGAGGTCTAGGAAACTAAAAAATGGAGATACATTCAGCATTAAATAATATATCAAACATTAGTAATTGGAATTGTGTTGCCACAGACAATGAATATGTACAGCTATTGTTCAGTTACCTATTTTCCAGTGTTTCTGAAGACTAAATTCTGACTTTCATTTTACTAAAAATATACACTGATTTTGACTGTTTCAAAGATGAATTGCAATTAGTATTTGATGACTCACTGACCCCCTGCAAAGAATTCATTAAACAGAAGGTACAGTGAAACTTAGGTATAATTTAGTTCACATTGTTTAATTTGACACATCCTATTTAAAACCATGACCCATTTAAAGATGATTGAGAAATGCCAAACAGAGCCGTTCCCTTTCCTTATTTACTCTATGAAGAATTTAGAATGACACAGAAAAAAATGGTGCACGATTTTTCAATGGCCTTGAAAATTTCCTTTGACGACCACAAAACCTAATCAAAAGAGAAATGTCTTTTATGAATGTCACAATAATGGAGACATTTTGTTCAGAGATTCTTGAATGCTGTGTCATCTGAATTGGACTCTCATCTAAATAAATTATTTTAGACTTCAGCAACAATAGCAAATCCACTCATAAGCAAAATATTCTATAATTAAAAAATATAAAATACCTTGACCCATATTTTCTGTATAACAAACCATTACTTTTGGGGTTTTGTTCTACTTTATTTTTGTTCCACTTTATATTTGTTCTACATGATTTTTGAAACTGAATATTTGCTTCCAATATTATACTTTCTGCTAGTAAGCAAAACTGCAATTTAGAAGAAATTCTAATTTATGATTTTTTTTAAGTTTTCCCTATGTAATATAATCAGATTGCTATTGTTTTCATATGTAACTGGAAGTATTTTGGTTTCATTAACTTGTAAAATTCTCTTTGACAGACCCTGAGGGTATATTGTCACTGCCTATGAGACAAAAGAAAGTGAAAGCAATGAAACAGAAGGAAAAACAATACAGCTCCAACTTAATTTCCATCTATAGATAAAATGATTAGTTGCACAAGTTTCTACTTATAGTTTCTAATACGATTTTTTTTTTTTAAAGGAAAGATGCAGGCAGAAATGAGAGCAAACAGGCAGTAGCAAGAGAGACAGGAGGAAGAAGCATTTCATCACTTTTATTTAGTTGTTCACACTAGTTGTTTCCCTAAGGATGCAGGGCTCAAACCCAGGGGTACACGACTTTATGTCCTTCAGAAAAGATTGACCCAACCACCGCTCCACCACGGCTGGCCCCCAGTGTGATAGTTGATGCATTTATTGACTGACTCTGCTAGGAACTTAGGATATTTTGACCCATTTTAACCCTACTGGCTATTGTATCAACAGGTAGACTTGTTAACTCAATGTTAAAATTGTTGCTTTAGGCTCCTGCTCTTGAAGTCTATGGTTTTGATAAAGTTTATATACTTATACTCACAGGAAATGTCAAGCATAACTTAATTTTCATCAATAGCAAGAATTTTAAATCTAACGTAGTACATAGGTATGTTTTATTAGGAAAGAATGTGATCTATGAAAAATTGAACTAAAATAGCATCAGCATAAAAGGTTGTTCTTTTACATAACAAAAGAAGTTCCAGATATTTTAGGTTTCCACTCTAGATCTCTGCATACTGACCCCTCACTCATGGTGCCTCTCGGCTACATAACAGAGTTATACCTCCACATCAGAAGTCCTATATCCAGGCTCAGAAAGAAAGGGGTCCAAATGTTCCCATCTACTGTGTAAAACTAAAATTTAATGACTTAAAATTGATTATTGATTCCCTCTTCTTCCTCCACACCCTCAACCCCATCTCTTCTTTTCCTGCTCCCCTTCTCTGTGCATCTCCAGGTAATCCAATACTTTCTTTCTTTGGCCTTCTGGAAAAATAGTTCATCTACTCATTTAGGTTCCCCAAGAGCCCAAATGTGGTAGCCATCAGATCTACTAAGGGTTTCAATTTAATATCCCCTCTGCCACTTTCCACTCCTGAAAGCAACTCCCAGATTCAAATGGAGACAAAATACTCTGACATCAGGAAGCATCTTTCATTAGTGGCCACCATTTAACAGAAATTAAATACAGTATGTTATCTACATCTAGCCCCTAAAGTTTCACCTTTCTTCCTCATTTAATACACTTACCTTCTAACCCCAGACTGCCCCATCCCAGACCCTATCCCAGACCATCCGCTGTCTCAGCCCATCATGGAGTCTGGGCCTGACTTGGGAGGTAGGGGGTCACATAGCCACCTGTTTGTAATACTCCAACTGTGGTCCTTAAAGTGAGCAGACAAATTAACTTCCACACATGCACACCCACGGTGTGGGATGGTGAGGCAGGATAAAGAGCCAAAACAGGCATTTCATCTCACAAGAGGAGAAAATGAGAGGCACAGAGCAGGAGCTATTTTTTCTGAGCAGGTGCATGTTGTCAGTTACTCAGTTAGGGCCCAGATCTTCTCCACTAGTTCTTGCTGACTCACTGGGTCAGCTTTCTTTTTCTGTAACAAATGATCCTTTTCTTCTCTCTTTTTTATCCCAGAAAAATTTCTTCATCAGCCAGTGTTGTCTTTGTTTGTTTGTTTGTTTTGCCTAAGAAATGGGAGGACATTGGAAGCTCTTTTAATTTGGAAGCTGCTTCTCTCTTACTATTTTTTTTTTCTTAAGCTCATATAATTCCTTACAGAATACTATACTTCTTAGGTCTCAAATAATTATCCACTCTATTATACCAAAGCAATACCAAGTAACATCTCTTTCTGAGACACGTCTCTCTACATTGGTCTGAGACTATGCTATTAATATTCTAAATTAACTTTTCTAGCAGGGATTTTTAAGGAGGAATACTTTTGAGAATTTTTTTTTAAGTCTTTCATTTTTCTTGTCATTTTCTAAGTATCAACAAAGACTCTAAGAACCACACCCTGGACAAAAGGCTACTTTCAGTGGCAGGATCCTAGATGTAATATTTGGCTTACTTTGAGACTTTTTTGTCAAGAGAGAAACAGGATGAGACAAACCCCAGTGACTAGAAATGGCTCAAGTTCAGGCCATGTAAAGCCTATAGACTCAGGTTCAAGACTCAGGTCAGGGGAAAGGAGGAAAAAAAAAAATGAGCCCAGTGCTTCTAGTGATTTTCTATTTCCTCTGAATTATGCTTTAAAAATGAATAATACCTGATTTAGGTCATCTCACTCCTTTTATTCTAGGCAGCTAAAATAAGCCAATTGGCATTTTCTACACTGTCCTTGGAAATTTTATAACCATATCCATTAGTTCAATATGAAAACTCTCCATTTTGCACATTAATTGAGCAACTGCTTTGCTGATTATTCTGTATTTAACTCGACTCACTTAATTAAGGTTTGCACTAGCACATTCTCATTGTCCTTTCAGATTTTATTCACAGTTTCCATGAGGTCTTTCATAGCTCTGTCCACTTCCAGTTTCAAAACCAATGAACTGCCACTTAATTTTTAAGTTTTTGTGAGAGAAACATTACCCTTCTAGGCATCAGTTGTAATTATCATGTTCTCTTATAACAAAATACACTGTATCAAAATTTAGTGATTTAAAACAACCACTTTTAAAAATTTAATATTGAGGTAACTCTGATTTACAAAATAATACAAGTCTTGATGCCCTGGCTCACCAGTTATTAAATATATGACAACACATCCTGCCCACCACCAATTTACCAATATCTTCCACCAGTGTCCACTGGATGCTACCAATCCCTTCCCCGCTGATAACCTCAGTTCTTTTATTGATGTCCAAGGGTGAATGTGGCTTTGTTCCTTTGCTTTGTTTCTTTATAGCCCACATATGAGTCAGATTATCTGGTATTAATCTTTTTCCTTGTAACATATTTAACTTAGCATAATACCCTCCAGTTCCATCCATAACAACAACCATTTTATAATTTTTCACAATTGTGCAAAATTGGTTGTGCTCATCTGGACAGTTTTTCTTTGCTTGCCAGTGGTCATTTTTGTGACTGAATTTCTCTTGTCAATTGGCAGGAATTTGACTGCCTCTTTCCATGTAATCACAGGTTCTCTTCCTCTCCACATAAGTGCCCTAATTGGTTTCTCCCTAGGGATCTTCCATCAGAGTTAGAGGATGCTCACATGGTGTTTCTGATTACCCAAAAGTGCAAGCACAGAAGCTACCAAGCCTTTGTAAGGCTTAGGCCAGGAACTAGCACAGTTTGTTTCCATCACATTCTATTGTTTAACGTAAGTCCTGCAGCTAGCCCGCCTTCAGGCAGAGGGAACTCAGCAAGAACACGCACCAGGGCACATGATTAATTTAGGGGCAAATCAAGGCAACAAATTGACAAGTTGTTTCACAAGCTCAGTTGCTCAGGGGTGAACTGAAATCAAGCCCTTATAAAGAGGGAAGGAACAGATAGAGCACGCTGGATTGGCAGTTGCCAGTTTCAGTAATCAAGAGAACCTACATAGGAGGTGCCTCTTGGGCAGCAGAAAGATGAGTAGCTTTCTGAACCTCCAATCAGGCTTTAAAAGTTTATATGGAGGCCCTAATATTAGGGTTTGGTCCCGTGTACAGTCTTGATGGTGTCAATGACACATTACTCTCTCAGGGCTGCATACTTCAAATGACTCAGCATGGAAACAATGTTTTTCAAATGTACATTCTGAGAGCAGATGAGGAGATGAGGAGCCTCTGACTGCCATGATCCAGTTTACAGGTCAACCGGATGTCATGTCTTCCCAATGACCTTCTTCAACAGCACAGTCTAATGGTCACTGTTAATGGGAACTTTAAATATAACGCACTATGACCAAACATTAGGAATGAATGTAATCTACTCAAAATCATGTAATAGTAATTAAACTAAAAGGAGTTTACACTACATGACTAGAAAACTCCAGAGGGAGATAGTATAGACTTGGCACAAGTCTCAACGATGATGGTATGGATCTAGTGTCTTTCTGTCATTCATTCTCTGATTCTCAGTAGATTGACTTTCATCTTCATTTACACTGCCTGATGATTGTCACAAGGCTAATTTATCTCCATGTATTAAGTCTTCATTCCAGGTGGAAAAGCTATGAATGGATAAAACGGTCCTGTGATGCAAAATGTATTCATCAGCAAAGCAAAACTGAGAGATTTCTTCTTTATTTTCATTGGCTAGGCTTGTATCATATGATTATACCCTACAGCATGGGAAGAATAGGAAGATATTGACCATTTTCTGCCATTGTAAAGTCATTCAGTAAATAGGCTGTTTAGTATATGAAACCAATAGCTTTAGGAAGAATGATTTTAGAAGATCAAAATATTGATGTATTTTGACTGCTTCTCAATTTCCTTTAGTGAAAGTGTATAAAAAGACTATAATTTTGTTTGGACACAATCAGTTCACAAACAGAGATGGATGGGATATATATCTGATTAAAAGTAATAATAAAGGCTTTGTAGATTATCATCTATATTACCTAAGTTTTCAATAATCTGAGCCTAGTAACATTGCAAAAATCTACTATTGTTGTCCTCAAAATAATATGATAAATAATTATCATTTAGTGTCCCATTCAAGAACCTCCATCAAGTGTTCTCAGACAGATAATGTAAGACAGATATTGTTTGGTGGCATGGATCAGAATATGTTGCATTCACACTAGTGGTAACCTCCTGGTTCTCATCCAAAACAGTATTTTCTTCTGCCTGTTTCAGGAACATCAGTCTAGAGATAGGTAGGCCTTAGAACTAAGTTTTAATTAGATTTATATAGAAATGATATGGGCAACATCAAATATATTATTTTAAATACGACTACTGTATGACTCACTCTTTCTTACCTTGCTCCCAAATGAAAATGGAGACCATTCATCAATCACCAATTAAGCATGGATCAGGATCTTAAGACTGCTCAACATATGCTGTGTTATGAGTAGCAAAAACAATTTGTTGGGTCCCTGATCTCCTTTATGAACGAGAAAATTCCTGGACTTAAAAATATAAATAGAGAACACTTTGATATTGTGTTTAAAAACCAAAATGGTGTGATGAGCATTGAACAACTTAGTCTTTACTCTGGACAATGATTAACTGGGACACTGGGATTTCTGCTGGTGTCACAAAAACCTAACATCTGGAGCCAGCATTGCAGTCTGGGTGAAGGTTGTGCATTTATTCCAGTGTCACCACTGGTAACTGGAAGAGTAAACTAATTGCTTCAAGAACCTTCAGCTCTAAGAGATGCTACTGGAAAGAGCGAACGTGTGAGTGTGCATTTCTGTGTTTAGCTGGCTTGTATGAAGAATAAATGAGTCCAAGTAATAACTAGGCAATTTCCAATGTGTGACTGAAGCAAACAGAGGGAATTTAGAAATTTGGATCTGATAGAGTTGATGTAGCCAATTGCTTCGTCATCTAAAAAGTAGCAGAGCACCCTGCTGGTCAGAGCCTTTCTGAAAATTTCCTGTTAAGAATTCTCAGCCCAACAAATACATCTATAGATGATTAATGACAATGATCATATGAACAGTATTGCTTTCCAAACAAAATTATTTTGTATGATTTTGTGTTTTCAGTAGCACTCTCATTAAAATGTTAGCACATGACACTGACTAAATAAGAACACACACCCCTGAAATCAGGCTGAATGATTATTTCCATAAATGAGTTTGGTTGTGGTTTCAAATACATGGAAATAGCTGAAGGCAACTAGATCAGAAATTGTGACTTTTAAGTGATTCTTTTGTCATAATAATCATATTTAGTTTTCACAAAAATCTTAGGCTCCCAAATCAGTGGGAAGAGAAGAAGACTACACAAACTGCTGTGCTCATGAGAAAACAATCTCTTTTATTTCCATGCATATGTGACCAGGGAGGATAAACAAGAACACATTTTTCAAAGGGAAAGCCAGAGGCCACAAAGGACAGAGAGTAGGAAATTCTTTCCAAGAAGCAGAAATGAGTTCAGAGCAAGAAACTTACTCTGCCGATAAGACATACGCCTCTGCAACTCTTGTCTAATAAAACAGTTTTGCTCTCACTGATGACTGCTGGTAATGCTTCCTTTTCCAGATGGAAGATTGTATTAGGATTTTAATATTCTTCATCCAAGTAAGTTTTAAATTAGTATGAATGGTAGATAACGTATCTTACTGATACCAGAGATATGGGAGAATAGGATGATATGTAAAATGTAAAGGCGTCCCAAGCTGATGAGTAACTATAGAAATATTGTTAGCCACTTGAACCTTATGCTTTTTACCCCTGGTAATCGATGGAATCTTTAACCTTCCTTCACTGGCAGGACAGACAGAAGCAATGAAACTGATGACACCAGAAAGATATGAAAGTAACTAAGAGATAGTCATAAAATTAGATAAAACTTAACTGGACAAAAGCTGGACTTCAATAATGCAGAAGGTAAGACCATGTTACCCCTGTAAAAATAACTGACTCCTTCCTCGAAAGAGGTCCACAGTCTTTTTAAGACATGAGCCACTGTTATCTGCTTTGCCTGGCAAAGTAATAAACTTTCTTTTCTTTACCCACCCAAACTCTGTCTCCTCATTCCTGATTTGGTCCTGAGGTACAGAGACTGTTTTTTGTAGTACCAGCAACCTCGGTGTGGATATTTTATGAAGCCAGTGAAAGCAATGTGCATGAAAGTGAAACATGCAAACTTTACATCATATCTTTAAAAAATAAAGTCCAGTATCTGAGTACTCTAATATTTTCTTGTCCTCTTGTTAGATCTGCTAAATTGACTATTTTAAATAGGGTACAAATATCTATGTTTTATTCTTTCATGTCTTTCTTTCTCTTTACAATTTAGTTTCCAATCCTGCCATTGTTTGCTGGAGTCTATGCTCTATCCTTGCAAATCTGATTTGAGATGTGTGAACATCTTGACCAGTGGCATATGATAGATAGTATTGAAACATGAATTCTGAATCATCATTAAAAAATTTGTAACAGCAAATTGCTTCTGTTTAGTTTTCTTTCTGCATCTGAATGTCTGCTTTGGAAGCTCCATGTGCACATAAGTTCAGGTCAAATAGACAGACCATGTATTGCTGTTCTTTTCAACAATCCTCATCTAGAATTTAGAGGACCATCTGTATCATTTGCCAGCTATGTCCATGAACAAACTTCCAGGTAATTCAAGCTCCTCACAAGGCCATTTTGAGTAAGAAGGGACTTCGCATCCTAGGTGACCTTGTTGAACAGAGATGCTTATTACTTTGGATTTCTTTTCTCTTGAAATTTGAATGAGAAAGAATTGTGTACCTGATAGGAACTATGTGTTTTGAAATCTTAAAAGTAGTTGTAGGTATAAGGTTGAAGTTTTTATTGCCCATCTATGGCTGCCAGAGATTTTAGAAACAGAGCTTTGCCCAACTATTGTCTTCCATGCCTTACAATGAGCATCTGATTATTTAATGACCACTCCTTTGCAAATTCATTCAGTCACTAAATATATACTGATCTCCTACTCCATTCCAACTAATTTTCTTGCTGATGGGAAAACCATAGAAAAATATGGAATGTGATCTCTGTTCTTGCACTAGGTTTTTATGACATCTCCAAGAAGAGTACCACAAACTTGTGGTTTTAAACAGCGCAAACTTATTATTTTACAATTAATTCTAGAGGTCACAATTCAAACATCAAGATGTTGACAGGGCTGGGTTCCTTCTGGAAGCTTAGCAAACAATCTACATCCTTGCTTTTTTCCAGCTTTTAGAGGTCGCCTGCTTTCTCACACCTCAGTGTCTCTCTCTCTCTCTCTCTCTCTCTCTCTCTCTCTCTCTCTCTCTCTCTCTCTCTCTCTCTCTCTCTCTCTCTTTCTACTGTCCTGCCTCCATCTTTTAAAGACCCTTGTGGTTACAGCAGGCCCACTTGGATAATCCAGGACAATATCTCTAGATCAAGATTTTTTAACCAAATACATCTTATACCAATGAGTGCATTCTCAGTTTCCAGAGATTTGAGCATGAATGTATTTGGGAGTCCATTGTTCAGTTCACTATAGTCCCCATGGAACATACACTTCTTTTAGGAATGTTGAAAATATATTTATTTGGAATTCAAGATTAACAAAGCTTGTTTTATAATAATAAGACTCTTATTAATGTTTTTGTTTATATTTTTCATTGAAAAGGCTCACTGAGTGATTTTTGTTTAATAATTTTGGATACAAATTTGATAGCCAAAGAAATATTCCATTCTCTATTCCTTATTTTATGAAGATTTTTATTTACTACAGCACACATTAAGTCTTTATCTTTCTCAAGTTAAACAGAAAACTGAAAGAAGGTAGTTGATAGAGAAAATACTAGATATCTCTTAAGATAGCTCTATTGCTCGTCTGAAAGCAGAATGTGGGATGGTGGGAGGCAAAAGTTTATTTCTTTCATCAATTGAGGTAAAAGGTAGTATAATGTACAGAGAAGGAATGCTTATATACTGTGATTAGAAATATAAATTGGTGCAATAATTAAGAAAAACAGTGTGGAGATTCCTTGAATAATTAAAAATTACATGTGATCCAAATATTTCACTTCTGGGTACTTACTCAATAAACACAATAATGATAACTCAAAAGGATATGTGTGTCCCATATTTATTACAGCATTTTTTAAATCTTCACACATTTCAAATCAAAGTAAGCAAATTTAGCTTGCCATAGAGGAAAAAAATCTTCACTCATTTTTTTTCTTTAATTTTTAGTGTCTTATATATAGAACATTTAGTTCATTATATTCTAAAGTAATGTGGAAAAAAAGAGAATTAAACAGAACAAATCTTAATAGGAAGGTAGGCTGTATTAGTGCCTTGGGGTACTAACTGAACATAAATTAAAAAAAAATTAAGATGAACTCATCTCATTTTCTGAATATTTTTTGCAATTGGAAAAGTGGAACATTTAAGAAAATGGTAGCAAGGTGGGAGTTGGCCAGTGGAGAATTTAGTAAGAGGAAATTGACTGTAAATTGTGTCAAAACCAATGGATTAATTAACCACTAATTAAACAACCATTTTAATAAAGCAATGACTTGATGAAAAGGACAGGTAACCTGTTATTGCACCAATATTTTAATAGATCCTTTCTATATCTACTTATAGTATATCTGTTTATTTTTCACAGTCATATCTAATATATTTTCTTAATTGTTATAACCTGTTGTTACTATTTTTATAATTCCTTGTTCATATCCTAAGTCATATTTTAGATTTAGTCAAATAATTACAAATTATCAGTTGCTGACATTATTATTCTTAAAATTAATCCTATTATAATTATTTTATAAAGAAAAGATGCAGGCAGGAATGACATATTTATTGAACTCACATGACAGGATTCATACCTACATTTTTCTTTATAAGTGTATCCAACTAATCCCATTTATTAAAGGCATGAATTCCTTAAATCTTTAAATACACACTCCTTATATTTAGCAATGACCCTGGTTAAAATGAAGTTGCAAACACATTCGGCCCTTTACAATATTATAGATATACAAAAGATTTCAACATGTGAAATATGTAGAAAAAATAAAACCATTTATAATAAAAAGAAATTAGATTTTGTTCAAGACCCAAAAATAAAGGCAAGGGTTAATGTAAAACTAATTCAGTATTATCTAGCAAGGATATTTTTCTAATAACAATTAACCTGAAACTGTCAAGTTCTGTTGACTTAGTCTGAATTAGAAGATTGTAACTGGGCCATCCCTAATTTTATCTTCAGTATGATACTATGAGATATAGTTCACAGTTTTAGTTATATTTATGTGTGATTGCTAAGGGGAAAATTAGCAATTATATTAAAGTCTTTAAGAAAAATACTTATGTGACTATTGAGGAAATTTAGAGAAAATATAGAAAAGGAAAGACATTATGACAGTTTTTTTAATTCAAACTCAGACTCTTATGCATGTTTACATTTTAATAAAGTATGTCATTGTGAAAGGGTCTGGAAGTGGTTCGTAATTTTACTTCTGTCCTTTATATTCCATTTACTTCTTCAAATTAAGCATGATTTTCACCAATCAAATGACCATAGTGTATAGAACAGGTCATTGCCTAATAATAGCATGGTATCTTATAATAAAATTAAAGGATTTTTTTTTTCTTAATCACCCCTTTAGAGCTGACTGTTTTGGGCAACAAATCTTAGCATTTTTAAATTACTTAAAGGCTAACATTATAGGAAGGGGAAAATAAAGATAAATAGAACCTCCTTAGAATGTTTACAAGAGACCTTTCTCTGACATTTTATGAAAAAAGTTTTAACTATAATTTAATTATTTTATTTTTGGTGACTAGTTAAAATGTCCTGAATGCATTTTTTTTGTATTACAGTTCCATTTGATCAAAAGGGACAATAAAACACAGAAAAATTATTTTTATTGTAATGTAATGTAGGTAATATGAACTTTAAAAAAAAGATTCAATGCAATCAGTATTAACAAATGCTACTAAAATGCAAAATATGCTTTATCATTTTTTAATATATCACATCCAAAACTCGAAAAATTAACTAAATTGTTTTCTTTAATTGTTTATGAACGTAAAACAGAAAAAAGAAAATGACTTGTGTCTTACAATTTATAGATGGAAAGAAAAAAAAAGCCAAGATTTAGAAAGTAGGTATTGCAAAAGGAAGAGATTTGGTTTGATGCAATTTCGGTGGGAAAGGTTATAAAGCATTTTCTTGGACTACACCTCATCTACAAAATATTTTCTACCAAAGTTTCTTCATTGAAACCTAAACAAAAATAAATAAAAAATAAAAAAAACTGAAGACTGTGATTTTTTAGCATTTTTCTCTACATTTTAGATCTGTGTTTGTAATGATTACAAAATAAGGGGTTATCTATCAATTTCAGAGGAAACTTATTTGAGTCACTCACGGCGTAATACTTACAGGCCTCATTCTCATTCATGCAGGCATGTATATGAAAATGTGTGCATACATGTGTATATATGTACATACATGTGCACATTATGACAAGAAACTTTCTTAAAAACTACTCTTTGTGGGAATTATCTGTCTTTGCATGCACAGGAGATAGGCACAAGTTTAGATTAATGAAAGAAGGTCCAGCACACATGATCCAGCACGCAATGCATATATTTAATAATAGGTATTTGGGAACAAGCCATACAGTAAGACAATGGGGTTGAAGTTCAGAAGAGCAACAACTATGCAAAGTTGAAGATGAAGACCTCAAATTCACCAGGGGAAATAAGCATTGTCTTATCCTCATATGGGATACAACAGGGGAAAGTGATACATGAGCTTTCATCTTATGCTCACAGTATGAAGATGAATAAAATACCAATACACGAAAAATTCAAACAGTGCTGAACGAAGAAAGAATGGCAGTTTAAAAGTAAAATTGAATGTTTACCTGATCATATTTCTGAAAATGATACTGAGCTAAGAGAACATATAAGAAAATACTCAGACGAATTGTGACATGGAATCTATAGGGGGCTGTGCAGACACAAATAAAGGTAGATGTGATGGTGACGAGTGAAAAGATTTACCTAAATAGGTAATAATATAATATAAAATGTATATACTAATTTTGAATTAACTAAAGGACAGGATTATATGTGTTATTGAGATAATATTATTTATGGAAAGTATGCATTAATGCAAAATGAAACAAAATAAATCAGATGTATCACTTGGAGATAATCATAATTTTAGATACATGTATTTTGAAAAAAATTTAGATTTACATAAAAACACAATGGCAGTACAAGAAGTCTCATATACACTTCACTTGATTTTTCCTAATGGTAACCTGGTACATTTTTCAAAACTAGTATTTTAAAGTAAATTAATAACTGCATTCAAATTCTGCAGTTTTACACTAATTTCCTTTTTCTGTCCAGGATAGTATTCAGGATGTCATGTTTTATTTAGCCATTATGTCTCCTTGGTATTCTAAGATCTGTGACATTTCTCCCTTGTTTTTAATGATCTTGGTAGTTTCAAAAAGCACTGTTCAGGTATTTGTAGAATATTTCTAAATTTGAATCTCATATTTACCTAACGATTACACTGAGTAAATGGTCTTTAATAAACAATGCCACAATAAAGAGTGTCTCCTCATAATAAATCTAAGTAAATTATATTAATGTGATTTTTATGAAAGATGAATCTTGATTAATAAACTACTAATAGAAATATCTGTCAGTCATTTGATAATTGATAACTGAATATGTGTGATCTTGTTATTTATAAAATATTTTTATATATGAATACACATTGTATAGATGTATGTATGTGCACACAGATACATATATACATACATATGCATATAATAGCGACAGAGACAGAGAGACAGAGAAGCTTTGTCACCTCAATTTTTAAGAGCATATGTCAAGTACTAAACCAAAATTAAATAGCAACTTAAAAACTGGCAATATATATACAATACAAAAATGCCTGAAGGAAGATAAATATTTTATTATCTAAAGAATGCATAAAAATTAATGAAAAGTATCTCACCAAAAGCAGGATGTCTGGAAGGATAATAAAAAATCACCTACAAAATGTAGAAAGAAAAAATAAACAGAAAAATAAGTTTATAATTAAAAATTAGTAAAGTTCTACCTCACTTGTTAAATGCACAAAAAAAAAAACCAGTTTAAAGCACCAATGTTAAATCTAAAATCAGAAATCATAAAAATGAGCTATGCCACTGTTGCAATGGAAATCAAAACTAAATGCTCAGATTGTGTTGGTAAAGAAAATTAGCCCTTTTTTTCTGAGAACAATTTCTAATTCTCTATGAATATGCATCACCATTATTTTTTTTTTGAAATGTCTCTTAAGTACATCCAACATAAAAAAAAAGTATCCAAAATGACCATCAGAATGGTTTTAAATAGCAACATACTGAAACTTCCCCAAAAGCTTGACAAGGACAATAAAATTTATTGTTAAAATTGATTACTGCATAAAGGGAATTAATCATACAGTGAAGGAAGATCTGAAATGGTAGTGAACTTAATGTACTATATATATAAATGTGGATTTATTATAATACACACTTTAAACCCTCATAATGTTATGATGTAGTATTTCTTCAATAAAATTAATTTAAATTACATAAAATGAAAATAAATAAAATGCATTTGCTTTTCATCAGGTGAAACAAGAGGACTCCAATGGAAGAATAAGGCATAGAAAAATAATCAAATCTAATTGTTAAGTGGAAACAAAATTCAAGTAACTTAACAATGTTTATACCGGTATAACTAAATTGCAATTTATATATATAATGTTGACATCATGTTTATATAATAAAATCAAAAATAAGTATTTGATATTTCCTCATCTTTATTTTAAATATAAGTGCGTATTTTTTTTTCCTTCTGTGAAGAGAAGAAAGCTAAAGAGACCTATTCCATGTTTTCCACCATAATGAAATATTAAAAAACTTTATGTCCCTTGTCTTTGAGAACACTGAGATTTGTTAATATTCTGCTGCTGTGTAAGTACACAACGTTACAACAGATTTTTGGGCCTCAATTTTCAGTATATGGCAAGATAGCTTTACATTTATTTCACTTCAAGGAATCTGTTTTGAAACAGACTTTTATTGATCATGTTTGTAACAGATCTATTATATTAATGAAAAATTGAACATTCACTAATGTACTATCTGACAATAGAGAAAAGATGAAAGACATTTTGCCTTTCCATGTTTGGAATACATTTTAGCCTCTTTCATGTTGCAAAGAAGAAAGTAAAGTTTGGGTTACTTTAAACAATCATTATTAAGACCGAAGATCTTCCAGAAAAGGAGGAAGATGGCATGTTAATAGAAACTCAGTCTGGGCTGAAAGGCAATCTCAAGCAGAGGCCTCTTCAATGTCTACCACAGATCAAAGGAGTGAAAATGTTACAGGGACCATCTGAGGTTATTCTGTAGTATTCTGGGGACAGTGGCAAGAAAAGCAAAACTGTATAGCAAAGCAAGAAGGCAGTCCTTTGGTCTGGTCAGAAGGGATTGTATGTGCTGACTGATATACATTAGATGGTGTCACTGCTACAGAATATGTTTGCATATAATGTCAAGTAGAAAAAGAAAAACCTGATTCTGTTTGAGTTGTCAGTGAGAGTAATAAAAACAAAACATCTCTTGTACACTAGATCTATGCAAGGATGTGTACAAAGCACTTTCATGTAGATCAGCTCACCTATTCTACATCACTTTGAGAGTTTATTAAATTATTATGACAACTTTACCTACAATGGAAAAAGGCATATGAACAAGTAGTCAAATTCTCACATTAATAAAAGTGGACTTTAGGGTTCAAAATTAGGAAGTCTGACTCCAGAATCTGAGCTTTTCACCTTTATGTGTAAATTCAATTTAATTTTATTAGTAGAATAATTCAGAAATAGAGAGAGTGAGACAATCTGTGCCTTTCTGCCAGAGTCATTCAATTACATTTAGATTTCTTTTTTCCACGGGATATTTCACACCTAGAAAATGCAGAAATTTTTAATTTATCAGTAGCAAATATTCTACTTGACAAAGTTGCAATTAAAAAATTCTTGTAACACTGAGCAAATGCAACATATAAACTCTGTAAATACTGTTGAAGATGTGAAGAAGAAAAGACTGGAGTTGACAGGGCTACACCTGGATTATGGATTACCATTACAGGTAATATTAATTTATAGTATTATGTTTTTAATTTCAAATTATCTATAAGAATAAAATTATGTGCAATATGCCGACAAAAAATGATGTTGTTTCTCAAGAAAAGAGAGTAACAGCAAAACATCTGAGATGGTATCTATACAAAAATCAGTCTGGCGCACCCTGGTGGCCAGGAATGTTATTCATCCCATGGACCCGGTTTGCTACCCAGGGCAGGCCAGGGTTAGCAAACAAAGATGAAACAACTAAATAAAATAAAAACACTTAAAAAAAAAAGAAGTCCAAGTAACATATTTCAGAAAAGTTGAAAGTAAATGTAATTGTTATAGTTTTGGGGCATAAATATGCAATGCCTTGCAAAAGTTTTATCTTTTAAAGCGTTAAAAAAATGCCAGGAAAATGGAGTTATCAGGCTCAAAGATGAATGCTATTTACTTTTAGAATGCTATGAGGCAATAACTTTTACATTATGATGCACTTTAATATAACTGTATAATTTTAGTGTTCACAAGATTAGAAAAACTATTTGATAGCATTATTTCTCTCGGATTTTAAGACGTTCCCTTCTTTGGTTTATGACAATTTACTAGATGACTATTATATCATGAGATTTAGGAAATTGTTAGAAAAAAAATAAGATAATAGTGAATGGATCAATTGATAAAAAGTATAAAAATAATGACCCAGAGAGTAAATTTTATAAACTTTAGCTATTTTTAATAGCCATGTTGTTAGAATAGGTTTTAATATTAAGCCTACCTGCTAATATTAAGTTAATATATTAGTTACCATCCCATTTTTATCTTGTAACCTTATTATCACTGTCTATTGAACCATCTTATTTTTGTGACGATTTCATTATTATATGCTGATATTACCATTTTTATTGATAGATATAAGGAATTTGAAATATCTGAAATAATTTGTTGAAATCAACAATTACTTTTGTCACTGCTGTCACAAGCCCAATGCTTATGCTTTTAGCTGTTATGTGACAGACATTTAAATTTTCAGAAAAAATTTACAAAAAAATTAATTATTCTTAAAATGCTTAAAATTAGCAGTGTGCTATATATTTCATACTTTAATGAAATATTTTGTTGGATAAGCAACACAATTTTCACAATTTAGTCATGCACTTGTTATAATTACAATGCCTTTGTTATTTGTGTATGCTAATGGCAATTTAATTTAATTTTTAAAATGCAATTTTATGAAATATTTACTTAAGAAAAATAAATGTACCCAATCAATTTTAGAGCATTAAAATTTGCAATCTCCTAGGGCTTTTTAATGAGCAGATCTTTTTCTGTTGTGCAATGTTTGCAACTAAGAAAGAACAAAATTTCTCAATTTATTTGGAATAAATATCTTATATGACAGAGTTCCAACAAACATGCGCTTTTAAGATATAAAAATAAACTGAAAAATACCAAATTTCGTTTTAGATAGCAGAACATAAGTGTATATGTTTGGTTCTTAGCAAACCAGATTTTTTCAAAATCCTTGTTCATTGAAATGGAAGTGATACCAAAAGAACAATAGGCACATTTTCTTTAGTAGAGAATGATATATAAATTTACTGAGATGTTAATTAACATAAATAATTAATAGCGAGGTATACTCCTCAGATCCTCATCACTTATTGGAACTGTAGCTGTGTGTGACCCTATGGGCCTGAGTGAGGATTTCACCAGAGGAAAAATCTCTTTCAATGAATCCTGGGAATTCCTAACCGCACCTCCCAACCTTACTTTATTATTATGGAGATTCTGGAACTGTGCCAGCTCCTTTAATCAGATCAAAGTCATCACAAAATGGAACAAAATTCTCATCAATTTTCTGAGAATTTACTCTGAAACTGATAACATAAATGTCATTCCTTGTTGGGTCCAATCTGTGGTTCAGTAGTCCAACCATTGTTAGTGTCCATAGTGAAAATTAATGGAGACTAGCAAAGCTGAACAGTAGAGAAGGATTTAAATGACTGGCTCTCCATGTCCTTGTCTCTCATAACAAGTGAAATTTTCAGTGGTCTTCAAGGTGAATTTGGAGCATAGTGAACTGCTGAATTCAATTTTCAGTAAAATATGAGGAAATGATCTATGAAATGAAACTTCTCTGTCCTGTCTATTTTAATAAAAAGTGTTAGGAGTAAGTTATTCATGGTTTCTGTATTAAAAGCATTGTATTCTGTCCACACCAATGAATACATGTTGCTCCTCTACTTCTCATGTCATATGTTTATAAAATTTATAGACTCATGACATTAAAATCCATAATTTCCTTTAACCCTTAATCAAACCTAATATGTTTCCATATCCTTTCTCATTTTACTAAACTGTTTATCATTGGCAATAGGTTCAAATACAGATAGATGATCGATAGATAGATATAAAATCTCCACTCAATTA
This sequence comes from Solenodon paradoxus, assembly GCA_004363575.1. Classification (NCBI taxonomy): domain Eukaryota; kingdom Metazoa; phylum Chordata; class Mammalia; order Eulipotyphla; family Solenodontidae; genus Solenodon; species Solenodon paradoxus. The sequence continues at coordinate 2,061,269 of RJWH01000022.1, forward strand.
TCTCACATTGCCCATTTCATTTCAATTCAAGATTTGCTTGTAAATAAGATAGTAAGATTCTAATCTGATTTTTTAACAAGAAGTGGCATTTTGTTATAAATATCACAACTTCTCTCTGAGAGAAAAAAGATTTCACATGCCTTCAGATTAGCCCAAGTTTACTTTAGCATTCTGATTTTTGGTTACTATGTCTTGCCATCTGCCTGCTCCCTCAAGTTACTACTTACTTAACCACTATCATTATTTAATGTCAACTCTAGAGTTTACAGTATGTATCTTTAGTTGATCATAATTTGCCTTTCCATAAATTGCTTCACGTATAATGAAAGATCTTTGGAACCAGTGAAGTAGAGATCGGAGCACATCTCCAGAACAAACCTGGGTCTCTTTCCTTAACTACACACCAGTGATGCCAGATTAATAACTTTGTTTCCATTGTGGTGAGAAAGTGTTTACAAATTTAGAAATCTATGTGCACCGAATAATGCAAATCAGAGCTTCTTTCCCCCAATGTTTAGATTGCTAAACAGTTACCAGCACAGCATGGACCACAAAAGACTTTAATTGACCTTTCAAGGACTCTGGGACCCCACTATGGAGCTTTCCTGGTCTGCTCTGAAACCTGAAATTGACCACTGTACCCAGAGGGCCAGGAGAGATTGAAAAAAGAGTAAAATCACACCAGAAGGGTAAGGAGCGGTTTTAAGGAACTAGAGAATTTACAAAGCTGCTTCTAGAGCGCATGACACTTAAAAATTTCTGCACCCTCCAGCAAATCCCAAGGTTTTAGAGAGGTTTTAACTGTGTTCAGTCATGTATGAAGCATAAATAATCTCAGCAACATAACAGAAGCCATAGCACACAGTGTCAGGTGTGTATACTTGAGTAGCTTCTGGGGACACTTACCAGGACAGGAGATGAGATTCCTGGATGTAGTTCACTGGTCAGTTCTGTCATCAAATTCTTTTCGTTGCTGTCTCCAGCACCCTCCTAGCCTTTTGAAAATGTTTTCCATCACTTCCACATCTATGCATACTCTAAAGGATCCATAACATAACATGGTTATTTTTAAGCAATTATATTTTAAGGAATTTTTTTTAACATTAAAAAATATCCAGTGTTCTCCATTTCCAGCACTCTTCATTCCATTTGATATGTTTAGATTTCCACCTGCCATTATTTCTCTTTCACTGGCAGAACTTTTAAAACACTTATTATCTGAACAAATCATATTTCATCTTCTTTTTTGAGAACATTTTTGCTGAATAAAGGTTTCTAGTTTGACAATATTATTTTTCTTTCAATACTTAAAATAGGTCATTTAATTATCCTAGATTATAGCTCTCAGTAAATTTGTGACTAACCGTATATTGGTTCTTCTGTTGGAGTCCTTTTTCTCTGAGTGCTTTTAACACTTTCTCTTTATCACAGATGTCTACAGTAGACTGAGCCGTGTGTTCTCTGCTGAGGACAAGTTTGTGCATTGAAGTGTTTATCCTGTTTGGATTTTCATTGATTTTGGATTTCTGAGTCAATGCTTTTTTAAATCACCTTTTGAAAATGTAACCATGATCTCCTCAAATGTATTTTCTGCCTCCCTCTTTTTGGGGAACTCTATTTAATATCTGTGCAGTGCTGTAAGCCCCACAAATCACTGGCATTCCTTCTTTTATTTTTTTGGTCTATATCCTTCTGTGTTTTGCTATGGATGCACCCCATTTCTTTGTCCTCAGGTTCAAGCCACCAGTTCTCTCAATAGCTTCTCTATTTCTCTAATGTGAAAAAAAAAAGTCATTAAAGATGATATTTGTCATTTGTAGGCATATAATTTTGTTCTTATATTTCTCTCTTCCTGTGTTCATAATTTACTTCAAATAACTTAACTTTGATACAATAGCTGTCTTAAATGCTTTGATAACTAGATTTGACATTGGTCAAGATTGCATTAAGTTTTCCTTCACCTTGACTAAACTTTACATGCACTTTTTCCTGCTCTTGTTTTTCCCTCTTACCCTGGAGAGTGCAGAATCCAGAAGTGAGACAGGCAGACTCCAGAAGCGGTGGGCTCCCTGACCATTGACCTATGGACATGTACAGTTTCTTGGCAAGTTTCCTTTTCTGGTGGCTTAGGCAGAATCTCATCTTCCCTTAAAACTGCTGCTTGCTCAACTCTCATCTGCCCCCTCACTGTGCAAGGTAAAACCTGTCTAGAGCAGTTAAGCAATGACTATTTCTCACTCAGAGGACTTTAGGGCATATAGAAGCCACATCTTCCTTTCTTTGGTAGAGACCCTAACCTGCAAACCTCCTGTGAAGAGGAGGAGGGAAGCGCATAAGGAGTATTCTGTATTTTCAGCATTTTCTCTGGTATTATTGATTTATGGGAGAAAAGACATCGCCTGGATGACTGACAACTCCAACACCCCCAACCCCACAAAAACTGTCTGACTGGTTGAACTACAGGGATTTAAAAACTTTGAGCTCCTAGCCCCTATTGTAACAACCTAGAATTCTGTCTCCATGTTATAATCCTCATTCACCTGAAATAAAATTTGTAAGTGTTGAGCCGTATCTGAGGAACAGCCTGACCTCCGAGTACTTTCTATTACCCAGAAGCCCAAGGACTCACCGTGGATCTTGCAGAGAGGTCTGTAATAGACTAACTGCAGTCTCCTCCTCCCAGTTTTCTAGGGGCATTTACTTCAACAAAATTGTCATTGTATTATTTTTCTCATACTTTTTGATATATGTCTTTTGTAAAGCTTCTTCTTAATTTTTCCACCCAGGACTGCTTTTTTTTTTAAGACTCCAGGAACCATTCTTTGATATAGAATCATCAAGAAATATAGTGTTTCTGTCTCCCATTCTCTATGTCAGGGTAAATCTAAACTTTGGAGGGCATCTTGTTCCAGGTTATAAAATTGCCTCCTGTCATAAAGAGGAAATTTGCCCTTTGGGTATAATCAGTTACCCAGTAGAGATGGCCTACAATTTCCACCACCTACCCCTTAAACTTCTCTTTATTACATCGTGGCTGAGTTCAGTTCGGATTCTGAGTTCTCTCTGGTCTCTGTTTGCAATATCTCTTGCCTTTTCAGCCTTGTCCAGAGCAATTTTTACTTTCACGTCATGTCTGTCATTTCTGTGTCCATTTCTGAATTGATTTTTCTTCTGATATGGGTCTTTTGTCTTTTTTCTTTTTCCGTTTTCTGTAGCTAGTAAATATTGACTTGTTGAGTAAACCTGCTTAAATGTCTAGGTTTTGTTTTCTTCTTTTAAAGTGCTTTAACTAAGCAGTTAAATTATTTGCACATTATTTTATCTTGCTAAACTTAAAAAATACAAATTTACTTGGGTAAATTTAGTGTATTTTTAAATCCAACATGGTTTCAGGTCTGCTTTTCAGTTATGAACCACCTGAGGTCTCAAATCCTCACATCACTGAGGACTGGCTACTCTAGCTTCTCAGAACTGGAATGCCTATTTCAATTCTGGGAAATTTTTAACTTGCAAGTCCCTCAATAGTACTTGTCTAATTTTGTGAAGTTTCATGTTATGCATGTCTAGCCTAGTAATCAACAAAAGCTCAAGAGAGTCTTTCTCTAGATTTCTAGAGCTAGTTCTTAGCCTAACTTCCTCCTTTCTGGATTTTGCTTCATAATCACCTGCCTTTCAGCCTCCTTTGACTACAATAACTAGGCCACAGTGCTCTACCTCCATTTCCCTGCTTCTGAAAATTATTACAGGTAGAGTTTGAGTGATTGTAGAGTATGTACAGCAGTTTGTCTTGTTTTCTCATTTCCAGTGTTTTGAAAACAATAGTTTTATTTTTTCCATTATTTTTGTTGTTTAAAATCAGAAGATAACTGTTCTTTATAATTTCATTATGGCCTGAAGAGGAATATTCTCCTCTTTATTTCTTAAACTTATATCTGTTTACAGTATAAACTTTTAAACCCATAAGCAAACTCTACATTATCCTAGCTAAAGATGACTTTGTGAATCCCTGAGATCAATAAATGTGCACTAACAAATGATTATATCTTCTTACCCTTTTTTTTTTTACCATAAACTTCTGTGACTACTAAAATTCATCTAATCACATTACTACTCTTTGATCTCTTAAAGACCACTAACAATTTTTCTACATTTGTCATCAATAATGTCATACCTGCCCTTTCTTTCCCTTTTCCTAGGGCTGGCTCTAAATGTTTATCATGTAAGCAAGTCAAACTCAACAGTCAAAAAATTTCAACACATTTCCTAAATCTATGTATTCTGTATAGGTTTTCATTTTATTAAAGAGCACAATAAACTATCCTCAGCATTTTTATTCCTTCCAAAATTTATTGACTTAAGGACTCTGGCCAGTTATACCTCCCAGACAACTATTTTCTAACCCCTTTGGGTTTTTTGTTGTTGTTGTTGCTTACTTGTTTTTTAATTTACTGAAGGAAACTTGCATCTTAACATTAGATAGACTTAACATAGGACATTGTAAGTCAACATCTATAAATAATGCATTAAGTTTACCACCAGTAGTCCAATTCTACCCTGCACCAGATAGCTGACCCTCTTTACATAATTTATCTACTTCCTTCCCCTTTGCCTTCCGGTCTGCACTATTTTTTTCATGATTTGTTTGTATAGTCCAATTCTCACAGCTCCAGATCAGTCAGTTATTATCTGTATCCTTAACTTGATGGCAAATTCTGAGTAGCTGGGGAAAACCAATGATTAATAATCTGCTGAGGTCTGGAAAGGGGTCTTGAGGGGTCAGGGGAGAGAAGAGAAGATCACCAGTGACTAGGAGCTAGGTTTCTTAGACAGAGAAGACCAACTCCAGATAAAGTATTTTAGAGTAACATCTTCCCAGATTACATTATTTTGGGGGATACAAGAAGGAAGTTTCTGATTTAGTGGAAGGGTAGAGACCCAGGGAGTAGCAGATGGCTTCTTTGATTAAGGGATGATCTAAGCAGGAGGAAGATACCCATTGCATCGGAGGGTGTCCTCTGTTGTCCTTGGGTTTTGATGTCAGAGTGGGGCATCTATAAAGACAATTCTGAGAGATGTGGAGTGTTCTGTTTTAGCCCCTTTGTGTCTTTAGTTCAAATGCCTAATGGTTTCCCATTTACCTTAAGGAAAGGAAAGCTACTTACACACTTGGCATTTGGATCCTGTCTCTATTTTCATTGTGGATTTCTCAGTCCTCTCACTAAACCCCTTTTCTCTGTTATTACCATTGTATATCTCAAACTTGGCATCTATGAACTAAGTTATGGATATTCTAAGTTATGATGTGTATGTCACATGATACCTAAATCTAACTCATTAGGCTCATTAGAAGATCAGTGGACATTCTTTTAAGTTTGATTTTACAACTGTTCTACATTCTATACAACTTCTATTTATTAGATATCTTCACTCAATATATTGTGGAATTATTCCTAATTTTCATGACAAAGGACACTTCAAATGATAGACATTAATTTTCCTTAATCCTTATACTTAACCTATATCACTCTTAAAGGCTAAAAAATAATTTGACTTCTTTTGCAGTTCCCAAGACAAAATCTTGCAAATTCTATCCAAGTTTGTCACTACTTCAGTATATTCATTAATTCAATAAAAATGTTCATTAATTTTCTATATATCACAAATTCTATTAGTGCTAGAAATGGAGTCATAAGCGCATAAGTTCCTAATATTCGTGAGAATGCATTAGAACACTGCGATATGCAATATACAATAAACAATAAACCAATATACCAGGGCAATGAAGAAAATAAGATTATATTAATAAAAACAAAAATAAGATATACGATCTGGGGCTCTCTCAAGAATTGAGATGTAAATAAAAACTATGTACTACACATCAATAAATTTAAGAAATTTGTCAAAACATGTCTCTCTTTTTCTCTATTCTCTTCCTCTTCAATTGCTTCATATAACACAAATAAAACTATAAGTGAACATAATCCTTGTAACTTATTTTCTTAGAAGTTCTTTGAGTAAAATTATGAATAAAAACATCAATGAGACTTTTCCTAAATTAAGAATTTGCTATTCGCTACCCATTTTTTTAAACCTGCCCTGAATATTTTTTAATTCATCAAGTTCAGTCATAAAGGAAAACCTACAAATAAATTCCAAATAATTTCTTCTCCAGGTCAGTCAAGAATAATTCTGAGGATTAGAATATTTTTTAAACCTATCACTGACTATTACAATAAATACTACACTTTCTCTACAGACAACCTGCTCATCAGTATAATCCTTTTGCATCATTTTTGCATACCTACCTTACAGAGTGTCAGACAAATAAATAAAAACATATTGCATTATCTTTAATGTCCTAAATTTCAATACCAAACATGAATATAGATATGACCTCTGTAATCTGTTGAACCAACATGTTTAAAATGTCACAGAAGATAGAGATAAGCAGAGGGAAGGGAGCTAGCAATGGAAATCAAAAATGCAAGCAGAAAATTAACATTTATATTACTCTCTGTGTTCCAAAAAAATTCATAAGACTTGTCCTATTTTAATTATTTTTCTTAGCATTTTGCTACTCTCCACATGGGTACAAAGACACTCTATTCAGTTTATCTTTCACAAAACACAAAGGGATTCTAGGTGTTAAATAATTCACGTGAAGCCTGCAGTTCACAGCTGTATTACCAGAAACTTTGCCAAAAACAGATACAGCCATTTTTGAAATCAGAAATCATTCTTACTGGGTTTTCTCTAGTAGTCAGACTCACAAAATTTAAAGAAGTTCCTTTGACACAGATTAGCATGTTAAAAATATATTGCACTGTTGTATCACCCCGCCTGATTTCAGCAGAAGTGGTGCTAAGCAAAGTTTAAAAATAGGAGAGACTGTACATCCTAATTACTAATGACATCTAGTGGCCTTTTGGGGGCCTCTCCTTTTGAAGAAGCACTGTCTTCTGTAAAGAGACCTTCTCAGCATTCTTCTTGGTAACTTGCTGCTACTTTGATTAACAGTGTTAAATATTTCATAATTACCAAGACAAATAAGGATTGAATGTGTTCATCAATTTGATAATAAATATAACGATGCCATTTCTTAACATATGTTTAGAGTAATTTATTGAAGCAAAATTAATCTGAGAAAAATTAAGATGAGAATATCTGTAAGGAAGTGTTATATGGAAGTCTGGCTATGATTGTAGTTAAGTTTTTAGCCACAAATTATCTAAGTGTTTGGATACGTAAATAAGCTAAGAGAGATGAGTCTTATGCTGAGTAGAGCAATCATGAGAGAGTTTTGGAAACAGGTACATTAAAACATTTTCAACAACTATATTGTATGTAGATGGTCAATAGGCACATGAAAATATTCTCTATCACTTATTATTAAAAATCAAATCAAAACAACAAATGAGATACTACCTTATATTTGTGAGAACGGTTATTATCCAAAAAACTGAAAACAATGAATGTTGATAGAAATGTTGAAAGAAGGGGACACATTTACAGTAGTACTGTTGGGATAGCAAATTGGTGCAACCTTTATGGAAAGCAGTATGCAGATTTTTCAAAAAATTGAGAATGGAAATCCCTTATAAACCCATCATACAACTTCTGGGTATTTATTTCTAAAATGTATACCATTCATGTACAGAGATATGTACACTCCCATATTTATTTAGCACTATTTACAATAGCCAGGAATTGGAAACTACCTGTGTTCATCATCAGATGTATGGAAAAGAAGTTGTATATCTACACAATGGACTACTACATAGCCCTAAAAAGATGAAAGCTTGTCATTTGTGATAACATGGCTGAAACTAAAAGTGATAATGCTAAGTGCAATAAATCAGGAGGAGAAAGACAAATATCTGATGATCTCATTCATATGTGGAATATGAAGAAACACAGCAAAAGACCAGACTAAACAAAAGCCAACCTTTGAACATCAATAGAACTGGGTTTTCCAGAGGGGAATGGGAGCAAGTGTTGGTGGGTACAATGGACATTGGTAGAGTAGTTTCGGGATTTTGGTGATAGGTGTATTTTATAACATATTTTCATATGTTTGATGAATGATCAACTTGCACATCTAAGCTTATGCTATTTTGTATATCAAAATTTTCTCCCTAAACATTTAAAAAACAAAATAAATGTTGTAAGTCTAAATGGCCTCAGTAGTGATTTCAAAAATAACACAAGTAAAAGTAATCATTTCCATAATTAAAAAAAGTAAAACTTACCACATTCAGCTGTTCCAAATTATATTTTCCTTGGAAATAAGCAATCCTGCAACTATTTATCAAAAAATAGTTACATAGTACACCTATTCAATAATTTCATATAGCAGAAATAATTTAAAAATTATTTCTAAAACAAAAGATATCATGCTCTAACATTTTTCCCCAAACACAGTTTAACTAACAAGTGCAGCTAAACAAATTATTTTTATTTAGGTCCAAGTTCCAGTAATAATAATGACGATAACAAAATCTAAAATCTGCGAAACTGAGAAAATGGGTTACATTAAACAGTAGTACCCAGTGTTTCTAACAGTTTCGTTGCTGTTTATTCTTAATGAAGGCATATTTTACCTGTTTTTTTGTTTGTTTGTTTCAATGGCTATATATTTTTTTCGATATTGCACTCACACCTCAGTCTATGTGCATTTCACTTAACACCTACCTCCAAAGTTCTGCTGCCCATAGCCGGTGTAGTGTTTTGCTATCATATCCCTGAGGAGAAACTCACCAAACAGTAAAAAACTGACAATACTGGTAAGTTACTGCTGGATTCCTGCTTTCAGACCTGAAAGAGGCAAATTTTGCTGTAGTTCCCAGTAATCATTATAATAGAATAAATAAGTCAATTTCACACAAAATATTGTCTTCCAATCAGAAATACATTCCGCAAATTTGATAAGATTAAGTTAAAATTATATCATTACTTTAATAAACTGAAGATTCTGCTGATCATAGGATTTGGAAAAAAGTGACTAATAAGCATAATTTCAGGTGGAAATTTTGCTAAAGAGGGGTTAAATATATTGGAATAAATCTTTGTACAAATTTCTATATATGTATTGCTATATATGTATAAATCACATGCTTAAATAGATACACATACTAGTAACTCAAGATTTGAGCAGTCTCCATTTTTTTTTCATTTCTCTTATGACTATGGATATGGTATTTAAGTTTTTGTCTGCCACAACACAATTTAGAACATAGCCTTCTTAAAGTGATATGCCAAATGTGTTTCTAAAAGTTCTTGAATAATTTCAGAAAACTATTGAAAAGAAAGATTCAAACTGTTATTTAAAATTGAAGCAAATAATGAGTAACAATTATGATTTTGGCAAAATTCTGTCTCTCTGGGTCTATAAATAATTTGTGCCCTGGAAGAGCTCAATAGCTACTAGTCTTAGTGTATTAGGTTATCAATCACCTACATGGCACACATTTTGTGTATTCGTGTCCCTAATATTTGTAACTGAATCAACTATTGTTTTGAAAGCAGAATAATGTAGTTCAGGAAAGATGTTTTGATATTCAGTAGGGAATGATGATCTTTCAATAATGTAGATTTAATATGCTAACCTTTTACATTAAGCACATTTTGATTTTGAATAAATAAATAATGCCATACTATTAAAATAAAACATCATGCTATTAAAATAATGCTACAAAATAAGTTTACTTGTTAAAAAAAAATCGGAAGATCCCAATCAGATTCATATACATATTTTAGGATGGGATTTTGGTATTAGATGCATCAAATAAAGACTAAGTATTTCGTAAGGGGCAGCAAAACCCACTGAAATAAATCTCATAAAATAAGTATTTTTAAAAATAAACCTTTCAGATTTTTTTTGGAATGAGAGAAACGAAACTGAACTTGCGGTGGTTAACAATATAGACAGAGATTGATTCACAATGATGCACAACTTAAATGTATATAAGGTAGTGGTTCACTATTTCATCAATAAAATTAAGTAACACATTTTTTAAAAGTGTTCTCAGATTTTGAAAAATTTATAAATAACGTGTGTGCGGAGGGAGTAAGGAGTTACAGTTCCAAGAAGGAGTTAAAACTAGACAATGACAAAACAAAGAAAAATTAAATCCCAACTCCGAAGGAGGCTAAGATCACTGTGAAAGGCAAGGTCCTTCAGGAGTTGTCTACACTGATGGAATTGGTTTTTAAAGCAGGTGGAACCTGCTGTACAGTCTCAGGATTATGATTAGTTGCAGAACTGCATTAGCCCAGCTATGTCTCATTCCTTCTCATTTGGGTCCTCACAGGCAAGACAGGATGGGCCATTTCTGGCTTGCATAGCAACTATCATCCTCTCCATACTCAAACACAGAATAGAAAAGCCTCTCACCTTGAAGAGATATGACCAACACAATTCTCATAGAAGCAAGCTCTGCTCCTTTCCTACAAATAGCAATGATCAAATCTTAAATGTAATCAATCAATCAGCAGAAAATTTACAAGCACCAAATGGAGGGAATGAATCTCAATAAATAGAAACAAATGAGTAAGCAGAGTAAATATATTAATTAATGACAATCAAAAGAAGCTTTTCAAGGCTATACCCTTTTAAAAAATTCCTTTCTGATCTTATAATTTATCTCATCAACTTAAAAAAAATAGTAGATAGACTAAACAGCAAGTGAGAAGAGTAGTGATTGGAAATGATAGAGGGAGATTTTCCTAAAAAAGCTTAACAAGATGTGAAGATACAAACTTGAAAAAATGTTCAAGATCTGCAAATTCTTCTTATTATCCAAGAACATTTCAGAATGAAATGATAGGATAGAGGGAGCAGCATTTTTTAAAGTTCACTATGATGCTTTTACGATATGTTCATAGAGAGTTGGTGATGCTTTTATTTTATTTTTTTTTAACTTGCATTTCCTAGTGTTGCAAGCAATTTTTGGAAGTACAGTGTTTTGTTTTATATTTCTATTTTAATGTTGGATCCTAAATGATTTTAAGTGATCAACAACCTATTTCACTTAACATTCACTGTTAATGCTTTCATGTAAGTAATTAAATTGATTTATATTTTTGATTAACAGCTGTGTTCTATACATATCCAGAATCAACATGCAAATTTATTATAACTTCAATTATCTGTCAAAACCTATCTTTTACAATGATTCCAAGCTACCTACAATTTCACAAAAACTAAAATGCTAGCTATTTAGAATATAAAATGTTATTATTATGTCAATAAAAAGAAAATAATAATGAAAGTACAAAGCATGATTTCACCTCTGAAAAATAACAAATGCTAGTATTTCTGAAGAATCCCCCTATTGCCTGACACTGGAATAAATAGTTTAATTGCTCTCATTATATCATTTATATAGGTCCTGGGGAATTTCTTTTGAAATCTTTATCAAAGAAGTAGATTTGCTTGTCTGACATTTGCTTTAACTAGACTGTCGTACATTTTATTTCTGCTCAAAGATTTTCAATTTTCTTATTCAGCTGGTATTCAGACTTTTTTTTTTTTCTCTACACTGGTTCATTCACCACCCTCAACTCCACAGAGCAGAGTTGTTCTCATTTTAGACCTCCCCAAAGGATAAGTAGACACTTCTTAGTGATCACATCACAGCACAACTACTTCCTCTGCTCTTCTTCCTTCCTTCCCTGGAAACAAGCACTGATCCCAAGAGCAATCCCTACTAAATTTACTAGACATTAATCTCTGCCTCGGAGTTGGCTCTTGGGAAAGGAACCTGCAAATGGATTCCCACCACCCAAACAGCATTGAAAAAGCAATAGAAGCATAAGAAGATGAATTCTGCTCCATTTGACTTAAATATAATTCAGAAATGATTCTTCCCAGATAATAACACCTAGGTGTTCTCACATTTATTATATGAAAAAAAGTAAAGACTTAGTTCTAGATTTATATGATTTTCCTACAGATGAGGACACTTTTTAAATTTAATATGAAATATGAGAAAATTAATTCTAAAATTCATGCATACAGAAAAACACTAAAGCATATTTATGTTAAGTTAATATAAATATACTATAATCGGTTGATGTATAGAATATTCTAATATTAGACATATTACATTGATTATATTAATTCTCACATTGAACATGCTTGTCCATGGAATATTATGGGTGTGATACATTGTAGTATACTTTGATCACATAATTTTAAATATGTAATTATTCATTTCATATACAAATAGAAATAAGATAGTATTATAATTTGAAGTTGATGTAACAAAACATGTTGAATATTTAAAATATTACTGCAGTTACTCACAAAATGTTCAAGAGAATTTAATGATCAGAAGTCTTGGTACATGTAGTATAAGTTTGTCATTTAACATGGATTTATAAGACTTACTTAATTTAGGTGATACATTACTATGACATAAAAATAAAAAGCACAGTATGTGCAAGAAGAAGTGAATGTGCAAGATGTAAGTGAATTGCTTTTCTAATTAAAGATTGCTCAAGAATTGGTACAGAAGGGACTCTAAGAGCTAGATATTCTAAGAGAGAATCTGAGAAGAGCAAAAACATGGAAAAAAAAGACAACCTCACCCATTTTCTACTCAGTTATTTTAATTAAGCAGATCTAGAGATCTCAGTACTGTTGCTTGATAAGCACCATATTTAAAGCTAACTATTTAGCTTTAATGCTGCTTCAACAATTCTATCACTGAGAATTATTTGCTTAACTTTTAAGAGTTACTCATAGAACTTTGCTTTCAATAAGATAATGCTAAATACAGAATAAATGTGTCATGAATGCATACAGATAATTTGATTGGCTTCATAGACTCAAAATCTAGGCATCTTTGTTTTTAGTAATAAAAGATAAGAGAATTCTGAATGAGAGATTTAATCATTTCTTAGTCATGATTTCCAAAAGTCATCTTGCACAATTGAATTAGGACACTTAAAAAAAAAAAAAAAAGTAAGTTCTGGTTTGATGAGTGAACATATAATATTGGTAGAAGTGACTTTTTTGTCACTGTATATTTGCCTTAACTTAATAATAAGCAAAGTAACAATTAGAAGTCTTTGTACATGTAACTCTTTTGCCATTTGTGAATTCATTGTATCAGGAAGTGGAGATAATATATTTTCTGGAATAGTATAATTTTGCTCCATATGATCATAGCATGATCATGCCTTAGAGGTGTTGTACCTGGTCTCGTGATATATGTTCTCTTACTTTCAGATATAGAGAGGACTGCACTTACATTATCTTTGAAGACCATCCTGGTGAAATGATTAAATTTGACCAACAAGATACTGAGCTGAACTTTTTTTCATGCTTCATCTTCTGCCTCAATAGAAAGAATCATAGCTTATACAGATATTTCAGATATTCACAATTAGTTTTTAAAGAAATATTCTTTTGCATTGAAATATCCTCATAAAATCCTAGAAACATTTTTTAGCTAGTGTAGTATTAAAGTCTTTGTTTATTTACTTTTTACATATACCTACAGATACAAAAAACTAAATCACAGCTAGTTCTTTGACTTCCCCAAGGTTACAAGAAGATGAACATTTTTCTGTGTTAAATGCATTTTGCATTTTTTGTTTGCTTGTTTCCACTCTAGATACTAGGTTGTATTAATAATGCACACCAACATTTATATCTTACTGACTTAGTCTTATTTTTTTCATAGGCTTTATCGACATCCCATATTGTCATAAGACACTAAAATTTTGATCTTATGCTATTACAACATAACCTAACCCATCCTCTGCTAGGTCAGAAACACTGAAGTAGGAAATTTTATCATATACAAGTCAACAAATTAGCTGTTCACAGTGTGTGTGTATCTTCTGTGTGTGTTATGTGCCCACAGTGAAGAGGGCCATGCACCCTCTGCATCAGAGATGAGAGTTTAATTACTCAGAAAACAACATAAGTCAGAGTAACATCTTGTGTCTTGACACTCCATTTCCATAAAGTGATGCAGTGAGTCTCTTTATGGTACTTGTATGTGCAATAAGGTGCAATAAAAGAAAGCGAACTCCAAGGAAGGAACTTTGATCTTATCAAGGGTTCTTGGTTATCTGTCCACTCTCTTCTGAAAATGAAACACAGAGACAGAGTGTTTATTTTTTTACCCTGGAATGTAGGCCAAGTTTTTGGGGCAGGACATAAGATGAAAATATCTATATTACCCAAGATCAGTTTCAGAGAGATATTCCTAAATATCACTACCATGGAATATCTCAAATGTTGGAGCAAATTGAAGGTCCAAACAGTGTGCTATGTATAAGCGCAAACTTCCTAAATTATCTGTAAATGCCTGCGCTCAGAAAACTGGGCTTTTCAGAAATACAGGCAATCCAGGGATAATTCTCCCCAACATCCCCATTAAAATGACCAATTTTGCATTATAGTTATGTTATCTGAATTTCATCATTAGATATTTTGTAAAACACCTGTCTAACTTCACTATGGATGCAACTAGTAGTGCTTAGAATTTAAACACATCTAGTATTTCATTAATCTGATAATAATCATAGTAAGTTAGATGCAAGAGTCATTAAAAATATCTTAAACTGAGACGAAGATCCTAGGGGTCTAGACAGAAGTAGTAAGTGTGTCAACAGGGAAATAGATAAAAGATTTCATAGAATACCACCCAGATTTTAGAAAGAGAAAGACTGATGTGTAAGTGTTTTAACACTGGAAAGCTCTTTAAAGTATACTAGGTGAAAAATTTGTCACAAAACAATTTGAATATAAAGTCTCCATCTGTATTATAATTTGTGTATGTACAGATGGAAAATACATACATATGTATACATAGTATATATGTATATAAAATAATGCACCACCCTTTATGAAATGGTTTGGAAATGTTAGAAGTTCTTTTGTGTGTATGTGCTAATAACATGACTTACTGATTTTTCGTGAGTTGCACTAGAAACCCTCTGTTGACCGGCAGTCCCATGAATAAAAGAACGTTTCAAGCACTGTACAATTTGCAGATGGTCTTTCTGTACATGCACACAGGTAGACAATTTCTTCATTAACATCTAATATTGAAATTACATTCATTAAATAATAAAACACAATGTGTTTCATATCAACATGATTTTCATATAGACTGAATATTTTCAGAATATAGCTTGCTCACAAATCAAGGTAAGATTGGACTTCATTTACATTTTACCCAAATTTGTGATTCATTTAAGTTACGGTGTTCATTCAGATTCTAAGAGGTATGTATTTACTCATTATGGTTCTTGTCTCCGTGTTCCTAAAGTTTTATATATTGAAATAGGTATTATGTTGCCTGCCTTAATGTTTCTTCATATTTCAAGGGCAGCATTCAATTACTTTTATAAATTTATCGTAAAGTGAAATGATTCATTCCGTGTTGAATCTGAGCATGTTAAAGGGAAGATAAAAGATGTTAGTATTAAATGGGTATATTAATGCTGATAAATGTGTGTCCCTCCTTATTGTATTAACCTCTGTTGTTTCAGTTGCCATAAATATATGTTCATATAGCAATTTTTAAATTTGTACTATGAACGTTGCAGTCATAGACTCAAATTAAATTTTCACGTACTAGAGGACCTGAGAATATCTCCTTTCCTTTCCTATGTTTTCATATCCATGCACTTATTCTAAATATAAAAAAGAATCCCATATTGTTGGATTCCTGTATTAAATTAGATCATAATAGAAGTATGATCACAAAGTTTTACACACAGCAAATATGAAATACATACACATATGTTATATATACATATATTATACATCCGTATACACATAAGCAAATGGATTTATAATATCAATACTTGGAAACTCTCGTCAGAAATGCGCACTGGGTATGGGAAAGCATGTCGCTGCACACTGATGTCTAAATATCGCTTTGTGTATGAATGCGTTTACATTAACTTACAAGAGAAAGATGACCTGGATGACCCTTGCTCATGGCTTTCCCATGTGTGTTCCATACACTGACTATTCACAGACTCAGGTGTGTGGAGGTTTTTAGGAATGATGCTGAAATGTACAATATTTAAGCAAAAGTCTATTGACCAGAATGTTTCCAAACTTTAAAGGCTGGGATAATGCTTTCCTATCGATTTGATAGTCAGAGATGATGCTGTCCTTTGATAAGGTCTGCTCTCATTAAATAGCAGGCAAGGAACAGCCCAGCAGTGCTCAACAAGACTCATGGTAAGCACAGCCTGCAGATCGAAAAGCAATTAGCATGCTGGATTGTGATAATTACCCACAGTGTGGGAAGCTTCTCCGGGATGGGACTTCCACTGTGCCTAATAATAGGATTCCTTAAATGGTGATATATTTTCATAGATACACCAGCATTCTCATTTCAACCTTGTCACCTGTATTGCATAAGGAAATAAACACACTTCACACTTTTCCCCCTTCCTAACCTCTGACACACTGCTCCCTGACAACTTGTAATGTCACCTGAATGTTACCTTGAATCATGATTTAATTGGCCAGCGCAAAGCAACATCTCATTTATGTTTGCTATTTCTTGATTGCCAAGCCAGAAAATTTTAAATGGAGCTCTATTGAGAACTGAATGTGGAGGCAGATGGAGCAGTTATGTGTCTGGCATAATCTGCCCCTTATTAGAAAAGGTCAAGGTAACTCAAATGTCTATTTACATGGGAAAAAAAAAATTCTGGAACATGGGAGAAGCCACAGCACAATTTATTTCACTCAACAAAAATCAATTCTTTCTGAATAATAAATTCTTAACATTTTGATTTACATAGGATTTTATCATTAATTGGAATGTATAAAATGTAACAAATAAAACATGATACATTGCTTTAATAGATGTACTATATGAATAATTTTGAAAATACCTTGTGATTCTATTGCTTCATTAGGGATAGCAACTTAGGAGCTAGATTCAGGATTTATTATAAATAAACAATGAAGACCAGAAGGATTACTTCCTCTAGGGACATATTAGACTCACAAAATGCCTTACAGTTCAATTCTCCTCTATGCTTATTCTTATCATTTTTCTTCTGCTTTCAGACCTCAGTGGAAATATTTACAAATGGCATTTGCTAGTTGAATTTTCAGCCTGCTTGATAGCTAGCTTGGGACAATTACCTACACCTTTTATTCTTGATTGATTCAAATTTTGGCGCCAAAAAAAGTATCATTTAGATATGTCTTCAAACATATCATGGAGGAAAAAACTACACCAATGTGTCCATATTGGGTAAGCTGGTGATATTAAAAGAAAATGACAAAATGTTATTTAGCAATTCTTTATTAAAAATGTGAACTTTATTTTTAAAATAAGTTTTCCTTATGCAAATATGAATAGATTTTCAGTTCATTTACAAATGCATTATTGTAATGATACTAGATCCTATGTATCTATTAGCTTATGTAGTGCGATTTTATTATTAAAGTTTGTTTCTTTCTAATAAAAACAAAGTAACTAGTAACAACGAAAATAAATAAGGTATTTTAGCCACTCTCCATGCAGGTGATAAATTACTTCTCTTTCTCTTTTTGACCCAATTAAAGAGTATTCTTATCTTCATATATGGCATAAGAAGCTGGCATAGAAAGGTTAAGTAGCTTTCCCAGGGCCACGATGTGGGAAAGGGCAGTCAGAATTTGACCTACAAAGATTTATGTTCTTAATCACTATACCATACTGATCTAGAACAAGGTCAATATTTCATTCACTCCATTATATTGCTGTTTGATCCTAACAAATAATCCTTTTTTGTTAGACTTCTCTGAGCTTTGTTAAATCTAGGTTCCATCCTTTGGAATGCGCTCAAGAGCCCAATTTTAGCAATAAAAGTGCTAAGTCAGTTTTACCAGAATTCGCTGCTCTTAATGTCTTTCACCCTTTATAGCTGATCAAAGTCCTCATCACTCACCATCCCTAGCTGATATATCTGATCATTCTGGTTTAACTTCAGCACAAATCCTGAAGGTTTAGCTGGAATCTTTGATGTTTCTTCTTAGTAATTTCCCATTCACTCGCATACCCATCCTGATCATGGACTCTGTATCCCCATCAATTTTCTTGTATTCTGAGTTGAACCCAATCTCTCCCCTACTGTAAATCCTCATTAGTATCTCTATAACTATCATGATAATCCTAATCAGCCTTAACATTTTACCAAGTGTCAAGAATGTATTTTTCTTTAACCAGTCCCATGCTGAATTTCAATTAAAAAAAATACCAGAGGGTGGTAAATTTTTGTATTCCTGAGAAAACTCTGCTAGGTGTCAAGGGGAAGGTGTATATGAATAGGAGAATCACTGGGCCTTGGTCAAATCAAATAAGAACAAAATTTGATTTGTAGCAGCTATACATTAGAAGACCCCAAAGCAATTCAAGAGATGGAATCTTACCAACTCTCCAAATTTACATTAGCCACAGCAAATTGAATAACAAAGTATCTCATTTTTGTCTTCTAAAGTATTTATCCTCACATTATGTATAGCCTTAAAATTGGGACTTGTCATTAATACAGTCGATAATATGTAACTAAGAACCTATTGTCTTAAAAAGGGGTCAAATGAACTTATGTAATATTTAATGCTGCAATCCTCTCTGTTTTGTATTTCTGTCTTTGACTAAGCTCCCCTCTGAGTAACATTCTTTTTTTAGATGTGTTAATAGTTGTAATGAGGTTAATGTCAAGTCCTGCTGGCCTGGGAGCCCTCTGCTCTTGAGGTGGCTGTTCAGCTATTCTCAGCTATATTCAGGGGTTTATCTAAAAGTTTCACTGTCAGGGGAGAATCTTTCCACCCATATATTCTCATTGGTCATTTACAATTTGGATTTACTTCCAAGTTATTCATAAAGATTCTATGAAATAGATGCTGCATATTTTTGTTTTTCATATACTTAAATTTCTGTAGAATACTTTTAAAGAACTTTTTAAAAATCCATGTTTTGACATTAATAAAAAGAGGCTCAGCAATACTTGCCAACATTTTTCACAAGGGGGGAAATTGGTATAAAGTTGATGAACGCACTGTAGGGTTAATGAGACTAAATTGTATCTTTTTGTGTTGACTTTTATGTTTCAAATCAGCAAATTTAGCAAATCAAAGTTTTTACTCTGGGGATCACAAATTTGCCTGTTGTTTGGATCACAGAATTAGTGCATATTAAAAAAATATTTTGACACTTCAAGAAAATCTTGAGACTTCACATAAGAAGTTAGATGTTCTACCTGAGTTTGCATCACTTAACTCATGCTGACACACCTGCAGTTGTGCACGTCAGAAAGAAAGAGTAGTTTCTTTGTCGTCATTCATTATTAAACATGCAAAAATAAGAGTAAGCACAGTTATGAATTTATAATAAAATTAACAAAATTAAATTGTGTATCTCTCAGTTTAGCTCAAAAATAGCCTTGTGTTATCACAGGCCCACTCTGTCAACACAATGTGCTTAATAGCACTAGTCCCAGTGCTAGTAACCACATAAAGTTTAAAAATAAGACATTTTATTATTCCATTGACATTTTCCCTCATGTAAGTTATCTAATCCATCTCTGCAAATATTTCAGTGTGTGCTTCATGGCATAAATCCCTTTTAATGTGGGTAGTCTTGTGTTGTCTCACCACCAGCTTATCATATAAAAAGGGCTCAATAGTACTCAAGATTTACCATGTTGAAGTAACTGCAAGAGCATATACCCTGACTGGGGATGTGTCATGGTGATGGAAAATTACATGGTCAATAGCAACTTTGTTGAGATGTCAGTACAGAACTTTCCTGTTACCATTACCAACAAAATATCAGTAGCTGACCCTGACAGGTTGTTTTCATTTTATCACATTTGATATTTTCCTGAAGATACATATCCTTAAAATCTGAAGCTACCAGGTATCATTGACATTTTAAAATAATTGAGTGACGACTTTGCTACTCTGAAATTCTGTGGCCAAAATTACAAAGAAAATCATGTTTTTTATACTGCTTAGATTTTGTTTACTGCCCCCAAATGTTATGCACACATACAAGGTGGACAGCATAAACACATACACCTCTGTTACTGGATGAGACAATATATAAATAAATAAATAGATGCCTTTAGGGAAAGGAAAGTTTGAAATATTCTTTGCCTGTATGATTAATATTTACATATTCCTTTGTATCTTGAGCACTTAGTATTTTAATATTATTATCGAAAAATAAATTTAAATTGCTTTCGTATACATGTAACATAAAAAGTGTATATTTCACAGTAGTAACTACAGTTCCAACATGGTGCGACTGTTACCGTTTCCATATCCAAATACTTTAAATCTTGAAAAACTAAAGCTCTTATGCCCATTAAATAATAACTTTATTCTACCTTCACTTCGGTGCAGGCAACCACCATTCAGTTTTCCATTTCTGTGAATTTGACTATTCCAGCTACCTCATGAAAGTGGAATCACATAAAATTTGACTTTCTGTGACTGGCTTATTTTCACTCAGCATTATGTCTTCAATTTTAATTCATTTCATCATTCATCATAATTTCCTTTCTTTTAAATGTCAAATAATTTTCTATATATATAAATATGTACATATTCATATAGATATACATATATGTAGCTATTTAGCTATGTTTAACTATTGCGAATAATGCTTCAGTAAATATGGTTGTAAAGTTCATTTTTAAAATTCTGGATTGAGTTATTTTGTGGATTATACCCAGAAGTATAAATGCAGAATTCTATAGTAAGTCTACTTATATTTTTAATCTATTTTTTAGTAACTACCATTCTATTTTCAGTATAGTAGTTATGAAATTTTACATTCAGCAATGAACAAAGATTTTAATTTCTCTGCATCCTCACAATTATGTTCTTTTCTTCTTGGTAGTAGTCATACTAATTATTATGTGGGTATTATATGCATATGCTTGTATATGTATTATGCATGCATGCATGTATGTATATAGCTATTCAAATTCGTCTATCCAACCTTGTCTATCTAAATTATTATATGATATCAAACAAAGCATATTTATTTTTATTAGTTTAAATGTGCTTTCTTATAACTATCCTTTCTTAAATGGCCTTTAAATTTGAAAATACTCAAATGTAAAACATCAATAAACTCCTTAATGTCTAGAAAACATCAGTTGTAATATTAAAATGTTAGGGTCTTTATTTTCACCTTTCATATTATATTTGCTTCATCATTCCCCTCCCCTCTCTTCTGTCTCTCTCTCTTTAAGCATCACTAACTAAACAGAAGGAAAACAAAACAAAACAAAACTGACCACAGTACCATTCTGTTAATGTTCCAGCCAAAGGCCATCAGGAACACACTAAGAGTTGAGCAGTTGTTTTTATTACTCAGCACAACCTGAGAGAAAACTCACCACGTGCAACCGGCCATGGAGTGTGCCTCGGTCAGAGAGTGTTAGAAAAAACTTATTTAGGAGTTGTGCTTGTTTCAGTTGATTTGGAGAATATTTAACAGAGTGTGGTTTTACTCCAAGTTAGGAGTGTAATTCCATGATTGACTTTCTTAATAAATATTACCTAGAAGGAGACAAGACTAGGATGAAGCTAAAACTTGAATTGTAAAGAAACTACAGAGGGTTTAGTCAGTGTGGCGGGTATTTTTGTGGCTTGGACAATGGGCAAGTTTTGGCTGTGTTTAGACATGATGATGAAGTAATTATTTTTATCTAAATTCATTAGGATTTCAATGGTGGCTTGTCGGCTGTTGACACCCTGGGAAATTGTGCTCAAATGGAGAACATCAAATCCTCATTGTGGGAACTCATTGCAGGATGTCAAGACTGAGTCCATATTTTTTGCATAATCCTGAGTTCAAATGCAGATCGTCTATATAAAAATAATAACTATCTGATTAAGTTTATTTTGAGATTAAATTGATTCAGATATAATGGAATCAGTGCAGCAAAAAGGGTATAATACAAACTCAATATGCTAACTACTACTACATAATATTGTGTATTTTGTGATAATAACTGCTTCTCATAGTTTGAATCAATCTATGGAACTTATTACTAAATAAAAAAATGACTGAATATTAAAAATATGGTAAGTCCTAGTAGAGAATTACATACATGACAGAATTTAAAAGGACAGTTGGATATGTCACTTTTTTAAAAAAGAAAAATTCCTCAAATATACTTTCTGTAATTCATGATAAAGGGTTATTTACAGTGAAAAATTGACTCGAGTAAAAGTTAAAAATATACATCAGGCATGCCTTGATGACTTAGGTGTTATGCTGACCTAGGGTGCCGTCCACATACAACACCCAAGGACCCATTTCTGTGGCAAGTAAACAATGCTTCTTCCTCCTTTCTCTACCTTCCTGCCTGCTATCTGCCTGTTTTCATTCCAGTCTTCCTTCCTTCTTTTTAAAAATAAAAAATCTATCTATCTATCTATCTATCTATCTATATCTATATCTATATCTATAGATATATCTATCTATAGATAGATAGAAAGACTCACACACAGACGTTAATTCCTCAATTTCACTTAGGAAAACACATATTATGACAATTCTATTTAGGAAGTAAAGAATAAAATCCCCTGTGACAGGCTAATTGAATTTAGTTAATCAAGGAGAATTGTCTGAAAACATACAAAAGAATAATTTAATCTCCTGTGTTTATAAATTTATTTCTTGTCAAGGAAATCATTTCGTCTGTGGAAAAGTGTGTTGAAAGTGATCTTTTCTTTTTATACAAAATTAAATCTTCTTTTCTCCCTTTCACATAAAATTTCAAGACAATTAACACATGATCTTTGTTAACTTGGCTAATTAGCCAGGATGTTTTTATCTTTGGACAATGAGATTGCTCAACCCAGAAATCATAAATTCATTATTTAATAGACAATTGGAAATATACATCAAGTATATTAACATGCAAGCAAATACATTTTCTGTGATAGTCTTCTGACTGAAGTAATTTAGTATGTAAACTTAACCACAACTTTCCAAACCAGAAAAATTATCAATTGATGTTTAATAGATTATATGGAAGAATCTATTCTAGTTTCTAAGATAGATCTCAGCACATTTTTGTTCAAAGTTATAGACACTTAAATAATCAAACGTTATAATGAATGATAGAAGTTACATTTTTTCAATTGCTTTATTTTTGCCATAAAACAAAGCCACAGAGAGAATGAAAGCTGTAACAAAGGTGTTAAAAGAATAGTGATATAATTGAAACTAAACTTTTCAACTCTACATGGCCCCCAAAATTAGCAGTAGAGAGAACTTAAATACTTGTTATTGATTCAATGATTAATTCTACCACTAAAAATGTCTCTTTGATTGACTAGCGATTAGTCTCATGTTTCCATTTAAAGTGTATTTCCTGGCCTGTTTTTCTTCTTTTGGAAACTGCAAAACTCAGGAAATGCTACTTCTACTATATCTTTTTTTAAAAATTATACCTTTTGACTAACATCTACCCTTTGTCTCCTGTGACCACCATTCTATCTGCTTCTAAGAGATAAACATTTTTAGATTTTAAATATAATTGATATCACATAGTCTGTGTCTGACTCTTCCTACTTAGTTAATTTGGCATAATGCCCTTAAGTTCCATCCATATTGTTGCAAATGGTGGGATTTCCTTCTTTCTCATTGCTGAATACCATTTCTTGTATATTAATACACCACATCTTTTTCCAATCATTCATTAAAGACACTCAGTTCCAGATTTTGTCTATTATGAACAATTCTGCAACGAACATGAAAGTGCAGATAGTTCTTTGATAATCTATTTTCATTGTCTTTGAATCAATTACTCAAAAGTGGGATTATAGATAATATAGTAGTTTATTTTTAGTTTGTTAACTGTATTTTTAGTTTGAAAACCATACTGTCTTTCAAAGTGGCTGCCCAATTTTACTTTCCACAGTACAGAAACCTCATTTTTCTATATACTTGCCAACATTTAACTCTTATCTCATTGTTGATAGCAATTCTAACACGATATCTCATTGAGATGTTGATTGGCATTTCTCTCATGATTAGTGATATTGAACACATTTTCATGTATCTGTTGGTCATTTGATATCTTTTTTGATATCTTTGATTATCATTTGATAATCAGTTTCTCTGCATATTTTAAAATCACATTACTATTTTTATTCCATTAAGTTGAATAAGCTTGTTTTTCATTTATTTTCACTGTTAACTCTTTATCCAAAATAAGATTTTCAAATATTTTCTACCATTCTCTAGGTTTCCTCTTTAGCTGATTGCTTCTTTTCTGTGTATAAGCTTTTCAATTTGAGATAGCTCCAAATTTTAATCTTTTTGTTTTGTTTTTATTATTTGTGCTTTTGGCATCATAATCACAATTAATTGTCAAAACCAATATCAGTGACCTTGTTCTCTGTTTTCTTCTAGGAGTTTTATGCTTTTGTTTTTTTATGTTGTCTATAATCCATTTTGAGTTGATTTTTATCAAGCCTGAGGCTTGGTAAACATCACTGTGGTGGAGGGGGACAGGAAGAAAAAGTCAGGCCCAAATTTGGACTGATTTGAAGCTGTGGTCAGCTCTGGCTGTGGGTGAATAGCACCACCACAGTTGGGTCTCACCATTGCTTCCCAATAAGGAAACCTGGCGATAGGGTTGAGTCAATATCATGAAAGTGTACAGCTAGAAGGACTAGCTACTAGTCAGCGGGGTGGTATTAAACCCAAGACAGAAGACAGGACCTGATCTAGGCATACAAGCAGCTGTGGGTTTCTGTCTATCAGCAGTGTTCTCTTGTAGTTAGATTGTCTCCCAACTTGGTGAAAGCATGACCGTGGATACCAGTTTTAGTTCTCAGGCACAGCTGGAGAGGCTAGCCCCACACAGGCATGTGGGGGTCATCATGGGGATCTACCTTGCCATCTTGCACTCATATAGCTTCAGAGATCTGGAAGGCCTTCCAACATGGTTCCTCTGAAAGAGAGGTTGTACCAAAGGATTTAAACAACCAGTGTGAGCAAATGCAAATATCTGTGGACAAAGCTAATGAAATCTGCAGGGAGGTCATAGCAACTGTGCTGGCTGCTGGTTCCTTTTTCCTTAGGAAGAACTTTTTTTGCTGTAAAGTTTTGCTGTAAAGCAAGTCACTGTGTCACTGTGTACTGCAGCTCTGTCTGCTGTGTGACTGCTGCTGGTATCCCTGCTTTTTTTTTTTTCTTGTTTTTAGCCATCTCTGTTCATCTCTGCATTGTAAGTTTGTGAGGAGTGAAGTCAAAATAAGGCCTTTGTGTGTATCCCAAAAGGCTCAGGAAGCTAGTCTCTCATTCTGTTCTTCTTTCAGAGTAAGGAAAACTTTCAAGCTACGGAATTCCTCTGGGCACTAAGCAATCAGCTTGAGACATGGGATGAGACAGACTAAATAAATCTGTCTTCATTCTTTTTGTGTGTGTAGTTATTCTTGTTCTTTTTGATGTTCGTGTTGTTCTACACCAGAACATTCTCAAGGATGTTTTCATTTGTGGACAACTGTCTCATTATTAACATGTGGTGGAATAGAGGATAAGGTCTCCTTTCCCAGTGAAGTATTGCAGTAGAATTTCCATCTGGAAAACAGCTTCTGGGTTCTCCTGTTAGTATTTCTGACATAAATAGTATACTCTTTCTGAGAAATGCTTAGATATTTCAAACAGGTTCATTTATGCCTGATGAATTATCATACACGTAGCAGAATGTCTACCTTACCTGTCCCAACTTTTCTGCACTGGACACCACTGCATCCTCCAAAAGACTCTCAGCACTTCGAATTCTGTTGTCTCTATTTTATTCTGCTAAGCATTGCTCCAAATTTTGCAAGGAACTGGAACCATTGAGATGCCACATTATTGAAGGATTATTTGAACAATGCTTGCTTTTTTTCTTAAATTAGTATTACTTAAATTAGATCTTTTCTAGAGAGTTAAAGATGTAAAAAAAAGGACATTAATATCTACAAAAAGAACTCTCTTTATATTTTTATCAACAGTGTCTCCCTTTCTATGTATCTTTCCTTTTCTCTCTAACAACAGCAGAGACAGAGACAGGAAGAGAGAGAAGGAAGCACTTTATTTATTTTATTTATTTATTTTGTTTCAGTTACATCTTGGTTTTTCTCACTAGCCTTGGGCCTAGAAGCAAGGACCTTGGTATTTTGTGAGCAGTACCTGACTTCTGCTGCACTAGTGCATGCCCATATCAGTATTTTTAATAGGACTTGTACTTGATGCAAATTTTCATTTTCTCAATTTCATTGCAAGTTCAAATCACATTCAGTTGGTTCTTATCTTTGCTTAGAATGTTTGTGAATATTACAAATTGACCCACTTTTGGTTCATGCTAGATTTTTCAATTCTAATACAAATAAAACATGTTTCATATTCAATGTATATTTCATAATCATTTGAAATCATCTCAAAATGGAAAGCTGTAATGAAGGCTGCTGAAAAGTCTTAAATTATCATTATCTTGCTACTCCTACCATGGTCAATATTCCTCAAGGTGTCTGACTGAAGATAACTCCTGGACATACAGAATTTCTCATTTTCGCATTATACTTGTTAAATAAAGGAATTTTCTAGCACCTAACTTCTGAATATTTGAGGCTGTTTAATTTGCAATTTGGGCAAACTTTCAAGAGAACAAGTAATTTGGAGGTATTTATTTACTTTATATCTGATGCTCTTTACTCTATTGAAATCTCTTAAACTATATTAAATCATGCTGCTCCTGATTCTTAATGTTATGACTCTTTTAGTCTTATTCTCTCCCAAGAAATTTACCTCTACTCACCAATTCTCTGCTAATCCTAAATTAAATGACCATGCATTCTGTATCTCTCCTTTATGTTGTTAGAAATTTAAATGAATCAAGTTAATCACAACAAGTAAATCCTTTTAACACTGGTGCTCCATTTGCATTTTAAAAATGCATGTTAAGTGATGAGAATCTTTAACATTTGTCATTCTGATCAAATGAGAAAGTCAAGGGGATACACTCTAAGCCAGTTTCTGTTTGGGAGTTTTCCAAATCAAGGTTTAATAGGGAAAATAAAAAGTCTAGAAAGTAACAAGACAACAGTTTTCCATCTCCTCTTGGATATCTGCTTCCTTCCCAGGTTTTATAACTTGAGACTTTTTCTATTCCAGTGGCCTAGAATTAAAGCATTCTCACCTTTTGTTTTTCCATCCAGATTTCTTTCTTCTAAAATTGTGACTCATGTTCTGTCTTTATTGAGCTCCAGGTGGATGGTATTGGTCACAGTAGCCCCAGGGAGGGTGACTTCTGTCTTAAACTAAGCTAATGATACCAGCTCATCACCTGAGGCTCCTTTGATCTACTAATTATACTTGGTTTTAAAAATAATGTACCCATTCTCCTCAATCATTGTACATTATGGAATATATATTATTTTTCTTCTGCTGAAATGCAACATCCTTACATCATAAATATAATAAGGAAGTAATTCATTTTGCCATCTTAGTAGTCATATGGCAATCCGAGTTTATTTATGAAAATAAGGCGACAAAGAATTAGAAATTACTATCAATGTGAAACAATGCAGCAGATCTTTTTTTGATGAACTAGAAGAATGTTAATATATATACACGTATAAAAAAAGTTGAAACAGTTGGAAATAAAACTTCATTATATTAAGTGTATGATCAGCTATAGTTCAAAAATCCTGTGGAGAAAAACAAGAAGAAAAAAAAAAAAGGATAAATCTTTGGGTTACCTTACTTCTTTACTTATAGTTTCATGTTAATTGATTATAATTTGCAATTTGCAGGTTTGGAAAATGAGCTTTAATGTTTATTTTACTGGCAATTAGTGTCAAGTTTGGATACAGATGGTGTGTTGTTAATCTGTGAAACTTGGGGTTGTCTCTCAAATATTAAAACAAATCAACACAGTTGATAGCTATATAATTGAATATCCACAATTTCATTTTGCTCTAAGTGTGTTTACTATCACTAATGCTTATTGACAAATTTGTTATTACACTATGACTTTGAGCCTCTGCAGCTATTTGAAGGAGAGAGCACCATCTGACAGTCTTGTACAAGACTGAGGGTGACTTTGCTTGAGTGAATGCGGCAATCAAGCATAAAATAAATTACTCACAGTGTTTCATTTCTTTAGGTATTAAATACTGAGATTATTTTCAGAAATTTAAAATGTATTTGATAAGTATATATATTCTGCAACTCTGCCTGCTCCCCATTTCTTCCTGTTTATATGTTTTGTTGTAAGTCTTAGAACTGCTCCCACTCTTTTCTGCTTTATTCCATTCAAACATTGGCATTTTCTAGAGTAAAATATAAAATGAGTCTTTCTTTAATAATCTCTAAATATAAGTTTGAGGAAAAGAATGCAAATGATTGAGAAGACTAAATTGAATAAGTAGCGAAGGTGAGTATACATAAACAACACTGTGAATTAGTATGTTTTAATTTCTTCCCATTATGAAAGTAAGTACAGTTAGTATAAAACTTTATAGTTCATTTGTGTAGTGAGTATTTGGTCTTTCTTGATGAACTAGAAGAACATTGATACATATAAACATATAAAAAAGAGTTGAAACAATTTTAAATAAAAATCTTTATAATTATTATGGCATGTACAGTGGTATATAAGTTGATAATGGATGACTACAATGGAAAACTGGTTTTATAATTCCTTTAAAATCTATTCCACCATAGTTTTAAACTAAGTAGAACTTTGTTCTACCGGGAAATCAGATGATATGAAATTTGAATTTGTTGCTTAATAATAAGTCACTTAGTTAACAAAGGACCTAATCACCTGATTTGAGCTAATAAAAATCTACATACTATTGGCAGTTTTCATTTTCAACATAAACTTTATGTGACAAATGAAGCGGTGTTGTATAATATGAGAGTTTCCAACAGTATTTGGAAATTGATAATGTTATTTATGAAGATTTTCATAGTATTTCTGCACATGGGATAAATACATGATTGATTATTTAGACATGAGAATTTCTGCAATGCGGTCTGGAAAATAGTAAGTGCTAAAATAACACTAACAGCTCATGGTATTTATTCTATTCAATGTATCACACTTTTATAAATTCTGTTAGAGTATCTACTATCTGCTGAAAAAAATTCCAAAAATATAAAGTGGATTAAAAACATTTTTCTTCTCTATCACATTATAGTATGTATGTAGGCAACTAGATCTGAAGGACTGTCTTTTTTCATGTAGTCATTCAGGAAATCAAACTGCTATCCTCAATACATGATTTCCTATGTTGTCTAGGGCTCACATAGTTTTCTCTCAAGCAAAACAAAAGAAGGAAAGAGTACATGAGAAGAGTTATGAATATGATCCAAAAGTAGAATTTATCACTTGGGCTGACATTTAGTTGACTGGAAGTTAGACATGTGGCCACGTCTAAGTAAAAGAGAAATTGGGTGTGTAGATTAGCTATACAGTATATCACTAATAGAGGAGCCCATTGGCTTTGGAGAGTAGCCATCAATCTGTTTGAAAGTACATTCTGTTAATGATGCTAGAATTTCAAATCCTGCCTTTATTCTTGATTTGCTGAGACTTATGAAACTGTATGTATGACTTGACTATGTTATACATTGATATAGACAAGATGTAAGACTTCCTAATACCTGGAAACTCTTTTTTGTCATTTTAATATACTTCAACATGATTACTATTAATTGAATATTTATGTTATTATTCTTATATAGGGATAATGTCATGTTTGAATGGATTCTTCAATAAGATAAATTTTCATTTCTAATTGTGAATGTTATTAATATGCATATTCTATTTCAGCAATCTACATGTATAAGAGTACCTGACAATGATATTATATCTTCTTGATTCTCAAATTCTTTGTTACTTCACTCAGCTGAAGATCCGACACTGTTCACTTTCTCAAAATAATTCATCATTTCCCTTTTGAGGGAGTATTTCCTGTTTTTCAAAGATAGTCTCAGCATTATAAATTATATGACAAAATGGAAGGTGAGTTTTTGCATTGTAAAGTCATCAATATTAGTGGGCATATTTTTTTTCTTTCTGGAGTGATTTTTTCATCTATTCATTAAACAAATGCTTGTGAGGCACCAATTATACCTCAGTTCCTTTGGTGTTACAGGAGATAGAAAAGCTCACAAACCAGATAAGTGTGACTTGCATTCTCATCTAGTGGACAATACAGAGAGTAAACAAATAAGATTACATAAAGTAATATCATATAAGTGATCCTTTGAAAAGTAAATCAAGGAAACAGGGTAATTGTTTTATATTTTACCCCAAAACATACAATTTTAGATAAAGTTATCATATAATTTATTTATTAGAATTTAATATTTGAGCAGAAATCTGAATATAGCTTTTTAAAAGTATTAGATATACCAGTATTTTCAACAGATTTCTCAAATGGCAAGAAATTATGGCATTTGACTAACTTTATGATAAATTACAGACTGGAAGAACTATAGAAGTAGATTTGTAATGTGTGGCAGCTCCTAGTAATGGAAAGGGTAACAGAGTTTGATTATGTAGATGAAGGTGATGTTTGCTGTATTTCTAACTTGAAGGAAGAGGATAACAAAGTAAATTCGCAGTCGATTAAATTTTAACGGTGACTTCATTATATGCTTAGGTATGGGTTCAAGTGCATGGTTATCTATACTGACCAAATAATTGAGAATTTAATTACTTTATGACATTGATAACCTAAGGTGCCCCAGCATCGCCAAGACTTACGCTTTTTCTCATATAGTATTATACTCTGTATACTGAAAATTTCTTAACAGTGTTTTTGTAATTATTATTGGTTTGCATCTTACAATATAAGACATTATATTAAAATATACTGAATTCATTAAACAAATATGACATAGTCACACTATTTCCTACCAAATTTATATCAAATAAACCTTGTAAGTTTTAGATGAATTTTCATGCATTGACAATCTCCTCAGAAATACTGTACATAGAATTAAATCATTATTTATAAAAAAGAAGGTTTTCTGATTTCTGTTCACGGAGGTTAAACAAACCTAGTGAGAGATACTAAGGACCAAGGCCAATTATTTATGCTGAATTGATTTTATTGACTGGAAGAATTCATGGTGAGTGTTGGAAACACATTATAAAAGTAATTGTCTAAGAGTAGCATTTAAAATTATTAGTGAAGTTTTGCATGGCAAGACTTTAGAAATCAGAGAGATCTGAAATGGAATTTGAAGTGAATTTAAATAATGAAGCGATTCTATTGGCTATCATTCACAAGTAGAAGTACCAAAAGAAATACAAACCATGAATTTTTGACAGTTTATAACAACAGGAGCATCTGCACATTTTTTGTCAGAATTGACCAAATTTACTCGTATATATATTTACTATCAATTTTGTTATTCTTATGTACCTTGACAAAAAAGTAAATCATTCATAAAAATCCCTAGCACTAACAAGGAAAACTAAAGTTGTGAAATTGTGACTTTTGTGAAGCAGACTTTTAGAAATTATAAGCTAAGGAAGAATTCTCCATTCAATTTTAGTTCAATTGAAAATATAAATACATTTATATAATTATGGAAATTTTGAAGCATATACAAAAGAAGGGATTCAATAGTATCCAATAGAAAAATCTTCCCAGACCCTTTGGTTGCTTCTGGGCTGGTAAATAATCAAATAAACTTTAGACATTTATCACAGAAAAATCCAGAAAGAAGTTCTTAATATCATGTATATCTCCTTCATACATCAGAGATTCAGTTAGACTGACTAACCACCTAAGGAGTGTTAATCTCTGCCTGAAATATTTTCATATAGAAACAAAGAAATCTGAGTGTGGGTATCAGCCACAGGAGCTAGAAGGGCAAAGACAAAAAGATAGGTCCTTTATATGCAGACTAAGTTTTTATTTTCTCTACTGATGTGTTAAAGACATTAGAATTTCTTAACTTGATGTGGGAGACTTCCTTACAATGAGGTTTTTCTTTTGTTTTTGTTGTTTATACTTGTAAATGTTTTACAAAATGGCAACTCTTCAGCACCTCATCTATTTATAACTGCAATAATGCATTTTGCCAAAAAGACTTTTTTGGGGATGACACACTTTTGTTTCTCTTCAATAGTTTAATGAATCCAGCTCCAAGTCTCTAACCAATCAACATTTTTTCCTAGACATTTTTACCTTTTTCCCATATCAACATATTTATTTTTCACCTTGGAATAGGTATGTAAAACAGACTCCAGACATCATACCTTTTCTCTACACATCTCTATACATAGTATTTTTATTTTATACTAAATGGCACTATGCCATTATCACACCCAAGAAAATTTGAAAAGTGTTCTTAATATCATCTATTAATAAACATTCCCATTATTATCTTTTTTTAGAATGCAGTGGATTAATTGCAATATAATAGGCTACACATTGCAATTTTTTTGTCTTGTAAGTCTCTTGCAATCTACGGCAACTCCATTCCATTTTTCCATTTATGTATTTTTTTATTTTGTAGTTTGTATTTTTCTTTTTTCTTTTTCAGAAACCAAGCCATTTTTCCTGTAGATTATCTATTTGGCTGATTGCTTCTTTCTGGTGAGATAGTTAGATAAAAAGCGTTTTAACTTTTTAGATCTGACTTTGAGGTATGAAAGAGCTGTAAATATTTGGTAATACTTGAATGAGTGATGCTGTGTTCCGATAAACTTTATCTATGGACAGAAATATTAGAATTTCATATAATTTTTAGATCACAGAACATGATTCTTGTAATAATTTATACTACATAAAATTCTCTTTTTGACTTGCAAAGTATACAAAACAACGCACTGGCTATTGTTTTTTTAACCTTTTATAGGCTATAAACTGATAAATTTAAAAGCTAGGTGAAATTTTGATTACTTTTTTAGGCAAGAGAATTTTATAGGCCATGGACTATAACTATTTTTTGAATGAAATCATAGAATCCCTACTGATGGGTTTTCTCTTTTTTAGTAATGATGACACCTGATAGTTCAGGGGCTCCCAGGAAAGCATAAGCAAGACCATTTTGTAAAGAATCCTTTCTAAAAGTTTCATTGCATAACATTTGAACAGGATTTTCAAAAAAAAAAAAAACAAAACAAAAAAAAAAACAAGCTTGTCTAGGACTTTAGTGATAACAACCTTGGATTCTCATTATATTGTTTTGACTAAGTTTTATAGTAACATTTTAATGTATTTCTCAACAGACTCTTTGTCTCAGCTGTCCCGGACAACATCCCCTGATGCTGGGTAAATTACAACTGCACCAACCCTAAATCCTGCTGACCCTGAACAACTGAAAGCCCACCTTGCCTTCTACATTCCTTAGATAACCACAGACCTGAAACTTGTTCTACCCCTGAGTACCAACAATAGAAGCCAACCAGCTTTTAGAAAAAATCAATAGCCTGTCCTCAGGGCTGACGCGTTCATTTATTCCAATAAATCTTTTGGATTCTCAGAGTGTTTCTGGGCCATCCTCCCCATACTTTCAGGGCCAGGAACCCACAAAATTTTCCAGGGACCTAACATCAAAAATATCTGATTCTTCCATTACAAACTTCTCATGGATCTTTCATTTATTGACACTAATGGTTATTGAATTCATTATTTTCTTTGGGTAAATAAATTTGTGATTTTCAAATTTCTCCTTTTTATAGTATTTATTAGCAATAATTATTATATTTGAAGGAGAGAGCTTCATCAATGAATTTAGTTATAATGTCATTGCTACAGGGTTGTCATTATTTTTCCTTGAAAGTACTTTTTTATACTGGAATTAATAGGTTCACTGTCAGATTAAACTGGTATAAACAAATTCCTTGAGTATTTTGCAAATCAAATTTTAATTTCTTGTGATTAATGTGACATACTGATACATTAATAATATTTTCTTAATACCTGAAAAAGACACTTAATTGTCACTATAGAGACAGGCTTCTATAAATTTTATACAACACATAAAACAAATCTTGCTTGTTTTATTGGAATAAGGAGCATTATTTTAAATGCTTTTATTACTTTACTTTAATAATTGGTATAAGACTGTATTGATTACTTTAAAGAAGATGCTATTATATCATTATTAATAAAGCTTACTGAGATTATTTCTCTTTCATATTGTATTTACTTCTTTGAGCTACCAGGAACACTTTGAATACTGAAATGAAAAAAAAAATAGACCATCAAATTCAGTTTTAATTAAATAAAGAAAATCAATATAAAGTGTCTAATTTTAACAACATTTAAAATAAACACAATGCTCAGTTTTGCTTTATGTTACATATGCCTATATTTCTAGTTATCTATGATATTTGTTATTTTCTATTTTGAGACTATTTTACAGTAAATTTGTTTTTGATAACAGATTTTTATAACTCAACATATTCAACTTGAATGAAGTTCAACATTTTTTAAGTTAGTAAAGACTTGTATTTGAGGAATATAACTAGTATCAATAAACTATTTATTCTTGCTTTGAAGTCACTACCCTCATATTTGAACAACATTCCACTTCCTTTTATGCAGAGATGTTGTATAAAGAATTTGTCATCCATATTATCAAAGTTTCAACGTCTGCTGTGTATCTTCCATTCATGTCAGTGTTCCACACATCTTAATGTTCCTTCTATGTTAAAACAAATAAACAAACGAAAAATAAGCAAACAACAACAAAACTGATCCCATATTCTCCTCTGGTTGCATTTTTATTATTTCCGTTTCAGCATAACTCAAATCAGTGGAGAATATAGTCCTTCTTCCATAATCTTCTCTTAAATTCATTCTAATCTTCCACTCTAATCCCATATATCTTTTATAGGATCATCTACGACTTTCACTTCATTAAATTCAGAGTTTGATTATACTAATAGTAGATTATTAGTTGATCGCTGTCTCCTTCAAACATTTTTTTCCATCCTCGATGATTTTGCTTTCCTGATTTCACTGATTTCTCAACAGCTTTTCCTGGTGATCCATTTATTTTCCTGCCATATATTCAGTATGCCATCTTTATGTAATGTTTAAATTCTAAATTTGTAATTTCAGATGAATTATAACTATTTGAACTACTATGTTGCTATTCCTTTCTTCATGATTTTTATGATTTCTTATTTGTATCATTGATTAGACATAAGTTACTTAAATTCCAGTAGTAAATTATATGTATTTGTACTTGTGTGTGTATTTTTTGTTGCTAAGTTTATTGAATAAATTCCAATAATACAGTCTCTGTTATCTCGGTTTTTTCTAATATTTAGAAAATTCTCTTGTAGCTTATCACATAACTTTAAATTTGCATTTATATTCTTATTTATGAATTAAGTCCATATTTTAATTTTGACTGCTTAATTTATAAATTGCTCAGATAAGTGTGTAAATATCTTTCATTTTGTGAATATGTAATTTTATCACATTTACTTAATTTTTAGGACTATAAATTTTTGTGTCTATAAGTTCTTCACATACTTTTTCTTTATCCTATAATCAGTATCTTTACTGAATTATTTCATTTAAAATTCCTTATTTTGATGTAAAATACATCTGATTTTATTATAATGCTTCTATTATTCTTTCTTCACCCAATTGTTTTCAAACAAACTTTATTGTTTCATCTTGTATCAGTATTAATTTAGAATTAACAACATATTCAAGACATTTTTGGCCTTAGCACGTCTTTCCTTTTTTAATTTTATTGCAGTAATTTTATAAATTAAAATTATGTGGATTTGAGGTGTGAATCTTTGAAAATCAACATCTGCATATATTACATCAAGCTAATTGCTAACAGATCATCCTATCACTGAGCCCCAATACCAGATCTGCCTACTCACCAATCTTAGCTTATAGATTGAAAGTCTACTTCTGTATCATTTGGTTGATTCCATTGTTTTTTCTCTGTATACCACATATCAATGAAATAAATAGATGCTCTCTCGCTCTCTGTATGACTTATTTCCTCCAGCTTACCATGCCTTTTTGCCTTCTTCTGGCTTCATTTTTCCATTTATAAAATACTATTTCACTCATTAGTTGATTCCTTCTAGAAATCCTTAAAACATTATTTCCTTTAAATTTATTGTGTACATTCTTAACTTGTGTTTATCACTTTCTTCTCTTTATTCTTGACTTGAGTTGTGCATATGGTTGCTATGGTATCCATTTCCAAGGCATTCCTCTAGAATGCACACATTGCTAGCTGTCTGACACCACAACAAGCTGAGGAACCAATCATCTTTGCCGTTTCATTTACCCTTTCAGAGTTACCTAGATGAGAGAGGATAACTTGAGTGACTCTTTTTATCCCTTCCCACTCCTGACTCCCATTTCTATAATTTAAAATCATCAATGAAGATTGAACCTGTGAACTTATAGCCACTCTATCCTCAGGCTCTAACAAAGACCCATAGTTCATTTTCCTCTCTACCCTTGACTTCCATGGTGTACTTACACATGCCTGTACCCTCTAGAATCTGCCTTTTCAGTTTAGTTCTTTGAGATGCATCAACATCGTAATAATAATAATGAAAATGATTTTAATTTAGGAAATTAGGTACTAACTCCATACAGCTATATTTCTGGATGTTTTCATTTGTGGCAGCTAAGTGACTTACAGAAATCATTAAATGTATACAAGATTATGATGCAATGTGACTTCAGTAACATTAAGCAAGTAAAGATAAATAAATAAACTTAGCTTTTATCTCTGTGTAGAGAGTTCAAACATCCAGTAGTAACAATAGTTAGGAAATCCTTGATAAGAGGTCTCTTATGCCACTGGTCTAATTTTAATATTCATCTCTAGCTACTGCATGGTTCATGGTAAAAGAAATGAGCCATCTGAGGATAGAGACTGCTCCTTACTGGTGGATCATATTGTCCACTACTTATTACCTGGTCTGTGGATGATGGTATTGATGGGCATTAATATATGATGTGAGCACTCACCTTTTGTGTTTATTGCCATTGAACTGACAAGCTTCTCCTGAACTATTTTTTTTTTACCAGATTTCCAAACTTACCACTTCTAGTTATTTGACCAACTAGTAATGACTTTTTCCACTGCTCATGAGTTCACATAAATGTTGATTTATTTAAATCAAGACGGCTAATGGAAGGATTTCCCCTCATCATGGCTAGGGTACTACTTAACTCTCACAAGTACTGTTACTTTCCAGTGTTGATGGCTTAGTAACAATTGATTCATGATGGGAATGTTTGACTATATGGTCTCTAGATATTCTATAGCTCAACATTCAGGTTTCAACAGGGTCCAATATCAATCTAGGAGCTACAGTTTGAGTGGTTTTGACAACTTAGTTGCAGATGCGATGTTATGGTTCCTACATGCAATACATATGCACTTAATCTTACTTTTTCGGTTTGCTCAAGAAATCCATTCATTTCTACTGTTTTTATGACAGATACCTCAAGACCTACAGGTTCTATTAGGTCATATCGTCTAAGCAACAGTACTGCTTTTATTGCAAGTGAGGCGTGAGACTTTTGTGTCTCTGTCACCCACTCAAAACTAGAAATTGCATCCATCACATGATAAATTGGTTGGAGCGGTATTGTCAAGAATGAAATATGCTTCCAAAATCTGAAGAGTGTTATCTCAAATTGTGCTCTTTTTTCTCTTGCAGAAGCTTTAAGATGCAATTACTTTTTAATTTTAAGTGAATATCCTGGTAGACAGTACACAACTAATTTTATTGCAACACATAGGCACGAGTAATAAGAAATAGCATATCTTGTGATGGAAGTTTGCTTACATGCATATTTTAGTTTTTTATAGACTGATTTTTTATTTAAGAACAGGTGCAGACAGGAAAGAAGATGAGTAGACAGGCAGGCAGAAGGAAAGAAGTGCTTCATTTTATTTTCATGTATTTTTTCACAGTTTGTTTCCCCCTGGACCGGAGACTGGAACCCCAGGGTATGTGGCTGGTGATCCTTCAGAGGTTATTGACCAAACGATTACTCCACCAAGGCACAGCTATAAACTGATATTTGCAAGGTCCGTGATACAGCAAATTCACATTGTTGCAGTCATTATTACTGCTATTTTTGTTATCATTGAATAATGCATTATTTACTGTGTATCTACATGTTTTTAACATTAGCCTATTTCATTCATTTTTCACGCTATGCCTGGTAGTGACTCAGAAATATTATGCATGCTTAATATCATAGGATTCCAGGATGCAATCAATTCTCTGTTCAGGGAAGCCTCAATGTAACTGGTAATAGCAGCTGAAATATTTTTTTTTCTCCAATCTAACAGAATAGTACTAAAACAGTCTTTCAAGGTTTTCTTCAATCTTTTTTGGTAGGAATTCTTAGGCAAGCAGGAACTTACATAACAAATTCATAGTTCATTGCTGAGAATAGAAATCATTCTAGGTATTTCAAGCACACATTGATTTCATATAGAGAATTGCTTGTTTGCCAAATCATTAGTGGAGTGAGAGGAATGGAAATCAGGTTCATAATCTAGAATAACAGCATTGCAGGCATGATGCACACCCAGAAACTATTGCCATTGATAACAGTGCTATTGATACCTAGCCACCTACACTCATGAAAAATTGTGACAAGACTAACGGACCTAGGCTCTACTACTGTACTTTTAGAGAAATTCACTAAAGATTGCCTGTAAACTGGCATGGCTTCTGAAACATTGCCTACTCTCCTTCTCCCTTCCAAATGTCACACAATTACATCAAGAAGACAAGACAGAATCTAAATTATGCTCAGTCATCTCACTACATGCAAGTTGGCAAAAATAGGTGCACCTTGGTGGAGTTAGTTGGGTTAGCCACATTTGGTCTTTGCAATTCACGTACATCCAAAGGACCAAGGTTTGCATACTGGGTCTCTTGTAGCAACCAAGATGAGCAGCTAAGTAAAATAAATAAATAAAGTGATTCCTTCTCTCTCTTTCTGCCTGCCTGCCTCTGCTAGCGTTCATTCCTGCCTATACCTCTCCTTTTAAAAAAAAAAAAGGCCAAATACAGATTTTAGTCTTTCATTCTTAGTAATACAAGAATGATGTTAGAAATGAGTGAGAATAAATGTGTCGATAGACTACATCTTAAAACACAAAAGGGATATAATGGGTATATGTTGAAAGTTGCAACAAAGATGCAATTTCAAGTAAGGTATGTAAACCCCTTTTCCTCTTGTACACAAGTAAATGATTGAGTATTTTAATTTGGAAAAGTCATGCTTTGACATCTTTAGCATCTTCTGTATTATTTTGCTATAGAAATATCACAATAAATTACCACAGACTTGGTGACTTAAATAATGCAAATTTATTTTACCACAGTTCTGGAAGCTTCATATGCAAGTTCAAGTTCTTGATAAAGATTTCAGGTTTTTTTTGTTTTGTTTTGTGTTTTCCTGAAGTCACTCTCCTTGCCTTGTTGATGGCCACCTTTCTTGCTATGTTTATAACCCATTGCATTGGTATAGGAACCCCTGCCCCCTTAGTGAACTAATTATTGTTAAATTACCTCTTTAAAGGCCCCTCTTCAAATACAGTTACATAGACAAAACAAAGCAACCCTTTGATACTTTCAAAAGATCTGAGATTATCAATAGGGGATCTGGGGATGGTTGTCGGGCAGGTGGGAGGATGTGGTGGTGGAGCCCACTGGACAACGGTGAAGAACATTTGGAGATCTGGTGAAGGGCATGGTGTGTTGATATATATATATATATATATATATATATATATATATATATGAGGAATGGGGAAATTGCACATATGGGAAAACTACATATGAGTTTAATTTGCAAAACATGGTATCTACAACAAAATACTAAAAAAAAGTTCCAAACTGAATCATCACTAACTTCTAAAAAGGAAAACAAAACAAATACAGTCACATTCTAAGATATTAAATGTTGAGCCTTCAATACATGAGTTGGGGGAAGGGTAATAAATTATCCCAGAACATTGTTTTCTCACTTTTTTTTCTTAATTTTATAAGCAGATTCCATGGAATAGGACCATATGTATTTTCATAATAAGTATAAAACTGTATAAAAGATCACTTCATGCGCTTAATCAATTTTACCCCAAATTAAGATTTATGTATATATAACTTATTCACACAAATTTATAAAATATCTAGACTCTGTTATTTACACACCACAATAAAGACATTCAGAAGTGAAGAGATGCTTTTAATATTTTACAGTGGTTGTATCTTTGTCAATTTATTCATCATGATTTTAGCAGTTCTTGAGTTAGTTTCACGCTGAGAAGTAACTCCAGTTTCTAATATGATGAGAAATAGAAATAGATTTTGTTTTGTTGGTCAAATAATTAGTTTATTTACATTATAGATAGACAAAGAAACACATGCCTTTATTATTTATAAAAGACTGTAATTCACAATTATTCCAATAAAATATCAGAATTATGTTCATTTCCATTGAATGGAGAAAACTCTATAATCATAGTGCAATCAAGTTAGTGGAGCAGTGTTCTTGAATTCAAATATACTTTGAATAAATTGTTTTAATCATGCTAAATTAAAGTTTCTTAAATGTTCCTATTGCTCATTATCTTTCAGTAAATTATAATTATTATGTGATCTTACTACTACATTTTGGAATAGAGGACTATTGACATTTTCATAAATGATTTAAATGTAAAAATTGCTGTATGGTGGTTCATATGAATCATTTTTATCACAGATAATGTTCAAAGTATGAAGGCATAGTGACAGATCATTTTTAGGTAGAATCAAGATAAGAAGTGTGGTCCAATTACTGCAAGGGATTCCAGCAATAAAATGCTATTTTTTGCTTAAATTGACAAATCAGAAGAAAAAAATCAGTTCTGCCATATGTTTGAGTATAAAAGTAGGCTTATTAATTTGGTTTATTATATACAAATATAACAAATAGGTCATTTCTGATCCACATACTGATTTTTATCCAAGGTAAAATAATTTATTAAATTTAGAAAAGGTGACACAATACTGCATAAAACTGTTATTGCCAGATAAGTTTGAAAATATCTCATACGAATATGGTTTTCAAATATATTTCAGGAATAAAATTCTCTCTCTCTCTATCTCTCGCTCTCTCTATATATAATAAAATCATATGGATGATAAAGATATGATGTACATATCCTATAATTCACACATGTAAACTGTATAATTCAATTAATTCATTCCTTTAGCATATTCACAGTGTTGTAAAATCATAACCACAATCAATTTTAGAACATTTTAATTACCTGAAAATGTCCCTCCTCTGCAAATACCCACTTTCCCCAATTCCAAGTTATAAGTAAGCACTAGCCTACTTTCCATCTGTACAGACTGGTCAATTTGAATATAGTAAAGTCAAATAAATAAAATCATTCAACGTGTAGTACTTTGTGAGGGATTCTGATACGCAGCATGATATTTATAATGTTCATTCATATACATGTATCTCTCATGATTTATTTTCTTTTTATTGCCAAATAGTATTCTATTGTATGGAAATGCCATTTTTTTATTTCCCCAATCATCAGTTGACAGACGTTTGGTTTGTTTTCATATTTTGACTATTATAAACAATATTTCCAGAACTTTGTGTACCTACGTTTTCATTTCTCAGGTATAATCTTAAGTGTACATTTAGTATATTTTAAGGAATCATTTGACAATTCTATGTTTCACTTTGAGAAAGTTTCTGAGGTGACTTCATCATTGCTCATTTCCACCAATTGAATATGAGTTTTCCAATTTCTTACATTCTCACAAATACATGTTATTATCCATATTTTAGAGCATACCCCTTCTAGTAGATAGGAAATGATACAGAATTATGGTA
Organism: Solenodon paradoxus; assembly: GCA_004363575.1. NCBI lineage: Eukaryota > Metazoa > Chordata > Mammalia > Eulipotyphla > Solenodontidae > Solenodon > Solenodon paradoxus. The sequence goes on from RJWH01000022.1 coordinate 2,103,168, forward strand.
CAATTAGATACTATTCCTATATTGATTAGTACCAAACATTTTCTAGTTATTACTAATGCTTGCTTAAAATATGCTGGACACCATTAATGTTTGCTGATCTTGCTAATTGTCAACAGACTGCAGCCACTGACTTAATTAACAAGATATCAAAAAGCAGATGGAGGCTGAGGTTTTTCTCTTTTTAGTGTCTGAGAAAAACAACGGAAACTTCTGGAAGTAAAGCTAGTGAGGAGCTCCATGACTCCTCGGCTGTTTATGCCAATCATAATGGAAGGGTCCAAAGAGGAATGGTGTACAGCAGGGAGCTAAAAGGTAGATGTGCAGATTACAGTGGCCAGCAGCAGCCTTCACAGGCTGCAGTAATGGAGACAGCAGCAGGCATAGGAAACAGACTGACTAATGGGCGGCAGATCCAAGCCAAGTCCCAGGGAAGGAGGAGTGGAGATCCCTTGTGACATGGACGCTTGACTTGAGAGAAACCCAAAATAAGGGGTTTGCTTAGGACACTCTTATTTAATGTACTATTGGAAGTCCTGGCTAGTGCAATAGACAAGATAAAGATAGTGAAATATGCAAATTATAAAGGAGGAAGTAAAATTGTCATCATTTGGAAATGGCATAACAATCCAGACTCAAAGAAAAAGTTGTTAGAAGATTACTTCTAACAACCTTTTACTATAGTAAAAGGACATGCTAAAACTTAATATTCTAAAATCTCTTGCATTTCTATGTGCAAGTAATGAAGTTGCAGAAAGAGACTCAGGAAAACAATCACGTTTAAAATTGCATCAGGAATAATTTATCTTAAAATAAACTTAACCAAAGAAATGACTTATACCTGAAAATTATAAGACATTGTTAGAAGAAATAGAAGATGACTCAAAAAAATGAAGAGATTCCGTGTTTCTAGACTGGATGAATAATGTAGTTAAAACGGTCATATTATCCAAATAAATATACAGATTTAGTGTTATACCTGTCAAAACCCTAAAGACATTCTTCAAAGAAATAGAACAAAAAAATCATAAAATTTATTTGGGTCTACAAGTGACCCAGGAGAGCAAAAACAACCCTGAGAAAAAAGAGCAAAAATGAACATGTCATACTCCCTGACCTCAAACTGTACTACAAAGCAATAATGATCAAGTCAGCATGGTGCTGCAATAGAAACAGATATACAGATCAATGGAACAGAATTGAGAATACAGAAATAAATTCACACATATACAGACAATTTAATTTTTTATACAAGAGCCAAAAACTTATAATGAGCAAGGACAATCTCTTCAATAAATGGTGTCTGGAAAACTGGAGGTCCACATGCAAAGATAAAAAAAAAAAAAAAAAAAAAAAAAAAAAAAAAAAAAAAAAAAAAAAAAAAAAAAAAATCACATAATGCTTATATAAAAATTAATTCAAAGAGATTAAAGACATATGTAAAGCTGGAAACCATAAAATACATAGAAGAACACAGAGGCAAAATACTACTGGACATTGACCTAATAGATGTTTTTTGAGGAATTCAACTCCAATAGCAAGGGCTATAATGTCCAAAATAAACAAATGGGATTTCATGAAACTAAAAAGCTTCTCCACAGCAACAGAAACTCTCATCAAAACAAATAGACATACTACAGAGTGGGAGAAGATATTTGCACATCATACATCAGACAAGGAGCTAATATGCAAAATTTATAAAGGAATGATAAAATTCAACAACAAAATAACTCTAATAATCTAATTAATAAAGGGCAAGTGCTTTCAATAGATAGCTCTCTAAAGTAGACATACAGATGACCAGCCAGCACCTGAATACCAGAGGTTCTATCTCTCGAATCATTAAGGAAATGGTGATCAAAATAGCAAGGCGCTCTCATCACTTCACACTAGTGAGACTGAATATTATATAAAATAATAGAAACAAGTGCTAGAGAGGATGTGAAAAAATGGGAACTCATATGTTGGTGGGAGCATAAAATAGTACAACCCTTATAGAAAGAATATGGAGCTTCCTCAAGAAACTGAGAATGGAAATCCCATAAAATCCAATTATTTCTATAATACATACACACACGTATGCACGCACGCACACACACACACACACACACACAGATAATGGAATACTACTTCATCTGAAGGTGAAATTCTGTGATTTGTAACAACATGGATGGATCTGGAGAGAATTATTCTCAGTGAGATAAGCCAGTAGAAGAAAAACAGATATTACATGATTTCACTCAGATGTGGTACAGCAATATCAAGCAAATAAATCTAAATTAAACAAAATTAGACTTGAAGAAAATGAACTAAATCAAACAATAGAGTTTTAGTAAAAAAAAAAAAAATAAATAAATAAATCAGTGGTTGCAGAAAGATAAGTGTGTAGGTGTGTTCACAAAGGATACGGGAGATTAACTGTTAAGTAAAGGAAAATACGAAACTGTGGCAGACTTACTGTAGTATATACAGATGTTGATTTGCTATGACATATACCTTAAAACTGTTTAATATTATAATACATCATTCCTTCCATAAAAAATTAAAAAACAAGATATTTATAAAAGAAAAAAAAGTAAAAGGACAAAAAAGAAAACAGTAATGTTCTCTTCCCTGGTTATACTATATTATGCTATATTTTCTTTATACATATTCTGATTGTTAACAATTTAGTTGAAAAATAGAGGAATGATAGATAAAGGAAAGCATAGCATAAAGGAAGAGCTGATTCTCATTTAGTTATATTAATGCCCCACAAAACGAATTTTCCATTCCTATAGTAGTCAGTTAAATGTTCAAACAAATTAGAGAACAAAATAAAGGGATTTTTCAGGCATGGGCATTTCAATAAACAGAACAAAATGGAAAGAAACAAATACAAAATAAATAAAAACAAAGAAATTCCCAGGCAATATTTCAAAGAAAATCAAACTCATTCAAATTAAGGGGTAAAAGAAATAAGAAGAGGAGTGAGCTTCTTCAAAGGAAGTAACTCACTAGAACAGGGGAAAACGTGGAATTCCCTGATGCCTGGATCGATATCCCCATCCCAACAAATCAATCTTGGATCCTTAGCTCAAGGAGTGGTTATAACACTAAACTCTGGTCTCCAGAAAACAAACTGAAATCGCAATTTGTATAATGTGTTTTATTCTTGGGAAATATAAAGAGGTTGAGGAGGGTATAGAAATAAATGGTTTGGACAACATGGATGGACTTGGAGAGAATCCTGCTTACTAGAAATCAAATGTCATAAGTTAAATAACAGTAATTGTGGGGAGTCAGAGAGAGATAAAGAGAGAGAGAACTACTCCAAACAACTAGGGACTTCCAGTGGTAGGAGACAAAAAGGCAAATCAAAGGATACCAAAGTGTGGGAAATGGAATAAAGGGAATTAACTGTAAATAAAGGGGAGAAAAGAAAAGGCGGGAGTGAGGGGAAGTGGGATATTGTTAAATCTACTGTGCTATATGCAAATGTAAAAATACTATTATATATACTTCAAAATAAGTTAATGTCAAAATATAATATCTCTTCAATTAAAAAAATGGTTTGGAAAGGTTGCAAAATTAGAGTCACACATATAAATATAAATAAAAATTTATAAATTAGAAGACATTTAATGAAAGTACACTGAGTAATTCAAGCATAAACATATATTCCCAGAATCTAAATAATATAAGCTTTATTTGTATACTTATTGATTTATCTCAGTGGTGATTTAACAAAAATTAAAGATGTAAGGAGAGAGAAAAGGATATTAATATGATAAGAGAAATAAATCCTCATTTCCTACAATAGGAAATCAATAGGTGTTTACAAATAATAAATCATTATTGCAGTATAAGCTTATAATTTATAATCATGCACGGATATATAAGAAATACAGCAAGAAGAGCACTGAGTACTTTTTTCCTGAAAGACAAATTAGGAGTAGCAAGGAAATGACACATGAATTCTTCTATATTGCATATTCTTCTTTGAGGATTTTTAGCATTAATTTTATGAACATATATTCATGTTACCCTTATACATTTTTCATAATTGATGGTTTATCTTCATTAATGAAAGCAAAACTATTGGGGAGAATAAAAGGCTGTGCTCTATTCCCTAGAGATCCTTTTCCAATTAGAAAATCTACCTATTAATCTTATCTTTTATTTCGTGTTTCTTACTTTAAAAAGTTAATTGATTCTTAAACCTTAAAGACAACTCCACACTCAGAACCACTATTTATTTGTTTACCAATTTCCTTGCTTCCATGTTTGTCTTACTTAATCTCTGACTAGCACAAAAGTAGAAGAATCTTAACATTATTTTGCTTTGATGTCCAACTCTCCTGTATTACTGTTAGGGGAAAATTAGGATGGGATGTTGCATATCTACAATCTGCATTTATGCAAGCTTCCAAAATCAGCCTGGAGATTGTAGAGCCCATAGCTTGGAAGAACAAAAAAGCACTGAGTTCTTTTGGGGGCAGAGGCTTTAAAACTAAACTGAGAAAACTCTCAGATTGTCCCTCTTCTTGTCTCACTTGGAAACTCCAGCATAAGGTTAGCCTGGTCTTTGATGGTTAAAAGCACTTCCTTCTGAGTAACAATTAGAGAGAAAATGTTGGTAATAGAAAATAGGAAATGAAGTCATACCATATTTATAATGAGTCTGTGAAAGGGAAGTTCAAATATTTAAATATTCATTCTAAGAGAATATTCCTAGGTGTGCCCTGGTGGCTCAGGTGTTAAATCTACAGCTGAGGCATAGATCATGTAAAGTCCAGGAACCATGGTTCACAATCCAGGATGGGGATGGGGGTGGGAGCAACCAAAATGAACAAATAAATAAAGATGTATATTCCTCCCCTCCCTGTTTGCTTGCCTGCATGCCTTCATTCCTACTTAACTTCCTTCCTATTCACACCTACCCAGCCCAAAAGAGAGAAAAAGAACAAAAAAATCCCAAAATAAAAAGTACTCTAGTCTAATAAAAAACAAAACAATGCAGCACTTCTTTCTTATCAATAGTCATTCCTTGGGTTAAAAGTTAAAGAAGGTATATAGATTTAATAATCTCATAGCGATCAGTGTAGCTTTTACCCTGGAGAACTTTATCTCACACTTTTGCTTTTGCTTTCTTTTCTATAATAAGCCTATGAACTGGATTTCTTAATGCCCAAGAACTCTTCTTGAATCATGTCATCACCAGAGCTCAAGCTGCCCCAGCACACTGTGTCTCGGCTACAGAAACTTGTGTTGGTTTCATAGATAGTTTTCTGATGAGGGCATTTATGCTTTTGTTCTTCCCTTTCTCCTTTCATTTTGCTTCAAGTTTTCATCCCTTATTTCTCTTATCCATCAAAACCAGTTTGATGTCACTTCAGCATAGAAATTTTCTCCACAGAAAATAAACTATTGTGGAGGGGCCTGCCTACCACCTCCGGGATTATAAAGGAAAGCCATGACACCTCCAATAGCCTGAGCTTGCTGGCCAGCAGACAAAGAACTTCCTGCGCTTGAAACCCCTTCCCCTAATTTACATCCCTCTCTTCCTGCTTTGCTCTAGCCTACATAAGCATGTTCTAACCAGAACTCGGGGCTCAGCTCTTTGGGGAAGAAATCCCAGCTGAGACCACACTTGTAATAAATCTGCCTAAAATACTTCCAAAGAATGCTCACTTGTTTTCTCCCAAAAACTGTAACACTGTCAGAAAAAAATGAGCATTATAAGGATATATTGCTATATTTTGCCAGTCTTTTGTCACCATATAATTGTATTTTATACATTAAAATTCCTCATGTCCCCAGCAGTATGTTATTTACACAATAGGTAATAAATATGAACATAAAATTTGAGTAAACTAATGAAAGAAATTCTTATTGAAGTATCAATGAAAAATGCTTTTGTGACTTGTACTGAAATGTCCAAAATCTTGATTGATTATCTTTCAAAATCATTTGCTTTCTTAATTATAAAAGATCATAAACTTATTTGAATTTTCTTAATATTGTGTCTTCTACAACTCAGTGAATTATGCAATTGACTTTTCCTGATAAATAGTTATTTAGTTATCTGTGCATACATTCATACACACAAGTTGATGGAACTAAGAACATTAGATACAAGATAGAATTTCCAATGTTTAATTTCAGAATATACTTTTAGTTTATTTAAATTATGATATGCATTTTATGTGACTATTTTTCATATCTTCATGGACTAAGAAGATTGATAATGCTTTATATTTAAATGACATTCCCTAATATAAACACCAAGGAAAGTAGTATACATTCTTAACTGTGTTTCAGGGTTCACATTTTCCCTGAACAAAATATGATTCAATTCAGTTTCCACACAACAGATTTTTGGGAAATGGAGAAAAATGTTGAATTAAAAGCAAAAGCAAATCTTGTCATGCTCAGTAGTTAGAACATAACTGAATACTAAAAGGTAGATAGAAAGGCTGGTAAATATATAAATATTGACTTCATAATTGCTTACTAAATTTTTTCTAGCTCCATCTATGGGGCTTTGAAATGAATGTATTTTTATAAATATTCAATATCTAGTTGTGATTGAAGATTTACCACTGACTTTATAAGGCCACATCTTTGTTCTGGTTATTGTTCCAGTTAAAGCTGAAGACTTCTCTCCGTGGCCTCTAGCTATTGCTGAATTTAATTTTACATGCTTCTTGCTCTTTTGAAGTAATATTGCTATTTACAAGATTATAGCTCAGAGAATTACTCTCCCACTGGTTCACTGCTATGACTGTCTTATTTAGAGCAGAATCTTTGAAAAGCACATTGACTTCGGTGATATCAAATGTATCTTTGGGGGCTAATGCTAGAGGATCTTAGAAAACTACCCAAGAACCATGGATAATGTTTTAACTGATAATTGTAATTTTAGAGGATAACAAGTTTGGTGACAATGAAGCACTCAGTCTTGGCAAACGCTTGGGGATTGTAAAGATAGTTTGTTAATTTTCTGAGATTGTTTTCAAAATAGATTGTCAGAGACTTTTAAATCTGCACTAAAGTGAGGATGAGGGAATTACTGGGTCAGCTGGATCTAGCACCAAACTTCATTTCAACAGTAAAAGTTTAGAATTGTGTGAGTTTTCAAAATGCACAGCTAATTAATTCTATGATATTCTTGGATGAACTGCATTCTTCCTAGCACTGTTCTGAATTTGGGGTTTGAATACAAAAGTTAAGTACCTGATGAATCCTGTAAACTGCTTGGCTTGCTTGAAATTCTCTGGATCTATTGTTTCACTCTGATCCTGAAACCCATATCCTCTGTTTTATAAACAGACATTTAGATAGCAGATGAAATGGTCCCATATTGCAACACCTCCCAAATTGTTACAATTAATAAAAAACATAAACTACTTTAGTTCTGACAATGAGCTTACTGTTGCAATTACATGCAATGATTTTTGTATATGTTATATTTAAATTTTGTGAGTATGCTTTCAAGACTTTTTACTTAAAAGTCAATTTTAAAAGGTTCCTATCATTATTCTGTTTCTGGTAGTCACATTATTGTACTTCATCAGTGAGAACCCTTTGTGTTTAAGAATGTAGTATTACCTCTAAAGAATAAGGTAAAAGAAATATCTTGAGTTTCAGTACCCCAGTCAGTACATGCATCATAAAATACAGGAGACCAAAAGCTTTATGTCACGAAACAGAGAAATACTAAGGGACTAAACTTGTTTTTCTTCTCAGAAAGTTTGATAGCAGTGCAGCTGGGGCAGGATGATGAATAAATTAATGATAGCTGATCATTGCACTTCCTTGCATCTTATAGATAATACACCCCAGCCCCAACCCCCAACATACACACGTACAACCTTTCCTGTTAAAAGTCTTGTCTTTGCCTGGGATTGTTGAGATGGATTTGGAGAATGGGAGTTTGCCATTCTCAGATAGTAAACCCTGAGAAAAATTGTTCCTTTCTTGCACCAACCTCTCCACCTTCTGTCAATCTGGCTTATAGTCGGACATGAATGTTGGACATTTCTGGCAACAAAAGAAAGTCCAGATATTTGGAAAGTAGTATTTTTGATGAAAATATGAACATTAGAATGTGGGTATATCAATCCACAATGCTAGTACCAGAGAGGCTGGCCCAATCTCTAGACAACTGGAGTTTACTTGTAGAAAAAAGTTGATTCTTCTTATTGCAATGAGAAATTGAAATGGAGTTATCATCAAGTATGTTTAACTAAACTGACTAAAATTAATATGATCGTTAATTCTGTTTAACTGCAGTATTGCACTTTTTTACTTTAGCCTTGACTATAGTGAATATAACCTGTTTCCATCTTACTTTGTTTGTAAAACTTTGCTTTTGGCATGTCTTGGTGGAGCAATAGTTAGGTCCATCACCTCTGAAGGACAATACAAGCCACATACCCTTGGGTTCAAGCCCCAGGTTTGGGGTTTGGGGAGGATAACCACTGTGAACAACTAAATGCAAATAAATAAAATATTTCTTCCTCTCTCTCCTGCCTGCTGGTCTACTATTGCATTCACTCCTGCCTATACATTTCCTTAAAAATAAAACCAAAACAACAACTTTGCTTTGATGTACTTTTGAAAAGCTGTACATTGCTCACATATAATAGAAGAGACAACTGACAGATTAGAATGTTGGTCCAAGTCAGTACAATATTTAACAACTAGCTAGCCCCCTTCTTAAGTGTGCTGTAAAAGACTGAGAAGCTTTCTCGGTCATCCTGGCTTGGGTTTACACACAGCAGACCCTTCCCAGTGTCCTTTGGGTCCCTGGAATGAATATCACTGCCTAGGAACTGTGATTCTAAGAGGAAAATGATGGTGATCATATTCAGAAGTGAGGGTCCCTCAACCAAAACGATCAAGTCTTGATGCTGACTTTGCCACACAGGGACAGATATCTCAAAATGGCCAAATGGGAATTTTTTTGTTCTTTACCCATTCCTGGTCCTTTGATTCTCACCTGATCCCATTTGGCACTGGAGAAACATTTTGAATACTTTAGATCTTCTTTCTTCTTGCTTTTGATACCAGATAAATGAAGCTTTTTCTTCCTTTAAAGGCCAGTGCCATAGTACGGCTCCTATGCCCACTGGGCAAGAGCCCATTGCTGTCTTACAGGTTCACCTCAGTCATTCTCTTTTCAGTTTGATTTCATAGATATTTTATTTAATTCCTCTTTAAAGCAAATTACAAAATGCTTTCCTTTTATGTTTACCAAAACTTATATCAACAGTCCTGTATAATTTTATACTCCATCCCTATTTTATAACCTTATACAACTCACTGGTTACTATTCTGTGCTCATTTTATTAACCTTGAAATGTTTTAGTGCAATTTTTGCATACTCTCTAATTATTTAAAATAATTTATAAACTTTTATGCATCTCTTATTTCATATAATCACATTAAATGGAGATTTACATAACAAACTATTTTAAAGTAAAATTTAGTCTTCATTTTTCCCAATAATTTGTTTTTATGAGTTTATTTTTCTCCATGCAGCTTTTCTCATTCTTGTATCACCACCATGCAAATCATTTGCTTTAATTCTGCTGGAAAATAATGCATTTCTTAACATAATTACTCAATTCAAAGAAGCAGATATGAACAAAGAAGAAATTAAATATTGCTCATGATTTGATTAACAAAAATATCTTCGTGAAGAATGTTTCTTTGCAGCTAAAGCTAATCAGGCTGTTTAGTTTTTGAAAGTCAAAAGGAAGAAAATAATACAAGCGAAGTCAGCCAATCAGCCAACTCAATAATGGTGAGCACAAAGGTCAAATATAATTATAAAGTGATAGGAAGGAATATGAAGTTGAATTTTAATGTCTGAATCTTTCTACTTAGATTGAGAAAGAAAACCTACAAGATTAGTGTATCTATTGTGATGTCTAATCGCCTAACAATTGTTATTCACCAGTTGTCTGTGTTTCTACCCTGTGACAGTGATTAAGCTGAACTATAGGTATAATGTAAATATAATATGTTCAGAGATAGCCAAAATGAGCAATGGCATATATCGAAGCTTAAAAATAAATAGACAAATAAGAGCTTGTAGTTAATATATTAAGGGCAGAAATATACTACAATTTCTAGGCAAAGACGTTTTGCAATAGCAATGCATATCAGTATATCATGGAATAATACATACTTAAAATGAGCTGACTGTGCTAAGTTTCTGTGCATAATTTATTAAAATATATATATCAAAAAAACAAAAAGAGTCACAGTCAGAATAAGGTGAGTACTTGTCCAATGCTATCTAGAGACAATAGACTTTGGTTAGAAATTCCCTAAGTGTGGTCTATATGCAGCTGGTGATCTCAGAAATATCACTGCTTTGCCTAGATAGCACAAGACTGAGAGCATTTATAAATGCTAAAACAGATTAGAGAGCAATTTGCTTTTTATGAGCTTATAAATACAAATACAAATATTTTTAATAGTTTTAATTCTATTTTTCTAGTGCTTGACTTTAATTGTATTGTATAAAACTATCCATAAATACAGAATTGAGTAAAGAAAATCAGATGTGATATATTCTAGATTAATGACTGAAAATTAGTTATCTGGACAAATTTTCTCTGCCCGTTGTCTGTTTTCATGAACAGAGATTTGTGCAATATAGCCACAATCATTTGTGCATGCATGCATAACATTGGTAATGGTAAATACTTATTAGAGAATATTCCTTCTCTGTTCAAATATGCAAATATATTAATCCACTTAAAAGTGTTAATATGCTGTTTCTGATTTATACAGTGAAAATATATTAAATATGTCACACACTACTTCCAGTGTAAATTGATTTCTCAGTTTAAAGTGGTGGATCGATTAGATTCTTAGAAATTTGGATAGAATTTCTGGGTGCAAAGAGATGATTTTATATTTTACTAATGTATTTAGTAAGTTTGATACATTATCCCAACTCTTTCCAAAAGAAATTAACCTTACAAAAATAGATTTTAATCATGATTAATTCAGTTGCTGTTTATTTTTAAATTGACAATCCCAATTCATAATTTTTGTTCCACATATGTGATGTAACTGAATTCTCGAAGGCTTGTACTTATGGAAAACAAAAGGAATTCATGAGAAAGTATAAGATATAATAGGTGAATTGAATAATGCTCCATGATAAAAAGTTAATACTCAAAATAAACTACATATATGTATATTTTTATGTAATTAAAATGGTCATTGAGAAATTCTATTTAAATAACATGCAGTTATAAAATATTGATGCATAAATTTAATAATCAAGTTCAAGATTTGTCGAGCTCTAAGCTGTAAATCTTTGATGCTATAAATTGAAGAATATTTAAATAACTAGAAAGATGACAGTTTATCTTTATTGAAAGATTTAATATTATTAAGATGTCAGTTATCCCAAAACTGATCTATAAATTTAATTCATTTTCCCAAACTACACTAAAAGGTTAGTTTTGGACTTTTCAAAGTGTCCTTTATTAGGTTGAGAAAACTATTTATAAATTTCTTGGCTATCTAATACCAAAAAATGGGTATTTTACCTTTTTAATTGTTTTCTATGACTTTATTAAAATAGTCAAATATTCTCTCAATCTATACATGATAAAAAACACATTAAGTTTTGAGTAATAAATCGTTCTTGCATTTTAGGAATAAACATCCTATGAAAAACCATGTTTTCCTTTACTTGTTCTAATGGATTTGATTTATCAGTATTTTAATAGTTTTCAATCTTTTCATAAGACATACTACTCTGGAATGTTCTTTGTTGCTTTTGGTAATAACATTTTCTGCTTTGCTATAAGGATTATAATGGACTCATAAAATCATTTGAGAAGATTTTACTCGTCTGCTACTCTCTGAAAACTTTTGTATATAATTATTTTTCTTTCTTCCTTACATGTCTCCTTGAATTTAAAAGTGAAACAATCAATAATTGTTAAATTTTGGCAAGTTATGACTTAAATGCTTAGACAGATAGAAATATTTAATTCACCAATAATTTTGAGATGATTTTGTTTTGAGAATTTTAAGGTAATATTCCACTTTAGTTTTCAATTTCATTAGTATAAAATTCTCCAAAATATCCTTTTGATGTCATTTCAATATCTGTGAGTTACACAGTACTGGTTCCTCTTTAATTCCTGATATTTGTAATTTGTATATTTTCATTTTGGTTGGCTATTATTCTGCTAAGGGTTCTTGAATTGTATTGGTATTTCTGAAGAAATACTTTCTCATTTTATAGATTCTTTTGATTATTATTTATCTCTTGTCTCCTGTTTCATTGATGTATGTCATTTTTAAAATTTCCCTTTTTCTCTATCACTGTAATTGTTTCTTTTCTAGTTTCTTTTTTATCATGTATTGGGTTACTTTGTTGTAGGATAAATACACATTTAGTGTTATGTCTTCTTAAGTAACTGATCCTTTAAATCTTATGAAATTCCCTGCATTCTTGAATTAAACTTTTCCACATTTAGAGGAAGCAATATTAGATTTCCTATGGTTAGTGGATGAAATAGAAGCATGTATATATATCCTTTTATATTTTACCTGTTTGTTCTTTAGACTTTAAAATGTTTCTTTTATGCAACATACAGTTGAATCTTTTTTGTAATTCAATCTGAAAATATCTCCCTTTTATTTGGAGTGTTTAGTCTATTTACATGTAATATAAACTGCTGATATTGTGTATTCAAGTCTAACATATCCCATAATGATTTTGACTTGTTTTATCCTTATTCCTCTGTTAATTTCCTTAAAAGGGGATCTATCAAACAATTATTTCATATTTTTCATAATTAAAACTATTAGAGTAACAGCACATTGCATTAAATGGGAGGGAGCTGTTATCATTATCTCTCAGCACCTCCATATTCTACATTCTATTCATCACCAAGCGTCCAATTCTAGGCATTGAAACCTTTTATACAACTTCCCTCTGGTAACCACTAATTTAGTCTTAAAGACTAAAAGTCATTTTTGTTTACTTCACGCCTATGCAGTATATAGAGAAAGTAAATAAATTAAAATAGTTATTTTTTCCAGTTTTATTTCATCTCATTATTTTTAATGTGTGTATATATTTGGATTTTGCATTTGCTTTAGAGAATGTCATCAAAATATTTAACTGAACATCTCCTTAAAATATGTTAATGTTTTATAAAAATATATGCACTCTATGATAATGTTTCCAAAACATTCCCTCCAGACAATATTTTTGTATATTCTATGTCTACACATGATATAAATCTCTTTTTATAGCCTGGATTGTGTTCTACCAAAATTTGCATTTCAAGTCCTTACCCCTATGCCTCTATATTTTAAGATAGGTCCTTCAAAGATAAGGTATTTCAATGAGGTCATGAGAGTGGATCCCTTGACCAAGATGACTAATGTTTTTCTAAGAGGAAGAAAAATGAAGATTGTGTCTGCATCTAGTGAACGCAGTGAGGTCACAGTAAAAGGGCAGCCGTCTTAACCCCAGGAGAAAAACCTCAGGAAGAAAATGTCCTTTCAAGAAAACCGATCTTTAACTTCCACTCCTCAGAATTGTGAGAAAATAAATTTCTATTGTCTGAGGTATTCTGTGCACAGTACTTTTCCTTTTATGGAAGCCCTAAAAAACAAACAAACAAACAAACAAACAAACCCAAAACTAATATATCTATTATTTCCATTATTTTTGACATTATTTCAAGAAACCAAAGAATTTCATTCATAATAAAAATATATCTTATAGTTTCCAAATTAACATTTCAGTATATCTTGACATTAGAGAGCACAAATCGAATATTGTGAGGGTTAGGCATCCTGAAGGTGAATAGTGAGTCTTGCCATCTTTGATTGGGTCTCAGTTATAAAATCATGCTTTGATCTTTTTAACCTGCAATGCACATTTTTTTTTTTTTTCAAGGAAGGAAGATAAGTAAGCAGGCAGGCAGGAAAGAAGAGAGAGGAGGAAGAAGCATTTAAAAATATATATTTAGTTGTCATTTTCATTATTTCCTCTGCCCTGTGGGATCATGAACTCTGTCCTTGGGCTTTCAGTGGACTACACCCCACTGCAGACTTAATGCCTGAGCCAGCAGGGAGAGCCAGTTGTCTCCAATTAATCTCCACTAGGGGAGAGGTTGTCAGTTCTCATTTCACAAATCTATCCTCTCAAACTCATCAGTTCGATATTTCCAAGATTGTTTACTTCTTCATCCTTATTGGTCTTTTCTGAGTGCCATGGCCTCATCCTCAATTTTTTCAGGAGCTCTAGGCTCTGCCCAAGCTTTCAATCTGTTCCATCTGTTCAACATCATTCCGCATTCACTTCACTGATCCTTATACAGGGAGCACTGCCTTTTGAATCCTTGCTATTCTTTTTTTTATTATTAAAGTAAATTTAATACATTTATCAAAAAGTAATTTTTGAGTTCTATTTATTAGCATTATTCTCGGGTTCGTTCTTTCTATTTTTCTCTTTCAAATTATGAACCTATTTTAGCATATTTTACAGTGCAATTTTGCAGATGAAGTATTTAAGATTTTTTCTATCATTTAGCTTATTTCTATTTTGAAATACATTTTCTCAACAAATAGACATCTAGACTTTTCCTCTTGTAACTTTTGAAGATTTAACTTCATTGTCATTGGTTTCTGTTGCTTGTGCTGTTTTTCTTAAAGGAAAGGTACAGGTAGGAAGGAAGGTGACCAGGCAGGCAGATGGGAAAAGAGAGGAGGAAGAAGTATTTTACTTAGTTTTATTTAGTTGTTCACAGCAGTTGTTTTCCCCCGGATCTGGGACTCAGACCTGGGTATTTGGGATTTACATGACTTAGGCTTTGGCCAGATGCAGTTGACCAAACCACAGCTTCACCAGTATCCTATTCATTTTTTTTTTAAATGTTATTTTTATCATCAATTTATTCCCACCTATTTTCTCTGACTGTATCCAAAATTTGCCTTTAACTTCAGCATTTAGAAGTTTAATTTTGATATATCTGCTTTGTTTTTATTTTTATCCTCACACTTTATGTTCTCTGAACTTGGATCAGTGGAGGTTTTTGGTTTCTGTTTTCAAATATATGTAAAATTCTCAGCATTAATTTCTTAAAATATTTGCTATGAATTATTGTCTGAACTTTTATTCTCTTCTTGGTCTCCTGTACTCACACATTTGAATGTTTTAATATTGTCCCATCGGTTTTAAATTATCTATTCCATTTTTCCCCACTCTTATTTCATATTTTAATTTCTGATTTTGTTCAAGTTTTTAAGATATTGCTTTGCAACTCCTTAACAATGTTATTTATGAAGCTTCTTACTAGTATCTATATATCATAGTTAACTTCAAGATTATTATTTTGAGGAGTCTGATGATTCTACATCTGTTTTGGTCCTACTATTTCATTACTTCATGGCAGGCCTTGTATTCTTACGTTTTTCTTATCTCACGCTATTTGATTGTATGTCAAACTTTGTACCAAAAAGAAGTGAGACACAGAGACAAATTAAATGAAAGCCTAGGAAAGAGTTCATACAGTACTTGCTGGGAGGAATAGTGTCAGGCTAGTTTGGAGTTAAGCGCAGGTAACTTTTCAGTTACTTTAGTTATATTCATGTACATAGATTTGAAAACACTCTAGTGACAGATTGCTGTTGCTTTTTACTTAGTGTGAGACCTGAAATGCTTGAGGCTTTCTCTGTGTGCCTCTGCTTTATCTTCAGCTGTCAGCAAGCCTAGGAAGACTTGACTAATTTGGGCTCATTTCTGTGCTTTTGCTTCTCTCTCAGCTGTGGGACATTTGCTTACTACTCTATGTGAAACTGACAGAGGGAGAAAATTGTTTGTATTTGTTTGTTTGTTTTTCATTTCCTCGATCCAGGCCAACCTCAATAGATCCTGTTTCCTGCGACCTCTAGTCTTGGTCATTCTCAATAGAACATTTTACTGACTAGCAACTCTTTATCTCATTCAGTGAAGGTCCTCAAGAGACGAGTTTTACTGGCATTCTCTCAATTATAGCATACTAATACATACATACTCACAATACTAATAATACATATTCATACCAATGCAGTCAGAGTGGGTGTGTGACAGTTTTGGGGAGTAGATACCTTCATACGGTGGGCTTCAACAATTTATAGTAAGTCAATTTCTGTACTTCACAAAGTAACAAAGTTCTGAACTTGGATCAGTATGAATTCTTTCTGACCCTCCTGCAGTGGTAGTAATACTTGATCTTTGAGTGAAACATGGACTTGGGAATACTAATAATTTTGCTGTCTTTAACCCAATTACCATTAGTTTTTGCCTCATGGAAGTGAAAATCTGGGGAAGATAGGGTTCCATTCCTTTGCCTAATAGCAGAGGGTCTTTTTTATCATATTAAAACCCAAGATATGTGTGAGAAATTTTTCTACACAATTGTATATGATATTGTTTTCCTGAGTGGATTTCGTTTATATCAGCTCTCCTTCTGTTTTTACTCTTTTGTTGAATAGCAGTCTTATTTTTACTTCAAGGTGATAAAATTTTGCTGCTCTTCATTTTCTGTAAAAACAGGCAATTAACTTAAAAAATTTCAAATATAGTTTTAGAAAGATAAAAAAAATCCATGTTGATTATTCATGTGTCTTTGTTTGCTGTTATTACCTACCTATATATAAAGAGACATTTTTGGAATTCCATCACTTTTTCCCTGGAAGTTTCCAAATAATTTCAGATATTTCATGGGGTAGGAAAGTAGGCTGTTGGTATATTAATATCTGTTCTGTGATACCATGAGATTAAGTCTTTATAAGAGAAATTCATTCATAATTGAATAGCAGCCAGTTATTTAAAGGTGAAATATTGACACTTGTAAAAATATGGATGAACCTAGAAGAATTTATGCTTGGTGAGATAAGACAGAAGGAGAAATACAGACATCATATGATTGTGCTCATTTTTGGTATATAGAGGAACCAATCAAATGCATAAACAAAATAAAACAACATTTGAATTTTCTGCAGAATCAAATTACTATTACCAGAAAGAAAAGGGTAGGAGGGGATAAACTGGGTCAAAGGGGTCAATTATATGGTGAAGGAAGAATTGAAATGTTGATAACAATCTTAACGTATTATATACAGATATTTACAACAAAGATACATTATTGAAACTTATATAGATGTGATGTGATATTCTTTCAATAATATTTAAAAAGAGAGAAATATAGCCTAGTTTTTACAGATCCTATATTAAAAAAATAAAATTATATGGGTAGTGTGCTGGTCGATAATCTCTGTATTCAAAATAAAAACAAAAAATAATGGAGTTTTGAAGGAGGAGAGAGTACTAGGGCATTAAAGTAGAGAATGTCTCTTTTGACTTTGCAGAGACAAAAATGCTTGACTAAATAGATAGGTAGGTGACTGCGCATTTATAATCCTTTTACAAAAAATCAAAAGTAGTCACTACCTGTAATAACAAAAATGACAATCATTTTAGATACAGGCTTTTTTCAAATAATAGTAATTTGTAAATGCTCTTTCAAGAAGAACTAACAATGATATTTCACTTCTTAACTCTGCAGAAGTAATAGCAAGTTATTCAAGGATTTTAATGAACCATGAATATTTTCAATACACATTTAGCAGCTCTAGACTTACCAGTATAGGTCACAGAGCGTCTCAAGTCTTAGGGTATTTATTTTTAAGTTTTTACTACATTTATAACTTAAATCCAAATTGGTGCAAAATATAAAATGCACTGCTGATATTATATTTACAGAAAGGAAACCTGCTTCTGTGACCAGTATATGCAATAAGATACAGAATACTACCAGGTCCCCAAAGCCCCTTTATATCTTGTTTTCGTCAGTGAATAAGACTATTCATCCCCCAGACAGAACAACAATTTTAGTATCAAACTCACATATTTTTTCTAAGTTACTATTTTTGTCTAGTTTTGTTCCTCAATATTTTGCATATGACATTCATCCATATTGTTACATGTGATTGTAATTTGTTAATACTTGCTGCTTAATAGGATTTCATTGTGTGGAAATATCACAGTTCATTAATTATTTCTTCTGAAAATTGACATTTGGCTACTTTCCAGAGGCTATTAACAATGCTGCTGTCATAAATGGTATTTGACTGAATATTAATGTATTTGAGTGAATGTCCATAGAGGGAAAATACACATCAGTGAAGTCACTTGGTCAAAGATATGGGTAGGTGAACGATAATATTATAATACTACCTACTACCTTTGTACATTGATCTTTATGGTAGACATAGAATAGCAGCAGAGCTGTTATTACCATATCAACAGCAAAATACGTATCAAATAAGCACACACTTTGATAAAATTTTCAACAAGAAAAGTAAGCAAACACTTCACCAAATTATCATAATGACAGCAAAACTACACTCAAATTCCCATGTGATCATATTACATGTCAGAGCCCGGAGAGCTAATAGTCAATCCCAGTCTTGATAAGATTCCAGGGAATTTAAATAAAACTCAGAGTCCTTATCTCTGATTTCTCCTGAATCCCTACAGTAGAATAGAAAATGCATTGTTTTAATTTAAAGCTTAAATGAAACATTATTTAAGCTTAAATCTAAAGAAAAGACACATTTCTTCAACCAAACAAAAATAGTTTTTATTAAATTCTAATTAAGGATATTTCAGGATACTTTTGTATTTAATGTAATTTTATGTGAATTGGAATTTAAATTTAGAATTTTCTTTTAATTGTAAAAAACATTATACATGCTATTTTTGTTTATATATATTATTTTTATTTATGTCATAAACCATTTAATTCATTTAAATAATTATTTCACACTGTATAGTTTTAATGAATTTGACAAGGTCACTATGCATACATTGGACATAACATCTAATCTCTCCATATCTTGACCTTTTCAATAAAACAGCAATAATAAAGTATATACTGCACAGGACTTTTACTGAGATTAAATTAGTTATTAAATATAAAATAGTGCAGTGTGTTCAGAGCATTATAAATTCTCAGTAAGTATTATCTTTCCTCATTAAAATATTTTCAGAACTTTTAAAAAATTAATGTTAATTTAAGGTACTATATTCAGTTTTTGCTGCTTAATATATGAAATCCACCATGAAAACACAGTCTTTCCTAGCATAGAGGATATTACTGAGAATGTAATGCTCCTTGAAGCAATTTCTGTGGGAAGTCCCCAAATCGTTTTTCAAATGACAGTAATATTATATAGTAAGTGTAGATAATCATTTCCTAGAGTTTCTGCATTCAATTACTACAAAAATTGTAGTTTAAAATAACAGAAACGTATTTATTTACAACTTAGGAGACTAGAGTCTGAAATAAGGGCATCAACAGGGTTGTTTCCTTATAGAAGATTGAGAAAGAATCTAATCCCTGTGTCTCTCTTAGCTTCAGTGGATGCAGGGATCACCGACTATCCTTCACACAATTTCCATCGCCCTCTTTGTGATCATATGTTCTTCACTCTTTCTCTGCTCTCTCTCTGTGTCCCATTTAAAGATTCAGCTCTTTAGATAGGCTACACACTAATCTTCTATGACCCTATCCTAACAATTACTTCTTCAAACTCTGTATCCAAATATGGTCACATTCACAGGTCCCAGGGGATAGTAGGACCTAATTCAAGTCACATATTATCCCTTTTTAGATACAGAATTCAGGTAATATTTTAAAAATATGCTAATTTTTAGAGAAAGCGTGTTTTGATGGAAGTTTACACTACTATCATTTGTAATTAATTGATTATGCAGCTTGGAATCATACACAATTCAGCATGCTAATAATTATTCTTAGTACTTTTTAGGTGTATAAATATTTGGAAAGGAATTTTTTTCAATTGTTTTCTGATTCTGTAGTTTTAGAAGAGGATAATTAAACATCACATAATCTCATATTCTAATTTTTACTTAAATATATATTGCCTTTTCGAGCTTTTCAGGAGAGTATACCCATGTCAAATGAGCCCCATAAATGTTGGGAAAGAGATTAGCAACTCATTTAGGGATGTCTAGTAGGAAACAAAATTTGACATGTGTGTATATATATGTATGTATAAAATTATTTTATTTAAAAAATAAGAATACATATGAAAAAAATGTTTAGTTAATGCCTCTTGTACCCCTCAGGTGTAAAAAAATTAATCTAATTCAAGATGGATGTAATAATTAAATAATTTAATTCAAGCTCTAAATGTAGGTCTAAAATAAATTTAATCGGCAACCAAGCTACAAGAACGTATAAATCTATTGAACTTTGCTTATATCTTCAGCATTTATCTGTACACTCTCCATATTTCCTTTTGCAAATAAAGATGGGCTTTCTACTCCCTTCATACTATTTCTATTTTTATTTCACCTTTTTGTGCTGCCTAGGATCTCCAGTACAATATTGAATGAAAAGAGTCGTCATCCATGACCTATACTTGACACGGATATAAGCATACCAGCTGCATTTTACACTTTGATAGTACGCCTTTTAAAACATTCTTCAATGTTTTTTAGACAAGTGTCTTTAAAAATACTCTTGAAAGAATGTTGGGTCATAATATTGCAGAGATTCAGGGTTGTCTTTTTTTCTTTTTGCATTAAATGTGGAATGTCTAGAGGATCGGAATTTTGGTTTTGTTCTATTACCTAGAATTATGCTCTATGATTAGATCACCAATATTTCTTCTATTTTTTTATATAGTTGAAATCTGTCATCTTTACTCTTTACACATCTGTTCTTTGTGATTTTCTTTTTTTTCAAGCCATCTGTGGATTTTTTAAAATGGCATTCCATGTTATCTTCTATTGGTTTATTAACTACGTCTTTTGTTCTAATATTCCTTTTAGTAATTGCTTTATTATTTGAGATAAAATCTTTAACACCACATTGTACCTTTATATATTATACTGCTTCACTGATAATACATGGATAGCACAAAAGTTGTCTTCCATTTTTCTACTTACCTCATTGTTGTCAAACATTTCACTTGTGAATAATCAAGGGGATTGAATTATTTTTAGAAAATAATCTTTTAAAGATACTTAAATTAAGAAACAATATTATCTTTTAAACCACCACATGTGTTTACTTTTTTTGGATGGTTTATTACATTCATTTTTATCTCGTATGATTTTATTTTACTTTAGGACTTAAATCAACATTACTTTTGGACAGGTTCAAAGATAATAAATCCTGATCTTTTTTACCAGAAAAATTATTTATCCTCCTTTCATTTTATATATAATTTTGTCTGTTTAGAATCCTAACCTGACTTTTGTCTTCTTTTTTGGATGTTTTTTCCCCCAGTTCTATTGAGATATGACTGACACAAAACATTAGGTAAGTCTAAGTTGTACAACTTGTTGATTTGATACATTTATATATTGTCAAGTGATTACCACCATAGTTTTAACTAATATTCCATCATGTCACGAAATTACCATTTGTTTTTTGTCTTGTTTTTTAAAAGTATTAAGAAAATATTTCTTATATTTTAGACCTATTTAAGATTATTATGCGAAGAGTGTTTCCTAACAGCAAGTTAATATTGTAATTTCCTTTACTGTCTGCATAAATAACAATTTTTCCATTAAGAGATATGTTGTTTTACTTATTTTTGTTTCTCTGTATACTTGTCCCTTGTGTCTTTTTCTCTACTTCTTTTTATGATCTTATCTTTACCACTAGAAAAAAAGGAGGATT
Organism: Solenodon paradoxus; assembly: GCA_004363575.1. Classification (NCBI taxonomy): domain Eukaryota; kingdom Metazoa; phylum Chordata; class Mammalia; order Eulipotyphla; family Solenodontidae; genus Solenodon; species Solenodon paradoxus. The sequence goes on from RJWH01000022.1 coordinate 2,124,908, forward strand.
CTTTGTCTATTTTGACTATAGTTCATTAATTTTCTTGGCACTATGGGTATATGATCTTAATTAAATTTTGAATTGTTTTAGCTATCATTCTCACAACTATTTAGTTCCAACAACAACAGAATATATTACAAGTCACTTGACTTTGTTCTTTAATACATGACATTTTTTTCATTTTTCTATGCTTGTTTTCTCTTCCATCTTCCATTGCTTTTCTCACAGTAGACATATTCCATCTATATTATTAAGCATATTGAGTATAATTACAATAGTCAGTTTAATGTCTTTGCTTTTTAATTCCATTACCACTGTCATTTCTGTGTCTGATTGATTATTTTAAATTAGATACCAATTGTGATTTTTAACCCTTGGGTTCTGAATGATGTTACATTTCTTTAAAATCTGTATACAACTTAGAATCAGCATTGTCTTTTGAAACAAAACCAAGGACAGCTTTTGCTTAAAGTTAAGGTGATATCTTCTGGGTATTCACTTTCGTGGTTGGAGTTTTATGAGGACTTTCTGGTCTGGCTGATGAGAGATTGTATGCTAGTCTCAACCCGACTGAACTACAAGACTTGCTTTTCCTAAATTTTATTGAAGAGACATTGCATCATAACATTATGTAAGTTGAAGGTGTGAACCACTGCAAAACACATCTGTACATAATACGTGCCGTTCAATTCTTAGCTTGTTTTCAGGTGCCTCTCAGAGTTTCTCTTTGACTGTATGGATCAGCATCCAGACAATTATTCAAGAAAAACCTCTTGAAGACCTCCAGAAACTTACTATACTATCCCTTTTTCCGGTATTATGCTCTGTGAATACTGTTAAGCACTGCATCCTTTGTCTTTTCAAATCAATCAAGAATGCTGGGCTGTCTTTTGAGATCTCTCTCCTTTCCTTGAGTACTGGAAAGTTTATCTAGAAAGTAAGCAGAGACAACTTGGGATTCCTTTCATTTAATTAGTTATCACAACTCTGTGCTGGTTTCCAAAACCTGACAAATTTCAAGCAAGTGTTCAGATGCCTGGTAGTCTGTGGAGATGGTAGAGGAAGGCATAATTACTACAGCTGTTAATCTTACACAGACAGAAGAAAATGCTTATACAAATTCTTTACATATATTTCCTTGTAATCCTCACAGGTTCCATAAGGAAGTTGTATCAAATTATTCAATAGTTTACTGGTCAAGCCTGAAGCTAAATTTTCCAGAATCTAATTTCTTGCATATGCCTGAGTTAGAGATCACATAAAAAAGGAACTTTCACAAGATCTGGGATGAAAGAGTATACAATCGGCCATCACTCATGGTTACTGTGGTAGCTGAGATGACATATACTGAGAAATCTAGCTTCTCTTATATCAATTCAATGCCCAGATCTTCTTCATCACTGTTGGACCTGCTGTCGAACAGTAAGTCTTGGTCCTCAGATGGTGATGTAGTGGTTCAACTAATCTCAGACATTCACCTGAGCTCTGCTATTCGTTTTCCTGTCTCCTTTCACATTGTGTAAGCTTTAATTGCTATGCTAAGTCACTTTGCCTAAAGAAATTCATTACAGCTCTGTTTTCAATATCCTTAGCTAATGCAGCAGGTATTATGATGATCTCTGGCTGTTAAAGAAGATAATAATTAAAATTATTGGTAAGTTTCTTAATATTAAAAAGCTAAAGAGAATAGAGCTTGAATTTACCCAGAAAGTGCGTTCCCAAAATCCATCATTTTATCCAACTTAACCACACTGCCTCTTTAAAGCTTGTACTCTCAGTATTAATGAAATATCTCTCATTATAAAAGATAGAATCTTTATGACTGTATGTGTTGAAACATATGGAGATGATTATATTTGTTAGAACTTTTTGTCAATGTGCTATATAATAAATACAAGTACTAGAATTAAATTCTAGAATTTATTTCACTTTTATATTTTATGTCAGTGATGATACACACAAAGAAGGATTTTGTGAATAAAAATATAAGACAGTAAAGAACTGACTACCTAGAAAAGATATCTGAATAGGAATAAGTATTAGTATCAAGATGGGTATAAATGTTTAATATTCAATGCAAATTTAATTTACCTTAGATATAAAAAATTTGTCATAAGTATGCTATGATTTCTTATTTATAATAATAACGAATTTCTAATTACTGACACTATTCATTGCTTATGAAAAAATAGAGACTAATATTGATATAAAGGCTTAGAAATACATATTTCAATGAGCAGTTACATTCAAAATAAAATAAATTGAAGAGAATAGCATATTATTACATTTGTGTGGTTACTGAAATGTGGATAAAATTACATTTATTAACACAGATTTACTGCTAAACACAAAATAATTTTTAAAAGGAAAAAAAATTTCACTTATTGTTTTACTTGTTTAAGACTTGATCTTTTTTATGTTACAAGCATCTATATTTTATAAGTAATGCTTTCATTTGTGTTGACTGTATTATTAAATGTCAGATTATGTTTTATGTATAATTCAGTCACTAGATGGTTATTGTGTGGAGAATGCTGATATAATTTCTATTGAATTTATAAATATTGTCATAATCTTAGTTTATTTTTTCACTTGTCAATTAGATAATCAGCATAGTACCTAGTGCAAATGATAGACTACTGATAAAGCTAGACTAGTACTTTTCTTTCGCTTGTTTAGAAGAATCCATGTTTTAATGTTCAAGTGAATAAGCAATTTCTATTTTCATTTGCAAAAGACTGTGTAGCTATTCTTGCACACATTTTAAATTGTCAGGAACAATTTAGGAATTTTTTAAGTGCATAAAATAATACATAAAACGAATATTGAAAAGTTATTCATGGGGTGTTAGGCTACCTGGTTAAGTTGTGAATCTATATACCAGTTTATAAATGATTTTGAACCACTGCTTCCTGTTCTGCAAAATACAAAGGGAGAGAAAAGGGTACTATCTTCTGGCTATAATAGACTATTATTATCTGAGTTTCAATCTAAGTAAGTTAACATTTTGAAATATTCCCAAAGTATTTTCATTCCTTAGTTGGTCATTTTTATTAAGCAATTTTCTATAACTGGAGTAATCACAGCATGAATGTATTGTCATGGTAAAGTTATATTATATGACTTTAACTCTCAGTCATATCGTTTCTTCTTTTTTAAAGAGAGGTGCAGACTGGAGTGAAGGTGAGAAGACAAGGAAATAGGAAGAGAAAAGGGGACACAAGTGGACAGCACTCCACTGAAAGGGGTGTACCCAACCTTATTCTACGAGGGCAAGTCATAGGCTTTAGGAAACTCATAACCAAATTGATAGATCATAACAGATGTTTGATTACTACAGTTAATTAAAGTTGGTTTTATTTTAAATTAAAAATATTTTCTTGGGAGATCATTGGTTATTGAATTTATTTCTCTATGACAAACATTCTGTAATAACATTCCAGTAGTACCTAAATTCTAAATGCATTTGGGAACATAAAAATGTTGCCTGTGATTTTTGGTAGTTATGTTGGTCGTCTTGGGTTTCCATAGCAAAATAGTTCCGACTGAGTGGCTGAAGAAACAGTTTATTTTCTCACAGTTTTGCAGTGGGGAAATTCAAGATCAATTTGCCAGCACTATAGGCATCTGGTGAGACCTTTCTTCTTGTTTGTAGAAGAGTACCTTCTTGCTGTGTCTTCCTGTGATAGGGAAAAAAAGAGAGAGCAAACTCCCTAGTGTCATTTCTTATGAAGATATCATCAAGAGAGCAGCAACTACATAATTAATAAAATCATCTAAAGCCAATTATCCCAAAGGTCCCATCTCTAATTATATCACCTTTGGGCTTAAGATCACAATATACAAATTTTGGGGACACACAATTGAGGCCATAGTAGCAGTGGTTCTATTATTTCATATATTTTAACTTTTTATTAGCCTTGGGAGTCTTTCTTTACTTCCTGGGAGATATCTCTGTTTGTCTGAATGTCTTAAATCTACAGGAAGTTCAGTATTATTGGAACATTCTTCCATGTATTCTATGTTATGTTATTCAGCCTCTTCCTCATGGTCTTAATCAGCTAATGCTCTGCAGCCTTATGTATGTGAATTTCTATAAATTTGATTTTTATAATTAAGAATAAACATTTGAAATAATTTTACCCACTCCCAGACATTTCACCAGTAGTATTTTGTGATTCAAGAGAGAATTAAAGGAAAAGGAAAAACAATGTTTATTTTCATTTCATCAAACTGCTGCTTTTTTTGCAGGCTATCTTTCTAAAAGCGTATTTTCACTGGAAAGAGGAAATTACTTTTTCAGCTATAAACATCATGAAACTTACATAATTTATAAGTAGATATCGACTTTCTAAAATGAATATCAAAATGTATTGACTACAGTGTATATCTTTATCCAGGCAACTTGAGAAATAATTAATCTTGATATTCATGGAAAATTTAAATCAATAAATGCATCATTACATATGACTAGGAACTATAGGCAAAATGCAAGAAGCATTAAACTACTACTTTGTAAATTCCCTTCATATTTTAAAGATTTACTCTGTCTTTATTCTGAAGAGTAGCAGCACTTACACTTATACAACCTAACTAAAATAAATGTTATTTAATACCCTAAAATCACTATGATGTGAATAAGCAATTGGCAACTCTCCAAATTAAAACCTAATAGATGGTAATATATTTATTTGGACTTTTTATAAGGGAAAGATGCATTTTAATAACTAACATATTGCCAAGTACCTATAATTTTCATCCAATTGAAGTTGGATTTTAAATAAGAATCTTTTGGTTATATTGCAACATTTCATGTAAGCTGTAACTATTCCACGTAATGGTGTGAAGTGACCTGGGTGCTGATACTTGCCTTTCCTTTGGGAATTTGAACATTTAAACTTGTTTTAAAAATGATTTATTTTAACTGTAAAATCATTGTATCAGATATTTTTAAAGAAAAAGAGTAAAAGGAAAATCTGTTCTTGTAGTGAAAGTTAGCAATTCCTGTGGGACATACAAAAAAAAGGTAAGAAAAGCATTAAAGTTGCATAATAAAACATAGGCTAAAAAGTAACTTGGAAGAATTTTTTTTTTTCAAATTGGAAGTTAAAGGAAAGCAAAAATTATAGTACGAGATAATATTAAAAATGGGAACTCAAATTTATATAAAATTTCAATAGACTGAGAGCTGAATGAGAGGGCATGGCAGTTAAGAAGGCAACTTGGAATTTATGGAGAATGTGTAGCAGCCAGAAAGAGCTAGTCATAAATTGCTCATCTGAATGAGCAATGCAGAATAATAGTAGAAGAGAGAAAAGCACTTCAGGGTCAAATGTAGACTAATTCATTTGTCAGAAATCAATTGATTCACAAAACAATTTATTTTGGACATCTAGTTCAAAGGACATATCACATATAGGAATCCATATTCATATTCCCAGAAACACTATGTCTTGTGAATCTATAGTGCAGAAGTGAAGAGAAAGCAATGCTGTAATTGCATTCATCTATCTAAAACAACACTAGAATGTCCATAAGTCTAGGACAGAGAGGGGCATAGTACTAGAGACATGTGAAATACGACTTCATCTGATGAATAAAGAAAAATGACCTAAATAAAAAAAATCGTTTTAGGAGGATTGAGGAGAAAGACAAAAGAATATCATATTCATGAGATAATATTAAATAATATGGAAGCTCAATGCAGATGGATCACAGATAGCTATACAAGTGCTGTCCTGTTGCACAGGAGACAGGAAGGTAAGACAGTCCCAGAAGTCATAATATCTTTTAAGTTATATTGCTCTCTATCCTAGGAGTATTGATGAATCATTTAAGTGGTAAAAAGATTTTTTTTTAATTATCACAACTTTATTTTGAAATCAAGCACTGTTGGGTGAGGTAATGAGAGGAATAAGAGATTTAGAGTGAAGGAAATAAAATGTTGCTACTGTGGACCAGTTGGAAGCTATTGATTTGTCAAAAATAGTGGTTTTGACATAGATACATATAAAATAACAAGAAATATTTACATTTTAATGGAAATTATATAAAGATTTAAAAATTAGAGAAAGAGTTATCTAGCATTCCTTTTGTCTCCGGATTGTGATAGTCAGTTGACTGATGTGATTAAAAACTCCAGGGAAGATTAGAAAAGGAAATCCTTTAAAGAAGGAAGACTATAAACTTACTCGTAGGTACCTATGAGACTCTTTTGAAATGGACATCCAAGCAAGGACGAAGATTTGCAATTTCAAATTGTGAGACTAGATTGGATATAGAAGTCCGTGAATGTTATTTACACACACAATTATTGGTGTTAAAGAAGTAGAGAAGCTATACTTGGAAGCACTAAAAAGATAAGAGGATACCAAGCAAGAATAAATGAGAAAGCCCAGAGCTGGATGCCACCGAACTGTTTCGAGAGAAAGTCAACAAGGACAGTAAATGCTGAGATGGCAAGTAAAAGGATATTGACCACCAGGTTTCCAGATGGAGAAATCAATGAAGATGTTAGAAATGCTATTTCAGAGAAGTTACAGGGTAGAAAACAGAATGTCCTGAATTACAGAGACAGAGGTTAAGTGAGGAAATGGAGCCTTTAATAGCCTTGAGTTAACTATTTCAATGACTGGTTTTACATGCAGATGACAGTGAAATACTTGGGAAACATATAGTTAAAATGGAAGATTAAAAAATCTGAAATATTGGATTCAACAGAAAGATGCAGTTGAAGAGAAACAGGTTTATATTCCATTTGAGACATGGCATAGTCATAGTTATTTTTTTCCTGATAAACCATGATAAAATAGAAAGTTTCAATTTCAAAATTAAGACAGTCAAAATGACTTGGAGCTAAGCCCTTCTTGAAGGTCAGAAAAAAAATTAAAAGGCTGTTGCAATCATGTGTATATGTGAACTTTCAGACAACGTGGCTGGTGGAGAGATGGAAGGTGATGAAAAAGGTGACTGATATGATAGTTTTGAAAAGATAGACTCTATTATAACTGGTAAATTGTTTTACCTAGAAATGGAGAGACTTCTGGTGAAACACTGGCAAATGTCCAAGATATAATCATTTCTTTCTAACAGTAGGCTAGAAAATACTTTATAGGGAAGATGTAGTATTTCCTCACATATATGTTGAATAACTGCAATCAGAATTCCACCCTCACAATCACTCTAGTAATCCTACTCTTATGAAGTTCACTGTTAATCTCTACATCATTAAGGTAAAAAGTTAGTTGTGTAACTTCATTTTATTGGAACTTCAGCAGTACTTCCTACAGGTTATCAGTCCCTTCTTAAAACCTTTTCTCCATTTGTGTTAAGACACTGCTAATTTTGTTTAAAAGCATAAGACATCCTTTTCATATAACCATGAAAAATCTTGGGGTGATCAGAAATTCTTGAATATCTCCATTTTAGGGATTTCCTGGGATATTTTCCATTAAATAGGTTAAATAAATATCTGTGGTCTGGAAAATCGTATTTTTTTCTCAATTCTGAACTCTAATAACAATACCTATTTAACACGATTTGACTTCTTTGCTTGGATAGCAGACAGGTGTTTCAAAAAATTAACTTATTATACACCATCTCAGAATAGGAGACTCCCAATAAGAGTTTGTTAATCCTGTGGTCTCTAATACTGAGCCTGATGCTTCTTGGCTTTCAGGTCTTGATTTTGAAGTCTTTAGTCACACCTCATGCCTCTCCCATCAGTATATGCTGTTGGCTCCACAGACTACATTCTATACCTGAGCACTTCTGTTGCTTCTGCTACAAATTCCCTTTCTCGCTTCTCCCACTCTTGAACTTCTCCTGATATGCAACCTTCCAGACTCTTCTTATTACAAACTAAGCATGTCCCTACCTCATAATCCCTTCATTTACTAATTTCTCTGCCTGGAATAATTCTCTGTCTCTGTCTCGGTCTCTCTCTCTCTCTTTCTCTCTCTCTCTCTCTCTCTCTCTCTCTCTCTCTCTCTCTCTCTCTCTCTCTCTCTCTCTCTCTCTCTCTCTCTCTCTCTCTCTCTCTCTCTCTCTCTCTCTCTCTCTCTCTTTCTCTCTCTCTCTCTCTGTTTCATCATTAAGTCTCTACAAAAAACATGTATTTAATGAAGTTCTTATTGAAAACGATTATTTGAAAGATCATACCTCACTCAGACACATTCTAGAGACTTGCTAGGCTTTATTTTTCTGAAAAGAAGTATACCATAGAATGATAATAATTTATGTGTGTGTATTATGATTTTTTGTATGAACCTGTCCTCTCTAGATGAAAACATTATTATACAGTAGATTTTTCTCTTTGACACAAATATTCTATGTCTGAGTTTTCTAATTTGAAAGCTACTACCAGGTTTTGATTATATGAAATGTATGTAGAGTTACTAAGAAAGTGAATTTTAATCTAATTTAATTAACTTTATTTTTTTGTTTTATATTGTATTTATTTTTATTCTTATTTTTTAATTTTATTGTAGGAACTTGAATATTGCATTTTTTTAGTTTTAAATATGCATCACTATATATCAACAATTGTGTATATATAAATATATATATATAAATGCTTACTTTAAATTGTAATTTAAATAGCCACATTGTTAATTGATAGTCATCTTGGATAGTGCAGAGCTAAAATGTAAACTATATTCTCATTATATTTAATAGACTTGTGTCTAAAGCACAATAAATATGCAATAAATATACAGATTAATGAATAAATGAAAGTAGGATTCCAATAGCTATGTCTTAATATTTGATCTAAATCAATGGAAGAGAGATAATACAGATAAACTTGCAAGTTTATTAAAACTTTTCGAAATAAAAAAAAAATCGGATTTTGAAAGAGAATGAGGAATGAACAGTGATATTTCACAAAATGTATTTTAAGGACAAATTTGCAATTAAATATTATAGGGATTTTGAAGAGATTAAATGTGAAATAAGGTCCTTGAATTTGAAAAATTTTGAGTAACTATGGATAGAAAAGAACCATGTTGGTGAAGGCATGTTCATCAAAAAAGAATTGAACCCCAAAACGCTCAAGAGGAGTTGAATCAAAGATATTTGGGTGAGTTAGAAAATGGGCCTATTGGTAATTAGTTAAGTACAAGAGGGAAAAGAGGAAAGTTATAATCATGGAAAATATAATTTCATTGGTTTATTTAGTTTTCATACATAGTTATTGACTATATCTTTGAGAGTTGTAGCAAACAGTGAGAGGTAGTTTAAGATGTAGAAAATATGATAGACTAAGCTTTCAGAGAAAATAGTTTTGGATTGACTCAGCTCTGTACAGTTTTAAATGGAAAGATCTCTCTCTTTCAGAAATCAGATAGATTAAGGAATGTCTTTTTTCTCATTCTGAATCAAAACACAACATAGGGAAACTAAAATTGAGACCAAAAAATATGATAGATTAAATAGATAGATGACAGAAAATAAATGGATATGACAGAAATTAACAAAGTTGTTGAGTTCCAGCTGAGTTGAAAAAGTAAACAGACCGTTGTTTGTGAATATTGTCAATCATAGTGGCCATTGTGCTGTTTAGAAGGGAGAAGAAGGCAGGGGGAAGCAATGAAAGCTTTATGCCTGAGTTTTCATACACGATATTTAAAAAACAAATCATTCTATGGCAAGATGCCAAGAATCAGGGCACCCATGCAAAGTAAACTAGAAAAATACCTCATGATGACTGAACTGTCTAGATGAGGTGGTATAGAACAATGACAGTCCCAAAGCACCTTCCCAGAGTGCTAAACCAGACTGACAGTATCGCTGCATTCATTCCTGTCTACTGGCAGATTTAAATGTAACAATACATTTAGCTTATGAAACTATAAGGTAATTGCCTCAAATGCTTTAAAAATAATATCTGGAATAACACTGATTATATTAAGCAATAAACTGTCATATATATTTTGCAGTCTAAATTGAAATACAAATTTTAGATGGTATTTATTGTCTATAGCATAAGATTTTCTACAAGGTGTTGAGAGCAGTGCGTTGTTCAGAGAAAGAATACCCTCTCCTGATAAATGCGACTTAATTTTTCAGGACTAATTTTTAGACCTTAGAATAAATCTTGAACCCTTAACCCCAGCCTATATTCTGTGCAACTTTGAAAACATCTCTCTGGTGCTAGTATTCTGTTTGTTCTGAGCATGGCGTGTGGTGGATGGACTGATCCTGACTTACTTCTCCCTTTAGCATCTAGACCTGTTCCTGATATTTAAGGTCTCATTCTTCTGACTGTGACACCTCAAAGCATGACTTTCCAAAATCACTCAAGTTATTGGCAAGAGTCCTGAGATTAGCTTTGTGACCTCTGTAGTGCCTTGTTTTGTTTACTCCTTCTGAACGTCTCTGAATGGTAAATCCTAGTTTTTTTTATTAGACATTAAGGATAATTCAGAAAGCTTTTCTACCTTAGATTGAGGATTTAAACACTTCAAAATAAAATTTTCAGGTCAATTTGAATGGAAGTTTTTTCTGGTTCTCCTATTTTTTTTCTTTTTGGTTCACTTATTCATTTTGCAACCCATCTGCAATGATCTGGATGAGTCTCTCCTCCTAAATTCATGTTTTGAAATTCTAACTCTCATGGTGATGGTACTTAGGAAGTGGAACTGTCGGGAGGTGGTTAGGTCATGGGGTAGAGCCCTCAATGAATGGGATTAGTTCCCCCAGGAAAGAAATCCTGGAGACATCCCTGATCACCAGCCAATGAACATCATTTGAGATGTGGGCCCCTGCCAGGTGCCATGTCACCAGTACCTTGATCTTAAAGACTTCCAACCCCCAGAACTTAGAAAGAAATATTTGTTGTTAATAAATTCACCTGGTTTATAATATTTTTAGAGAAACCTGAACAGACTAAGACACCATTTCAATAAACCTGCCAAATACAATGTCTTACTGACATGTTTTTTTAAAGTTTACGTATCTGAAAATGTCTTCTTTCCACCTTCACATTTGATTTGTGGTTTGGGGAATGCAGATGTCTATTTTAAAACTTGTTGACTTAGCAATTTGAAGCGCCCTTTCCAAATTCATGCTCTGGATTGAGGTTGATGCCATGTTACTATCTATGCTTTATGACAGTTTTTTTTCACTTTGTATAATATTGTTCTCAAGTTTTCAAAATCTTATTTCAAAGGTTAACATTTTATTGTTTTTCTTCAAAAATACCTTTTCCAAAATAGATCCAATTTCTTCTTGAAGAATATTTCCTTCAATAATAGTTAAAAAAATGTTTCCCATGGTTGATTTCAATGAATTTCTGGGACATGGATATATAATGATACTCAGCATTTTGCTGAGTAATTTATTATTTTTAATTACTTGATCAATGCCATGTAAATAAAAGGAGGCTGATAATAGACATTAAGAAAAATACACCTATAAAATAATTGGTTGCTGGTAAACTCTACTGGCTCTATATTTTGGTTTAAGCTATAATTTTGTTATATACACTATTAGTCTGTTTTGACTGTTATAGAAAAATGAGTTTCGGTTGCTCATGCATATAGAAATTTATTTCTCCCCATCTGGCATCTAGAAACCTGAGAAGTACAAGTTCTGGTAAAGACCTTCTATGTTGCAGAATGCCAACAGAGAAGAGAAACAGTAAGTTCTTCAGTGATTTGTAAGGACATAATCTCATTTATGAGTCTCATTTAATTCTAAATACCTCCCAGAGACCCTATCCCCTAATACTTTCACACTGGGGTTGAAGTTTTAGCATATGAAATTTAGAGGAGCACTATCACTCACTATCACAAACATATATGTCTGTCTATCTACTTATCATCTATCATATTATCTATCTGTATAAATACATGTCACATTTGCTTATATACATACATATATAGAGAGAGAGAGAGAGAGAGAGAGAGAGAGCATGGATTATGTATTATGTATGTATGTATTATGTATAGGAAGAGCTCGAAAAAGGGACATGCAGAAATTGGAAAAGTATAAATAAAGAAAAATGAGAGCCATGTATTTTGAATATTTCTTTTTTCTACAACTAGAGTCTATGCAATCACTTACAGTATGATTCATTTTAGTAAACTTTGATTAGTCATTTTGCCACAGTACTTTCGAATCCTGTTTATTGCAACTCCTTTTGTTGTACCTATTCCCTCAAACAACTCTGTTATGCAAATGAGACCTTTCTTTGCTATATCCCTTGGGCTTACCTTCAAATGTTCTCATTCTTTACATATAATTGTGTCTCAATAATATCACACTTTATGTTTCAAAGGGAAATTCACAGACTCTGAAAATGTTTCCTAGTTTATGATTAATATTTTATTGTTTTTCTGTGTCTATCTTTCAGAAGAAAAAAAATACCTAGAAAATTGTGGAAGTGTGTGTCTGTATGTGTATATATGTTTTTTTCTTATATTACCCAAATTAAACATATATACATTGTTAGAAAGTATTTTAAAATTAAACAAAATAACTTTCTTCAGAATTCCAGAACTCCTAATTTTTCTGGAATTAATGAGATTTTCCTTTATAAACTTTGCTTGTGAGTCAAGGGAATTTAGAGCTTGGCCTTTTTTATTTTTAACAATAATACTTTTCATTAGAAAACTGAGATTAATGTAATGTGATGATGTGCTACAATGTCTTGTGTATCCCATTTGAAGAAATGTTACACACAGACAAATGGTATAATAAATGCTTTCTTAAATCTTACAGATTTAACAACTGATCAGGAAATACATCCTGGTTATTTTCCATTTAGCAATCTGTTTTGTTTTTTTTTTTTTCTTTCCCTGTGGTTGATCTGAGAGATTGACTAAGCCCTACTGTATCAAACAACTTTGAATTTTTGCTTTCAGTGGGTTTGGGAGGTGAGATGTTTTGGAATTATGTTCTTCCTGTTCTCTCCTTGAAGAGTAAAGTTTAGGTAGTAATGGAGTTTCCCTGGCTTCGTTTTAGGTGCCATCTTACTCAGCTAGCTTTTTCTGTAATTCCATTAACTGCTCTCTCCCTTTGGCCCCACAGAACTGAGGGTTCTCACCACCACTCCCCATTACTAATTCTGACTAATTGACCATCTCTTGTTGATTCCATTCAATTAACCTTTATAGATGTAGAATCATGACCGCATAAAGTCACTTTAACTTTCTCTACACCAGTAATGACATAAAGAATGAGATGCTTAATCTTTCAACCTGAAAGTATTTCTGGTCAAATAGAATGAGCAGCACCATGGGCAATAAATAAATATGAATGGTTTAACTTTTAGAGACGAAGTAGGAAAATGAATAAACAAGATATGTTCATTACTATGCATATGATATGATATTGAGAGAAAAAATAGCACATTTATTTTGTAGCTAATAGTTCCAATTCAATTGTTTAAAATGAAACAATATTAATTACATAGTTTGAAAAAAGTATAAGGTATTTATAATGATCTTAAAATGACATGTTTGGAATGTGGTTCACGTATGTGTTTGTTTATGTATGTATTCAATTAGTTAATACTTAAATACTCATTTAACTGCTCTTCTGAAAGTATATCTAACAGACAGTGAGTTTGTATATTAATATAGCTAATTCATTACCTATACATAATGAACTCATGAAAAATCAATATATATTCTTAAATACTATAATCAGTAAGTTTCTATTATATTCATCTAGTCCTTTAATATTTTGATTAATACTATTTATTATCCAACAGATTAGAAATTATTAATGACTAAAATTTATTTCCCTAAAGAAAGTTTTAGAAGAGTAAGACAATATGAACTATTTAAGAAGGTTTTTTTTTTTTAATTTGAGAACTTGTTTCAATAATTTTCAAACAAATTGCCTCTTAACACTACAGGATATTTTATTTTTCAAATATTTACTGCAATTTTCTGACAGATTTACCAAAGTTGACACTAACAAATTATTTAAAACATCTGTCAATATAACCTAAAAATTTCATGTTTGAGAAAAACACATTTGATTTTCCGTTCTTAAGATATTGTATTTTTATTGTCTTTATCACTTTAAAAAATTTTGGAAGAAGACCTAAAGCATTTGATTTCTCACTCTCTGATTTTATACTTATCTTCAAATGCCTTGCTAGAAATATTTGTGACATATTTATCTACTCTGTTTTGTTTTGTTTTCTGTCTCACTTAAAATTAACGGTCGTTTATCTATGGGATAAATTCATCAATAGATAGATTCAATTTCTATTTTTTTCTTTAAGATTCTTTTCCAGAAACTTTAGATTTATGCTTGTTTTCAATCAATTTTTTAAGTTATACTAGTTCAAATTCTCTGTTTTGCAATTCCTCATTCATAAAGTAGTTGTAAATGATATATACCTATTTAATAACCCAAGCCACTCATTCAACAGAATAAATGAGTTGCTAAATGCTGCTCTTGTGACTCATAAAATTGTGTGAATACTTTAAAATTTCCAAAGTAACACTTATACAAGAAATGAAAAATAGTTTACAGAATTATAAGCTAAAGAATGTGGTGTATGTGGACAAGTTGAAGATCTTTTCATCTTAGTAGAATGAAAGAGTAAAACTTTCTTGTAACAGAGCTCCATCCATTCTCCTCACTTCCATCCCACCCCCATTATAATAACAATAAATTTTATATGAAATGAATTCCATATATCAACATACTGTGATGATTAAATTCTATGTGTAAATTCGAAGATCCCCACCGAGGTCTTACAGCAGCAGGAGGCCCTGGAGGCAGGAAGCGCAATAGCAACCAGAGGTCAGGAGCTCCTACATACTGTTGACTCCCAGGACCCCCAATCCAGCAGCTCTTTCTATACTCCTGCCTCTGGCTTCTCAGCATGATTATATTCTCCATCCTTTGGTGAAGGAGTTAAGTTTGGAACTTCTACTGAAGAAAGCAAATATGCTTTCTTGACTGAAATAATGATTATGAAGAAAGTCAAAATTGAAAAAGAGAAGTATTAAGTGTTTATTCAGATTCAGTTTGAGAATTCAAATCTGGAGTGTTTAAATTCAGGGGAAATAGCCTGCATGGATATGCCCTCCCTCCTCAGAGACTTAGTTTCAGTGTTATATACTTTGTGCAGATGGATTGTGTTCAGTGAAAGAGTACATTAATCATATATCGAAGAGTTTATGTCAAGAAAGATATTTGGTTAGTTTCTAACATCCTAGGTTAAAGTATGGTACTGTGTATGGAAAATTGTAAAAGGAAGTTTAATATTATTTTTCCCCTAACAATAATCCCCTACAGACTTGATCAGATATTCATCACGTATTCTATCCTTCAGTAATTCATAGACAAGGCATGGATTCTTTTGTGCATCTTTGATGCATGTTTTATTAATTTCAAGTGTTCACAGTATCTCAGATCTTCGTAGCTCTTATTTTTCTTTACAATTTTTTCAGTCAAGTCCAGCACAGAACTACACTTTATCTGTGAATTCCACCTGCCCCTGAGTTTGAGAGACACCTGCATCTCGAACTGCACCTGGTACAACTATAAGGCTAAGCCCTGAATAGTTTTCTCAAAATTTCCATTGTGTAACTCTAACACAGCAAAATCTTATACCCAACACATTGGATTACAACTGCGAAAAGACACTGAGGACGATCCTGTCCAGAGGGAACAGTCATGGGATTCCTGGGCAGCAATTACCTCTCACATGTGTGTTGACACTAGCAATTTGGTGTAGGACAATCTCTTTTGTTACCTTGGTCACGGTGGGCACAACTGTTCTCCATATTATTCCAAGTCTCAAAGCAGTCTATTCTATGCCTCATATGTGAGAAAGAAAGGTCTCACAACATTTTCTAATTATTAAGAATATTTTTCAAATGTATTTTTAAAGGAGTATATTTCCTAACTAGTTTTCCACAGTTTCCACAAAGTCTCAGATTTATGAGAAAATAAAAAGACCACCAAAACAAAATTTAAACAAATCTCAGTCAAACCTAGATAAGGATGACTTTTATTTCCTCTCTTGAGGAAAGAGAAGGAGAGCTTTTCCAAGTATACCCACCTAAAAAAGGGATGGTGGTACCCCAGATGATAAGACTGGAAGAACTAGAAGATCATTCAGAAAGTTCCTCCATGTCTACTTACTAGTCCAAGGGTGTAGATCATGCTGGTGAGAGTCACTTCTTGGAGTGGAAGAGCCTGAATAAAAATAAAGGGGTATGGAGGTATTTGCTGATGTTATTGAAGAGGAAGGGGGCATCTGTCCTTAGTGAGGGAAAGGAGGATGAGATAGCTGACCTCATACCCAACAACTGCCCAGAATAGCTGTTATGGGGTTAGGATGGTGTGAGTCTTCTCCTGAGAAGGGTCAGAGGAGACCTAAGCCATTGCTCCCTCTACAGGTTTGTCCTATAATGTCTCCAACTGTGACTCTTCCCTGCTTGCAGACAAGTCTTCTGGTCTAATATGTCATTGGCTCTGGCTGCCTTACATAGAGGGGAGTGCTCATCACTGGCAGGGATGATATTCCCAGGGGAAAGGTGAACCAATCCCCACTAAGTGTTTCAATCACAGGTGAGTTCAGATACTCCATCAGGAATGTCGATGTTGATGATCCTGGTACTTCATGGGATAGTGCTAAATGGCATGCTTGTTAACACAGGTTAATTTAACATTTAATTTGGTCAAATTTGAGCAAGCTGATTGCTGTTTGTAATGAAGCTGGGTCTATCCAATAAGTTGAAAGTGGAATAAAAAAAAACATACTCATCTTTGCTGGGTCTTCAGATAGTCTTCAGACTTTGATGCACCTTTGCTTCTCCTGTCAGCCCCCATGGCAAATACAGACTTGCCTTTTCCATAATCACGTGAGTTATTGTTTAATAATAAATCTCTATTTACAGTCAAGTGTTGCTTAAAGACTGGTCACCTGCATCTCCAATTGCACTTAGTACAACTACAAGGCTAAGCCCTGCACAGCTTTCTCAGAATTTCCATTGTCTACTTCTAGTACATCAAGATCAGAGAAATATGTGCTTGACAATTTTTGACATTGTGTGTATGTCAGAGTGTGACTATATAACCCTAGATGGCGTTGTCTCCTACCTAAAATACATGTTGCAGGCAATTGGTGCCACATTTGTATGTGGTCTGTAACTGTCCAAAGCATCATTAAGTAAAACAATCTGTGATTCTCTTTCTAATATATTAATATGTATGTCATATATATCATGTATGACAAATTAAACATTAGACAAAATATTAAAAACTAATTTAAAAGCACAGAAGCACAGGAAAATGATCAAAATAGACTGCTATGAGAAAAATCTTACTCTTAAAAGGTTATCACTACATCTAGTTAAAATTGCAAGGTAAGAATTCTTTTAGCTCCTAACTTAGTATAAAAATGGCATACTATGCACACTACTACCAGACGATAAATTAACAGCTTACTGTCTTCAGAAATAATGGAGGCAAAATACTTTTACTCAAAATGCTGAAACACGAGTTACTTTCAACTAATCCTGTGAACTATGCTTCAAAAGAGAAATTGAAATAATGACATTTTCATAACTTATTGATATTAAAACTGCTGTTTAAAAGTAGTTACAATGCTTGAAGTCAAAGGGAAATTATATGAGATGATAAATTTTGATGTACAGGTTTTGTATATTGCATAAAAAGCTACGTATTATAAATATATAATCTTATCAAACTCAAAGTAAATGATAATGCAAAGCAAAAAATGTAGTGCTATTTTATAATAAACAGATTAAATATATATTTAGCATAAATAACATAAAGATGATGTGTTAATTAAAACATATTACTTCAAATTCTTGTATTTTACCAAAAATAAGTCTATATTAAATTTAGTTTGACTATTATAATATAAGGCTATATCACAATCCTTATAACAACTACAAATTAATCCAAATACAAAATTCTGACAAGTCAATGGAATTAAAATGGTAAACTAAAATATTTGCATAATAAAAATAAGACAGAAAAGCAGAAACCAATTGATTACAATATGAGGTGAGACAAATAGAAGCATCGCAAAAATTGAGGCTCATTTATATTCTTCATAAGGAGATATGTTTAAAACATAGAGACACAGGATATAGAATGCTGGTAAATGAATCACACCTACTCTGTAAGCAAGAAAAATTGCCATGATTTATAAAATTTACAAGGTTATGACTTTCCCAGAAACTGTTAGTGTTGAATTTGTGAAGCAACCTACTACCCTGGCATTTGAGGATGTTTAAACACAAATACTTCCAATGATATGAGAGGCTACTGACTATCTATCTATCTGGCTGTAAATTCTATAAACGCCACTTTAAACTTTATCAATAGCCTATCACAAAGGGGCATCCTAGAGAGCAGAACTGGCCCACCCCCACTGAAATCAAGAGTCTGGCACATGTTACATCATCATACAGGCAGGAAGAAATCTAAAGTAAAAGGAAAGGAAAAATCATGTGCTATATTCAAGAAAGAAAAGGAAGTCACGCCAAAATCTGCATCATCCCGTAAAGCACAAATGGCCCCCAAAGAGGAAGGTGTCAGTAGCTTACCAGAGAACTTCATTATATTGGAACAACCAAAGAGACAGAGTTCAAAATAATAGTCTTAAAAATGCTGAATGAGAGAAGCCACACACAATTACCCAAAGTCAATCGGAATACCTCAGAAAAGAAGTAACAAGGGAAATATGTCACAAAAAATATGGAGGCCATGAATAAAAGTCCTAGCAGAAATGTTAGAGATGAAAGAAACAGCCAAGGAATTAAAGATAAAAATGGAAATCTCCATAAACAAACTCAATGACACAGAGGAACAAATATATGAAATTGAAGACAAAATAACAGAGGTGACACTCATAGAAGAGAAGAGAAACTAGATGTATGAAAAGTGAAGAAACTCTCTGAAAATGTATAAGACTATGGATAAAACAAGCATAAGGTGTCCTGGAAGGAGAGGAGATGGAGAAAGGGACAGAAACCCATTTAAAGAAATAATAGCAGAATATTTCCCACATTTGTCACCAAAGTAACCATGGAGTTTCAAAAATCAAAGAGAACACCAAAATTTCCTATCAGAGTAAAACTAACAAAAGTCAATGACAAAGAAAGATGTTTCAAGGCTGCTAGAGAAAATAAAAACATAAACTACAAAGGAACATCCATCAGGCTATTATCAGACTTCTCCACAGAAACACTACAGGTTAGGAGAGAGTGGAATGACATTTTCAAAATATTAAAAGACAACAAAGAATACTGTGCAGTGAGAATGGCTTATATCAAAAAGACTGAAAATACCAGGTGTTAGAGGGGGTGTAGAAAATGGAACACTCCTGCACTGACAGTGGGCTGTAAACTGGTGCAAACTCTTTAAACAAATAAAGATGGAGCTACCAATTCCAGTCCTGGGCATATACCCCAAGAATACAAAATCTCTAATCAGAAAAAAAAACGAACAACAAAAAACATCTGCACCCCTATGTTGATAGCTGCACAGTTCACAATAGCCAAGACATGGAAATAATCTAAATGTCCATCAGCAGATGACTGGATAAATAAGCAGTGGTATACAAACACACACACACAACAGAATTCTGTTACTGTTAGAAAAGTTGAAATTAAGTCTTTTGCAACAATTTGGATGAAATTAGAGATCATATTAAGTGAAAAAAGATAGAATAAAAAAGACAAAATACAGGATGGCACATTCACTCATATGTGGAATATAATGAAGTGTAGCAAATTAATGTACAAATACCAACAAAAATGTCAGAACACAGGACTGAGGTTATGGGAGGAAGGAGGGGAAGTGGGGCAAAGGTGGTGGTAAAGGATGCTGGAACTCTTGTGGTGGGTGTGGTGGGAAATATAGACTAAGATGCAAATTCAGTATACTAAAACAAATACAGCATTGTGAACCAAAGAAATAATAAATATTATTTAAAAATAGAAAAAAGAAAGTAAGTCTAATAAACAATTTTTTGGGGGGGAGGCATTAGCATAAAACAAAACAAAATGTTTGACTGTCTATTATTCTATTGTAAACACCATCAAAATGTCTCAAATAAAATATGTAGCAAACTGGCATGTATTAATAATGGAGATCACTTAAAATATCATTCATTCTTAGTGAGAAAAAGATTAGACAAATATACATGATGTAATTTGTATAAACTTCAAAGACAAATTAATCTATAGTGATCTAGATAAGAAAAAATTAAAAGCATGAAACAATCATAGATAATGGAAAGCATGGAAAGGAATGTATCTCAAAAACACAATTGATTTACAAGGTAGATAGAAGTGTAATATATTCTAAAATCAAGAATATGTTTTATTCAAAAAGAATAAATAAATCCTATTATGTTAAAAGAAAATTTATCAAAGGTCTTTTATTCAATTTAATGATTTCCCAAATAAAAAAGTAAGAAAGAAAAAGGAAAGTCATTAAAAAGATGTAACCGTATATTTAATATTTAAATTTTATTACACAATATTCATATTGAATATACTCTGACAATAGACTTTAAGAATCTGATTAAAGTTTTAATTAATGATAGTCAAAATTCGAAAAAATCAAATTTGAGGGTAAAAATACATCGTAAGTGTACTTACTACATATAATACCCAAATTACAATCATCGTTTATCTAGGAAATCATTAAGTTCTTTTCTATATTGCCTGGTATTCATTCGCTTTGATTGGAAGCTGATGATCCATAGTTATTTGTTCTAATTAGGTTTCCATATTACATTGCTAATATAAGTTATTTTATCTGATAGTTCCTAAAGAAATTTATTTGTATTAGTTATTCTAGAAAATTAACAACAAATGATTAGAACAATTCTCCATTCTAAATGTTTTCTATAAGCAACATATACACCAGAAACATGTTGCCTTACAACTAAGTTAGAAATATATAAGATTCGTTGATTAACCAAACAACTGTATGTTTATTCTGATATGTATGATATGTACTGTGTATTTTTGGGAATCACTGGGAAATGTTTATTAAAAAAAAGTGAAGGACAGAAAGATCTGTTTTTCCTTAATGCCACATTTTTCTAGCAAACATTAGTTAGGTCTACCAACAAGTTGACTTATTAAAGAAATGAATAATAGACATTTTGAATTAAGACTAATATACTTACTCAAATAATAATTTTTTATTGAAGTGTTATCTATATTAGGCAAGAAGAGCACCTATTCATGAATTTAAAAAAAAGGGAAACATTTCTATAAACTATTTGATTGGTTTTTGCAATCCTGTAGTTGACTTTCTCTTCTATTCTTTTAATTTAGTACAGATTAAGACTTTGACTTTTGAAGAACCTAACTCTTAGATTGATATTATGAAGCAGTGTATTCAAGGACACAAAAGTTAAAGGCAAAGAAATTACCAGTGCAGGTGAATAATAACCTGTTAAAATGAACAAGGAAAATGAAGATACTTATAAAGTTGTGTTTTCATTTGAATTGTTTAAATAAAAACGGAAAATGAATTCCTTACAAATGGTTTATTTTTAACACATGAAGTACGATATGCTGTGATCTTTTTCTTGTGCCTTATATAGAAATTGGACTCTGCTGTTGTCTGCCTACAGTATGATTTTTCCATGTGAAAAAAGCAATAGCACGCTTCTACTTAAACAATTCTCCAAAGAATAGAACTTGAGTGCAAATTTATACAAACCTTTGTGAATAAGAGTAATAGCATTTCTGCCTGTCAACTTGAAATTGTCTCCAAGGAACAGTCAAATCACACATATGTCTACTAGATCCCAAATTACAATTTATTTTAAATTCATAGTGGGGATGAAGTGTTTCAAAACAACAGGAGGCTCTGGGCTGAAGGAACCTCAACCTCAGAACTTACTGTGCAGTACCCTTGAGGCTGTGCCCCGTGGAAATCTGGAAGAGATCTGTAGGCCTGAGAGAAGAACCATTTTCCAGTTTTTCAGCCTGACACAGAGAACTATTTTCCAGTTTTTCAGTCTGAGACAGGTCTGAACTGTTGAAGTACTGTCTTTGCTACATTTTTATATTTAATTTAGGTACAAATTATGTAAGCTCATCAGATAGCAATGACATTGATCTGTTTTCTTCTTTAATTATTCCTTTATTTTCTTTCTTCTTATCTTTAATAGATGCCTATAGAGTTAATATTTTAATATTTTTGAAACATAAAAAGAAAATTATTGATTTACCAGCATGATCCATTCATGGAAAAATGTATAATTTTTTTTAAAGTAAGGTGTATTTTACTCACCCAGACACTAATTGTATAAATTTAGAAATTTTTTTCTATAATTCTAGTTTTCAAATTCACTCTGCCTGAAATTTATTTTACTACTTAAGAATTAAATGGGATTATATGAGTATGAAAACTAGTTCTTTTCTAAGCATTTTTTTCTCAAGAAATTGAAAACCAAAAGTAGACAGTGACTGAAGGATGTGCAAATCTCAGCTTACTTTAACATTTGAATGATGAAATGCTATACACTGATCTTGGAGATCTAGCAGAGTCACTGTTTCAATTTAATAAATCATATATTGGATATTGGTACATTCTGGATCAATTCAGCCCATAATATCTTACCTTCAAGACTCACTGATGTAATTAATAGATGGCGAAATAGATCTCCCAGACAAGATTCTTAAGACTTCATTAGGTCATGGACCACTTTGAATATCTAAATAGACCACTGATCTACCTTGCTTAACAATGCAGTTATCTCTCTGGTTATATATACAAAAAATATGTATTTTTCAAGTTTTTCTATAGAAACAGAAATAATAGTGCACACATTCAAAATAATTTTATTTGAAAAAATTAGATCACATTATTACGGAGACTGATAAGTTCATAATTCTCAAAGTGGGTCAGCAGGTGGGAGACCCAAGGGACCCAAATTTTTTGTTCAATTATGCATGTTGTCCATTTTAAAATCTCTTCCTGCTTGATGAAGGCCTTTAATTGATTAGATAAGAATTATCTACTTTACAGAGGACAATCTACTTGAGTTCACTGATTTAAATGTTAATCTCATCAAAAGACAAGTTCACAGAAATATCAAGAATATTGTTTGAACAAGTAATTGGGCCCCATGGCCCTGTCAAGTTGACACAAAAAATTAACCATCATTAAATCTACGCCTTGTCCAGTTGTCTCCCAAAGGCATCTTCTTAAGTCATATTTTAACCTCCAAATACAATAATTCATGTCATACATCTCCCAACATGATATAACTATATCTTGTACAATCAAAATATATGAAAATATGTAAATATTATGATATAAAAGTCAAAGTATTTTATGGTACTTAAATGGCAGAGAGGAAAGAAAGCAAAGGTATTATTATGTGTGTGTATGAATACACACATAATATATATGAATATAAATATAAGTAAATTCATAATAAAATAAGGAATACCCATGCCAATTAGAATCCTCTTCTCTATAATTGTCAAGGGGCTGTAGCTGAATTTATAGATATCTTCTTCCACTATTCATATTACTATTCATATTCATATTACTTTTTTTGCCCACAGAAATATTTCAGTTATTTGTGCTATGTAACCCTAGGCAAGCCAGTTCACCAACTCAGGACAAAAAAAAAAAAAAAAAGTTGATTTCCCTGTTAAGTATAAGAGTTAAAGGTAATAACAAATGTAAACCATATAAAGAGATGTTTCCTGCTCTCATTCAGCCTCAGATTAGTTGTAAAATTAAACAATAAACACATAAACATATATAACTACATAATTAAAGTGTTCTTAATAAAAAAGAAAATGAAGTGCCTAATAAAATGGAGAGTTAGCAATACTGCTCTGAGCAAAAACACTTCAGAATAAAAGAGTTGAATGAAAATTAGGTAAAGAGTTAAGAAGGAAATCATTACAAGTAAAGTAAATCATAGATAAGATCTTAATGCAGGAAAGCTTTACATGTCCTAAAAACTGAATATACATATGTGCATATATATATATATATATATATATATATATATACACACACATATACAAACATATTTTTCTCATCGTGCATACATGCAATTTTCTCATTATATTCATATATATATTAAAAGTTTGTGAGTATAATGATTCTCTGTTAAGATACAGCCTGCTGATTGTGATTAATTTTATGTGCCAACTTGGTCGGGTTATCTGACCTAGTTATTTAAGAAAAATATTTATGTGTTTGTCTTGTACATACAAATTTAACTGAGAAAGTATTTTGTAGATAGGTTAGCATTTACAATCAGTTGACTTTAAATAAAGGAGATTACTCTCAATAATGTGGGTCTCACCCAATCAGTTGAAAGTCTGTGGGAAATAGCTGCCAAAGATAATCAGCCTCAAGATTGAATTGAAAATGCTTCCTGAGTTTCCAGCCTGGTGACCTGCCCTGTGTGTTCAAGACTTACTGACTCCAACAATCAGATGAGCTAGTTCACTAAAATAACACACACACACACACACACTCACACACACACATACACATTCTCAAGCCCTTTTGGTTCTGTTTCTCTGAATAACTCTTACTGATGTAGTGGTGTAATAATTAAGCTATCATTTACTAAACTCTAAAAGAAATTTGTGTCTTTTATAACAGTCCAATGCAGATATTCTTAGTCCATGGGCAGCTTTCCTCCTTGTATTGACTCACAACCAAAGTGTACTTTATAGTATGAATCTACCAATCCCTAAGACATCTATTCACCAGGAATAGTGACCAACGGGGCATCTTGAAGCACCAGTTCCCAAGCTCAACTCAGCACATTGTCTTAAGTAATTTGAGCTGGAGATGAAGACTTTCCATTTCCAACAAGTTCATAAGGGTTTCTGATATTGTTGGATCAGAGATGGCACTCTGAGAACTCCTACGTTGTTTTCAAATGTTTTGGTTACAGTTGGCAGAAGAGATAAGTGACAATGTTGGTAGAATAAAATCAGACACAGTGGGAATATTTACATCATGAAAATTGGAAAATGATTCAAATTAGAATCTCCCTTTTTAGAAACAGTTAACAGTTATTAGAATATCCAGGATATAGGAAACAAAGTCTAAAAAGTGTCAAAAATGACTTACAGATTTCTGTCTCCATTTTCTAAGTGGATTTATGTGGTATACAGCTATTGTGGGGCTGTAAAAGGTGGGAGGCATGAATAGCTTTATAAGATTGTTCTGGAGGTAACTATGAGGCAAGCACCATGTATATATTATACGACAAGTTAACGACAAGTTAAATATCATTGAGCTTGTGAAGAGATATTGCTTAATACACTGGAGGGAATCTTCTAGATATATGATTGAGACACTATTAAATGCAATAATAAAAAGTAAGATTCAAAATGACAATCAATGTAAACAACGGCAAATGTAATTGAAAAACCATAGCATGGGGGAGATATATTATCAATCTTGCTCCTAGCTTAGCCTCATTATGATCACGTACCCTCTGCCCTGTAATCTGAGAGTCTACAGCATATTCAGACTGGAGGTAAGATGGTCCAATTATTACTTTGTCTATATATATTTTTTAGAATTTTATGTTATTTTTACTTATTCACATTTGTTGTTCCCCAGGGCATGGACTTAAGTCCTTGAGATGTATGTATCAAATTCTTCCAGTGGTGGCTGACCTTTCCAGTATTCCACCAGGATGCATCCCTTTGTTAATCTTTTAAGTAACTGAAGAAAGTGATTTCAAGATTTTTTGGAATTTCCCTCATTTAAAAAACATGGGTCTTCTATATCCAGTCCTATGACCAACCTTATTCCCTGTGAAATTTCATGTCCTGATTTGATTATCTGGTGTCTTAATCATGCTGGAGACGGATTGTTACACACGACTGTGAGAAAAGCTTCCTTCCTCACTTGAGCTCTACTGGTGAGGAGTGGATATGTGTGGATGAGGAAAGGGAGTTCATACAAGGTATAAACATAACAGTGCATTGCAGTTCTAATAATATTGTTGCTTTATTTCAATAGGAGCAATAGGGGGTGAATTTGAAAGATTTCAGAAAATTGTACATAGTTTTGATTTAACAGTCAACCAAGAATAGAAAATAACAAACTGATTACAATGTTTTTTCACAGAACAGTTTTCTTACAGAAGCCAAATTCTGCAGTCCTATCCTAGACCTTCTGAAATGTAATCTCTACTAGGGGAGATCCAGATATCATATTCTAATGATGGTGCCATTAAGTTTTGTGCATTAAAATAAGAGATGTAATAGGCTGTTATCATAGAGCTGTCAAATACAATCAAAATAATGCTTTTTTATTGCAAAGTAAGTAATTTTATACACTAGTTGTTCCTAATTTATATTTTTATTCCAAAGTGAATTAATTATCTTTGCTATTGATTAAGAGAAAAGATTTGGAACTTATCAGATTCATCAATAAGCAGGTGATGAAAATTTTAAGCATTCTTATCTATAGAAAGTTTTTAAATTTATGGGAAGTTGTATAATATCCATAAACAGAATACAAAGTGAATAACTGCAATTATTAACATCATGTACTAGACATCATTGGGCACACAAAGTTAAATCCAAAAATCATAAATTGATTGAAGTAAATACACAATGGCATGTCATAGAAATGATACTCACCTTTGGTTAGTGTAGCTGCACTAAAACACACATGTAAAAGTTTAATGTTTGTTACTTTCAAATTCCATAATCTATAAGATTATGGAATTGGAAAATGGAATTATTTACTAATCTCAAAAATTAGACTATTAGTGGCAAATTTTATGTGCTGTACACTGATGCTGATTTTTAGTAATGTATACCTTAAACTGATAAAATTCCTCATGTATTTTTTTTTCAGAAATTTATAAAGGAAATTTATATAACATTTTTATTGTACTTTTTATATTTATACTAATGACAAATCTTTTTTATATAGAAAATATACATATTCTTAATTATATCAAATCCTAAGTGGCTTTAGAAATCATTTTTTTTAATTGTAATCACTCTTGTTTTTCCTAAACCTACAGCAGAAATCCTCAAAACTTTATCAAGTTCCATATTTTATGCTTGTGGGAGATATCATTGTCACTTGCCTCCCCTTTGATGTCAAAGAAAGGAATAATGTTTTCCTCAGGAAAGAAATAAAGATACCTATATTTTAAGAGCTAAGTCCTTCAAGAGTCCCAGGAAATGCATCAAGATTAGTTAATCTCATTCTATTTTTATAACCTTTAGTCTAAGGGCATACATATAAATCACTATTAGTCATGAAATGTCAATTATAGAATATTTATGATATTTAAAAGTAACTTTGCAAGGCAAAGGTTTAAAGATAGTCAACTTTATATACCTGTCTTATCTTAGTACTATACCTAAATTTATATACATAAACATATACATACAAATACACCTACACTTATACATATACCCATGTACATACACTGCAACAAAGTTTTAAACAGTATTTTCTGAGGAACCCGTCAAAAAAATCACCAAAGTGTGATTGTGCCCTATTGTTGATCACCAATTGAACTAACAATGTAAACCAAATTGCAGACATGTTGAAGGAACATCTTTTCTTAGGATTTGTGACACTGTTAGATTTTTACCAAAAATGATAAAATTTATAATTTTTTATATCGGTGCTTATATTTATATTAAAAATTATCTAATCCATTTCTCAGAATTATAACATTCCATGATGAAATAAAGATTACCTTGAGATCACACTTGGTCTCTCAGTGAGTGGGTATGGCTATGAGTAGAACAATTACGCAATGTATTTAATCTATTCACCTTCATAGTTTTTCTAAGTAAGATTGCTTTTTGTGGAGACAACATATCATTATACCAGAAAAACTGTGGAAATCTGACTTTATTACATAAACGTGCTTAGAGAATTTTTCACTTGAAAATACTGGCTAGATGTCTTGCCCGACAATATGGAAGTTAGCCATAAACTAAACACAAATATAGAGTCCATTGTAGGCAGCATGCCCTGCCAAGAGCATCTAATTTTTTCATGGAAAGGAATCAAGATTCTTTGGTTAGAGGGCATGTTAATTATTTGGGACCACATCACGCAGAGATAATTGAGTCCTTCACATAATGACTTCTGGTGTGTCATATAAAGCCCTGTGGCAGCAATGATTGTTCAGAATTGCATAGTGAATTTTGTGAATTGGAAACATATACGAGCTGTCACTACTGCACCATATCATTTCAAGTCTATTTTAAGGAGAGCATGAAAGCTGTTTATCCGATGGGAATTTTAGGTAAAAAAAAAGAACAGCAGTATCCATGTTGTATATTATTGTTCACCATGTTTTGGAAATAAGCACTTTAATGCCAGAGACCACATCTCTTTAATTTAGTAGTGCTCCCCAGAGTTTAACAAAAGTATCTGATGCATAATAAGCACTGTTGAATGAATTACTAAGTCAACACCATATGACCTAAGTACTTTGTGTTTTTACATAAATAATGAAGTACTTATGTTAGATATAGATAATACAGTTATAAAACAAAAAGTCTATTAAAGCACTGCTTGCCATATATCTGTTTTACTTTAGCTTTATCTGGAAAATGTATTTTTTAGATTGGATTTCTCTTTCAAAAACAAAATGGAAGTCATTTTTGTTTTACTCTGAAGACTGTAGGTATTGAAAATGCAGCCTGTAGATAAAATAAACACAGCATAAACATATTAATTATATGGTAAAGAATGTCTGACAACCAAAGTAAGTAAGTTTGGACGTTTAAACTAAAAGTCTTCCACAAAGCAAAGAGAACACAACAAAATGAAAGCACAACCTACAAGAAAGGAAAAAGTAAATGAGCATCATGTATCTGATTATGTGAAATAGGTTAATATACTAATATGAAAGAAAGTCCTACAAATTATTAGAAAATCAATAAAATAACCTTGCTAAAAAATGGGCAAAGAACTAGAATAAAAATTTTTCCAGATGACCCATTAAAAGTTGCACGTCATTCGAAAAACGTACATTGAAGTTTCGGTGATATCAACTCATGCATTAGGAGATTCATTTTTTCTTCTTAAAAAGTGTATAAAATAAGGAAAATTTGGGATCTTTGTACATTATCGGTGGGACTGTGGTACAGTCACACTGTAAAAGAGTATGAAGTTTCCTCAAAAAATTGAAAATCGTACAATATGACCTAGCAATACCACTTCTGGTTATCTGTCCTAAAGAATGCATGATCTAGTCTGTTCTCCAGATTGTGTCCCTATGTCCCTCTGAGGTTCTCAAGAACACAGTCCAGGTTTCCTGCTGCATCCTTCACAAAGATAGAATAATACTGCGGGAAAGTTGTTCTAAATGCTAAACTAAGATCTCATTATGCATTGTTTTCATCCCTGGAATGTAAAGTTGGCCCAGAAATTGTATGTGTGTTTGTGTGTGTGTGTGTGTATAAACATATTTCTAAGTACTCAATTTCCTTCCACATGAAAGTTGGTTTCAAACCTGATCCTTCATTACCCAAAGTAGAAATCTTATTTATTCATTATTTGAGTAAAAATTTCTGCCATTTAACTGTATATAATAATATTGTAAAGAAAATGAACTTTGATGAAACTAACTTACAGGAAAACTTTCACTAAATTTTTTTTACATTTGTTCAAAGTTTGACTACAGTTGAACAATTCTTTTCCTGCATAATAATCAGCATGGTGTTTTATATATAATAGACACAAAGCATGAAAAGGGCAAGTTAAAATATCCTATGTGGCCCATGTTTTAAAAAAAGAAGTTCTGTTACTGTTTTACAGAGATAAATATAGTTGGTTTATATTTATTTAGTAGCATCATTTTTATCATGAATATATAGTAACACCAATGTCTTGACCAAAATAACTTCAACTCTTAAATATAGTTGAATACATCTCCTATACAGTTGTCCCAGGTTTCAGTCCTGGCTTCTTTAATTTAGTGGTGGTAATGGCTGTCTTTGGTTATTAGTCCCCATTGTTGCATTTCCTAGTTTGGTTCCCTTCATTGTCAAGCAAGTCAAAAAACATTCTTTAATTGTCCCCCAACATTTATGTTAAGAATTTGACTAGGACTGGATAATTTGGATATAATGCTTAATACATCACTCTGATAAGATCTCTGGCTTAATGACCATACATTAATTCCAGGTTATTCTCAGAAAATAAAGAAACAATCTTTACTCCATCAAATGGAAGTTCATGCACCCTCAACAAGAGGTTTTCACTTAAAGAGAAAGTATGGTTCATAAGTTCTAAATTCTACTTTTCTTCCTCATCCTCTGTTTTCTTTCCTTTTGCAATTTCTTGTTCTATTCTGCTCTATCCCTTTTAATAAAAGATCTTCTATTATATAGTTCTTTAGCATCGACCATCACTTTTCTTCTCAATGACAAAGTATATGAGAGAGAGAGAGAAGAGAAATGAATTCAGTAAAAAAGGGAAACATGTTAGGATGTAATTTTAAGAAGTGGTCATAAGATATAGATTTTGAGATGTAGCATTCATAAAAGTAATGAAAATTATGAAGAATTAATTTTCCTGGCCAAGTCAGTGATTAACTGTACTGCAGCAGAAATTAAAATCATTGTTATAATTGTTATAATATATATATTGTTATTATATATATATTAAAATCATTATTATATATATATAAAATCATGACACCGAGAAATAATAAATTTAAATTGTCATGTTTATGCAATTATGGGTTGTAATTTATCAAAGAAAATTCAGTAAGGTGCTTAATTTCTCAAAGAAATTAAAATATTGTGGATATTTAAAAATAACAAATTCATTAAGTAAGAATTCAAAATATACCGTGTAATTTGTAGCTATAATTTCTATATGTCATACAGTATGTCCACTTAAAGTGTACAGTTCACATGGTTTTATTATACTTATAAACTTCAAACCACTGCACTAAGTTTAGTATACCTTCAGGATATTATAAGGAAAAACCTTCCTAATTATTCCTGTCTTTTCAGCCTAGACAGCCCCTAATCTATTTTACATTTCTAAATTTGCCTATTTTCTACATTTGCCTATTCTGTATATTTCATAAAAATAAGCAGCATCCTTCATCTCTCACTGTGGACGGAGACTATGCAGACAGATATGTTGTAAATTATGCCAATTAAAATGTAAAGCATATACTAAAAAAGTGAATATGGAAGGATATATTACAGCATAAGCATAAAAGAGTTCAATGAAACTGTTCTGAATTAAGTGTATTTCTTTTTCTTATATGTAGAATAAATTGAAGTTATATTAGCATTTCAGTCATTTTGACGTTGGTGTTATATTTTTAATTCACTTCTACCATTTAAGCACATATTTATCATATATATTATATATTATATATATATCTACATTAATTTTATATTAGATATTATGTTGTCTTATTTAAAAGGCTTATATTTCTGATAACAAAGTTTGTCATAGAATCAGTGTTTTATTTAGATGTCTTTTAATAATCAGTTTTGCAGTCAAAGATTTGTGACCTGAATTCTTACTGTTAGCATTTGCATATTTCTGTTTTCTGTCCCTGTCTGCTTCATTCTTATTATTTGACAAAGATGAAAAAGAACTAAAGTAAAAAATCAATAGTCATTTTCAGTACAAATATAAGAAAGATCCAACGTGTAGCTTTATGAGAAGTTTCTATACCACTGAACAGTTTGATTCTCTTGCTTCATTTGCGTGTCATCAGCAAAATCCAGTATGACCAAATCAAATCTTTCTTTATATTATTCCCAAGCAGCCGCTTACAAATTTAAGATTTATTTCCAGCTTATTGATATTTTCACATTCTTTCTCTCATCATAGTTTCTATCTAGGCATTTTAATCTTTGAGTTTATTGTCCTTGTCTGATATGACTCTATCCTAGTAGAATTATGATTATAATTTCAATGATTCAACCAAACATCAAAAAAGCAAAATCCAATAAAATAGAATATATTTTGTCCTCACTGATATTTTTGGAAGAAAAATGTCATGGCAATTTCCTGTGATGGGTTATTTTTGCATATGTGATAGGGTAATATATTAGAAGAGGTTCAGATGTAAGTCTGATCAATTCACATTCATAAATATTTTTGAGGTGTCTATGTTTAGCTGGACATTTAATGCTCTGTTAATGTTGAAGTACATTGGAAAAATGTTGCCCTAGAAGTGCTTACTTTACATTGATACTTGAATAGATCTTACCATCACATGGTGCAGAACATTGATAAGCTGTTATTAAGGTATAAAAGAGCTTCTCGCTGTCTTATCTGTGGAGTTGCGAAGGGTTTTTTAAGAAATAATTCATGACTTGTGTCTTGAAATAAGAATAACATTTTAAAAGGAGAAGATAGATGCTTAAAGCAGCCAGGTAGAAAAATCAGAATGAATGAAAAAAAGGAATGGAAAAATACCACAATGCAGGTAGGAAATTAAACTGTGTTGTTAAGTGACAACTGAAGTATAATTAGAGTAAATGACAACCTTGCTTGGGGCTCTAACTTTTATTTAGTCTCTTAAATTCATTTTTGCTTAAATTTAAAGTGAGGTATTAGTATGTTTTCTCCCTAACTTCAGGTTTACTTTATCAAAAAAGAGATAAATGATATTTGACTATTTATTCACTAGAATGTCCCCACTTCCCACTTAACTGTGGGGACATTTTAGTAAGTAACTGTGGGGACATTCTGTAAATTGTTGACAGCATAATTATAGGGCATGGATCGTATGTTACTATAAAAATAATTAGTGGTTTTATACATGATGTGCATCTTTATTATATATAACTACTATAAATTATAAAGTAAAACAAAGCCATAATGTAGATGACATATTTAACATATAAAAAGATATTTTGATATAGCAATGTTTCGTTAGAACCGGTCTTCAGACTTTTTTTTTTTTAGGAACAATGGACATTTCTACAATACCTGCTCTCTGGAAGGTGATTTCCCTGAAGAGATTTGAAACATATGAATAAGAAAATGACATATATATATATAGATAAAGGATATTCTCAGCAATATTATAAAGAACTAAATCCCTGAGGTGAAATGACTGAAGGCTGTTGTAGGAGTAGTGTGAGATCCATTGACTCATGTGGAATGAGTGAGAGAAAATAGTGGAGAAAGAAATGAAGAAGAAAAGCAGATGGCTTAATGCCTACCAACTGTTAGGGAAGTATTGCTTTTTTTGCTTTTTGGAAATAAGAAACAATGGGGATCTTTGAGCTAAGGAATGGCATGATAATGTATGTTAAAAAGGATCACTTGAGTATTGTATTGGGAATATCACAAAATCAGTACAGGTAGAAATGGGCTGCAATGAGTGCATGCTTTACCAACTCTGCTAGACCCGTAGTGTTTCTGGACTATTCATTCATAATCAAACACGTGAGAACAATAGTTTTTTACTGAAAAACAAGTACGTTTAGCTAAAGAATACAAGAACGTGGACATAGCATGCAAAATGGCAGCCTAGTGGAATACATGAGATTCTTTATTGGGATGTATGTGACCACAGACAGATCATCGCAGCTCTCAGAAAACATCAATTAAGTTTCCCTTTTGCTTTCCTATTTTGATTATCTGATGTAACTGCATTGAATGAATTGCAAATTATTTACAATAACTTGTACCGATAAATTACAGATAACTGAATAATCGATCTCTTTAGGATTATGTATATGCTTGATTCCATACATAGCATGCTTAGCTTAACAGGAATTCAGTTTATTTTACAAGCAATCCAGCAAGGATTAACACTACAAATGTTCTTGAGGTTTAAGAAATACTAAAGATCTTGCAGGTAAGCAAGCAGCAAGAGAGGAAAAAGCTTTTTTTATTTACTTTTATTTTAGGTGTACATCTTGCTTATTTCCCGCCCCCCACCCCACCATCCCACCACACCAGTCAGTTTTTGGGTTGTATGGGTACTGCTTTTAGCCAGAGGGAATTGCTACCAGGGCTCACTTCAGTTAGACTCTTGATGATTAATCTTTTACTTTGTCCATCTCTTATCCAGGTGCACCCTGGTGGAGTGGAGTAGTGATTTGGTCAATTGCCTCTGGCCAAAGCGTGAACCAGGTACATCCCAAGAACCTAGGTAAACAGCCCATGCAGGGAGGATAACCAAGATATGCAGCAAAATAAAAGTAAATAAAACGCTTCTTTCTCCTTTCTCCCTGACTCTACTCTTCTTTATTCCTGCCTGCACCTTTCCTTAAAACAAACAAAAAAACAACTTACTCAACAGAATTAAGAATAAGAAAATGAAGTTAATTTACAAATTAACCAAGGTATCAATATTTTACTTTGAAATAGATTTTAAAGGATGCATCAATAATACATAAAAGTTAAAAACAATTCTACAGTTTATATATGAATTATATTATGCTTACTCTATAACCAACTATAATTGAGGAATAAAATATTAGTTAACACACACTATTAAAATCAAAAGGTATATATTTGGCAAAGTTAATTCTTTGCAAGTAGTTCCTATGAGAGGTATTTTATTAATGACTCTGTAATATAACTGATGCTATACAAGTAGATTTCTGCTTTTGTTTGTTTAAATTACAATTAACTTGTGTGACTGAAGACTATGACTGTCTCTTGTTTGTATTACTAAGCAGAGAAGAATATGAGTTATATGTAGTGTTTTTGAAACTCTTCATATATTTGGTTTCAATAAGTACATATCTGATAGAAATGCAGAATTGAAAAAAGTCAGGGAAATAACTCATCACTGCAAACAAAAGCAATGTTTTAGTGCTGCTTCTGTCACACAGTAGGCATCCCATTGTTCCTCTATATGCCTCCCAATGTAAAAGCTATTTGCAAATCCTTAGAGGAAGGAAATAAGTTAGATTTCAAAGAACTTTAAAAACAATCTAAGAAAATGCACAAAGAAATTAGATGTAAAATGTGATTAGGAGAGGAGTAGGAGTGTTGTAATGAATATAGCAAATGAGTCTGTGGAAGCACAAAAATTGTCTAATTTTCTTTATCTCACACACATATATACATGCATCTACAATTCTATAAAGGATATCTGGAGTGTGTGTGTGTGTGTGTGTGATTTTGTCATAGATCTGTGATTATTAAGAAAATTGTGCTAAAATTAAAATAGATGCTATTCAATGAAAATATTTAATGATTTCAAACATAAGAGTAAAATTCAGTTCTCTCATTTTCAAGCTGGGTGAGGTGTTTGCATTTTGTGTGTCTCAGTTTCAACTATATAAAACATTTAAAAAATATTGAGTAACTCTTCTTGAGTTGTGATTAGAAAATTAGTCAGTGCTGGTATAATATTTAGAACAGTGACTGATAATAATGAATGCTATATGACTGCTACCATTACCAAATCAGTTACTGTTTTTAAATGCATACGTATTTAACTTTATTCCATTGCATCTAAGGAATATGATTGCATGCTGAAAAGCAATTTAGAAATTGATATTTCAATATTGAAACAAAATGAGTAATCTATTTTGTTTCCCTTTTGTCCTTTCAATATCATTATTTAATCTTTCATGAATTGATGAGTAAAGTGACATTTCCAAAAAATAAATCATGGCCCAATAATTACAGATTTACTTTCATTGTAAATCTGACCATTTGGTAGGTCAAAATTGTATTTTCTATTTATTGATATGACATACTAACATCTTGGAAGAAACTAGTTCAATCGAGCAAAAGCATTTGACATTTTAAAATGTTAACCCATGTGCTTTATTGTCCAATATAATGAAGAGATAGTCAAATAGTCAGTCAGTTTTTAATTATATTAGGAGAAAGAGCACAGCAATCATGGCATTTTTTTTTTGAAATTTATAAAAATTATTCAATTCAAGTGAACTATTTTATTATAACTAAAAATTAGATAACCCATAATTCTGAGTAGTGATATATTTGCCCTGAAGCAAAGTTTAATTGCTTTTAGAAGGTGAAGTTAAATATAATTTTGAAATTATTATTACGATTCAAGTTTCTATTTTTGCAATAGTAACATATACTTTTAAGGAAGAAAAATAAATCTGGAAAGCATTAAAACCATAAAAAATGGATCGTCTGTACTCTGGACAATATCATGCTCTTTTATTTACATAAGTTATTAAAATATGATAAATAAAACTTCTTTGGATCATTGTTTTAAGAAGCTCTGAGACATTCCAATCTATAGTGTTAATAGAAACAGTAAGCATGAATGTCATTTAAAAACTATCAATTCTCTGATTCACTACATGGCACAAAATTCTTTACTAAGTTTCGTATCACTCATTCAGACATTAACTTTAATAGCTTGAGTCTTATGTTTGAGTTGAGGTAGTGGTGTAAAGCAGAAACACATACCACATGTAGGCCTGCATCTAACACCAGAAGCTTCTCTGTCCTGAATTTTCACAAAATAATCTGACTTTATTATCTCTGATACTATTTTCAAGGTTCTCTATAGCTGAAATCATGAAATAATTCTTCATGCCCATTCAGTTACCAAATCAATATGTACATTATATAGACAATCAAGGATCCAATCTAATCTAATCTAATTGAATAATATAAGAACCCTTCATTAATCAAAGGTCCTTATACAATGGGCCTAATTATGATGTTAGGGTGCTAGAATGAAAAACCAGATGCACAATAATGACTCATTTTGGGAAGCTGTACCCCCAGTGAAAGAAATGCTCACAAAATGTTTGCCCACAAAAATGTCTCTATAAGAAATAGTTCACATGTAAAACACTGAATAGTCATTACACATCTACATTTTAACTCTAAAATTAATATGTTCATATATATACTACAGAAGTAATGAAATATCAAAAGTACAAAAACCATAATTCAGATTATCTTATTTAGAACTCTTTCTAGGATGACCTCATAGAAGTACAAGGACACCCACTATTAGAATACTAGGAATGTTGTCAACACTTTGTTATGTCAGTCACTTTCATTTTAGCCACGTAGTGGATGTGAAGTGCATTTTATTGTGGTTCTCATTTCCAATTTTCTAATGAGTAACTAAACACAACCTATGTAATTATCTACTTATTTATATTTTTTACTTGATTGAAAATAAAGGAAAACTAATTTTATAAAAGGGTAATGTGCAAAATCATCAACAACAGCAAAAGCAATGGAAAGAAGCTGACATATCTTCATTGCTCCTTGCATAGACTAAATTATCTGCTTACCATTTAATAAATGTGAAATGATAAATTCGATGCAAAGAATTTTAGAATATGAAGGCAGTACCTCCAGAGTCAGAAACTTTACAGTTAATACTTATATGCTTTAGTGTTCAACTAGAGTGTGATTTGTCCATTTCTAAGCATGATTTTTTATGTTATATGATTAATACTTCATTAGAACTAAAAATATTCTATAATGAATTCAATTTATATAGTCATACTCTGAAATGAGGGTTATGACTGTAGAGAAAAGGAAGACTATGCTTAAAATGAAAAGCACTGCTGGTGTCTAAAATTATACTATTTAATATCCCCATTTAATACTGAATGATCTCAATATAAAAATATTTCATTCTAAAAAAATTAGCTTACAGACAATATAATATATTTTTGAACTCTTATGGGTTATTTTTTGATGCATGGAGAAAAGGATTGAGATTTCTTGGAAATTATGGCATATGGTGAATCTGTCAGAACAGATAAAATGGAAATTATCCACCAATAAATAATATAAAATTGAAAATGTCAAAAATATATTGGAACTTATCTCAAAATATATGAAAAAAACAAACATGAACGGAAAAAAGAAAAAAAGGATACAGGCAAAATTTGTAATTTAGGAGATAGAGTATATTAAATAAACATCCTAATTCAGTTATTCGAAAATTCAACAACATTCCATTTACTATGTAATCTGATTCAGTATTGAAGAAGTCTCATTGGACATAATTTAAAAAAATGACACACAACTTTTCAAATAAATTGTAAAGTTTAAAGAAATTTTAGTTTGGGGGAAATTTTTTTTTTAATTCCTCAAACTAACCAGAAAATAAACTACTTAACAATTTTTATCTAGAAAACATAACAAAGAGCTCTCACAAAATAATGCTTTCACCCAGATTGTTTCCAAATTCTCCAAAGTTTCCAAAAACTTACAACATTATTATATAAAGCATATTAAATATTTAATCCCAAAATCTAAATAAGGTTGTCACAAAAACACATTTGATAAGCAGTGATCAGTTTACCTTATTTGCATCAACATCACCTATGAATAATGATTCACAATATCTAATACATGCTATATCATAAATGCTTGTGTAATATATAGAAACCCAATTATGCCCTTAATGATATTGATATATGTGTTAAAACTATATGATGACCTCAAAAGCTGTAAATAAGGCAGCTGATTAAGTTCAATATGCATAATTTTTTTAATTCCATGAAGACAAATTGTTTGATATTATCTTAAAATATGTGTGCTCGTATTTCATCACAAAAAGCAGCATTTTAATGAAGAATTCAAGAATATACACAATATCTTAACTACTTGAAATATTTGGTAGAATATTAGCCAACATAATTTTATAAGATTAGCAATTATAAAATACAAAAAACTAACAGAAACATATATCTATATAGAGACAATATAACGTTTAACAAACTAAAGGATACATAGAAAACATCTAGAAACTATGAAAGAATTTGGAAAAACAAGATATTAGGTTTAATATTTCTTTGCCCTGATATATGAAATTGAAATGCCTTGAGACATAGAGAAAACTTCTTGACTTTTGTTAACTTAAAATAATAAATACTAAGAAGTTACTAGAAAAATTATTTTTTTATAAGAGAGGAGAAAAGGAGAAGGCAATTTTATTTATTTAGTTGTCTATTTTAGTTGTGTCCCTTGGTTCTGGGCTCAAAACCCAGGTCCTTGGACTGTGAAATGCACCCCAGGCATTGGCTTAACACCTGAGCCACCAGGGCATACCAAGAAAAATTATCAAACTCTTGAAAAAGAAGTAAAATAATATTTGAAGTCTCAGAAAGACAGCATATTTTTATTAAAAAATTTCAGACATAAAATTATTCTTCTTATGTTAACATAAATGCATAAAATGAGTGTTTTCCTGCCAATATTATAAATTAATTTTTGTAATTCAAAATTTGTCTGTAAATCAGTTTTGAATAAGAAAGTCTCAACTCTATTTAGGAATTTAGTATTCACTAGAACAACATATTTGCTTAGTCACTGTGTTTAAAACAATCAAAACATTATATTAAATAATAATTTCTAACAATATGTACTTTATGATAAAGACCTTGTAAATCAGTATGAAAATGAGAGTTTTTAATGTCTGGCTAGGTAAAACAAGATAGGATTGCTTCCATTCTTTACAACTCAGGGCTAAATTATAAGTACATCAGAGGTATAAATCCATATGCCATTCAAATATATTTGAAGCACAGTAGTCTGGATCTAAGATTTACCTGTTTGATTCACAGATTCCTTGTATTACTGAACATTATTCATATAACATATTTTTTAAACAGTAATATTTATTATTTCTTCATTTCACCATGCTAAGTTCCATTGATGATGATGAAATTGCATCTAAGTCTGTATTTCACACCTTATCTACCACCAGGGTTGCAGTGTCCTACTGCCAACTTTCCTTTCATCCCTCAATCCCCCAAAACCAGTCCTGAGTCCTGCTATTTTTGTTGGAATTTTTAATGTTTATTTCATTATATTCCACATGAGTGAAACCATATAAAAACCTAACAGTCTCTTAGGTCTGTTCTTCATTTCTGTTGTAGCTTTAGGAACTATGTCCTAAATAAGTGAGGGGGAAAAAGTATCTAAGTCTTCCGTTTCTAAGAATTTTTCTTTACTCTGGAATGATGAGAAACTGGTATCTTATTTGACAGAACTGTGTCACATGCTGTCCCTTACTGGAAAGAAGTTTCCTAACATAAAAAAATAGCAGGTTTCTATTACTGAAAAATGTATACTGCGTAAAATATGAGCAATGTTATCAAAATGTAAGGTGCTGTATACGAAGTTTTTTGCTGCTATAATTTGATCTGTGTTTCCGATGTATCAATATGTGAGAGAACTTAATAGAACAAAATGTGTGAAGCATTTATTTGGCTCAAATACAAAGTTAGGTTGATACTCAACCAGGTAAATTTAAATTGGATTGATCATGACTGACTGAATACAAATTAAAGATCACTGATAAGAGTATCCAGGATTCACATGGCAGAATGTTTGTCTTTATGAATCTGGTGAAGAAAGCAATGGTAGATATTTTTTTTTACCTTAACCTGGGAATCTAAATGTTTCATGCAATTTTATGTAAACTATCTTTGCTGCATGGACTGAAAATTGATTTCGTAGCTTTTAATACAACATTTATGTTCGAAGTCCATGTTACGTAACGGATTATTGTTTGTAGTATTGAATAATTTGCTGCTTAAATTTAGCAGATAAATACACTATTCTCTCTGGAATGTTGTATTTGGATTCAGATTCCAGAACTAAACAGATTTCAGGATTTAAGAATGGCTTAAATAAAATCATCTTATATTTTATTTATAAAATGAGTGCTCAAGTAGAGCATCTATAACCGAATTCCATACTTGAAATATCATTTGTTAGAATACATAATGCAAAATGCAAATATCTATAAGATTATACCAATAACAGAAATTAGATAAATATCTGTTGCTAATAAGATAGATTACAACATTGAAAAGCCAAAGTTTACTTACTTCTTATATATTGAAGGATTGTTATTTTTGTTGCCTATGACATTAATGTGCTGATAACGGAAGGTAAATCAGGAGAGTTATTTTGACTGTGAATGAGAGCATTTTATACATGTCAAAAGAAATTAATATGTGTTATTAAATGTTAACTTAATTAGAATCTACTTCCTAAATGTTAACTTATTTCTTTGGCCCCTCATATTTTTATTTTATCTATTATAATTTAAAAAGGGGAAATAATCCTTATTTTATTTCTTATTATTATACCATTCATTGACATTCATAGTTAACGCTATGGTGAAAAAACAATACTTACGAAATGTAAGTATCATCAACTCCATAGAAACACGTCATGTATTGGCTTTTTTAGGACTCCCATAACAAACTACCACAAGCAGAGGATCTTACATAATGTAAATTCATTTCCTCACAGTGCTAGAGAATGAAATTTTATGAACAAGGTGCTGGCAGGTTTAGTTTCTCCTGAGGACCCTGTCTAGGCTTAAAGATGGTCGTATTCTTGCGTCCTAATAAGAACTTTCCTCTGTTATTGTGAATTCCTGTTATCTCTTTGTATGTCTTAATTTTTTCTTATTATAAGGACCAGTCAGATAAGTTTTGGACTCACCATATCAGCATTGTTCAAACTTAATTAATTACTTCTTAACTAAAGTACAAATCCAAAACCCATCACATTCTGAGGTACTGAGGGATGGAATAGGAACATAGAAATTTTCGGGAGACAAAAAAACAGTCCTTAACTTAAGATCAGATCCTAAATTTGGACTAATATGAAGGTAACCAAAAGAGTTATGGACAACTCACTCTGTCTCTGGTTTCAGAAGAAAAACAGTGCCCAGAGCAACCACAACCACCGAAGAGTGGCAGAGAAAGCTAGGGACTGAAGGACTGGTATAAGGAGCCAAATTTCCCAAGTCTCATGCTGACCTCTTGTCCAGGCATTCACAGGAATAGCCAAAACTACTTTCAGTTAACCCCTAAAGTAAATTGTGATTTGACACCTTTGGCAAGATAACTTTACTGCTTGGTATCTAGCTTTTTCCTGCTAAAACAGAAACAACATTTTTTGTATAATATAAATGAATCCAAAATATCCACAGCACAACAATCACAACTTCAGATTATTTTCAAAATCACTCAGTCTGAAAAATCAGTGAAAATACAATATACTCTCAAACAAAACCTCAAATCAAACTATTGGATTTATCAAAAAGAACACTGAAGCTTCTATTAAATCTATGCTCAATAAATATACTGAGTTGAAGA
Organism: Solenodon paradoxus; assembly: GCA_004363575.1. Classification (NCBI taxonomy): domain Eukaryota; kingdom Metazoa; phylum Chordata; class Mammalia; order Eulipotyphla; family Solenodontidae; genus Solenodon; species Solenodon paradoxus. Next base: position 2,166,952 of record RJWH01000022.1, read on the forward strand.
GTCTCCCCTCAAAATCCATGTTCCCTGGAACCTGTGAAAGTGACGTTATTAGGAAAAAATTGTTGATGACATCATTGAATTAAGATGAGATATTGGATTAAGTAGTAAATTCACTATTACTGCTACCCTTATGAGGACAGTAATATTTGGACCACAAAGCAGAATCAAAGTTGAAGGGACATTATAAAGGTTAAAGTAGATATTAGGATGAGACATATATGCCAAAGAATAGCAATGATTTCAGGGCAACCACCAGAAGCTAGAAAGGCAAAAAAAAAATAAATAAATAAAGAGTTTATTTCCTGGAGTATTCAGAGGTACTGTGATGACACCTTGTTTGGATTTGTAGCCTCTAGAAATGTGGGTGTGTATGCCATGCTGCTTTAAACCACCCATTTGTAGTACATTGCTTTGGACACCCAAGGAAACCAAAATAATGGCTTAAAAAAAATAGACTCATGCAAAATAAAAACAAAGGAAAACACAGAGAAATAGAAAGTACAGCAATAAACTACACAGTTTCCAAAGGTAAAAATGATAATGAATGGAAAACATTTAATGGAAGCTTAACCACAGAGTGGAGATAACAGAAGAAAGAGTTGATAAATTTGAATACAGATTGTTAGAAACTGTCTGATATGAAAAAGAGAAAAAAATTTTAAATGAACAATGTTTCAGAGAACGTTGGTAAAAATGAAACAAAACAAAAAACAAAACAAAAAAAAACCAGAAAACACCACTGTATACAATTTGATTACCAGAAACCAGCAAGAGAAGCAAAGGAAAAATATTTGAATAGGTAATGACCAATAATTTTCTCAAATTTAGCATATGTATCTATGTGTATGTGTTTGTATATACATATACATATATCTATATATACACATATGTATATACACACATACACACATATCTGCTGATCTGCTGTGCTGTCCCCTGAAGAACACACACATAAAAATACACAGTAGTTTCTAGAAAGTCAAGGATCAACTAAAATATGATAAATTCAATGAAAACCTACCAAGAAACCTCATAGTCAAATTGCTGAAAACCAGGAATAGAGGGAACACTTTCTATGAAATGACTCATATTAATAGAAGTTAGATAAAGGATAATTAAAAATATGAATTTTAACCTTAGAGGAATGACTTACAATGACTTAAAAATGACTAGCCAATTGCTAAATTAAAATGGAATCCAAAGCAAATTTTAAATAATCCAAAAATTAAGGAAAAAAATGTGAAAACAGAGAGAAGCATAAGCAAAGCATAAACAAAGCAGCATAAACAAAAAGGCAGTTGGTAAACCTAAATGATACTAAATCAATGCATTAAATGTTTGAAAATGCTAGCTTTTACTTTAAGCAAGAAGCACACATTGGCTGTAAATGAATGAGAATAAATGGCTGAAGAAGACAAACCATACAAACTGGAATCATAAGGGGATGGGTGTGACTATTAATATCAAATACAGTAGCATCAGCAGAAGACCACTGGCAGTGTAGTGACATTTTAAAAGATATTTTTTAAATTACATAAACTATAAATATGAAATTATAGTTATAGTCTTAGGATAATTATAGTCTTAGGATCAAATGCTCAATATCTGGAAGAACTGTAGGGAGAAAGAGACAGCTCCAAACCATAGCACAATGTTTTAATAATCCATACACAGCAAATGATAAAATAAATACACAAATAAAATAAAGACACAGTTGATTCAAACCTCACTATTAATAATCTGAGGCACCATAACATTTATAGAAAACTATATCTCACAACTTCAGAATATATATTATTTTCAATAATATCATGAATCGAGTTAAGGAATCCAAGATAGATCATACACTGGAACAAAACAAACTTTAGTACATTTATGGAGTTGAAATCATATAAAGTATTCTCTATTGACAGAGGAAGAATTAAATTAACAGTAATTCGAAAATTAAGCAGGCTATTTTTAATAAATGTTAGGGTTAATAAAGAAATAAGAGAAGAATCAGAAAACATTTTATACAAAGTGATGATAATGAAAGCTATTATACGTGTATGACATTGATAAAAATAAAATCTGTACAACCTTTTCATTCGCTTTAGGACATCAAGTCTAAGGTCAGTGATCTTAGATTCTATTTTTAATCTGAATAAACCTGACATATGACCAAGGCAACTAGAAAGAAGGAAATAATAAAGACAAAAAACATGTCAATGAATGAGAATGCAGATAAAAAATGGAGGCAATCAAAAAAGTAAAAATCTAATTGTTTGATGATATCAGAAAAATTAATAAAAGTCTACCTGTTTGAGAAAAAGAAAATAAATCAGCAATATCTGCAGTGAAAGAGGGACTATTGTCACACATATTAAAAGGAAAATAAGAGTACATTACAAACAAATTTTGTCAATAAATATAGCAATGTAAATTAAGTAAATTATTTAAAAATACAACACAAACATGGCAAAAGAAAAATCAGAATAATGTTTATCTTCTGAAGACATTGAATTCTATATCAAAACCAAGAGATAAACTGCTTGTCTAGACAAATTTAAATCTAAATTGTAACAAATATTTAAGAAATTACACCAATTCTACATAAGCAATTTCAGGAGATCAAGCAGGGAATACTTCCAGAATGGTTTTAAGAAATTAGTAAGAATAAAACACTTAATTGTAACAAATTTCTAATAAAAGATTACATGCCAATACTTCTGATGAATAGAGACGAAACTTTGTTAAACTATTGAAAAATTGAATCCAATCATATTTAGAGCTAAACAGTGTTCATTCTAGAAATGCACAGTTGAAGTCAGACTTAAAATTAATTATAATTTACCATTCTAGCAGAATAAAAAAGAAATTTAAACATACAAAATAAATGAGAACATTTTGTGATTTCTTGGGACCGAGGGCAAGAAATGATAAAGCTCAGAGTGACAAAAAAATTGATAGTGGTAAAGCGTTCTACCTTCCCATGGAAATCAGTTCATAGGTGTATAAACTGCCAAAATTTATCACACACTAGTCTTTAAAACAGATGCACTTTATCCATCAAGTGTAAACAAACTCTCAGTCCCTATTATTTCAGACAATTATGGAATATTATAAAATAATATTGTCATAGAATTTTTATTAAAATGGCTTTGCATTTTGAAAACATTCGAGAAATATTCAAGGAAAAGATACCATTACAAAACAAACAAGTAAAAACTGCAAGCAATGCAGAAATGAATGAACTCTAAGACTGATACTATTTTCCCATAATTTGCTTCAACTTGTCTTTGTTCCTAAGATTAAACATTATGAGGTCTAAACACCATCTTGCCTATTTTGTCTCTACCAATTTAGTAAGTGTTAAAAATAATAATATAATATAATAAATATAATATAATAATATCATATCACTGGGTGTATTACTTTTATCACGGAAGTCTTAGTTCACAGTCAAGACTCAATTACCTAGTGAACTACCTACAGTAGCTCCTAACATCTTACACATCTTATACATCAACACAACTTTCTGATTATTTTGGATTGACTTTATTTATATTTTCAAAATTTAAATTATCAATTAGTGTTGAGGATTTTTATTGTTCAGACAAAAAACAGAATTCAGATGCTGAAATGGCGGGATAGATTGCTGAGATACATTATCTATGTCGAAAGGAGAAAGTGTTGGGAGGATATAAAGCTAGTCATGGGATAGTGGATTTTTTGTAAAAACTCTCAACTATATTTTATGTTCCATTGGGAGAAATCTTTTTCTTACACAAGTCATCGATCTTTTTTTCATTTATAGAAAGGCTTCATGCAGAAAAATAGGAAGGAGTAAACATTTGGAAATTCATTTGAAAGAAAAGGCATTTTTTCTAATCAAGTTGTGGACACAAGTAAAATCAATTCCCTCAAATATGCATTTTTTAAACTTTTCCATGTAACTATTTTCCAATTGAACTTGTGCAGCGATGGCTTCAAACCTTTCCTTTGAAACACTATTTTACTTTTTCGACAAGTCTCAATATTTTGTTACATAAATCAGCACAAATCTAAGCAAGAAACAATCTAACAATCCCACTTTCTATAATCTCTCACACTGGATGCTGTTTACAACCATGCATCTTCATAGATTCCATGCCCATTTTCCAGTACTAATGGGAAATTCCATATGCACATACCAAGGCCTAAACGCCTATCGACTACTTATTCCATCTTTCATGTATTCCCCTATTGAGATATCTGTGATGGATAGCTAGTAAACTCCAATATTTGTATATACCCCGGATCAACATGCCCAGACTAATTCTGTGATATGAGGTTCCCGAACTATTTTATATAGTCCATGCAATCAACAACATGACACCATCACAATTCTGTGAGCTTTCCTTATCTTGATGAATGAATAGTTCTCAGAATTATAGCCCAATGGCTACAATAGTTAGAACAGATGGGAGATACCAAAAATAGCAACAAAGAAGTTGAATATGACATCTAACAATATGAAAATAAGGGCTTAGTCTAAGAACTTTTGACACTATATTGAGATACATTATAAATATTGGAAGGAGAAACTATTCGGAGGATATAAAGGGTGATAGAAACAGTTATAACTGAAAGGCACTCTGGTCCATATTTGAGATGCTGGATATTCCTCTACTTTTTCTGTACTTGAAGGCTGAAACTTAGGTGGATGTTCTTATTTGATCTAGTCCACAGTAATTGCTAGATAGGACAGAGAAGAGAGAGAGAATGATAATTAGCCCTGGAAGTGGCCAAAAGAACATTCTAGCTACTTCTCAGAGGTTACAGTACTGATAACATTTATTCCCTATGTCAAGATGTACATGACATGTATAGTAATAGAAAGCTTAATGCAGAAAATTTTTATTTAAAATAATATATCACATTGAGTAATTCTACAATTAATATAATAGATTTGAAAAAATCATCTCTAAAGTTGAGTGAGAAAAATCTGTGACTTAAAGAAAAATAGTTATCTTTTTTGTTCCTCAATATCTATTTCACATAATGATCTGTATTTACCATATTTGCTTTTTGAATTTATTAAAATCATAAATGTCTCTGGGAGACCTTTCATAAATTATTTTTCTTTATACAAAGAAAAGGATTTGGTTATTTTTACAGGCTGAATTTCCTGACTTCTATTTGATTGCTTTAAAAAAATGAAAAAAATTAAAGGATTGCATTTTTTTCCATTTCATTGATTCCAGAGAGCTATGCCCAAAAGCAATTATTGTATACACAAATATTTTTAGACAGCAACTGTTTTCTCCCACCACCACACTGTAGCTTGCAATCTATGCATTGTGTCTTCCTGATGCACACAGATAAAGTACATCACATTTATGGCCTTAGGAAAGGAGTTAATGAGGAGTGACAGGAGAAAGTCCATACAAAGAGTCAATTCTGGGCTTTTGACTTTTATAATTCTATATTCTGATTTATGGTAAAAGATGAAGAAGAGTCATTGTGCAAGTTTTTTTCTGCCCAAGTCTCGATTCAAATAGAAAAAGTGCTAGTCTAGGGAAGATGCTGGTCTTCAGGAAGGGTGGGTCCCTGACATAGTGACCTGACTAGAACCTAGACAAATGGTGAAGCTAAAAGCAGAGTGTGTGATCCCGAAACCCTGTGTAATTCTGTCAAATGTTCTAGTTCCTTTGTCAGAATAGCAGAAAGAATGTCTATGGAGAGCCCGTCCAAAGATGTCTGGTATGTGATAACAGATTTTTCAGCAGCTCCAAAGAGAAGAATGACTCAGGTTATGTTTACTGTGCTTGGAGGTGGTAGAGATAAGGCAAAAAGGCCACAGTATAAAGAAGGCAAGGAGAGAATGAGAAACACAGTCATAACCTCTAAGGACCAATGACTAAACATCATTCCGAAAGGAGGACGCTTGAGGGGAAACAATGCCAAGGACAATCAGATTGTCAACTTTTCTTGGACTTATTTCTTCTCTAGACATCCTCCAGAAATCTAAAGAATGTCAATGAGATGCTAATTAATTAACATTTCGTAATTCACAATGTGGGAAAGCATATGGAATTGATATTAACTTCAGATGCACAATCTGTTTCTACAGGCTGAGCAAGTGAGACAAGATTCATGCCCTCTACACTATTAGTTTAAAAAATAATTAGAAATAAAAGGACATATTCATAAGCCTACTAAAATTCTACTAAATTAAAATCAAGTTTCTGCTTTAGATTCTCCAGATGTTTTTTTTTCTTTTCTTTTCTTTTTTTTTTTTTTTAACCAGTTCAGCCACTGGGAATATTTGTGAGCTTCCCCTTCTTTAATTTTCTACACTTACAGACTCTGAAGAATTTAGTGCTACTTTACTGCTTCTCTCCTATGTGATTCTTTCGTTTGTAAATGAAAAAGCCATCACAGTCATACCTCCATGTGAATAACTGGCCACAATTTATGTTTTAATTTTTCCACTCATGGAACTGCAGACTGAGTAGTTAATTCAGAGACACTCAGAAATGTCTCCAGGTCTGATTCCTTTTCCTTTTATTCTTTCCTTACTCATCAGGAAATCAAATGTAGAGTGCTGGTGGAATGTTCACCTATCAGGAAAGAAAATAAAAACAGAATTGATTTCTTCCTGTCATTTTTTCACCTTTTTTGTGGTTAACTCATATTTGAAACAGAGCTTACACAAGCTAATGATGAATAGCAAAAGTTCTTTAAACTTAAAGTCTTCTTAAGACAAAGTCACTAGCCCATTAAAATCACATGGCAAGTTGAGAGAGAAACTTTGAAAGATATAAAAATGTTTAACAAGTAGGAACATTTTAAAACGTGGAGGAAAGTGTTTGTACAAAATCAAAAGAATAACCTATCTTTTAAAGAAGTTAAATTTCAGCAAACTAAAGATGTTATTTTTATTATGAGGTTATAAAGGTTAAGTAAAGAACTTTGCTAAAATTATCTAAGAAAACAAAGTAGTTCAACAATAATGGAATATTTATTTGCACGTTGAAAATCTACAGTTCCTAAAAACAGCATAAAATGTTCAATTTAAATTTATTTGATTGTATTCTCTAAAAACAATCCAATGTTACTTGTTTTGGGAGACTAGCTCTAAGCTGCAAAGGGAATCTGGATGACTATATGAGTGTTATTTATAAAAGGTGTCCATGGATACGTATTTATGTCAGTGAAAGTAATGAAATGAATAAGCAACCCAGCATTTACCATTTCAGTTATACAATTAAAGTTAATAAATTGATGTGGCTAATATCATCTTAACCAGATTTAACAATACAAAGCATATTATGTCTACAAATTATATCTAAAGCACATTACATTCACCAAGGCCTTATTGCCAGGTTAGTGAAAAATGATATTTTGTTATTTTTCTTATATTTTTACCTAAAAGATATGAAATTTCTCATATCCTGGCCAAAAGGAAAAGAGATTTATATTCTAGATTCACAGAGGAAGATGATCTTTTCTTCACACCTTAGTTAAAAATAGACAGTTTGTCCGTATAAAGATTTTGTCATTATGACAAAAATCAATCTTCATTTAAAGTTTAATGTTTTACCTTATGTGATGAGATTATTAGATAAATAATAAGGCTTTTTTGTAGAATAAAGTTTTAACAAATACATGTATTGACTTTCAAAGACTCTTACATACTAAATTTTACTGTGGGTATCTTGAAAGAAAATCGCAAAAACAAGAAATAAAGTTTCAATTTGTGTATAGCAGATTTTTAAATAATTAACCATCTAGCCATGCCATTAGTTGAATATCTCAGAACAATGGGGAGATCATTAAGATGATAATTAAGTGTGGTCATAAGCACACTTCTGAACTAATCAGGCTTAATTAGATAGGAAAAATGTATTTTCCACAACCTATATTATGATGCAAAGAAAGAATATTAATTTTAAGACTCCTGTGCTACCCCAAAAATGTTTTTGAGAACCATTAGGAAAATGCATTGCAATGATAAATAAGGATAATATAGCTTTTACTACTGATGAATAGTAGAATAATTTAGTTTTACCTGAAAATTGTTATGCTGGAGTAAAAAATGTACAATATTGTATTAGAGAAATACATTATTATTTATATTCATTTTTGTTTTACTTTACATTTAACACATATTTTAAAAGATAGGTCAGTGATTATTTAGATTTCAAAAATAATAACCATGTATTTTCCTAATATTAACCCTATGTACCGATCCTGCCAATTCTTCCAAAATTAATGTGAGAAAAACAGGATGTGAATAAGAAACCAAAGGAAAAAAATAAATTAGGGACATTATGAAAAGTCATATATACTTAAGGGGAAGTCAGGTGAAGATCTTTGGGTTGATAAAGGCATGGGTATGTAATTTGCTTCAATAATGTCTTTTAGCAAGCATGTCTTCATGCTCATTGTGCCACCATCAGCATTACATGATCATGAAGACATGCTTGCTTATGTATCTGCTTTAACCCATGTGCAAAAAGACATTATTGAAGCAAATTACATACCCATGCCTTTATCAACCCAAAGATCTTCACCTGACTTCCCCTTAAGTATATATGACTTTTCATAATGTCCCTAATTTATTTGGCACAGCTATAAGAAGGGAATTCCAGAGTCACTAAGAGAGAGGAAATGTGATTCATAAAGAAAACTTCAATGAGATGAGACAGTGGGACTTACCAGAGAAAAGTCTAGTCAATGCAGAGTGGTAAAAACATTGATAAAGAATGGGAGTGCTGTTCTTTTAATTTGGGTGCAAAACTTAGTGAGACAGGAAGACTGGTCTTTAGTCATTGACAGACATTTTAACGCCATGGGAATAATAAATATCTTGATGTCCAGGGTTATCCAGGAATAGGAGAGAATTTTTTCTGAAATGAAATTTTATTTAAGGTTTCTTGAAAAAAACAAGAAAGAAATCTTGATTTAATAAATTGGCACAGAATAAAATATTAAATTTAAAATAGCCCTTCTATCTATCTATCTATCTATGTATCTATCTGTCTATCTATCATTTATCATTTATATTCTCCTGGATAGCTGATGGTGTTTTTCCAACATCTACTCAGAGACTAAGAGAGTCATGGGGCCAGAAACCTTGGAAATAAAATACAACTCACATCTTTAAACAGAGAGTTATTTTAGTTGTCAGAAGGAAATGGATCATCAATAATTAAGTTTTGGGGTTTAACAAAAGCTTTATTAATTTATCCAGAAAAGAATGTAGCTGTAAACCTGTTAAGACTTTAAAACACAAATGACAATAACCTTGCTTCCTTATCTTCTTTTAAGAGAAGAAGGCTCATTGTATTCCCTCATAGAGTAGATGGTCTCCATTCCACAGATCAGCTACAGTCAAGGAGAGTAAGGACACACAGTGTTGTCAAAGGTCAGAGTTAGAGCTGACAAAGAACTATGGTCAAGGGGTTGTTGCCAATGAACAGAATCAGACTAGAATCAGGGCACTTTCTTTGCTCTTAATGTGTGTGCTTGGCAACTTTATTTAACAAAATCTCTTTCCAGTAGGATCAAATCTTTGCTATTTGGCACATCACCCCCACTCTCCTTTTCCAAATGGGAGTGAGTATCATGTGTAACCTGTACCTGTTCCATCACTGCATAATAGGTGGAGAGGGGAAGTCAATTTGCCTTTTAAACGTGCTGGTGTCCAAATAAAGAGTCTCGTCTGGATCTAATGGAGCCTTCAGACATGGACTGTGACCAATAATCAGTGACCAGATGGGACTTTATATCATCCCTCTCTAAGAGGGGTGAGAATATTCGCTGTGCGAAAATAGAATAAAATTATTAGGGAAACAATGTTTAATCTAAGATAATCAGACATATTCAAAACACCATCTTCTTGAGCACAGAGAATTCTGACCTTTCAAATCTTTCTTGTAGTTAGGTCAGAAATCAAATGATTGAATTCTGACTAGTAAATGGTGAACACGTGTGATATAAATCTTGCAGGATGCTCATAAGTGTTGGTACATTATACACCATTTTTCTGACTGTGCCATTCAGCAAGGAGCTGGAGGACTGGGTTTTCCTGATTTATACCTACACAATGGAATAACAGCCTGATTCCCAAGTCACCAATGAGGAAGGCGTGGCTGCATCCGACTGTGAAAACAACAGGTAATAAAACTTTGCTGTGAAAATCCACTGATGTTTAGAAAGATGTTCATTATAAGAGTAATGCCAATTCTACATTCTCTAGTAAAAGTACATGGGATATGGATAAAGCTAACAAAAATACTCAGCAAAAGAACAGCAAGTTTTAATGAGAATATGACATTAAGAGAAAAATGTCCAGAAGCCCCACATAATTGTCTTCCGCAGTCGCCGTCACCCACGACAGCATTTTCCCCCATATCTGTGTCTGTTTTTGTGACTGAGAAGAGTGGCTTCTGGTTGCATGTTGGCATCAGGAGGATATAAATATCAAATTGCCTCCGGCATTGGCAAAAGCTTAGGAGTCCATCCTGAATTGAGGAATTATCTGGTGCCCTTTTATAGACCTGAATAAATCCTTGCACAGTACTTTCAATTCAATAAACTGAAAATAATGCAGAGAAGCAAATCCAACCATTTATATTACCAACTGCCCAGCTGAGTCCTACTTTCCAAAGCCAGGAGAAAACAGAAAAGCAGAAAAACGGACATCAATAACTCTCCTGAAAAATGGAAAACTAATGGAAAGAAGCACAATGATCCATACTGAGTAGGACGTGAAATAAAAAAAAAAAAAAAATCAGGAAGAAAACATGGAACATATGCCCAAGCATAGAACATGAATATTTGACAAATATTTGAAAAGTAACAAAGAAAAAGTGAGCAGAAAAATCTAGACAACAATGTCAAATAACTATCTCAAAGAAATAGCTGGTAATGAGATGTATTCATTTTGATAGAAAAATGTTGAATATTCAGCTGTATCATATTAGGTCAAAAAATGCAAGCTTAAGAAAGAAACAACAAGTTATGAATTTTATATAACAATGATTTAAAGAGAGAAATGTCTATACAAAAATGAAAGTTTTCAATATTAGGTACCTGACTCTATACTGTGGCTATAATTGACATGAATTTCTACACAGAAACTAACCAAAATAATAGAAAATATATAAAGAAAATTAAAAGATGCAAGAAACAGGAGAAAGAGAATAAAGATAAGGTACAGTGATTACATCTATATCAGCAAACTAAAATAAAATAATGGAAGGGTAAAAGTAACTGAGTAATATATTCATATCTATAATCAAGCATGAATTTTTAAATTGTGCCATAATTTAAAGAATACGTACTTTTCAAGAATTGATATGATATAATTATTAATCACAAACTGTTCTGAACTTTAAGAACCTAAAATTTCATAAAGCAAAAACCAATAGTTCAAACTATATTTTTTGAGAGTGTAATGTAGTGCCCCAAACTTCTGTTTGGGGATTTGTTTTTACTGCATGAAAAGTATGCTAATACAGTATCCTGAAGATGTAGATCTTTAGTAAATTGCATCATGTTTTAACCACATAATCATCATTTATTTCCCTAATTCTTTATATCTCTGTTCATTTTCATTATATGAAATAATGATTTATCATATATTTTAATTTATTATATCTTTATCTTTAAATTTATCATAGATTTCTTTTTGAAAATTATTAATATGTCATTGTTATTTGTGTTTATCTGCTATTATGAACTTCTGACCTTAGTTTTAATTTTTCCTAATACATTTAAGAAAACTTTTTATTTTAAGAATTGTCAGTTGTGTTACTCTCACTATTAGTATTAAGTTATAGATAAATTGCACCACAACTATAGAACCTGGCAAAGATGGTGTAGCTCTACCAGCATTAAGCAAAATCGTTTTAAAGGCAAAAGAATGTTATAGATTGCAAAAAATTTTCTACTGAATGTCAGTCCAACATGAAAAGCAACATGTTTAAATATGAACTCAGAATGAGCACAGTATAACAGCATCAGAATACGCATCATTCCAAAAAATAAAGGCGCAGTTGACAAAGCCATCAACAGTGGGAGATGTTGGCGTACCTCAGAGTTAATAAAACAGCAGGCAAAATCTAAGCAAAAACCAAACACAGTACAAATATAGATTGTGTGAATAAACAACGTAAATGATGTCAATAATTTATGAAATGTGACCATATGCTTTTCTATAAAAAAGTTCTTAAAATTTCAGAAGTTTGAAATCAACGTATATTTTTGACACAAATGGCATTGAACTAGTAATCAGTTATAAAAGGTAAATGGAAAAGGAGCAACTACTTTGAAATTAAACACTGTATGCTTGGACTAATCAAGAGACTCAAAAATAAACAAAAGTCATGTTAATAGATATAATCACATAGTTAATTTATATTAGCACAGTTATATAAAATTGCAAATATATAGATAACTGATATATGGAATTTAAAAAATGATGGAAATCAGTCAAATAGTAGTTAAAAGAATACTTATAGCCCTAAACAAAGTAATGCAATATAAAGTATGAAATATATTATATAAATAGTACACTAAATATGATACATAATACATGCATCTATGTGTATATGCATATGTGACAGGCATGATTTAATTTTTAATATGATGCTGTTATATTATACATGTATATTTTCATGTGTCTGTTCGAGTCACAGGACATTAATAGTGAGTTTTAACTTGTATTTATTTTTATTTACTCACACTTAATTTTTGACTCTCTGAATTTCTTTCATTTAGTCAGTTTTTTGTGAAATGCATCCCTTATATATTACTCCTGGGGTGGCAAACTCCTTCTCTAATCCAACACTCGCTTTATGTTGCTCCCTGTGTTGACTGTCCTGAACATTGATGGGGCATTTGGATGGCTTTCCTCTGGGTTCTCCTATATTGATAGCTGTTGTACCACTTTCATTTTCCCAGTGGACTTTCAAATCCTGATACCTCCCAGCTCTAAGTCAGGTGAGTGACGACTCTGCTTCCATGTTTTTACCTCAAGCATGTCCAACAAGCCTGTCGAGACATCGCTTAGGATTAGTTCCTTAATTGATTATCTCAGAGTTTTCCGGTATTTTAGTTCCATATAGAATTATGACAGCATCAAAATATTAACAGAAATGTGAATACTTACATAATGTGTAGTCAAGCGAACCAGAATAATGACATAGATCTATAACCAGAAACCATATACAAAGACTTTTCTTAATGTAGTATAAAAAAATGTTGAAGCACTGATGCTTCTCCTACATACCTGTTATGGTGCAAAGTTTTATAAAAGTAGAAAGTGTAACATAGCAGGTAAAATCAAGAAATCCCTCTTGATATGGCCACTAAGTGCTTATTAAGGACTTTGCAAAGAGGATAAGAGAAAACGTTTTCTTTTAAAGCAAACACATTTTCTTTGCAGAAATAGATGTAATGGAAGACAAGCTACAGAGATTACCGTCAACAGTATAGTCACTACTCTCGTTAGTTGAACCATAATTACTGTGCCATCAATTCACAAAAACATCCTAAAATATACATCTACTGTAAAAAAATGGTTAATGCTTACTCAGAGTAAAATCTAAACTATATAAGCCAATGATACCTAGTGGTCTTGTGATAAGAAAGCTTTTGTCTGTGACCAAAACCCAAGTTGTATCTAGAGATGGTCAACATCAAAACCTAGGTAAATTGACTGCATGAAAACTAAATAAGTAGGAAATATGGTAACATAGGTGGGCACGTTCTAATGAAGATAAATGTACCACAAACTATGGAAAATTGACACATGTTCAGCAAGTAATGAAAAAAAAAAAGTTGCAATTCGTAAATGTGAAATAAAGTGGAATTTAAGAATAACTAGCATTTTGAAGTTGTAACTTGGTGTAAGAAACGGTTGAACAGTCTCTGGAAAAGGCAAAATTGTCATGGGGAAGGAGGAAATTATAAGTAAAAAGAAATGACGAGCATGAATAAAACATTAAATAAAAGTTGCTAAGAATACAGTATATATTACCTCACATATTCAGATTGTGATGCTGGATAAAGAGATTAAATGTCTGATAATGGTGAAGATAATGCTAATAATGCAGATCTGGTTCTTAATTGTCCTTGTAAACCCAGATGGAATGTATTGAATGTTAAATACTCTTAATAACTGTCCTTATAATGTAAGCTTTTTTTTTTAAAAACATTTTTAGGGCATTAAGGAATATCATACATCATATACTTTAAGATATACTTCTCATACATTTAATTTGGTTAATAATTATTCTCTATCTCTCTTCCGAGGTTAAACTTATTTTTGTTCCTTTAACTAACTTTAATGAGAAATTGATTTGTCTCCTCCTTAAAGTAGATATCAGATGTTTGCTGTAGTTGTTATTGTTACAATTGAGTGAAATAACAATATAAATATTTCAGGATTAGTTTAATTAGGTCACAAAATAGATATGTTTATAATTTCTTTTACTCTATTACATAACTATCAAAGCTGTATCTCAAACCTATGTCATAGAAAATTATAATCTACTGGTCTTTTGATACTTGGCTGTTACTAAGGTTTAACTTATCCATCCTAAATATTTACAGTCTTTAACTTAAACATTAAGGCCTTAAGTTTCTTCTTGTCACATTAGACTCCCAAAATAACGACATAATTATTTTTAATGTTCTTGGATTTTAAAGTCTTCATTTTATTCTGTGCTTAAGTGTGTATTTTCATATTTGAGTCACTCCTCAATATTTGTTAGTTATTTGGTTAATGAAAGGATAAGAGGAAAAAAAAATAGATTGAGAGTTTCTAAAACTCATTGTAGTTAGTATTCCAAGAAAAAAATGATAAAATAAACATTTATTAAATTAACTGTTTGGTTTTTTTTCATATTAGGAGTCATATGAGTTGCACATTTAAGTTATTTTTCGAGGTTGACTTTATTTCTTGTTGTCTTTCAGATCATCTAGTCATTTAACCTAAATTTATAATTTAGTCTAGTAAAGCAAAAAGTTATAAAATCGATTATTTAGATCCCAACTCTTCTATCATGGCTAGCCACAAGGTAACATAAACACTATTCATATTCACTTGCTGGTTCTCTCATTCCTTTTGTATTAGATTTCTATAAATTCAGTTATTTTATCCATCCCATTACTTACCGATATTTCTAATTTTTTTCTGAATTTACATCCATTAAACTCATTTAAAATTCATTTTTAGGTATTGATCTGCATCTGGATGGTGTGAGAGGAAGACATGATAAATTCTGCTATGTATCCTCAGAATATACTGAGAAAATAATTATATAACTACATTATAAAGCATGCTATTATTGAGATATCCACTCCACTGTTCATTATAAAAGCAGAGACTAAGATAATCAACGAATAATTTTCAGAGTTACCTTTCAGGGGACTGAATACAAATATATAAACATATTAGTAAAGTAGATAAATTATTAAATAACAATTTTAAATAATTTTTTAACTTATTTTATTCCCAAATATGCAAGATATATGTGCTCAAGGAACAGAATTTAAATGGAATCCTGGATTAGTGACTCTACCAGTATCATCATAATACTATTACAGATACATTTTTTAAGATTTCTATATGAGACTGGGGTACTCTGGACAATTTATTTTTAAATAGGTCCCTGGTTTCCCTGATCTCAAATCTTTCAAGTGTGAATTGCCACAGATTATAGAAATCACTCTTAAAATTTTGGTTGTTCCTAAAAAAAACTTATTTTGACTCATAGTGAAGAAGGAGAAAAAATGGATGATCTTTTAATTACCCTGATCACATCCTTATATCCTGCATTCAGTCACAAGCTTACCTAATGTATTTTCCCCTTAAATTTTGGTGTGTGCGTTTGCATGTGTTTAAATCATCTGTTCTTCCAATGCTGGCCATCATGTCCTTATGTCAACTGATTACATAGGATAATACAAAGATCAGATTTCCATTTTTCAATTTATTTTTCCATTCAGGTGAATTTATTATCTTCACAGTACTAAAGTTCACTTTGTCTAATTGGATTAATGGCTTCAGTAATAATAAGACAATCTAGATGCAAATAGCAAAACACTATCATGAAAGCTGGCTTAAAATATTAGAATTTATATTTCATAAAACAAGACGTTCTGAGTTACTGTACTGTGTTTCCATGGTTAACTTCGATGAGCCAAATACTTTCAAAATGTTTGTCCTCACATTTGCTCCATTGTTTCCAGCTTTACTGAAGTAGAATTAACAATTTTAAAATGTATGTATTTTAGGTATCCAGTTTTGATTTTTGATATATGTAAGCATTATGTGCGGCAATTAAAGTAAATGATAATTACTAGGGAATGGATGGAGGGGAATAGGCTTTTCAAGAGGTAAAATGTTTTGTTATGCAAGATGAATAAGTTCTGGAGATCTCATTTACAATATCATTATAGTTAATAATATGTATAACTAAAGTCTGCTGAAAGGATACACTGTGTCTTTGTGCATTTTTTAAAATTTCACTTAGCATAATATTTCCAGATTAATCTTTAATAACAGGTACAAATTAAACATCTATGGACAGACAAATGGATCATTTTAAAAAGGATAAAAAATGGAATATCTATACATGTATAGACATATATCAAAAGTTTCTGGTAAGTGTAGAAGTTTGGACACAATAAATAGTTTTTACATTTCATTCATATTTTATACAGATAATCAAATATTCTATAAATCTAGAGTATTCTTAAGAAACTTGATATCATACATAAATACAAATATTACAATACTTTTTGAAAAAATATCAAGCTTATACTTTGTAAAAAATCAGGTGACTATATTACAATTTTCCCCTTAAATTACCAAATCCTAATATCAGGTCATGTGGAAGTCAACATATCTTGGAAAACTTCAGTCTGATTCTAATAGTTAAATAGAAGGATAGCGCATATCTATTTGTAAATAATTGCTTTTTTAAAGAAATGTGCGTTCCTAATTTCTATGTGTCTCAGAAGGTCAGTAATTTTTTTGCCATAGATTGATAAGTCTGCCTATTTTATATTTGTCAAAAAAGGTAAATCATAGTAAATTTCCAAAACTTGAGAATGATTGAAATCCATTTGTATTTAGTTGTTTTTAAAACATATTAAAATTGTTTTCACTGACTTAAATTTTATTTTTCTGGCAAATAATATTTATATTGCATAAAAAATTATAGTAAAACAGAACCTCTTGGATATATGACAATAACTGGCTAAATTAGTTCTTCAATGAGGGTTAATTTAACTACCTATTTATTTAAATCATGGTATTATATAGATCCTCTCATATGTAAAGAATACTTAGATTATCAGCCCAAATCAATGCATAACATTTAAATATATATATATATCATAATTATTTTTCATAAAGAATACTTGCCAAAATTGAAAATATCTTTATTAGAACAAGAACCTTAAACATAGTTATTGATCATTACTGTCATACATATATAATTCACAATAATATACTAAGTTCTTGTTAATGGTGGAAATACACAAGTCATTATTTTGTTGATAATATTCAGTCTTTTGGTAGATGTTTGGCAAATGCAATACCACATATAAGGTGACATATATCAAATATAAGGTTTATACAGGATTTCAGAAAATTAAATAATTTCCACTACACTATAAATTCCTTGAGAGATTGAACTGTATTTGTCCCCATTGTGTCTTCAGTGCTAGTATGAAACTAAGTACACTTAGACATATCATCAATAGCTGATATAATTACAAAATAATGGTGAGAATATAGGAATAATCGACCTTAATTTATGCATGAATGGAAGGTAAGGATATAAGTAGAGTAGAGGACTTCATATAATCATTGCTTGACTTACAGAAATCCACATTCTGAAAATAGTCCCCAAGAACACATAGTGACTGTAATTAGAGAAAGTGTATGACAATAGCCATCATATCCATATTTAGTTTTGAATTTTGCCATATTTCTAGTATAGAGAACAAAAATTAAAGTTCAATTTTACTGACTTTTAAAAATTTCTTGTAAAGACAATCAATTATGGAGATTAATTAGAATATATGATGTATTATTTAGTAATAATGTTATTACTAATTATTTATATTCTATATAGTGTTCAGGAGATTAATAGATTTCTGCTCTTCTTGCATTTCTTCAAATAAAGATAATTATTATACACAGAAATTCAAATACATAATTTCTCTGAAGTATAAAATGTGAGAAAGCAACATGGTAGGAATAATGGAGGACATATAACCCTGCAAAAGTCAATCAACTTTTCACAGTGAACATTTAAATATGTATCAAAGATAATTACATGTGATAAAAATTAAATAAATTTTATTCAGCTGACTTTAAAATGTTTTACTGTAGTAGAATGCATGACAGTAAGTCAAGTATAGCATTCTAAGTATTGGTATGAACATTGGAAACTTAAAAATTCCCCATGCCTCTAGATCCTAAACTGTAAAAAAAAAACATAAAAAGAAAAAGAGGGAGTTTAGTTTAGATTATATGAAGGCTCTTAGACTTTACGAACCAGATTTCCCCAGTTCATAAACTGTTCTTTGCTATTAAGAACAGGGCTTTTGGAAGCTGCATTAACTTTTCTAACTAATTAGTTTAATTTACATGTGAGGCATAACTTTATATGCCAGGGTATTTGGCTTCATTGAATTCCAATTATTTCCCCTTATGCTAACCTGGCTAACTTTCACTCATTTTTGCCTCCTTTTCTGAGTCAAATGAGCCAAATTTATCATAAGATTCACAGCAAACAAGGTAAATCAGTGTCCTGAAGCCATTTGATAATCTCTAATCAAATAGTTTATTCTATAATCTAGTATCTATGTTTTTCTTGCATTGCTTTTTTACAGATATCTGAGAAAACAATAAGGTTATTCAAAATATCTAGCTTCCGTACTACATTTAATCTTTAATTTATAATGCTCCATTAGACATGAGAAGATCGTGTGACTTCAGTATTGTCTTATCTTAATTTTTTATGATTTAGTATTATAAAATTTCTAGTCTTCTAGAGGGTTCTCAAATATAGCAATTCAATTTTTCTATGTAGTTTTTATTTAATATGTAATTCAATGTTCTTTTGTTTAATATGTATTTTCTTCTTTCTATTTGTTTTTAATTTGATCATTTATATCCTAAAATAGAAATATAAATTCTACATTTAAAGATTATCCCTTTTAATATAAGCATTTAAACCATACACATTTCCCTTATTAGAGTGTCAGCTGTAGAATCATGTTAATTTATTTTGATATGGTATAGTTTCATTAACTTGTACTTAAAAATTTTACAAAACTCCTGCTGATTTCTTCTTTGTTCATTGATAATTGATGTTATATGTCCGAATTAGTGCTGAAAGTCACCAGCTTTGCTTCCTTGGGGTTTGGCTTCTTTAAGAATGAAAAGCAAAATCTCACCCACACTCATTGGTCATACAGTGAAAGTGACAAACTGAGACCTAAGTGGGGAAACACAAACCTTAAAAAGACTGTTTTCAGGGCCTTCGCTGGGAAAGCAACAGTCTAGTCAGAAAAGTGGTGGTAAATCCTGGAAATCCAATGAGATGAAAGCTTTGCTTACGTTCTCTACATATCTTTGACTGACTGGGAAATCACATACACTGAGAGGAGAGAAATAAGAGTGAAAATCATAAAGCTAAATATGAAGAACAATTTAAATCCTTCTGAACCTTCTACATAACCCACATTCAGATCCTGTGTTAGTGTTAAAAGACCTACATACTTTCAGTGTTCAAGTACAAACTTTGCACAATCAATAACAGCACTAACTTAAGCAGGTATATGGGTAACTTTTAGGAGGAAAAACTTTAAAAAAAATAGGTAGAAAAAAATGGAGCAAAGATAACTGCTTCACATAGAGAGGTGACTTCTTACAGAACTGATACAGACAAGTTAGAAACATATAAACACACACACATTAATATGTATAATATTAATTTAGATTCTCTAGCTATTATAGTACTAAAGTTGTCCAGGAGAGAATAGAGAAAGAGAAAGAAATTGAATCTAAAATATTTGAATGAATACAGTTGAATGCTTCCCTTATTTGACTAAAAATATTAATCATAAGTTCCATGATACTGATGAGTCCTAGGTAAAATAAATACAAAAACAGACATAATATATAACCACTAACATGAAAACAAAGAAATTCTTGAAAGCTGCAATAGGAAAATCTTAACACACATACACAGCGTCAGGGAGAAGACTATTAGTGACATGCAACTTCCCTTCAGAAGGTTTAGAGTACAGAAGACCTTGTAATGAATGGTGTATTTAAAGAACTGGGAAAACAAACAAAAATTATCAACCAAGGATTCCATATGCATCAAACATATCCTCTAAGTAAAAATCAGTGTTAATCAAATCATACCCATAATGAAAGACTGAGAATAATGTGTCACTATAAAATTCACTTATAAAAAAAAGAACAGTAAATAATACAAGCAGAAGAAAATTAACTGCAAAAAAGCATTTGTCTTGTCAATAAACCTATTTTTTAAATTAAGATTTGTTTACTAGTTTATGAAACTCATTAAGATTTCAACATTTCTATCTTTTATTTTGTCTATAACAAACCTGATAACGTTCTATTCATTTTTAACTTATTATACATATTAAAATACAATTAAATTTTAAATATTATGTAAAAACAAATGAAATTTTGCCTAGTATTGCATAGTGATTAAAATTAAGATGAAGACATTCGCAACTAGAATTAAAACAAGACTCAGGATAAATCTCTCAGGCCTAATATTTTACTTGAGAGCTGACAAAGATGATGAAAACATTTCTCTACTGCCTTTTATATATCAGCATTTAATTTAATCTGAAAATATTAATTGGATAAGATTTATTGATTTCCATCTTTTAGAAAAATTAAATATATGATTAGCATTACATTTGAAACACAGTTCATGGTCCACTTCAACATGCTTTTAAAGAATTCAGAATTCAGAATTTTAACTTCATTTCTCTGACTTTAGTTATGTTAGCAGAAAATGGATAAAATCTTCCTGTAACACAGTTTGAATGTGTTTGATTGAAAATTGAAATTTTATGAAATGTGCAATTTTTTAATTTACTTTTATTTAAAATGTAAGTAAGTCTTTTGTTGGGTGATATTATCAGCTAAACATGTTATTTCAATAGTCCAACACTTTTTAAGCCTTCTGTTTCCTAATATTTTTCCCCTGTTGTATAACTTAAAAATGCAATATTGAAGATATTCTAAGATTTTTATATCTTCTTCAGTCTCTGGATCAATCAATCTGCTAATTTTAATGTGGTAATTGAGAAATGTTTCTCTGTGTTGAGACCTTCCTAATATTTTCCTTGAGAGGTAATTAAACAAACTGGACTAAAATCTCATGCCTAGAATTGCTTTGAGTATTAAGAACCATGTAGGGCTCCCAATGTGTTCCAAAGCACTATGTATTGCCTGAAGAAAGTACAATCAGTCTGTTCTCACTGTCTTCATTTCCTCACTGACAATTCTGTACTTGTATGCCAATTTAAAAAGTACTTTTGATTTCCATGCTGGTTACATATTTAAAATCACACCTTCTATGAAGTAAGCATGAATAATGACTTACATTTTATACACTCACTCCAAATACTGTGAAGTGGTCTGGAACCCCAAAGTGACTTTTCTCACAGCTCTTACTGATAACCTTTAGGACACTATAGACAAAAAAGAAAATTACAATAAGGAAGAGCTCATGTCAATTTCTTAACTATAGTGACACTACTGAATCAAAATAGAATACATTTTTTAAATATGATTATACAAATATTTGCAAACATGCCAAGTTGCTTAAGAAAGTTCAACACCAGGACAAATTAAATAATAAAATACTTGGTGTAGACAACAGAAGATGCATTTTGTTATTTAATCTAGAATGACATACTAGGTACATTAAAACTTCGGCAATGTCTCATCTTTTTCCTCTATAAAATAAGATTCTTGATTACTTTGAATGCTTATTTCAAAATCATTTTAATGAATTTGAATAATGTTTGGTGATTAGAAACTATTTCATAAAACAAGAAAATGTTTCTAGAGATACAAAATTATGTAAAAATTGGTAAGACTTCAAATGTTGTTCAAGTTAAAATTATATCTATAGATAACTAACTTGAATAACAGTAACAATATAACTTGAAGAAGAATAATTGGTCTATTCAGTTGTTTGAAGGAAAAATCAATCATGGAACAAAATTTTTAAAATCACATTTCTATTTATGAGTTTATGTGTCTTCATTTTAAAACAATTTCTCTTCGAATAATAATTTTTACCTTATATTATCTTTTTGAAACATGTATATCTAGTTATATAAATTGATTTATTCCCCCCAAAATTTGATTATACAAGCTTTAACAACCAAAAAGTAGCAAAGATAACTTACCTGGAGCAGTTTTTGTCTGCTGAAGCAGAAATGGAAATTTATGGCACTGTTACATAGTAAATCCTATAATGAAGATATGTAAAGGGCAGTGGACAAATAGCATGCAATGTAGCTAAACTTTCCTGGTGGGATAAGAAATTGTATAAAGAATGTTAATTTTTCAACTTGAAATATGTGAAGATTTAAACAAAAGTAAGTGTGTAAATGTATGTCAGGAGTAGAAAGAAATGTTCTAGATCATGAAGTTGTAAAAGGGTAATTACCTCAGGAATAGTCAATTAGTCAGCGAATCTTTAGTGGGAAATGAAGCTAGAAAGACAGAATGGAACCAGGGGTTTTGAATTTCTTGTTAAGGATGTTTAACATATGAAATCTAATTTATGTTGGGTGAAATGATTCAGTGTGGGCTGGACTTCAGATTAATAACTGTGGATCAAAGTAACTAAAATGTATTTTATATTATTTGAGTTTTAGGAGCCTAATGAAATAAGTTGAATACTTATGTTCTATGTAGAGATTAGTTTAAAATTTAGATGTGTGAAACTTCTAAAAATCTTTGTATCAAGTCATCCTTTCCCAAGATTTCAGGCTATACTACGCTACTAAATATGTACACATATATCGTCATTATCATCATCATCATCCTTTATGTAATCATTCTCAAATATTTTTATTAGAAATGAAAATATAGATATTCTGGAAATAAGTTATTTTGCACGTCCCATACTAAGTAGCAGTATTTTCACATTGTAAATATTATTGAACCTGTGCTCAGTTTGAAAAATAGGTGAAAATAAAGTTCTGGACAATTCTCATCTAATCCAGAAAATTGAAAAAGGAGATTTGGTGACAGCTAAGGTGAGATAATGATAGGGTATTCTACCAGAATCTCATCAGATAGCAATAGTTTGGAAAAAAATAATCACTTGTAATTTATTTATATGTCACCTTAGAAATGAAAACACTTCAATAGATATATGCTAAGTCCTTTGGGGATCACACTTGTCCAGCTTGAAATAACATTGGAATTAAGAGAAACATTATGCTCAATTTATAAAATTATAGCCATGTGCACATATTATTTATTACATTCTTATTTCTTTGTTGCTTTAGATTTTAATAATAAAGTCTGTCTTCTAACATGAAGCAAATATTCAGGTAAGTATTTGATTTTCCCAAAGCAATAGGTACATGCAATTATAAAAGTTGATCCTAAATTTATTAGATAAATATTAATATGACATAATTCAGATAGTTTATTATATTTTGTATGATTTCCTATTACTTCTGTAATAAACTAGCATAATCTTGGTAGTTTAAACAACATATACTTGTTCTCTCTCAGTTTAGGAAACCATATGACTAACCAGTATCACCGGCTAAAATCAAGGTGTGTGGGCAGAGATTTACTTTCTCTGAAGTCTCAAGAAAGAAATTGTTTTTCTTTTCCAGCTTCTATTACAGCCAAAGTTCTATGGTTTGTGTCATATTATTCAAATCGTTGCCTCCATGTTCATATTACCTTTTTCTTTGAGTATGTGTCCAATCCCCTTCTTTCTTCTTTTAAATGGATACATGTGATTGCTTTTAAGGAGAAATCCATATAATCCTGGGTTATCTCATCAGAGCATAATGAATTTAATAAGATTAGCAAAGGTCTTGCAAACTCATCCCTCTTCTTTCCCAAAGGCAATTTATGCAGATACAACGAATTAGGTCTTGATATGTTTGGGGAACATTTTACAGCTCACTTGGATTTCACCCTGAACTCCAAAGATTCATGTTCTTCCTAGTTGAAAAACATATGTATTCCATACCAACGTAACCCCAAATCTCAGCACATTAAAGCATTAGCACAAGTCCAAAATGTCATTACATACCACCAGTTCAAAAATTCTTCAATCTACTCATCTAAATAATTTAAGTCAAGTATGTATCAGACTATGGGTAGGATTCATTCTGAGGCAAATTTTTTCTCCATCTATATAATTGTGAAACTAGAAAAGCTAACTAGGGTAGATTCCATCAGGCTTTAAGAGCTGGAAGCAATTTTTTGTAGTTCTGTATTATGGCTCCAATTTTTGCTATTATTTTGGTGGCTTATATATCTTCTGAGTCCATTTCTTTGTCCTCTAATACCAAATCTATATCCTCAGATAATCATTCCTTTAATTTGAGAACTGATACATTTGTACCGTATAGTAATTCTGTTTCTTATCTGTAGGATTTTTGTAGTTCAAAGGTTTAAAAGAATTCCTCTGCCTACCCATTTCAGTCCAAGCTAGTCAATTTTATGTTACTAAACCTTTAAATGGTTGTCCCTATTTATCACAGAAGATGATCTAAGCAGAACATACTTCACAGATCTTTCGTAGATAATCCCATCTCTATTTCATACTCCTGTTTGCATGAGTGAACCCATGAGTGCCTAAGTAATCTCTTCAGCACTAGCAAAATTTTACCCAGACACATCATTCAATCTCTATCCAAAGCATGCTTTTCTTACAGTTACTGTCCTAATTTAATCATATTCTGCTGTCATAAAAGAATAAAAGTATCCCAAATCATCAAGTATTTAACAGCTCTGTTTTAATTTCCTTAACTTTGTCCTTTTGCATTTGACTATGCTTTTTATGCTTTGCTTAGAAATATGCTGAGGTAAATACCACCATTTTTTGTTTACAATGTCTGCTTTTCCAAACAACTGTAGGTTACAATATGTTTTCTACCAATATATAGAAAGGAGTCCTTTTTTTTCAGTTTGCAGTGGTAGACCCCTTGTTTCCTTCTGAGCCTACGCCAGAAGTGCCTTTCACCCACCTTTTTTTTTTTACCAACAGTCGCTTTATGAAAATCTTAAGTATTTTTTATCATGCCTCAATATTATCACAGCTACTTACACAATTCCACATGTTCAGGCACTTGACGCGGCAACAAGTCATAGTTTTAAGATCAAATCTGTCAATTTCCTATGACTCGTAAAACAAATTACTATAAACTTGTTGGCTTAAAAAATATACATTACTGTCTCCTATTTCTGGAGACCAAAAGTTTAAAATCTGTACTACTGAGCCCAAATAAAGGTGCTGGGAGAACCTAATCTCAGAGAAACTACAGAGCTTCTAGAGAGAAATTTGTTTCTTGCTTCTTTTAGCTTCTGGTGGTTGCTAGCACGCTCTACATCCTACCAATATCAGTCTCCATCTTTATATTGCCTTTACCGCTGTTTAAAATCACTGGGTGCATTTGAGATAATTCCCTGTCACTTGTTTAAAATGATAAATTCTTTTCTTAGGTATATGTGGAAAAAAAAACAACATTTATTTTCGGAAAATAATTGACTTATAAATTCTAGTCATTATACCTGATATTTTTGAGGACTATTATTCAGGCTATTTCACATATTCAGAATATTGTTTTACAAAGAGCAGTTTCATTTCACTTAATCTCATGAAAAATTTGCTATTATTATCCTGTAGATTTCAGAGGTTTTCTTCCTGTTTAAAGCATGACCTTTTTTTTTTAGTTGGAGAAATAACTAAATAATAGTTAATTTTTCAGAATTCTCAAGGGATATAAGAGCGTATACTATTTCACTGTCTAATTTTCTACAGAGTATACTATGTAGGCATTTTTTAGAATAATGTTGCTTTATCAGTGGGCTGACTATTAGACTTATTTGCTTTCTATTTTCAGGCTTTCAGTAAATGTTTTTTTGTGTGTGATTATCATTAAAGACCTAGATTATTATGCTATAAAATGGAACGATATTCTATTTATATTGTAAAACACATGGCACTTCATTGCCTTGTGGCGAAAACCACAGCTAGAACTTCAATGCACATATTTAATACTCTCTGTTAAGTTTCAGGCTATTGCAAGACAACCTGCTGATTTGAAGCAATAAACTAACACAAAAAGTAGCAATAATAGATGTACTATGCTTCAGGAATTGCCCATCCCTTGTATTTCAGCTCATTATACTCCATGCTTCTTTAAAGGACCCAATCAGAATCCATCATTTGCTCTAGGGAAATGAAATTGTCGCAATTTGATTTTTGAAATGATACTTCTGGAAATATAAAGTGCTTGCATTTTGAAATGCAAGAATTTACTCTCTTATGGCCCTGCTTGGTTGCACTCAGCATATCATGATTTTAACATTAAGTGTGAATCATTTAGGACATTTGCACCAGAAGAAAGCAAGTTAAATGTAAATGCAAAGAGTAATTAGGGACTTCTCTCTGGGATATGAGATTATGTGTTTCCGAATAGAAAAGTGTCATGGCACAAAATAATGTAGGATATTGTCCAGTAGACTTTGGAATCACATTGATTGATTGAGGTGAACTCCAGCTATACTCCTAACTAGCTGTGTAATATTGATCATGTTATTTGGAAAATAACTGTGTTCAATTTTGCTGTTGTTTCAAATTATTTTCTTTTCATAAGAGCCTGATACAAATCTGCTGGTGCCATAAGACTTGCAGTGCCCCCCAGGTGGAAGGAATATAAAATACCACTGTGCCATTGACATCGATTACTTACATGACTTATCTTTTCCCAATACCATGTGAATGATTTGGCATATACCACTGCATAGCAGAAGCTTTACGGAACATCATGAAATTTGGCTTCAACTCCCCTTTCTTGTCCAAGGAGAGCATTTCTCAGAAAGTGAACCTTAGAAATCAGGTCTCAGAATTAAGAAGCAGAGATCAAGAGAGTCATTGTCAACTAATAAACAGAACATTAACATGGTGATCTATAAAACTCACTCTTTTTAAACCAACAAAGTTGATGTCGAAGTCACATACCCTAAAAAAAGTTAAATAATAGCAATATCTACTTATGTTTATTTGAAGGTAGGTTCAAAAGAAAACAGTAATATGCTAGATATGTAAAAATATACAAATAATTTTTACTATTACTATTACTGACACTCTCTTAAAAATCCAAGCTGTGAAGGTGGAGAGATTTTAAAGATGTCATCATGTGGTTCTGTTTCATGGGTTATAATGTACTATACTGAATTTATGAGTGATAACTGTATTTTACCAAATTTTATTGGGGAATTGACAATTAAGACTGACTTGAATATTTGAGCTTTCAAATTCTCATGATATTCAGTTACATCAAATCATCTCCCAAATCTTTCATATTTCCTATAACTCCACTCATTTCCCCCAGCTCAAAAACCACAACAAAACTGGTGAATACACTATTTCAGAGACTATATCATTAACTGCACTCTAAAAACATTTAACAAGATTTTACTTGAAATAGGATTAAAATAGCTTTCAGCAGTGGTTGTTTAACAAAATTACTATTAGATGATTTATACTCAATTATCTGTATAAATACAAGAGTATAAAATGATTAAAATTGTTATGCAAAGTCAGAATGATGCCCTCTTCTTCCACTAATTTATATAATTAAAAATAATATATATATATTTCATTAACTTCCATCTATTTGAAATTGAAGTGACTACATTTGTCATGAAGTTCAAGAGTCTCTAACTTATGCATAATTGATCATTTTGGGTGTAATTTCATCTATAGTTAAATAATATAGCTATTTTCATATATATTTACTTTAAGTAGATTTATAGATCCTCATGAGTAGGAGTTATTCTTTCTATTTCTATGTATGTATAATTGGCCCAAAATGGTGGTTAAATTAAGTACTTTGCTTATGTTCTTGCATACATTAATATATTGCTATATATGGAATGTTAATATGGAGTAACTAATAATAAAATTATCTGTATGTCATTTTTACTGTATGTTTGGTTCCACTGAGCTCCAAAATATATCACCCTGATTCCCTTCATGATATCCTGATAATAGGGACTTCTAGATTACCAAGTGCTGATATCTGTTCTTGGTTACATTATTCTATTATTTTACTAAATCTAAATTCAATGATAATGCAAATAAATATTTTATATTTGAAGGAGCACTTATTTAAATTGTTATAATCAATACAGAAATAACTTTAGAGATGCAATTGATCTGGTAATGTCAAATGCCAGATGAAATCTCAGGTTCCCATTTAGAGGTTGTGAGTATAAATCAATTGAACTATTCCAGGGTTAATTGTGTTTTTAAAAGATCTTTGTTTATTATTAATATGTGTTGAGTAATAAAGATACAGAAAACATTATTGGGAAGCCAAGCTAATATATAATGACCTTTTGATTATGAAACTTTGTAAGATAAAATAATATTGCTAAGTTACATCAATAAAATATTTTGATCCAATAATGTGTTAGGTATATGTATTCCTCATTTATCCAATGCAATGACTCAATATAGTAGATACTATTATAATTCTAGAATTTTAGGAGCTAAAGACCTGTGAGTAGTTTGATCAAGGTCATAGAATTAGAACTTAGCCGTCAATAGAAAACAAGTTTATATTTCTAAAAACAAATTTGTATTGCTGCAAATTCTGTTTCAAATGTTTTATGTTTCTTCTTATAGTTCATCCCAATAAATCAACTCAAACAAAAAAAATAAGAACTTGGCTTTTTGTTTAGTTTGGCTTTAAGATTAAAAATGCAAGTTTTTTTTTTATGGAAATATTTAAAGTGTGGACTAACGAATAAACTGAACACAACATATAATGCCATTAGCTTGATTTTGCTTTTCTTAGTATTATTTTCAATACCTCTTGTTATAGTTAGAGCGAGACACATGAAGTCTGTTATCTTATATATCAAAGCTTTATTTAATAAAATGGCATAATAATTTTCTTGATTTATTAAATATTCTAATAAAAGACTGAAGATTAGATGCATGATAAATCCATCATGCAGCTATATACGATAAATATCTTACTGTTACATTTAAGAGTGGTCTTTATTTTGAAAAAAGGGGAGATTCATTCACATTACAAGTGGTTGATATTTAAATATCTGCTCATTCTTTGGGCTGCAGTGAAGTTTAGGTCAGAGGAAATGAACACAAATTCTGCAGAGCTTTTCAGAAAAGTGCATATTAAAAGATAAATGAAATACAGTGTATATTATGCGATAATAGAGTAAGTAAATGATACAAGGAGTTGCAAAGTTATTTAGAGTGACTGTTAGGTATCTGTTAGAGTTAATACAGAGGAGGGTACCTTTAATGAAATGTTTATGAATAATTATTTCTACATAAAGGTAACTCTCCATAAATAATTATTGGTGTCTGTTATAAAGAAGTCATTATACTAATGGAGGCATTTGTTATTTCACTCAGTCATCTGTCTTTTGTCAATCATATTATCATGCCATGAAAAGATTATCACTTGTTAGTTCTTTTTAGTCAGATTTTTATTGCAATAATTTTAGTTTTAAACATCAAAATAAACTCATACATATAGGTTCCCCATATATGTGCAGTTTCCTTGTTCCAAGATACATGTCAAGACACCCTCTACCAAATCACCAAATGTTCTTCACCATTGTCCAGTGGGTTCCAGCACCACTTAACATTATCATTCACACCACATCCCCAAGCCACTGCATTCCCCATTGGTAACCTCAGCTTTATAGCAAGTATGCAAGGGTTGATTTTGTTTCATCTGTTCATTTATTTTGTCTATTCATATTTCACCTACGAGTGAGGTCATCTCATATCTGTTTTTCTTCTTCTGACTTATTTCACTTAGTATAATCTCCTTTAGATCCATTCATATCGATTCAAATGAAAAGATTACATCTCTTCTAAGAGATGTATAGTATTCCTTTGTATATATAAACAATGCCTTTATCCATTCATCATACCTTGGGCACTAAGGTAGTTCCAGTTCTTAGCTATTGCGAATAGGGCTGTAATAGACCTGGGCGGGGGGGTTTAATTCTCTGCAAATTAGTAGGGTTTTTTCATCTTTTAGGCAAAAACCCAGAAATGGAATGTTGGATTCTTATAGAATTTCCAGATTCAACTTTTTGAGGAATCTCCACAAGTTTTTCCACAGGGATTACAGCACTCCCACCAACAGTATCAAATTGTTCCCTTTTTTCTACATCCCAACCAACATTTGGTTGTTTCCAGACTTTTGAATAATAAACACTCTGGCGTAAGGTGATATCTCATCGTTTTTAATTGCATTTCCCTGATAGTGAGTAGGAACATCTTTTCATATGCCTATTGGGCATGTGTATATCCTCTTCAGAAAAATGTCTCTCCAATTCTTCTTCCCATTGTTTGATTGAACTGCAGGTTTCTCCCTTATTGAGCTTCCTGAGTTCTCTGTAAATTTTGTATATAAGCCTTTGTCAGAAATATAAAATGTAAATATCTTCTCCCAGTTAGTAGGTTGTCTTTTTGTTTTGGTAATGTATTCATTTGTTATGAAAAAGCTCTTTGGTTTAATTTAGTACCAGGTCTTTATTTTCCTTTTTATTTGCCTTGATGCAGGAGTTAACCTGAAAGTCTCTGCAAGGCTAATGTCATGGAATGTCTTTCCTATGTTGCCTTTCAGGATTTTACAGTTTCTTGTCTTATGCTCCAGTCTCTATTTTGTGTTAATTTTTGTGAATGGTGTCAGAGAGTGACCTAGGTATATTATTTTTCATGTGGGTGTCCAGTTATCCCAACACCATTTATTGAAAGGACTTTCCTTTCTCCATTGTATGCTCTTGTCTCCTCTGTCATAGATTGACTGTATGTGAGTGGACCGTTTTCTGATGATTCAGCTCTATTCCTCTGTTTTCTGCCTCTTTTAATCAAATCCAGTGCAATACTGCTTTTATTACTATCACTTTGTAGTGTAGCTCAATATCTGGACTGTAATAACTCCAGATTCATTCTTTTTTTTTTATCATAATTGCTTTGACTGTAGTTCCATAACAGTTTTAAGATATTTTTTGCCTATTTCCTAGGAATAAGCTTGTGTGGTCTTAATAGGGATTGCATTAAATCCGTATATTGTTTTAGGTAAGATGAACATTTCAATGATATTGATTCTTCCCAACCATGAGCAATAGGATGCCTTTCTATCTCTTTGTATCCTCCTCTTTTCATTTAAAGAAGAACTTGTAGTTTTAATTGTATAGGTTTTTCACCTCCTTTGATAAGTATGTTCTAAGATATTTGACTCTTTCTACTTCTATTTTGAACAGTGTGGTTTTCTTGATTTAATTTTTTTCTAGTGTTAATTTGCATATAAAAATGCAATGGGTTTCTGAGCATTCCTTTTTCAATCTGCTACTTTACTATATACATTGATTAGATTTAATAGCTTTTTGACTTTATTATATATATACATATATATGTAAAGTAATGTCTCCTGAAAATAGTGAGAATTTTACTCCCTCCTTTCCAATTTGGATGTTTTTTACTTCTTTTTCTTGCCTAATTGCTTTGGCTAAGACAACCAGTGCAATGTTAACTAGCAGTGCTGTGAGTGGACAGCTTAGCCTTGTTCCTAGCTTTCAGTTTTTATCATTGACTATGATATTGGCTGTGAGTTTGCCATATATGATCTTTGTTATGTTGAGGTGTACATACTTTCCTCCCCATTTTATGCAGTGTTTTTTATTGTAAATGTGTTTTGGCTCTTTTCAAAAGATTTGTCTGTGTCTTTTGATATGATCATGTGACTTTTATCCTTACTCTCATTGATATGGTATATTACATTAATAGATTTACTTGTGTTGAACCATCCTTGCATCCCTGAGATAAATCACACTTGGTCATGATGGATGATCCTTTTGATGCATTGTTGGACTCAGTTTGCTCGTATTTTGTTGAGAATTTTTGTATCTATGTTCATTAATGATGTCGAACTGCAATTTTCTTTCTTGTTAACATCTCTATCAGCTTTTGGTATCAGTATGATGTTAGCCTCATAAAAAGTATTTGGAAGCGTTCCCTGTTCTTCAATATTTTGGAAATGTTTGAGAAGAATAATCTTTGAAGGTTTGATGATGAAACATAAGAAAGCCATCTGGTCCTGGGTTTTTATTTTTAGGGACACTTTTGATTACCTTTTCAATTTCTTTGCTTGTGATTGTTCTGTTCAGCATTTCCAGTCTTCCAAGTTTAGGCATGGTAGACTGTATTTTTCTGGAGATCTGTCCATCTACTCAAGAATGTTTTATATTTCTGTAGTATCTATTGTAACTTCTCCCCTTTCACTTCTGATTTTAGCTATGAGAGTTTTCTTTTTTTCTTATGAGTCTAGCCAGTGGTTTGTCAGTCATTTTTTTCCACAGAAAAACTTTTGATTTCACTGATTTTCTGGTTTGTCTTTTTGTTTTCTATTTCATTTATTTCTGCTCACATTTTGATTATGTTTTTTTCTTCTGCTGATTTTTGGCTTTAATTGTGCCTCTTTTCCTAGTTATTTTAAATGCAGTGTTAGTTTGTTTATTTGTTGTTTTTCTTGTTTATTTAGGTAAACCTGCATTGTAATGAACTTCCTTCTTTGTACTGCTTTTGCTGCATCCCATAGATTCTAGTAGATTATGTCTTCATTCTCCTTGGTCTCTAAGTATTTTTTTAATTTCCTACTTTATTTTCTCTTTTTTATCCAAGAGTCATTCAGAAGCATATTGTTCAGTCCCCTAATTAGTTTGGGATCTTCCAACTTTCTTTTTGTAGTTGATTTCTAGTTTTAAGCCAGTGTAGTCAGAGAGAATACTTCATATGATTTTAACTTTGTAAATCTGTGGAGACATGTTTGTTGACCCAGCATATGTTCTATGTTTTAGAATGTACCATACACATTTGAGAAGAAAGTGAAATTTGTAGTCATTGGAAGAAGTGTCCAGTATATGTCTATTAGAACTGTTACAAAAAGTCATTCATAGTTGCTATTTCCCTGTGAATTTTCTGCCTGGTTGATATTTCCATTGTTGTAAGTGGGGTGTCAAAGTCCCTTACTGTTCTTGTGTTGCTGATGATGTCTCTCGTCAGTTCTAATTATATTTGCTCAATATATTTGATGATACTTCATTTGTGCATATATGTTAACAAGTGTTATGTATCTTTGCTAGATGGACTCCTTAATAATTATATAATGTCTATTTATGTTCTATCTTTGCTTTTTAGTTGGAAGTCTGTTTTATCTGATATAAATATGGCAGTTCTACTTTTTTTCTTGTCACCATTTGACTCCCAATCAGTGACTTTCTGTGTTTACCTTTTGAAAGCTGTTTCCTTAATGCAGCAGAAGGTTGGGTTATGCTTTTAATTCTTTCTGTTACTCTTGTGACTGGTTCAGTCCATTAACATTTAGGGTGATTATTGATATGTAGTTGCTTATTGTCATTTTATATTTTGTATTCTGTGTATTGTTCCAGACAGTGGCTTTTTTCTTCTCTTTCTCTTTTTAGCTGGCATGGGTGTGGTTGTGTTTTGATGATTTCATTTTTGTTTTCTCCTTTGTTTTTCACCCTGGAGATGTACTTTAAGGTTATCCTGAAGTTAGCTTTTAAAGTCTGTGTTTACTTCCTATTTTTATTTGAAAACAGATTATTTTGCTCTCATTCTAGTCCATCCACATTGTTGTTTTCTTCTTCTTCATTTTTTATATTTGCTGTCTTATTGTTATTATGTGGGGCTTCTTATACTTTATATAACATACTTTAATATTTTTTGTAGAGCTGGCTTTTGTGGTACAATTCCTTTATCTTTTGCTTATCAGAAAAACTTTTTTATCATATTTTCAGTTCTGATGATAACTTAACATGGTATAGTACGCTGGGTTGAAAATCCTTTTGCTTTAGCAATTTGAATATATCATGTCATTTTTTCCTGGACTCTAGAGTTTCATTCTCAAAATCTGTTCGCAATCATATAGGGATTCTTTTGTATGGTATTTATTTTTTCTGGCTGCTTTTAAGATTCTTTCTTGTATTTCTTGTATTTTTGACATTTTGATGACAATGTGCCAAAGTGTGTTGTGTTTGCATTTCTTTTGTTAGGAACTCTTTGAACTTCCTGGGTCTGGAAGCTTGCTTCATTTTTCAAGTTAGGAAAATTTTTTAGGTATTGCTTCTTAAAATACACTTTCTGCCCCACTTTCTCACTCTTCTTCTCAGAACCATATGATGTGAATATTGATCATTTTGATACTCTCCCATAGGTCTTGAATGCTGTCTTCATTTATTTGTATTATTTTACTTCTTTGCTGGTTTGCTTGAGTGCATTTCTCTGCCTTATCTTCTCACTCACATACTGTTTGGTGTTTCATCCATCCTATTATTCCCTCTATTGAGATCTTTAGCTCACCTATTACATTCTTTATTTCTTTGATACCTTGTTTTATTTTCTCTTTGTTATTTTTTTTTGCTTCTTAATTTTTTTTTTTGTTTCTTGATTTCCCTGAGTATGTTATCACTGTTGCCCTAATTTCATCCTCAGGTAAAATTTTTTAAAATGTGCTGTATTCACATCTACCCCGAGAGTTTTAGCTGGACTCATAATTTCATGTATATTTCTCTATGTCCTTACTCTGTTAGGCATTCCGTTTATTTTTCTGTGGATTATGTTTCCCTGCAGTGATGGCCTTGTGTAGGGAAACAACAACTTACACTGTGTAAGCCTGGATCTTGGTTTGAACATTGGGATTCTTGAGTTTCGTCATGTCACCACTGCTTGGATTTGTTCATGTTCTTGCATGGGCGCTCCTTGAGACCTGAGACTTCACCCTAATGAGCTTGAAGTCTGTGTGGTGAATACAGAGCTTACCCTCATGGCACAGCTCTGAGTGATGATAGCCACTTTGTTGTTGGTCCTCCCTCAGCAATCAGACAGCAGTTCTTCCTCACCCACGGGGTGGCGCTTGCGGATAATGTTGATAGTTTCTTCCACTGCAAGACTCTCTTCTTCCTTTAAGTCCGAGGTCAGGATTTCCACTAGGCAAGTCCTGTGCCTCTGGGGCAATATGGTGGGAAGTTTAGGGGCAGGGGATTCCCCTAGCTGCCTTCCAGTTATGGAGGCACCCAGTGTAATTACCTCACTGGAGATTCCCTCAAACTACCCAGTGTAATTACCTCATTGGAGATTCCATAAAACTACCTGAGAATTGGTCTCCTTCTACCCTATGCCATGACACTTTCTCCCGGTTCCTGGTCTTACTGGATCGGATCTCTGCTGCTTTCACAATTCCTGGGAGGTATGGTATTTCCTACGGTCCCACCCCCTCTGCTGAAGTCCAAATTCTGAATATGTAATGTAGCTATGAACCCTGATATTTTTGTCTACCTTTTATAATTTTAATCACTGCTACATCTCTATAGCCTCTGTTTCTGATTTTCCTAGTGTTCATTTCTGGAGAACAGGTGAGTTTCTAGTTGTTCTGTGGAGAGGATATGAGTCTCAATCCTACCAGGTTACCATCTTGACTCCCAACTATTTATCAGCTTTTAATTGTTCAATCACTTGGCTGTAAATTTAGAATATATCATAATATAAATTTATGCAGTTATCATCCTAGATGCTAGAATGCAATGATCAAAACAAAACAGACAAGCTTCTCTTGCCCTTTTATTTCTTATATTCTACTGATAATGGAACACTTGACCAGACAGGAAGCAGCAAATATTTATGTTAGTGAAATTCCTGTGTCTATATTTCTTCTCCTAAAATGCTCTCCAGGTTATTTAAAATGGAAAATAAAATGTGCACAAACTGAAGCAATTTAATCTGGGAAAGGAATGAGAATGGAGACCTGAAATCTATGTGTCATGGAGTAAGGTCTTTAATGGCATATGATTTTAGCCAACAATAGATAAAATATCTCAAATAATAGAGGAGGAGTAAACATATACAGATAGTGAATATTGTACAGATTTTGAAATTTTTGAACAAGCAGAAGGAATTGTGAGAATTTTGTTCAAGAGATCTAATTTTGGTGATTATGGGTAAATATAAGTAGGAAGAAGTAAAGCTATAGGCATAGCACTGAGGAACATTTAACTACCACTAAAATTAAAGATAAGTTAATGGTGGTTCTGAATTAAAATGATGGCAAGAGAAATCAAAAAAGAATTGCTAATAAAATTTGATGTCAACTGAGTTTATTGTTGGAAGGTAATACACAGATTTCTTCAGATACATTTCTAGTTAATAACAATTCATGAGATATTCTTTCCAATGTATTTTTTTAATAATTTTATCTATTAGTTCAAGTCCAGGAAATAGCAAGTGAAACAAGTGTCAAGAACACGATTTTTTGGACAAAGGTTTCCTTCCTTTGATTCTACATAGATATAAACAAAAAAAATCACTTAATTGCAGAAAATTATTAGTGAAGACTTTTTCATAATTTAATTGCCTAACTGTTTTTTTCTCTCATTTCTCAAAGATAACTATTTTGAATGTTTATCACTTTATCATCAAAATAGTTAATTCCAAACAATAATTTATGAAATATATGCAAATAAGCAAAATAAAAATACAAAAATCTAAATTGCGAGAATATATTGAAATAATCAAATAATCCATACACATGATTAATATGAGTTAAATTATTAAATTCAAAGAATAATCATTTAAATGGCATGAGAGACACTACATACAATTATTTATTGAATAAAAGGATGTAAATCTTTTGAATAGTCATTTTCCAACATAACCCTAAAGACTAAGATGTGTTTATACCTTTTGTTGCATTGTTTTATTTATAATATAGTAGTTTAAGTAATTAGGCAAATGCCCAAATACCACCTATAATATCAGAGAAACTTCTTTCATTCAAATCTTAAAACAACTGATAATTTAATGAAAGGTTGCATTTTTAGTACATTTAGTTTTGTAATATTTGAAATAAAATATATTGTCATAAAAATAATAACCCTTCATGAATTATGAAAGTTGTGGTGCTATTTGCTCTCTCTTATTCTCTTGCTATTTTAATAAGTACGAAGTTGTTTAAACCTTAAACAACAAAATAATATATATACAGATAGATTCACATATATATATTCTTATTATAATGACAGATTTTATTTAGCTAGCAACTTTCCTTTTCATTATATCAACTTTTTTTCTTGCTTACTAATTGACTTTATTTAATGACTCTTTTAATTGTATCCAGAGAAATGTGTGTGTGTTTATATATACCTGTAAAATTCATCACTATTTGAAAATGTTTGTGTGTGTTTTCATTTCTAAATACTACAACTCATGAACCATGGACGTTATTGTACCTAGATCCCTGTGCACATGAAATATATTCTTAAACTGGAATGGCTGAATGACATAGTTATGCATTATTTTTTCTTAAATTGTGTACCCTTGTCATTCTACTTATGTTAATCTCATTTTCACCAGACTCAAAAACTTTTTATTAAATTTTTTTGTAACAATCATGATTATCTCAGTGTTTCATTATCTTCTGATTATTAAAGTAGTTGAAAATCTAGTATATTCATTAACCAATTTCTATAATAATTCCAAGTTATTTTTTATTTTTGAAATAATTTCACATTTATAAAAACCGGAAAGATAAATAGGAACATTATAGATAGACTCTCTAAATATTTTTCCCTTAGCTAACTAGTTTAATGTTTCACTTTGCCAATACAGGGTGCATGAAGGACACTGTAAACCCCAAAAGTAGAAAGACAGTACCTTTCTTTTTCTTTTCTTCTTGAAATGGACTGTTTTTCTGCAGAGTGGGCAGAGCCTCAGCTGGGTAGGGTGCAGACAGTGGTAGAATTCTCTGCAGTGACCTGACAGGTAAACTGTGGCTGACACTTCTGGCAAGGTTCTCCATCAGCCAGTGGTGGGAAGCATCTCCACCCTGCTGTGGTCCATGACCCACAGTTTGTGTCTCCATTATCAGCAGTGAATTTTTCTTACAGACCAGCTGTGACTTCCAGCCTCCTGCAGGTTCCACTGTCAAAGGAGGACTGCTTGTTGCCACGATTCTTCTCTTCAGATGTTGAAATACAGTGTTGAATGGAGTCCTGGACTGAATTTATAAATATATACTTATTCACACTCCATCAGTTGGAAATTATGTATGTGCTACAAATCTCAATTTCTGTATTGCATTTACTAAATTTCTTTAAAATAAAGTTTTCCTGCTTCCTTTATGGGTATTCTTCCTATCTGTGGGATCTCAGCTAATAAGCCAGTGTTTTTTTTTTTTCTATTTTTTATTGTGCTTAATTTCATCATCTTTCTACATTAATTTCCCCTGCTTTGTTTTTAACTCCCCAAAATAAACACATTCATCCAATATCAATTATTGAATGATAGTTTTTTTTTTTCCAATTATATTTGAAAGGATATCATTTCCTAAATTAAA
Source organism: Solenodon paradoxus (assembly GCA_004363575.1). NCBI lineage: Eukaryota > Metazoa > Chordata > Mammalia > Eulipotyphla > Solenodontidae > Solenodon > Solenodon paradoxus. The sequence goes on from RJWH01000022.1 coordinate 2,205,676, forward strand.
TGTCTCATGTTTTGCCCTTTACGCTCTGCTAAATTGCCTTTTGGTGCACCTTTTCAATGCTGATTAAATTATCTTCTCTTTATTTTACATACTACTGATTTTGAAGAAAATTAACCTATATCATCCTGCCTTCCAATGGAAAAAAAATGAAGTTATTTTCAGATTATTTTGATTTTAATTTTTAATAACTCTTAATCTCTTCTTTTTAGTAACTTATTTTTAAATAAATATCTTACTCCATTTATTTATATCAATGTCCAGAATACTGTGTTATATGTTTTACTTATTGAATCAAGCATAGAGTAAAAAAATGATTTTTAGAATGTTATCAATAAAATTTTTAAATCTTATTTATACTACTTAAAATTGCATATATTATTTATTTCCTGGTCTCTAAATCTAGAGAGGAGGTATCTTAACTAGCAATTTATCTTAGCATTATTCAACTCTCTTTTCATTTTGTATCAACCGGGGAAATGTAAAAGTTAAACTGATTGAGAGAACTTCTTAGAACTCATAAGAACTTCTTAAAACAAAAACAAAGTTTGATGCAATTTTAGTGTTTCCTCTGAGAGATATTCATTTGGTTTCTTGAGTCATTTCTTCTTATAGGGTACTGATGTATTTCAACAAAATATAATTATTACCCAAATAATTCAGAGGAGTAACCTGCTCATAGTCGTTTTGAGAATCTAGTCAAGAAACTACATTTTTTCAGTCTATTAGCCTATTTTTAGTAACCAGGAAGATGAGATTAAGACGATATGTCTTAATAATATACTATCTAAATTACTGCTAATTCAACATATTTAGAGAATTATTTGCCAAATCTATGGGAGTGTATAAAAAATCCATAAATGAAGTATTCTAAGGGAAATAGCACCGAACCTTGGTAGGAAAACTTTATCCTGCATATTATCTGAATTGTTAGACATGTTAATTCTGTTGTTGTCTAGATGTGTCACGGCTGGGAAAACAATCCTAGAGTTGACAAGAAAGGCCAAGCAAGTTAAAATGATATACTTCAAGAATTTGCCACCAAAACCACAGTGAGCAGGAACATAATATACTTACCAAACAACTGGAACATTTCCCTGTATTTGGTGACTTTCTAAAAAAGAAACAAAAAGCAGAAAGTATTGATCTAATGAGGTCTACTTCATGCTATAGAAGGAAGATACAATACTTTGTTAGGTTGTATCTATGTTCCTAATTATTCACAACCTTCATTATGAAAAGGATAACACATGTTTACTTTTTCCAAGATGATTTTTTTCAAGGAGAAAACAGGTGCGAATGAAGGTGAGTAGGCAGACAGACAAGAAGAAAGAGAAGGAAGAAGCATTTATTTTCATTAGTTATTCCTTCATTGCTCCCCTCTGCTTTAGGTCTTGACTGGGTCTTGAACTTGGGTCCTTGGGCTGTATGGAGACCTTGCCCAGTAGCCTTCTCTACTAGGCCACCAGGGCACACCAACTTTTGCCAAGTTATTTCAAGTGCTGCTTTATGGAAGGGGTTTAACTCCCTGCCCCATTAATATCACACTTGGCCATATCACTTGCTTTCATCAATAAATGTTAGCAGAAATGACTACAGACAGTGGCAGACCAGAGGATTTCCTATGCCTCACATCATTCTGGTCTTTCACCACAAGTCCTGAAATAAGGATACATAAAATGTAGAATCTCAGTTAAAATAAATGGCATGTAAAGAAAGATAATTGAGGGGCTGTGTTTGCTGTAGTATAATCAGAAGGAAGCTCTACGATATATTTAGCATCCCACCTAATGTATGCATATATCACATAAATGCAATATGTTGCAAGCACCTATGAACCAGGAACTAGTAATAACAGTATTGAGTAAATCAGGATAACATTTTGCTGGCACTGGCAGCTGGATTAGCCATGTGAATTTTCCAGGAAAACAAATATCTAATGCTTGATTTCTTCATGGTGGTATGGGGGTCAGAGGAAAAGTTTCCCCATTTTTTGGAGGTTCGTCAAAGGCTGGACGAATGAGCAAACTAACATTAGGCATGATAGTAAGAGAAAGCCCAAATTTAGTAACATGTATGTAAAATTTACATGACAGCAAATTTGGAGGTAGCTGAGCTTAGATCTGGGTCTCAGAAAAGAGAGATGGGGATCCCCATGTGACAAGGAGGAATGACTCATTCCTATAATTACTCTGAAAGTAAAGAAAAAGAACTCACCTTTCCACATTATTCTAGAAAATAGAAACTAAGGATCATTTCTGATTAGGAAAAGGGTGGAGACTAAATACTAGTAGATGGCTTCTTTGATGAAAGGAAGGGCTAAAGATTTAGAATTGAATCTTCTCCTTTGCCTCTAGGACTGCCCTTTTTGTCCTTGGTCATTCATGTCAGAGTGGGGCATGTACAGAAGACCAATTGTGACAGACTCAGGGTGTACTATTTTAGTCCCCTTTGTGGTAAAAGAAGGTACAGTAAAAGATTTTTGTCAATTTTTTTTCTTTTAACTAGAAGAAGAGTCTCAATTTCCACCATGTGGTTTGGACTGCTGGTTTCAGCTTCTGTCAGGTGTCTTCCAGGTCTACAAACCCATGAATTTCTATGAGCTAATCAACAATTTATGTATTAAAACACATAGACAGTTTCTGTCCCTTTCAGGTAAATACCAACTGTTTCAGAAATTGTCACTAGATGGAATTGTAGACAATCATTTAGAGAAATGGAAACAATCCATTATGGATTATCTGAACATGTTAAAACTGAAGGCATTTTAATTCTTCTTTAAATTCTGGCACATTGGTTTGTTGTGGAAAAAAAGTTATACATGATCTATGATCACCTGGAAAAATGTGTTCAGTGAAAGCAAAGATCTAAGATTGAATGGCCACTCTCACAAAAACAGTATGAAGGCCATAAAATATTTAAAGATGAGGGAATTCTTACAATAGTGTTGAACATCTTAAAAACAGAATGAAAGATAAATTTTCAATATACTACCTCAAGGCAATGGCTGACAGTGAGGGTCATTTTATGACTCTACAAAAGAACCACTTATCTTTTAAAACATCTGGGCTGCAACAGATGCCATTAGATGGAAAGTTTCAATTTGTGAGTTAAAAATTACAAATTTGGAAAACTTACTACCAGATTTGGTAAGTGACTTTTAAAGTAATGTATTTATTTTTTCCATCTCAATATCTGAACAAATTTCAAACATTTTAGGAAAATAAATTTCCCATAAAAATGTCCTGAATCCTGTATCTTAAATCTTCTAATGTAATTGGACCATTTCCCAGGAACTTTTCTTCTATTTTCTGCAATCTGATAGATCCTTCCTAGAAATTTTGCTCTGCAAAAAAATAGAAGTCATTGTGTGAATGGTGAAGAGAATGTTGGAAACGTGATACCAGAGTACTAGAAAAAGTAGGCAGAAGCTGAGGAGAATTTTAACCTCAAAATAAAGAAACACCACTGTGTAAAACACATGCAGATTTCATCTAGTCCTCCAAGGAAAAGACATTATATGTGATATGAATTTTTAGATATCTAGGAGAAATCCATCTTCACAACAGTTTATGGCACCAGGTAAAAAGTAATGATGAAGATTAAAAAAAGGTGAAGAGAATCTCAACTACTTTTCACCACACTGAAGCACAATTGGAAACTGAATAATGCCAACTCATAAAAGCTTGGAACATATTCCAGTCTCTCAACTGACTAGTCAGAGGACTTGGACTTTTCAACAATAACTACCTCATAATTACTGACAGATGCTTCCCTTAGGTGAAAAACATAGATAATAAAATTGATTTATTGTCTGAAAGGCTGATTAAGAAAAAGAAGACAAAATATAAATTATCATTACTAAGAAGAAAAATAATATATATTACAGTCCCTTTAGAAATTAAGTATATAATAGGAGAATGTTATGAAGGATATTTTAGTAACTAGATGAACTTTGCTGCAATTATTTTTAAAATAATTGAAGTAAAAATATGACACAATAATGACTCAATAGCTATTACATAAATGTAATATTCTGTGTAAATTTTTCATTGCCTCCATAATAAAAAATATGTATAGTTGTATGGACACCAATATATACAGAATATATGCATATGTTGTATATTTTATATATAAGCATATATAGATAAACATTATTACCTAAAACATTATTACTCAAAATCTCTCACAAATAGAGGAGACATATCACAATATTATCATATTATATTCTACAAGACATAAAAAGTTTAATGCCTCATTATCACATCATGTTTGTCCCAAAGATATACGTTTATAATAATCTTCATAAAATTTTTCAAATCCATTTATATACTAACATATAATTAAACATATGAACCTGAAATAGACATATAAAATTTGATCAACTTTAAAACTTATTAATTACAGAAACTCAGAAAAGTCAGAATTAAAAATAATCCTCAAATAGATCATGAGTATATATGAAAATCCTAGTTACACCCTTGCACCTAATGGTAAAATATTAAACTGCTTCCCAGTAAATATGGGAACTAAATTGTCATATCAATCTCTTACTCTCACTACCAATTTTTTAATATTTTACTTGATGAACTAGAAATTAAGACATTTAAGAAAAATAATTGTGTAAGGAATAAAGGACAAAAACATAAAAATGAATCGGTGTATAAAGATCTGAATAAAAGTAAAATTACTCCTACTCAAAGATAAACTATCTACATAAAATATAAAGATATACAAAATATCTGCTAGCATATAAAAACAGATTGAGCGTGTTTACAGGATGCTACATTACAAAAATGGTATTTTTAAGTAAAAATAGAAAATAAACTAGATAAAACAAAATGATTCTATAATCATTGAATCACCATAATTTTTTATAGTTAGTGCAAGTAAAATAAGATTTCTGCACTGAAATCTGAAAATATTGTTAAGAGAAAAATGAGTAATATATCACACAAGCAGATTGGGAAACTGCATATTTTAAAGAATATTCTCATATATTTTATTTATAATGTTTCATGCAATATTGGTCAAAATTCCAAAGTTTACCTTCAGTAACTTACAAATTTCTTCTGAGTTTTATAAAAAGAACAAGGTATCTAAAAAAACCACAGTAATTCTGAAAACTGTTGGAGAATCTTTGCAACCTCACTCATAGGCCTATTATCAATCTGCATTAATTTATACAGTGAATGACTGGTTTAAGTGTAAATCAATCGAACAAAATTGGCAGTTCAGAAATAAGCATACACATATATGGCAAATACAATTTTTTTCAAAGTTAACCATTTGTAAATTTTCAGGTCATTCAGTGGCACATGAAAATTCTTTCCATGAAATGACTCAAAAACAACTAGATATGAATGAAAATATAAACATCTTCTCTACCTCCCATGACCCCAACATAAAGGTTAATCATGGAAAAAAATTAAATGCTAATGGTAAAAGCTTCTAAAGTAGCACACAAGAGAACATATTCACAATATTCAGGGTAGGACAGAGAAAGAACATAAAGAGGGAAAAAGCATTAAAGAATGATAAATTAATCAAGTTTAATAGCTTCCATTGATCAAAACAGAGTATTTCTAAAATAAACAGACAAACCAGTGGATAAAATAAAATAGCCGAAAGTCATATATCTTGACAAAATCTTGTAAGAGAACATAAAAATAACCTCCATGGAGCAATAAAGTCAAGCAATAAAGTATAAATGTGTAGAAGATATGATTGAATATTTAACAAAAAAAGAGAAAAAAGTAACCAATAAGCTCCAAAAACAAGTCTCAGAATCATATAATATCAATGAAATCAAAATCACAGTGAGGCATTGCCTTGCATCTACTAGAAAAGTATCAGTCACAAAGTCTGATAATATTGGATGTGAAGAAGATGTGATTTATCTGGAACTTTCATACCCAGGCTCACTGGAATAGAAAATAATCTAGAAACTTAGAAAACCTTTAGCTATTTCTTCTAAGCTTAACCACAACAGGAATATATGGACCAGTGAATAAACTTCTTGATAATACCTAAAGGAATAAAAAATACATTCTCAAGTTATCTTTACAAAAATAATTATACCCAGCTTTATTCATGCAAGTTAAAACAGAGAGAGAATCAAAGTATACATCAAAAAAGGAATGGATAACGTACTGTTATATTTTCAAAATGAAATATGACTTGTCTTTATCTCACATAAATGAACTCGTGCATATTTGCAAAAATGAGTTATTTTTCTTCTTGTTTTTGAGATTCTTCCATGTTGTATATAATAGGAGTCAATTGTTATCTTTTAAAATTAATAAAGTACTGTGTATATATTACATATGTGTTCAACATACCCATGTGTTTATGAATATGCATATGTATGTAAGTGTGCAGATATTTTCCTCCTAAATTTCTCACTTTTATTAATCTACAGTAACAGAAATTAAAACAACGGTTGTTAAGGGGTGTGGATATTGACATTTTACTGCAAGTATTGACTCTGAACACCTACCCCATTGTTTATTCCTTTTACTCCTAACTTGGCAACTGTTTTCCTGAGTCCAGTGTTCATTATTGATTACCATCAATTTAGTTTTATCTATTTCTGTCTTTTTCTCATCTATCTCTTTATGCTTCTCTCTATTCCTGAAAATGTATTTAACATCTAACATTTAGTTGTTTTTAACTTATCCAAGATTATTCAGGATTTTTGCAGTATTAGATCTTAATTTCTAAATGATATAATAGCGCTAAAATAAATTTGTATTTTTGACTTCCCCCATGATATATATTCGTTAATTTTGATAATCATACAATTTTTTATGATATACTATAATTATTTAATGTTTCTCCCATGATTGTTATTTAGATTCTATCCATGTAGAGTTTATATATGTATGCATATATATATAGAGAGAGAGAGAATAAGAAAAATTTGAATACAAAATAAAACAGACACTTGAGAACTAATAGTAAGTATAACTTAAATAATTAACAAAAAAGAGATCGAAACCTGCAGTAAAAATCATAGTAAACATTTTTTGATACACTGTTTTCAAAGTATGGTAGTAAAATCATCAAATGATATTAAACACCAGGAAAGGGGAGAATATCATCATAAAAAGTAGAAAATAGAGAACAATGTCTAAAATACCAGATATAAAATAAGTCAACCGACTAAAGCAAAAACAATAAACAACAGGAAATTAATAAGAAATTTAAAAAAGATATTTAATGCATGTTGACTTCAAACTATAGCTAGATTATACATAATAAAGAGTTGGTAGGTAATAAATGTGTTTTATTAATGGGGAGCAGGGCTCTGTGAATTGCATGTATTTCTTGTTACTGAACTCTGAAGTGGAATTTAAAATTAAAAAAAAATAGGAAATAGAACAAAATAGTAATGGCGAAAAGACCACCAATATATTGCTATTTTCTTAAGTCTTGTTTTTAACTACTTAATAACAATAGGCTATTTCTCACAGCAGAGAACTTCTGACTCCACCTTCATGAGGCTGCTATTCAAACACCAAGAATACGTCTTTCAGGAAATCCGCTGACAATGGAGGAAAACTATTTTGTGGACTGACGTTTCAGAAATAGACAGAACATTAGTGAAATCAACTCTAAAACCTCTCTGAATACAAAATTGAAATTTTTCTTTCTATTTACCATCCCACATTATGTCTCCCTATTACCAAGTAAATGTATCAACACTTCTGCATTACAATGAAGTGACATCTAAAAATAAAAAGTGGATTCTTTTGTCATAAATACGTGAATCTATACAAATATAGATATATGTCAGTAATAAAAAACTGCCTCAAGACAAAGTCTTTTCATAACGAAATTTCCATGGAAAATTGAAAATTTAATTTCCATATTGAGAAGGGGGTGTGAGAGGGAAGAGAGGGTAAGGGAAGAGTAGGAATATGAACCAATTCTCAACCCCACAGTACCTCCCTCAGGCAAAATGGATGCTGCCTAGACAATAGCAAAAACACAGTAGGGTTAGAGGGAAGGGTCCTAGTTCAACGGTTCATAATTTAAACTTTATAATCTTTTTTGAGGAAAGGTACAAGCAGGAATGAAGACAGACATGAATGAAAGCAGGCAGGCAGGAAGGCAGGAAGAGAGAGGAAAAACACTATATTTATTTTATTTAGTTGTTCATTTTGATGGTTGTCGATGGTCTGGGGTTGCCCTTCTGGGTCCTTGTGATGTATGTGGACTGTGTCAGCCCGAGATAGTAGAACTAACTTCACCAGCATGTGTCTATGTCCTATAAAGTTAACCTCAAATATAAAATTATTTGACAGTAAATAAATGTTGAACTATGTATTCACATGTGGAAAAAAAGTCTACTTAAGCAAACTCTTTTCTCTTGAGAGTGTTAGAGACATGTATCATCTAGCAATTTTTAAAACTAGTATTGTCACCAGTTCCTTGTTAAGAGACCTTCCTTTCCTATTCTTTAATATAAAAATTTCATCATTTCCATACTTTCTTAGGTCTTAGATCCTGCGACTCTCAGTTGTTCCTCTCTGTGCCCAGTTGGTGATGTCCCCCCACCATCTTTTGAGATAACCCCTTTGTTTCTCAGCCCTCAGTGATGTTTCCACAGCCTTTGTTACAGAGTTTGTATGTACAACCAAGAGTGTCTTCCTTTTCCTCACATTTATTCAACTGCACAATTTCCTTTAGTAGGTGAACTAAAGCCATGAGAGAGATTCCTGAGGTTTAAGTCCTAGGAGTCCCATGGGTCAATAGAATGAAATGACATCCTTCCTTCATCTTTTCATTTCCATCTGATCCAGACTACTGTTTTTCTTACACATTTGACACTTTGGTGCAGCTCATCATAGAAACAGAAAATCAAATTCTATGTTTCTCCCAGAAGAAGCCACAACTCAAACAAATCTTGTTATTTTTTTCTTCTCCTTTAATTAATAATTTAAAAAAAAAAAGTTGTGTATTGGTCTAGTCAAGCATATTGTGAACATATAATTATCTTGTCTGAAATAAGTATCTTTCATTTATATGTGTTTTCAAGAAGCTAAATTCTACCAATTTCCGCAGTATCTTTCAGAACCCCGGTAATATAGCAGTATCTATACTTGCAGTGATATTTTGACAACATTTGATATTGCTTTAATTTATACTAACCGTCTTAAGCTGGAATCTATTTTCTGTAACTACCTGTATAGCTGTTACCGCCTTTTAGGGGTGGTTTCCATGTAATCATAAACTCACTTGTCATTTCTCAAAAATTCTCTTGAGAGTAGTTTGGATGACACTTTTTGGAACATATGCTTTAAAAAGAAAATCCTCACTTTGCCTTGAAAAAGGAGAAAGTCAGCTATTTTGCAATTTAAAAGCATCAGATACCATTCTGTCTACTGATGCTTAAAGGGTATAAAAGGACTCTTCCTTCTCATACAATAAAGATATGTCTTAGCCAAGTCTGTTGAGAAGAAGCTGTGCCTGAATGATAATTTGTGGCACTCTGTACCCTGAGATGTCTCCTTGGGGTGCAATCACCTTGCTAAGGTCCCTATGGTGCTCATTTCACTAATGGTTCTCCCTCTCAAGAAAGAGACTCATTTGTGGACAAAGTTCTTGAAACCGTAATAATCCACGGAGATCAAATAATCTTGAACAGGTTAAGTCCCTTATCCCAGTATTAAAAAACAAACACAGACAAACACAAGAACCCCCTTGAGCTATGATAAACCTCTCAAAACATTTAAGGTGAAAATAAATCTGTCAAAAAATAAAGTCCTACCACCAGTACTGCTCCAGTCTCCACCAAATTCTCTGTGTAAATATCGTGTCATCCCCAATTCTAATAGCTTTGTTTACATATCTCGGTATTTATTCCTAGTCCTGTTGTAGAAGATGATAATGAATTCCAATGATTAGCATCAAATTTACTTACACAGTCTGCAATATAAAGGGTCGGGGGTTAAGTGAGGTTAAAAACATCAAAGGTGACCAGAGCCCAGGGTAAGATTAGGGTCGGGATTCCCTATCAACACACACGTCTGCTCAGAACTAATGGGTTCAGCTCTACTGGAGGAGTAAATTCTGCTGAATAAGTGATAATACTTTCTCAGATAAAGAAGGGATAAGAGAGTAGATGGAGGTCAGGTATGTGTTTGGGTAAGAAATACCTTCTACAGAGAAATCAAAAGTTAAAAAAAAAAAAAAAAGAAAATCAAGGAGATGCCATATAAATAAACAAAAAGATGGAACATACTATTGTATGGTCATGGATGAACAGAATAATTGTATCATAATATGAAATATGAAATATGAAATATGAAATATGAAAATTTACCAAAGAGAATGAACAAATATAATTTGTCATTGAGGCTATGAGGACGCGGAACCTGCTAGGCAGCACAATTTGTAGCATCAGACGTGATGAGCCTTTCTGTAGAGTGAGATGATTAAGATGAGTACAAAATTAAGCTGGTGTCTACCTTACAATCTAGAAATCAAATAAGCATTTGTTTCAGAGAAATTCACACTCTGGGACATGTGTCACGTATGCACATGAAAGAGAAGGTATGCCCTGGTGGCCTAGTGGTTTAGTTCACATACATCACAAAGTCCCCAGTTCAATACCTGGTGCTGGGGAGAGCACCAAGATGAGCAAGTAAATAATGAATAAGTGAACTACTTCCTCCTCTCTCTCCCTGCTTGCCTGCTTACCTTCATTCCTACCTGAGCCTTCCCTTTAAAAGAAATGACAGGGAAAAATGGTTCACATGAACAAAATATCCAGAAATATATCCTAGAATTATACAACTCCAGGAAACAGAAAATTAGAAGTCTATACATACCATGTACTCATCTTTAAAAATGCAGTTCTATATGCAACATGAAAGGTATAAAATCCATACATCCACATAATTTATCTTTGTTAAAACACAAAACACTGAAAACAACACAATTTTATGAGCACAATGCTCATGTGCATCTCAAACATAGTAGTGCAAGGATCTATAAACATAAACCAAACAAAAAGGAATTTTAAATATTCTGCGATATTATACCAAAAATCAGAATAATAATCAATCTTCACCCAAGATCACCCTCAAAATAAATTGGAAGTCAAAACAACAACAACAAATAAACCCACAATATAAAATGATGAGAGCCACGAGGAAAAGAAAGACACAATTAATTAATACAGGAAAGTTACAGACAACAGAAAACACAATGTCAAAAATTATGCAAGAATTAAAAAAAATCACTACTGATTGAAGCATTGACAGTCATTAAGATATTAATTGAATCTTACAGTGTTAAAATAATAAAAATTTAGAAGTATTCTAGACTTGAAATGAATCTAATAAATAAACTGTCTTCTCTACCTGTAGCAATATAAATTTATCTACTTATTTTATAGAAAAATATGAAAATGATTGAATAATTTTTTTAATTTAGCAAATTCTTATTACAGACAATAAATTAATAGTTCATATCCTATACACATGCATAGCATATAAGGAAAATTTATAAATATATCCAATGAAATTTGATAACAGTGAATAAATAGAAATGACTATTCATTAATATATGAGCAATAAAATAGTTTGAAGTGTATTTATTATTCTGTTATAGAATACAACACAGTAATCAAAGTGAATTAGATATACAGATAAATATAAATAGATACTGTCAATCAACAATATATATTTTAATTTATTATGGATACATATGCATGTAAACACACAGAAAGTTGCCAAAAGAGATTAATGACTTTGAACAGGTAAATAGGAGTAACTGGAAGGCATCTCAACACATGCTGAGAGAATAAAAATCAAGAAAAATAAAAAAATATATAGTACAACTGAGTTGAATTAAATTAGGAAATAGGAAGATAAATTTAATATATGCTTTTTTTCTTTCATTGATTTAAATGTATTTATCCAGCAATTATATTTTATTATGACTGCCTCAGAGCTCAGATATTATAGGCATAATAGTTTATCTACCTTTGTGGTACTGCTTATGCCCAGGCAAGTTTACACCTGTTTTCCTAATCCAGCAATCTCATTGGCATACCAGTTAGACTAGTTATGCTTACACAACTTTCACATCTTTTAGGTTTGCAAAACCGAAGGTGTGTTTCACCTGTGCTGTATGTCTAGCACAGGTCAATGCCATCTTTCTTCACTTGAGAAGCCATTTTGATCTGACAACCCCAGGAAAGAAAATGGCAAATGTGCATTGGTCCTTAAAATTTCTGGTCAGAAGTGTTATATTTCTGCTCATAGTTAATCAGCTCAAGTAAATTACATGGCAATCTTGAAACTGCTGAAGTGGAGAAGTATCTTCCTCGGAGAGATGCAGTTAATACTTTATTAATATAGTATCATCTAACATAACTGGTATAAGAAAGGAGTCTCTGCTCTATGGAAATTGAATTCTAAAACCTGATTCACTTAAATCAGCTCATAAAATATGCTAACGCACATAGAAAACATTGTATTAACACAGCTTTCTTATAATAATGTTGACATAAAAGAAAAATTCTGAGCGAAGATGGTGCATGTTGGCTAAGGACATCAGAGTTGGAGCGTGCTGAAAATCTGACCACTTCCCGTGCTCGAGGAGTTTGCTAGTCCCTTCGTTTCTGTGTATTCTGAAGGGTTATGGATAATTTGATACTATTGACGGTAAATACAGCTAGACTCAGCTAAAGTGGTGAAGACAGATTTTATTCGGTAACTACTGACGGTAAGGGATAAATAGAACTTCTTTGGGATTTGTGTGAATGAAATCAGGCTATTTAAAGAGATGACATGAGAATAGGATGGCAAATAGCGGCATCTGGTGGATGGGAGAATCAGAAAAACAGAAAAAGGGTACAATTTGCAAACAGAAGATGAATTACGTCCTAGAGACCTGTAGATTTTTTATTTATTTTATTTTAAGAAAGGGTTCAGTCAGGAATGAAGCAAGTAAGCAGACAAGTAAGAGGAGAGAGAAGGAAACATTTAATTTATTTTTATTTTTATTTGTTCATCTTGGTTGTTTGCCTGGACCCAGGATGCAAACCAAGTTCCTTGGGATGTATGTTGACTACATGCTTTTGAAAGTGGTGTGCTTAACCAATGCCCCACCAGTGAGCACCAAGAGACTAGACTTTACAGTCTCTCACAGTAGGAAAAATACATGGTAATTGTGCGTGGGATGAAGATGTTAGTTAATGCTAGGGTAGGGATCATATTGCAATGTTTAAATGTATCAATTCAGCAGATTGCACATCTTAAGCTTACAATATTACATGTGAATTATGTATGTTTCATATAAATAGGTAAACAAATTAATTAGCAAAGGGATAGAGAAGGAGTAGGGAGGAGTGATGGAAGGAAAAATTACAGAAATTGGGAAGGAGGATTGGTCCAAGTGAAACCCATATAGGTTAGCTCACTGGCACTTATTGAAGTCAACTAACACCTCCTAAAACTGGAAAACGGGAGTCCTTATCCTCTAGTTGTTGGCTAGGACAAGCAATCATTTACTTTGATAACCTTGAGTTTTCTCAGGCAGGTTAGTATCATCCTAGGGATACAGACTTCAGTCGTTAGAGATATGTTAGTGTTTGTTTATTCTATATAACAGTCAAGCTGAGACCTAGTCAAAGATGAGGGCTCAGCGGGACTTCACTGGAGTTTGGTCAAGGAGAGAATCCTCACAAATATTTGTATATTGAACACTTTTCTGTTTCATTCCAGGAAGAAAATACAACATTCATGAAAATATAACATTCATGAATCTTCTTCTGAAAAAATTATTTTATGATGAAATCAGAATCATGTAATTGATAGGCATGATGTGAAATATCCCATTTATCATTGTTCCTCTCTAAATCTCTAATCAGATGTGTAATTGTTCAGGAAAGAGACTTTCCCTTTTTATAGTTATCTAAGACTGTTTATGTTATTTATTTTATTTCTGCTTAGTAAGCCTCCTGAGAAATAATAATCCTTACTTCTCAGATGATCATCCAATTATATACACATTCTTTTTTCCCCTATATAATTTATTAGCTTAAATGACTAATGGTTATGATTTGTGCCTTTACTTATAAAAGCTGGCTGAAGATAAAACACTGGTAAATACCTTAAATTATTAAAGAAAAAATGAATCAAGTCTACATTTGCCACAATTTTAGAAAAAAAAAATGTAATCTGTTCTCTCCCTTAATGTGGAAAGATCCCTAAAGTCCAAATCGACCTGTGATCAGTCCTAAATACAAAGCAAAGCAAAGCAAAGTAAAACAAACAAACAAGGATAAATAACAATGAAAAATTTCCTTTTCTTATGTTTCCATTTAGCCCTAAAATCCTAACATAGAGGAGATTCATGATACAATTGTATCATTCTAGAGAAGTTGACACAACACTGAATTACTGGGGCAAATGTCAGCTTTTCCTCTAAGTGAAGAAAATCTCCTGCTCCACCTTCCCATAATAGTTCTTTCCTAGAAATAGAGTTTTCAGAAAATAACTTCAGAAATCCATTCATCCTATGTGTTCCTCTGCCACCATTTTAACCTCTTCTTTCCTCTGGTGATTAAGAGCAAGCATTGCATATACACTGCTGCAGCTCCCTCTCCTGACTTGTTCACTTGCATTCTAAATTGAATACACTTCAGTCCAGTGAAAAGTAGAACAGTCATTACAATAAAATGAACTCCTTGTTTGCTTCACACTTTCACAAGGTTGAAATGACCTCTAACCCTGGCTACTATTAGAGGGAAAGAAGCTCAAAATGCAGCTATGTATTTCAGACGATAGATATAGTGAATTATTTAATGGACAGAAATGTCTTTATGTTCAAATAGTTCCATGAGAACCATGTTGCATAGAATTGCATCTGACAAAGGCATTATTTGCCATAACTCCTTGAAATTATATGAAAAAAAAGCATCCAGTAATCTTCATTCTGTCTAATGTGGTTTATATTTTTTCCGAAAGATAAACAAACTAGAACATTTGAATTACTGGAAGACAATTCCTGGTGGAATCTAGGTTACTCTAGTCTTTTCTAAATTTTTACTCCATTCCTAGTTTATTTAGTATTTATCTAATTTATTTATGCTAGTTTTAGGTCTGAGTCACAAAAAACATTGCATATTCACACATATGGCACTCCTCACCTGGTATGTATGTGTGTGTGTGCCAATCAAAAGACCTAATTTTTTGTTGCAATTTTGGGATTGAAAGTTATTTACCCTTTCTTCCTTCCAAATTGAGAAACCAACACAATTAGTCAAATGAAAAGTCGTAACTAGTAACATTAATATCATAGGATTATGTATCCCAAAGAGACTATGTTTTTGGTTTTTTTTTAACTTTTAATATATAAATATAGATCTTAGGAGATACCTGAGGGAAAGAAATGGGCAAAACTAATTTCAAGGACAATTGTGGTTTGCTTCATAAATCCTGGGATCAGAAAACATTAGAAAATAATAATAAAGAGGCCTATATGTCCATGTTAATGCTGTGGCTCTATAATTTATTTTGTGAGACTTTTTTCCTCCCCAAGCTAGCTACCCAAACTAACTAAAATCAAGTGCCCACCCCGTAGTATACTGGGCAATTTGAGTTATTATACTAATATTCTATTTTATGGACTACATAAAAGAGGTCATAAACAATGTTCTTGTAGAATATATCGTATCTACAGAATAAACTAATTCTATAAAATTAATTTGCAAATAAAACAATAAAATAAAGACTATTTTCTATAAGATCATTAGCAATCTTCAGCACCAGTAACAAATATAGATAGATAGATAGATAGATAGGAACATTATTCTAACAAAAATAGACAACAAAAGTAATCTTTGGTTGTAAAGTAATAAAGTAATAATAATGTCAGTTTAAAAACATACTGTAGAATATATTTTTGGATATGTTTTTGCTTAAAAATTGCTTGCCTATAAAAACAGTTCTTTGCATTTGGATTCACTTTTAATCATTTTTTAATAAATTCTATTGTAGGAACATAGCATCATGACATTATACATACTTAAGTTGTACTACATCATAAATTAGTAAGTTGTGCAACAACATCTGTGTATACCACATTAAGTTTACCACCAATAGAGTAATAACCTATTATTATTATCCATTTATTTTTATCTCTTTGGGATTGTATTCAGGGGAGTAAGGTATTTATACCAACTAGGTATTCCTTGCCTATCGTCAATTTTTTAAATCAACATATGGTCTTTAGTCAGCATGCATATGCTTTTATGTAACAAGCTTTCCATTATATTTCCAACATAGTCATCTCATTACAGAGGATGCAGGGAGACTAGATAAAGATGTGGCATATATACTCAATGAAATTCTATCTCAGTCATTCAAAAGGATTAAATCTTACCGTTTGTAATGATTTGGATAGAACTTGAGGTGATTATGTTGAGTGAAACCAGTACAAAAGAAAAAAAATGCTAATGATTTCACTTATATATTGAATATGAAAAAACAAACACAAAACAAAATTATCTTAAACTCTGAAATCAAGACTGTGATTACCAAAGTAGGAGACAGATGACAGAGGCAGGAAAACTGGGGAAAATGGAGTGAAAATGACAGTGGTGAGGGGCACTCTACATCTGATAGTGGGTGCAGGACGTTATGCACAGTGATTGAGGTGTGAACGTATTCTCCTAAAACACATAGTATTCTAAACTAGTGAAACACTAATAACAGTAAAATGTGCAGAGAATTAAGATATTAATAGTTATTTAGTTTTCTCTTCCATCAAGTAGAGATTTTTTTAATAAATTTTATTGTAGGAACATAACATTATGTCATTATACTTAAGTTGTGGTACATCATAAATCAAAAAATTTTGCATCAACATCTGCATATGCTATGTTAAATTTATCACCAATAGCCCAATTCTATTATTCCTTCAATTAATACATGTACCATTTTCCTTTATGTCCCTTATTCTCACCTTAGTACCCTCAGTCAGTTCATACATGTCAATCATAGACATTTATAACAGATGCTGCTCTCCTTCATTTTCTTCTATTAGATATGTTATACCCTTTCATTGTATATTGCCAGTAAGTAGAGGGTAGTTGGTTTGTTTTTCTAGCAGTATTAAACATTTGAAATTTATGGATGAAAATTCATCTTATTTACATGTATTTTACATATTATGAATCACTGTAAAGTTAAAAAATTTAGTACTGAGAAAGCTTCTCTAATATTTCTCCCTGATTTATTGGGTAGATCTACACTATATATTTTATATATGCCATTTTATGTTTTTGAATATCATCTTATTTTTCCAAAACATTTTCCTTTCTTTCCAAGTATATTTTTAAGTCACTTTCAATAGATGAATCATTCTTCTGGTAAATATGATGTTTTGACCCATGTATGCCAAAATAATATTTTTCCTACTACCTCTATAACTAGGATGTACAACACACATATTTATATTCAGAAAATTAAGTACATGAATCTGTAAGTTAGAAACAATTGAAAATAATCACCTTCTGACATTGAGAGCAATTAAAATAATGTCATGGATCAAGCAATTGTCATATATGATTAGCAATTTGCAGGAAGTGATCATCTTTATAATGGGAAAGAAATACCCTAAAGTTTGTATGTGAGAGCTTATGTAGAAGAACAACAATTTCCAGAGAATCAAAGTTAATGTAAAATGCAAACAAAATAGATGCTTCTTTAAAGACTGCAATGAGAGCAAAAATTAAAATAATAAGTTGTATTCCTTATGAAAATTCCATTGCTATATATTTGCATATTTTAAATTACAGTTTATGCCTAAACTCTAGACATTTAAGCAGTATAGCTATTAAATTTTTGAATAACTATTTCTAGATCATATTGTATTCAAACACATTTGAGTGTAGAATATAAAGGCAAATAGTTGGGTTTATTTAAAAGCCTATCAATTTTGGTCTGTAAAATAAAATGTATCCTAGCATTGTTATTTGACAGATTTTGTTTGTTAAGTGGCTTTGAAAGATTGTTGACAGCAATAATGAGTTTCAAAAAAAGGAAAAATGCATGATGTCTGGATATATTAAGAGTTTCTTTTTCAAAAACAATGATTATCTGTGACTATTGATATGCTTAACATAATTTTTTCTCTTTTCCTTTCTGTTTCTCAGTATTTTCAACTCTAGTGTAGGTATAGAATGTTTCCAGTGAAATATGTGTAACTAAACAATTTGTTACATAAAAGCAATTGAGTGTTATATATTTTGAGCTCTAATAATTCATTTTCTCATCTTTACGTGGTGCTAAAATATCAACACATAAATTTGGTCTTTCTTGTTCTAGTTGGTATAAACGCTTTTGATTTCCTAGTATTTGAAAAAATCCTAGTATTTTCCTTTTTTACACATAATATTACAATTTCAGTATCTCCATCTCTTTCACTAGGATTATTTTTAAATAAGAAAGCACAGATATCACTTTCAAGTTTGGGCATAGGTCCTGTTCTCACAGTTCTCCACATTCCACCCCACTATTACCCAAGCCAACTCACAATCTACATACCATCTTTCCAGTAGGGGCCCTGTCTGTGTAGGGCATTTGCTGCATTGCATCAGTATGGTGCAGCATCAGCACAGACTGAGAAAAATTAGTAGGCATTCAGCTATGCCCAGGAGTATACATCTCCACCAGGACGAGAAGACCTGCAAGTAGAGAAAGGGTTGTTCGGTTGTTCCCTAGGTTGGAAATCAGAGATCTTCCATGCGAAGCCTGTAGGGCAAGAGAAACATTGTAAGAGGCAGTAGAAATAGAGATACATCATTTGGGACCATTTAGAACACAAGTTCTTCTTCCTTCAGTTTCTGTAAACATGTTTGGTGCCGTTCTCTTCTGCAACACAACTTTCACCTCTTGGTCAAGGAGTATAACTGCACATGCCATCTGGTTCTTAGAGAACAGGCAGTGTGGTTAGTTAAGGCAGTTATTGCAAGTTGATTACATATTCCATATTCCACCATTTGAAGGGAGAAGATTGTCAAGAGATACTATCACTAGTGTGTGCTACTGGAAATGAAGTCAGTACCCACTTGGGGATGTATAGCCACCCTCAGGTGTCATATGTCCTAAAGGGCCTAGGATTTAGCCCATTACATTTGTGCCATTCTTCTGTTCAATTTAATGGGTGACAGGTTCTTCCAGTTCTACCTTTAGCGCATTAAACCATCCTCCACCATCCCACACAGAGTAGCTCAGTCAAGAGGCCACCAGGGAACCTTATCTGATCTAACCTGAGCTCTCTAAGGCCAGGTGAATGTATTTTTCCCAGGAATATCTTTGGGGTTTGGCAAGAAGATGTTATATAAGGACCTGATGCCTGGTTGCAAGGTTTGGTTATTCCCATGCACCTGCAGTAACATGGGGCTGTACAGAGTTTGGTTTGGAGGGTCACTGGTGGAGTCTTCCCAGGGTGTAGGTGCTTATTTAAGCATCTCAAAGTCTCAGGTGACTGGGAAGTCCACCCAATATATCAGTGGGTTCATCTTTGGGCAGGCCTTGTTTCTCTCGATGATGTTAGCACCCGATGGCAGGTGGAACTGCCAGTTGATATGATGATTGTTGGTCCATTGCATCACCTGCTGTTTGGCATGTTTTACTTTTTGGTGAAACCACAGAACCATGTCCTCTGCAGGGATTATTTGGCGAAAAATGAAACACAGATATCACTGTGAGAATATTCCACAAAGAAAGGGATATTCTTCACACACACAAAAAAAAATGATGTTAAAATCCTTAGAACAAAAGGGAGGTGCCTAGAAGATTTAGGATGTTTATATTTCAGAGAAGTCATCGCTTCTTGTGGTAAAAAACAAAATTATGGGTGATAAGATAGACAAAAAGTAAAACTAAAATAGTCAATGTTTGATAGACAACTGATCCTAAGCTGCACTTTAGGGACATGGTTCTGTTAATTCCCTTCAATATTTAATAAGTTATTTAAATGACAATTTGATAGAAAGAGGTTCCAGTGGAAGCTCCTCTACCCGTCTGCTGACAAAAACATAATGGCAGAGAAAAAGTCTTGTCTGAACATAAGTAAAGAGAGAATAACTTTTATTTAAATTTTATAGAAAAAAATCCTGCTGATCAAAAGAAAATAATGCCAAATTTTGAATGACGAAAACAAGAGCAGAATTCTGGAAATATTTGACTGGAGATATAAGCAGATACATTTCAGAAAAACCTCTATTACAATTCAAGAAAAAAAATCTCATAAACTAAACAATAAAATAAAATTGAAAGAAATTCATTCAAATCAAATGGAAAGGATAGAGATGAAAGGATAATTTTTTTAATTCCCATGAAAGGCAGGAAATAGAGGTCAAATCTTAGAGTTATGTTTTCTTGAAGAAAATGCCAGAATAACTAGACAGATGTCATCAGTGTACATAAGTAAAACCTTACAGCCCATAGGGAAGATTCAATAATAAAGAACAAATTCTTTTTCCCTTCAAGGAAAAAATATAAAAGGTCTTTCACACACATTTGTTCTAACAATAACTTTCAAAATTATCAGCTGAGAAAAATTATCATTAAACAAATGTTTTTAAATAAAGGAATCAACAAATATAAGCGAATCATTAATCAACAAGAGCTTTGTGTTTTCATGTGAAACTATGATTTCACTAATTCTCGCTGGTTGCCAGATGATTATAGTATAAACAGTATTATTCTGAGGAAGAGAGCAGCATGACCAATATAAGGAATCAAAAAAGTGAAGATAATCAGAAAAGGGTTAATATTAATCACAACATCTAAAATGCAGAATATGAGAGTAAAGGAGTGAGCTTAATTTGATAGTATGGTAGAGATCACTAATTGTCCTCCAATATCCATTATCTGCTTCCCCCTCTAGGTAGAAAATTTTCCAATTTTTAGGTAAATTTTCCATTTGCACACTCTGTTGTTATTTCATTTTCCTGTATGTTGAGACAAAGTTTGGGAAAATTGGCTATAAAAGGAGCGATGAGCTATTTTAGATGGTTTCTTTAATGTTGCTAACCCTGGTATTCCCTTCCTCCACTTTTCACAGCCAGGAATAAGAAGCTCTCTGTAAATTGGCTGAGTCATGTAAATTAGGGGCGCTTTTTGAGAACATTTGAACAAAATGATGTAAGAACCCAGTTTCAGGAAAAAGGACTCATTTGGGAAGGATATTATAGTCTGTAATATCAAATGCTTCATAGTAGTCAATACAAGTGACCATCTGGAAGATTTTCCTGAGATTGGTAAAGCACACATTGCTGATGGCCTCGGGATGATGGTTTGAATGGAGAAGTAAAATTGATATTAAAGGATTGCCTATTAAGAAGCAACAAGTAGAAATGACCAAATTGAAAGATTATACTCACCTTCCATTTAACTCACAAATCTAGAAAAAAACCACAGCAGAGGAGCACTAACAGAGAAAATGATGTGTTGGTTGATATCTCTGAGGCAGAATGTGTCAGGATAAAATAATTTCCTTAGTCAAATATTCCAAAATCTTCTCATTATTAGCATAGTATCATAGAATTCTAATCACTTTTGTCAATAGGCACACGTGAAAAAATATTCTTCCTTGAATGTTATTAGGGAAATGCAAATCAAAGCAATGAAATATCAGCTTACATCTGTGAAACTGGCTATTATCCAAAAGTCTGGAAATAATTGTTGGTGAGGATACAGAGAGAAGGGAACATTTGCGTATTGTAGTGGGAGTGTAAACTGGTGGAACAAAGTAGTATGGAGATTCCTAAAAAAATTGAGAATGTAGATTCCATACAATTCCATCATTCCACTTTTGGATATTTACCCCCAAAACACCAATTCACAGAATTATATGTACCCTCATGTTTACTGCAGCATGATTTATAATAGTCAACAATTGAAAACTATCTAAGTACTTGTCAAATGAAAAAAGAAAACATGGTATATTTACACAGCCCTAAAAATGATGAAATTCTGTCATTTGCCACAAAACAGATGGAACTAGAGGGGATTGGTCTAAGTGAAATAAGTTAGAAGGATAAAGCTAAAGATAGAATGAAATCACTTATAGGTGAAATATAAATAAAGCAAAGGAACAGATAAAACAAAAACAAACCTTGGACATTATCAATAGAGTTGAGGTTGCTAATATGGGGTAACTAGGGTAACAGGGTAGTGTAGAAGCAAGAGGTGGTGGAGTCCAATTGACAAGAGTGAAGGACTTTTACTTATTTTGGTGGTGTACAGGGTGTATTTTCATATATTTGAAGAATTATGAACCCATCCATGTGGGATTATATTATTTTGCAAAGCAAAGTTATCAGTAAATATTAAAATAAAATTATTTATCTTACATAATCATGTTAGATATGATGGTGTGATCCATAATCTTCAAACCTGGGCCTATCATATTAAATTCTTGCCCAGAACTTTCAAGGGATTTTCCAGTGATTTGAGAGCAATAGTGTAACTCTAGAGTTGAGTAATCAAGACTCTCTAGAATATATTTTCATCCATATTAATTGTAAATTTTGATTCTCAACATTTCCCAAATTTATATTAGCCAAACCCAATTTGACTCTTTCTAATTTTTTCTGGAATTTGTGTTTATGTGATGAGTTTTGAAAACTAA
The DNA here is from genome assembly GCA_004363575.1 of Solenodon paradoxus. Classification (NCBI taxonomy): domain Eukaryota; kingdom Metazoa; phylum Chordata; class Mammalia; order Eulipotyphla; family Solenodontidae; genus Solenodon; species Solenodon paradoxus. Next base: position 2,228,338 of record RJWH01000022.1, read on the forward strand.
GCACCTGTATTTGCTTTCTGTCATTACTTCCAAATCCACATTCCTTCAATTATTGTTTTTACTATAAATTACAATTTAGACATGATGTAAAATATGTTTATATACATGTCTCTTTATATCTATATTTTATGGTTTTATATAATTATGTCTGTATATTATATTTTATATATGACATATAATATAGATTATTATATATGTATTTATAGAAAATTTTCAAAAAGATGTGATTTTGCTTTTAGTTAATGTGATAAACTTAAATTTTTTGTACAGAAACAAATCCTCATGCTAGTATTTAGTAGGACCTAGGATTGTCAATGCTTTGTAGAAAATGCAGTGAAGACATATATGTGTATATATATATATATATATATATATATACACATATATATAACCAAAATTTTTGACATAATTTTTTAAAATATTAAATTGCTTTGTTCTGCTGTTATGATAAATTTTAAAGACTAAGAGTTTTTTTTTATTTCTCATTTCAAATATACAGGCAATCTTTTGTGTTCTTAGAATTGAATCATTGCCAAGAACTGGATGAGTATGAGGAATATGAGGTATTTGTGTTCGGTGACCTCCTGAAAAATAATCACTTATGTGCAGGTCAATCAAGGGTTTAAGGGTTTGAAGAAGGTAGAGCTGGCACAAACCAAGAGAAAAATATTTAAATTGAAGCTAGTGGAACATGGGAAGAACTTGGTGGAAGGTTAAGACTAAGAGTTTGCAGACTGTATGAGAGTTTGGTGATCCTGAGCGACTAGACTATCTACTATGACCAGAATAAAAAGATATGGCAGTGAAGAGGTCAAGCCACACATTTTTCGACATATCATGCACATGTCAACAATAAAATATCAGCAATAGGCATAATATAATGAAAAAGATTCTTCCTTTTCTCCTACATTTTTTTTTTTGTGGCATTCTAGGGGGGAAAAAAAAAAGACCTCTAACTGTAACCAAGAGGACTATGCAACTCTGAATTGAAAGACCACCAAAAATGTGTAAATTAGAATGTTAAGTCAATGTTTTGATGAACAAATATACAAAGAGAAAACTATATTTGTACCTACTTAAAATGGGTACCATATTCCTCACAACTTTATATTAGATTTTTTAAATGGGTACCATATATCACATCTCCAAGTAATTAAATAATGTCTTATAGTATTTGATTCCAACATACCTAGAGGAGCAATTTCTTAATAAAAATTCAAAGAAAGTGGCTAAGTTATGGTTTAGCAGAAATATTTAAATAGAGATGTAGAGATTTTTTTTTATTTGTAATTTAGCTGGATTGTCAAGGCTCATTATATTCCAAAGCCATTCATTGGGAAGTGGGGGTGTGTTTACATAAAGTAGATTTTAATAAGAATTTAGATATATGTAGTTCTTAAGATTCTTGACATTTTGCTGATCTAACTTTGTAGGCTACAAGAAAGTTAGCAAATCTTTCTTATCTGACACAGATGTACTATACTATATAATATGCATGATTTCATTTGGGGGAGAAATGTGCATTCCTGATAGAATGTTTAAGTAACTTTCTAATAAACGTAATAAGATCAAGATGATTTGGGGAATCTAGTGACCAGTAAACCAGGTAATGTCAACTGCATGTTTTATTATTTTATTCAAACATATTTTTCCTTGTTTCTAATATGAGTTATTTTCTAAAATTTCTTTTTCAAATATCCCTTTGAATAAAGATTGTTTTTTTTAATTGGCCACTAAAGTTCTCTTTGTGGCAAAATTTTTGAAACAAAACTTTCACATTGCAGTGTTCAAAGATTTTATTCTCTTTTGTTTGAAGCAACAGTATCATTCGCTAAAGCTTCAATGAACTGTGACTAAAAGTGGAACACTGCAAACAGGAGTGAAATACTTGGAAACTTCTGTATAAATAATTGCATTTTTCCTTGGGATGATTATGTTACATAATAAGATTTTCTCAACTCACTTGACCAGCTTCCCAAATATACTTTATATATAATATAATATAATATAATATGAACTTAACTCATATTAGAATGAGAATATCTAAAATAATTTTAGGTTGTAAGTTACTCTCTTCTGATAATATAGTTTTAATGTTTTAAAATGTTATTAATATGTGTGTCCATTTCCTGTAAATATATATGCATATACATAACATATATTTGTATATATGCACGCATTTGCATATATATGTGTATATATATTTATCTGTATGTATGTTTATTTTTTCTATTTATCTAAGTTTATTCCAGACTTCAAATATTTAAATCTTAGTATCTGAAGTAGAGTGTAGAAATTCTCTATAGAGGAAATACATCACAAATACTCAATATAAATATGAAATATAAAGGTGAACCTTTGTTTTGGCAGTTGTTTTCTAGGAAAAAGAGCTTGGCTATATTTTCATGAACTTTTCAATATAAGCCATGTACTCATTAAATCTAAAGGATAATAGTTTTCAGAAAAAGCATATGACTTTAATTTTTAATCACATATTTAGACAATGAAAGCGAGAAAACAAAACACCCCTCTCCATCTCAGGAAATGCTTTTCATAAGTGCTACATCAGAAATTACAAGCTAGGTTTGAATAGTTTTAATGTAGAATTCAAACTTAAAGCATAGTGACTTAGGTTTTCCGGGTATAACACAGATGTTACGTATTTCTATTCCATTATTCATCCTCTCTCAGCATATTACAGGATGGTAAATTTCCATGGCTGATGCATCTATGCTTGGTCACCCCAAGATTAGTCTGTATTTTATGATCCTAGTGAGTCTTAATGAATAGTAGATACACACAATGTTATGTAATCAGAGTGATGCAAAGGAATAGATATGTTTTAATATGATTATGTAATTTGCAAACCATGAGATATTCATAATAAAGATTTTAATTCTGAGGGTTTAAATATAATCTAGAAAATAATCAGGTTAAATAATGCTGATGATTAAAATGTGATGATTTCTATATTATATTAATTAAATATTTTTGTCCATGATTTCCTGTATTGGATGCACTAACTCTGTCCTTGAAAATACTGAATGAAAAAGACGTGTGAATAGAAGAAGCACATATTAAAAATACTACAAAGCTACTTTACCAAGTAATACTGACTTGAAAATCTGAAACAATTGTTTTCTTTGAGAGCCGAAGTTCCTATGATTTGCAGTTTACCATAAATGTATGATGCTGTTGTTGCTATTTATGAAAGGTACAATTGGACTTACTTACTTTATGTTATTTATAACTCCTTATAGCCACACTTTTATAATACAATCTTTATGGAAGCTGTGAAAAGGCCTATAACTTTTTTTTCAATCATAAACTTTTAAAAGGTGGAAGCACATACAGCATTTAATTTTATAAAAGCATACCTAAATAGAACTGAAATGTTGTATTATTAATACGTTGTGATAAATTCCAAGGGACTGTATAATCATTTATGTTTCTAAAAACTGACCCATTTTAATATTTAACCACCTACATATACACTACCTATTGCTTTTAGAAATAAAACCAGATCAAATAGTTTCTTGTGCAAAGCGAATATTATTTTATATATAACTTTATCTTTCAACTTTTCTTGAGTTCTCTTGAGTTTTCTTGTTAAAGGAAGTAAAATTCAAAGAAAAAGATAGTGCTCTATGGTCCTTGCTGTGGAATATTTCTATCCATCACTTTTTATGCACAGCATAATTCTTTGTGTTGTTTGGATATAAAGTGGGGAAAATTCTTCTTTCACCTCCCTTCACCAAAATTTCTGTTAGTTGGAGATTATGGAAAGAGAAGTGTCCTTTTTGACAAATCCTTCCCCTTTATAAAACAAAAAATAAAATAAGACAGAAGTTTGACTAGATACCTATCAGAATGTAAGTAAGCTTTTTGATTTTGTGCCCATTATACTGAATGTTTGCAACTGAGAATCAATTCTCTTATGAAGGGGTAAAAGGAAGTTTGATGAAAAGAAAGTTAACAAAAAAACCATGCAAAAAAGGAAACAATCTGGGAAAACATGTTACAGGTTTTCTTCTTTTCCATTTTCGTAGAGAGAATGCACCACAACATTCAGGAAAAGGAGACTCCAAGTGATGCTATATAATTGTTTTACTATTCTTGCCCTATAAGGAAGACCAGAGTTACTCATCCTAGGGACAAATTAGGATTATATAAAGAAATTTAGTGAACAAAATCAATTTATGTTTGAATAGCAGAGAGAAAATATTTTCAGTTTCAAGATGGCAGCTCCAATTTATTTCACTCTAATAAATGTGATGTCATAAAGTTATTGTTTTTAGACATTGTAAAGCTAAATTTCATATAATTTTAAGTGATAAAGAATAGATTACTGAAAGATTTGGGGAATTTAAGTCATGAAAGTATGCTAATAAAACCCAAACTAGGAAGAGACCTTATTGGCATTGACTGTGATTCACATATTTTGTACAAATGTCTTGAATTGGTTGTTGATGTATTACCTATTGATACTGAAGCACTTGCTGTGAAAATTTTTGAACATTTTCACATATACACAGTTTGTGCAACACAGCTAATGGAATATTGTGATTTTGTCATAGTGAACTATAAAGATAGATTTCAACATAGTATTAGCAGATTTTTGTCAATGTTACTTTCTATTGAAAGAACTCTTTCCATTTTTGTTTACTTGAAATCCTACTTTTGTTCTCAGGAACACTGCCTAGGAGTGATAAAGCAAGCATTTGACAATGACTGTGAAAAAAAAGTTTTTATTTTTTAGTCTTTCCAACAAGGTGATTTTGATCACAGAGAAGGATAATATTAGCATAGCAAATATTAAAGTACAAATTCAAAACCTGATTACAAAAATTGTAGATCCAGAAAAGTGTGAATTTGTACCTTGAGGAGACAAGACCTTGCTGAGAAAACCTGAAGAAAATTATGAAAATATTGGAGAAGTAAAGGGAGAATTTAAAGTTTTTATGAAAGATGTCTTTCATACATAGACCTATGGAAAGATAGCTTTAGACAGGGGTAATACTTTTCCTAATTGCATTCTGGAGACTATTTGGGCCCAATGTTGAACAATCTTCAGTCAAGATCAATCAAAAGTGTGGTAAGCAAATAGCAAATATGGCTCAATTATTTGATGGGAATGTTAGTCTAAATAACTTTTGTTTTTTGAAGTCATAAATTAGGACAAAAGAAAATTTTAAGTATAAAGAAAAATGCAAGACATTTTTGTTGAGTGCAATAAAATATGTATTTGCAAAAAAAAATTAATACTATAGGAAAATACAACATCCTGCCAGTACTCATGTACCAGTGGAAACGGCATTTTCTATAATAAACAATATATGGTCACAAAAGAGGTAATATGTTGGATACTACAATCCAATTTTTATCATGACTAAAATAAGATTCTGATGATTAAAAAAATTAATTAAGCTGCTCAGAGTTTTATGACAAAATTTGGAAGAAAAACAATTTCTCAGAAAAGGAGATTCAAATGAAAAATACGGAAGTACTAGTGATTGAATAAAATATTACCTGCCCTTAAAGGTGTGTTTATTTGTAACTGACACTGTTCTACTTGACAATATTTTGCATTTTTGTCCTGGTAAAGCATAGTTGCTTTATAGAGCTTCTGTTTCTGTTCCCTGTCTTCCTGTCTCTTAGCTCTTATTTTAAAATTTCCTTCAAAATTCCAAGAGGTGATGACAAATGATACATTTTGCCAGTTCACATACATCATTTCAACACTTTCTGAGAAAAAACCTTCAAATAAGATCAAAACATAGACGTATCATAATAAATTCACAATGAAATCTCTTCCACACTCCTTAGATGGTGGGAAGAGTAGTTTTATTCTGGCCCAATACTTCACACTATGGTTTTCAGACTTTGTGTGACACTCAGGAGGTGTGCCCAGTTTTTGCCCAGGTGAGATAGGAGGGCCCTGATTGGACCTGGAGGCAAACACATACCCAATACACTAGCTCCAAATGGCCTGAAAGGGGTGCAAGTTTCCCCAGTGGAGGTGGTACACACCCCTCCAACCTGTGCTGTACCAGAAGATACTTCAACTGGTTCTGGTTTGAACTCTATCGATTATGGTCAATCTAACTAATAACAAAAACTTTAAAATGTGCCCTAAATACTCTAGACTACCCATGAAAATATGAAAATAAGGATAAGTGATATGCTAATGAAGCAAACAAAATAGAACCTTACAAAAATCCAAAACAAGGGACATGTGGGGAACCTGCACAATCAGTAGCAAAGTCCATCAGACATAGACCACATACATCCTAAGGACATGGGCTCATGTCCTTAGTGCAGGACTTGCTGGTGTTTCTTCTTTTCTCTTCTTGTCTGCCTGCCTGCCTCTGCTCTCCTTCATTCTGACCTCCACTTTCCCTTTCAAAGAAAAGGTGAAAACTGACCTGCCCAGGTGAAGTAGAGTTTGGGTGTATTCCACATACATTCTAAGGTCTCAGGCTTGTGTCCTGTGACTGGTGGGAGCAACCAAGATGAACAACTAGATAAAGTGTTTCTTCTTCCTCTCTCTTCCTGCCTGCCTGTTTCTTCTCACCTTTATTTAAAAAAAAGTAAAAAATATTTAAAAAGGAAAAATAAGGACAATAAACTAAGAACAACTAGAATGAATACACCAGTTACAAATATCTCAATGACATCAGCAATCACTTTAAATGCAAAAGGTTTAAATAAACTAACACATAGAAATTGACATAGTGGATGAAACAAATAAACAAGCCCAAATATATGCCGACCACAAAAAAACTTACTTCAATTATAAACACTGGGATAAGTTAAATTAATAGAAGGAAACAATTTACCTAGCATGTTAGTGATAATAAATTGTTTTATTATAAATTTCAGACAACGCATACTTTAGAACAAGGAAAAATATGAGGGATTATAAACAGACTTTGGTATAATTATAAAGGTTTAAATTTTCCAATAAGATACAATAACACTAAATGTATATACACTTACATTGAACTAGGTCAGCAAAAATAAATAACAGAATTTAAAGACAAAATTGATAAATCCAATCTTAAAATCAGGGATTAAGTCCCACATTTTAGTAAATGATAGGTAATCAGCATAAAATCACTATGAAGATAGTTGACCTATGTAGCACTGTGAATCACACTCATCTAATTACATAATATTCCATCCAAAAAAAATGCATTCTTTCCAAGCTCAAATGGAAAATTTGTTAAATCACATGCTGGGCAAAAATCCAAAATTTAAAAAGTTAAAAAAGTACAAATCATACAAAGCATATGCTTAGACTGTTATGCAATTAAAAGAGAAATCAATAAGAGGGAGCTGCAAAAGACTCAAATATTAAGAGCTCAAACACCTTTTAAAATAATAACTGCCAAAGTAGAAACCTGAAGATAAACTGCAACAGCAAATCTTGAACTAAATTAAATAGAAATATAATCTCCATTTGTAAGATGTAGTAAAAGCAATACTTAGGAAGAAATGCAAATCATCGAATGCACATATTAGAAAAGATGAGATATTCAAAATAAAATAACTTAACCTTCTACCTTAGGAAATGAGAGAGTGATGACCAATTTGAACCTAATGCAAACAAGAAAAAATATTAAGCAAATGATCAAAAGCAATATACTTTTAAAGACAGAAAGGAAGGGAAAGGAGGAAGCATGGAAGGAAGGGAGGAAGGGAGCAAGGAAGGAAAGAAAGAAGGGAAGGAAGACATTTATTTATTTTAATTGTTAATTTTTGCTTTTTCACTCCAGGTCTTGAACCTGAGTCCTCGGGCTGTCTGTGGTTTGAACAGGGTGATTCAGTCACCTCAGATTCAAGGAATGTTCCCTAAAAATCTCATAAAATTAAAAACGGGAAAACAATAGAGAAAAGTCAAGATATCTCAAAGCAGATTCTTCAATGAAATTGATAAATTGGTAAATATTAATAATATTTATCAATAAAAGAAATGGGTCATCAGGTTCCCTTAAATGTGTTTCCTAGGTGAAGAAAACCAGTTTAAAGAGGTTGCATACTATGTGGTTCCAATTATATGACATAAAAGGAAAAGGAAAACTGTAAGTACACTACAAAATTCAACGACTGTTAAGGTATTGGGAAAGGATAGAGATGTTTTTAATGAGGGGAAGGAAGGAAGAGGAAGGAGCAGCATTTTTTTTAAGGAAGAAGGAAGGAAGAAGAAAGGAAGTACTTATTTAATTTTGTTTTGTTTTTTGATTGTTCCTCCCAGGCACTGAGTCATAAACCCAAGTCCTTGGACTTTACATGTTCCACACCCCAGCCACAGAAATACTGTCACCAGGGAAGGGACAATTTGATAGGCAAAAACCAGTAAGTTTTAAAGTATTGAAATGATCTGTATGATATGTAATTATTGCTACATGATAATATGTGTTTGTCAGAACCCACTAAATTTTACAGCAAAGAAATCACTTACAGACAACTCAGTTACAATAACCTGAATACCACCCTATTAGATTAAAAAAAAAAGTTTGATTATCATATCACATCAAATCTCTCTGATACTGCATCAGTTGTTCTTGTCAGAATAAACCTAATAATTGCTATGAGTTTGGAGACAATTTTAACAACCAGATTTCATCTGACTAAATAATAATAAGTTATCACCCAATTGAGAGAAATACTCCTGAAATGAAAGAAAATAGGGCAAGTAAATTATATCCACATTACCCTTTCAATAATGAAGAACATTCCAAATTTGTGTCAAACTGTCTTGGAGGGGTATTCAACTCTAGTCAAGGGGTTCAAAAATAGTAATGACGTCGAAGTTTGCAGTGTTCTGACTCTAAACATAAATAAGCAGACATGATATAAAAAAAGCCTCTTTCCCCTGGAAGGAAGAGAACCTGCAAATCTGGATACACTGAGCAGAGATTTGGTTATTAATTCTCACCCTGCAGGGAGCAGAGTCATTCCAAGGGACACTCATACTAAGTATGGAAAAGGCATAGGAAGAAACAGATTCGGTAAGTATTGTTCTTTTGAAGTCACAAAGAAATATTAATGTTGAACCTTTAGAATGAAATGCAGCTGCACATGGTTCAGCAATTTAAGATCACTTAGAGCCTAATGCTGATGTAACCAGGTTTGTGAAAACAAAAAACAAAAAACAACAAAAAAAAAAAGAGCCCCTTATAAAAGGAATCAAGGACTAGTGCAAAAAACTCTCAAAATTTCTAAGGAATAAGACAGAATCAGGAGTCAATATGTACCTTACTCCTGATGATTCTAGAATTAAAAAAGAGAAATAAGAGTTAGACACTAAGTCAAAGATGATCAAGAATGGGTCTTCAGATGAATAATTAAGATCTTTTATTACTTGATAAGATTTGGGGCACACGTTTGCAAAGACCTAAGGATGTTTAATCTGTGGAAAAGGCAAAGACAAAAAAAAATCAATCTTCTTCTAACCAGACATATCTTAAAATGAGTTTAGGTCCTTATAAACATAAGGAATCTATTTCAACTGAGACTCTTAGGTTTAAATGGGTAGGATGGTTTTTCTCAAATAAGGAATAAAATCTAAATAAGAAACTGAGTTCTTGAATGTAAGATGGAATCTAGAAGAGAACAGTAAAGCCAAGGAGAGAAAATGAGGTATGCATTGTATTATGAGTCCCTTCAAGTTTCAGTAAATATAGTCAAATCAATGTTTGCATGTATTAGGTTTTATTGCATTTTCCTTCATTTTTAGGGAAAAATGATTAAAAGTGGGAAGTGAAGAATGTATAAATTTTTCAAGTCCATAGAGGAACTCTGTTTTATTTGATGTAAAATATTCAAAGGATAATATTTCCCTCACAAATTATTTTTGGTATTGTTAGATAGCAAATAAAATTCATGCATAAATAATGATTTAAGTGATAATATTAAAAAGTAAGCACATATGTATGTGTTGACTTATTTTTTGTTTCTAATTTCAATTTATGGTACATCATTTTAGTATTTCATACAAAGTTCTGAAAGAAAACATTAAAACAGTTATTTCGATTATCATGTTTTATTTAGGTGAACAGCTTACTGTTATTGCAAAAATATTCCTTTCTAATGCAGTTTAGTATATAGCAAGGTATAAAGTATTTTAAAAATCTGATATATTGCACACATTTATTTAAATTATATCACTCTTAAAAGGTGAATGCAATCAAGATGCATATGGTGTTTGTTACACTGAAAATGATTCCTGCAATATCTTCGTATACCATTGTTTATACTCGTTCAGAAATGCATTTGCTTCTAAATCATTGTACAGGGATGGCAAGGCTGAGGAGTACAGGGAGGGAGGGAAACAACGCATATAAACTTAAGAGTCACATAGCTGCTCACATATTGCTGCTTCATGTAATTTAAAAAGTATTAACATGAAGAATGGCCTTTCCAATTTTCACTTATTCAAATAGTTGTAGGACATGAAACCTTTTACAAGACTCTGAAGGAGCTACAAATGCAGCATCCCCTGAAAATGGATTCTTCAATTGCCTTAGGATTCCACTGGAGACGAACATCAAACATTATTGGGTCCTTTCATCTCTAACTTAAGAAAGTGGCCAAATTTTTTCTTATGTGCCTTGAGATCACTTAACTCTCTTTATCTTTAATAGCAGAGATTTTTTATACAAAATACTACCTCCGACATTATAACTAAGCACCTAGAAAAGAATACGAAAGTTGTAATTTAATGAACCTTACATACTTCCGATTTATGCTGTTAGAAATTCTTGCTTTTCAAATAAATCATTAACATCTTTTTATGTTAATTGTTATTTTAATCACATCTATGCTGACAGTTTAAATATTGAAATAAAAATCATACCTTTACTAGTCTTTAGAAGAATTCTAAGATTTATTAAAGTAAATTTAGATGAAAAAATAGAGATGCGAAGGATTTTCAACTATAGTGTTAACTTGTCTTTGATTCATTCCCTGTAGAGCAAGTGTTAGACGGTCATGAATAATATTTAGTTGCGAAATGCTGTTTTCCAGTATAATTCTACATATTATATAAACTTAGCAAAAGTTAATTATTCAAATCATTGATAACATACCTAAAGCAAAATAGTGTTTTACTGCCCCCCAGTCTAAAAGATGTAACTATTGATGACTTATTTAAAATATTATCTATGAGGATTCTGGTTTTACCTTCCACATTTAAAGAGCTTGGAAGTTGTATTTCCATCATAACAACTATTAAAATGCTATACAGACTAACAAATGAACCACTGTTCTTGGATCCAAAAGAAAGTACACAGAACAAAATTCTTTCCATTAGACTGGGAAGAAACTCAGACAAGTACAAAGAGGCGCAGTTTATGGGGGCAGAAAATCAAGAGTGGGAAACTACCACAGGACCAGTGACAGAGTAGGAATCTGAACTGTAATCCACAAATATCAGGAAATTTAGTATAAACAAGTCTGTGAGTAAAACAAAGGGTTTCCAAGGCATGAGAGACCCCACAATATTGTGAGATTTTCAGGAGCTCAACCAGGTTCTCCAGGTAAATCATTGGATAATAGAATCCCCTTGGTCTTTTGTCAGGGCCACAGGAAAAGAATGATGTGAAGATTTTGAAATATGCCAGAGCTTTCTTCTTAAAAATGCCTACCCTTAGGTGAAACTAATTAACCTAGCCTAACCTGCTGAGGCATTATCAGAGTCCACCTGAACTGGGGGAAGGGAAATACCTAATTTCTGCTCTCCCAAGCTATTTTCTTCTACATTAGAGGGGAGAATACAAATGAGGAACATTTATGAGACTCATAGACCAGAGAGCCACAGGCTCACTAAATGATTGATAGTTAATAGGGCTAGAGAATGCTTCCTCTCCCACCATCCGTCATCACTACATTACTTATAGCCTATTAATGGCAATTCCTGTTTCCCCATGCATCAGAAGGACTTGCACAGTACAAGGGACAGGAGCTGATGCCTATTGATTTGAGACTTAAAAGTAACTAGAACATTATGTTAAGTGAAATAAGTCAGGCAAAAAGGGGATGAATATTGCATGATTCCACTATAGGTGGTTTTTTGAATAGGCAAATTCATAGGAACAAAATAAAACAAAAATTGTCAGGGAGGGAGGCAGGTAGGGAGTCTCCTAGTTATTGTTTAATGATTATAGTTTCTGTTTGGGAAAATGAAAGAGTACTGTACATACATTAAGGCTGTGGTTATGCAAATTGATAATATATTTAGTGTCACTGAATTATACACTTAAAATGGCTAGAACAGTACAATTTGTGTTGTGTATATATTACCACAATTTTGAAAAAAATACTCTAGATCCTACCACCGATATAAAAGAAATGCAAGGAACAATGAAACATATTAAATGACCCCTATAACACTATCATTATTTATTTTTAATATAGAGGATGAAGACGTGCTCTATTTTACTTTTTAATTTAGTTGTTCACATGGGTTGCTGGCCCTGTACCCAACACTCAAACCCAGGGGCATGTGGCTTGCTCTTGCAGAAGTGGCTGACCTAACTGCTGCTCCACCAGAACACACATTAAATGACACTTAGAAGATGTGGTTAGCAGAATCCAGACTGTTGAAATGTCCAACGAATTCAAGGTCCCAAATTCAGGGTTCTTGCCTGACACAAGAATTCAGAAGGCAAAGCCCATTGGCAGCAGGGAACACTGGTAAATTTTATTTCTCAAGGTGAAGCTACAAAGAACACTCAAAGACACTAGTGGACAAAGACAATTCTGTCTCCTCTGCCTGAGGGGGTGTAAGGATTTAAAGCCAATTGTTTAAAAAAGTGAAGCTTATTCCTGGAAAGTGGAGATCAGTTCCAGAAAGTTGCCCCCAAGGCAGAGATTCAGGCACTGCCAACTTCTTAAAGAGACCTACACATTTCAGTCCATATTTGGTCTTGATGGGATGTGTCATGGTGCCTGAAGTGATAAGCATCTTTACATGCTAATATAGTCAGGAAATTATAATAAACCAAAGTTCACTAAAAGGTGAAGAACTCATGCTGGAATACTCTGTGGCTGCTGCAGGGTCTCCAGCACAAGATTGCTTAGGCGCTGGCTTAGAGGAGTGAATGGTTTGTTAGTGAAACATGTTAGTGGTGATAGCAGCCACCTGGCAGAAGGTTGTCAGCCACCTGTGAAAACAAGTCTTAACTACCCCTCCAGAAACACTACTCTTTTTGGCTTCTATATGAGTCATTCTCTTCAACAAAACACAGAAAAAAAAAAGAGATGGAGGCAAAATCTATAGATATTTGGACTTCATCAACCAACCATTGTGTAAGATCTTTAGTAGAATCCCAATTCAAAGAAACTGTGAAAACACTAATACTTGAATTCCAGCGAAGACCTGCAAAAACTGGCTTCAAATTAGATGCCATTTAGGAATACTGTGAAATTTGTTGGTGTGATAATGATATTGTTATGACTCCCTCTGGGACAAACCAAGCAGGCACTCTTTGGAAGTATTTTAGGCAGATTTATTATGTGTGGGCTCAGCAGGGATCCTTCCCCCGAAAGGTTGAGCACTGAGTGTCAGGTTAGGACACACTTATATAGGTTCCAGGAAACCCAGGATGAGAGAGATGTAAATTAGAAAATCAGAGTGGGGGGTTTCAAGTGGGGGAAGTTCTTTGTTTGTTGATGACTTGGTTGCCTGCAGCTTTCCAGTAAATTAATGGCTCTGCTAGCTCCAGCTTTTTGTTCTGGCTGCTGGGAAGCGGTAGACAGGCCTTTTTCCCTCACAATATGGTGGCAATTATTTTGTAAAACTTTTTATCGTTTAGAGAAATGCACTGAAATGCTTACAGATGAGATAACATGTTGGTGAGATTTGCTTCAACATCATTTGAGAATAGTGGTTGACGATAGAGGACAGATAACCCAACACTGGTCATGGTATTATTGTAAATGCTAGGTGAGGTATACATTTGATTTATTATGTGCTTCTCACGCATATTTGCAATGTTTGCATTAAAATTAATAAAATTAATTCTAGGAAGTTGATGGCAATACTGAGATTCATCAGGCAGAATTTGGATAGAAAAGGATTAGCTTTGAACAGAGCATTAAGATATATGTCTGAGAACACAATAAATCATAGAAATCACAAGTCAATATGAAATCACATACAAGTAAACAAAGTAAGTCTAAAGGAAATCGAAGATATCCAACTTCTAATTTATAATGTCATACTTTTCTGAGATATTTCTGTTGTTTTCAGTTTGGGTTGGTTATGAATATAGCCATTAAAGACATTTGCTTAACACATATTCTTATGAAAATAAATTTTCAGTTTGACTCGAAAACTCTTAGGAGTGGAAAAGCTGGATCATCATATGGTATTGTGAAGTTTTTAAGAAAATGGCAAATGTACTTTAGTAGAACTTTTCCATTTGTGGCTACCAGCAGGTAGTGAGGGTTTAATAATCCTGTCTTGACAATACCTGATAGTGTAGGGACTCAGGAAAATTTTCTCTATTTCTCTGAGGTTCTTCAAGAACTGGTAAAATGAAATGAATATTAGTCAGGATTAATAGATGATAAATTTTATTTAAATGCATGCATATATATCATAATACATATATATGTATACTATATATATACACACACACATACACAGAAAGAGCGAAGATAGAATTTACATGATTGTAAATTCTAAGGTAAATGAGACAAACCAAAGACTCATTTCTTATACTGAGGTATAGAAAGGGGGCATGGAGGAGAGAAGAAGGTCTAAACAGGAAGGGGTGGCTTCATATGAAAAATCTGTGTCTCTGGCCTTTTTCTCTGCCCTAAAATAGGTTTCTCTGATAAGGATTTTCTGGAGATGACTGCATAGCTAAGTATGTTAGGGTAAGAATATTAACTTTTCCGGAGACCAGTGGGGTCTGTATTAATCTATAGATCAACATAACAAGGTGACATGTATTGGAAAAAAGTCTAGTTTGTATAACTTGGAAAAGGCCTATCTGAACATTTTATTGGGAATCTGATCCTACAATCTCATTAATTTGGATTTATTTTAGTATGAATGCATTTCTATTATAATAGGAAGAGAATAGTGTTTCATTATAGTATTAATTTACATCTCCAAAGTGATGTTAGCATGATTTATATTTTTATTTTTACCCACATGTCTTCTTTGTAAAGTATAATTTAAAAGTTTTGAACATTTTTCTATGGTATTTTTATTTTCTCTTTATTGAGTTTTGAATATATAAATATTCTGTGAAACATTTTTCAGCTGACATTTGTTTTGCAAATTTATTTTCCCAATGCACGGCATCATTTTTCATTCACGTTTGGTGTCTTTTAAGGAATAAACATTTTATATAGATTTTTATATAAAAATGTAATGACTTTTTTCTCTTATGGACTCAATTTCTGTTAGATCTAAACAATTATAATCAAATTTAAATGTATGATATTTTCTCCTAGAACTTTTATACTTTTATTTTAAGTTTTATAGTGTAAGTATATTATCCATTTTTACTAATATAATTTTTGGAGAATGAGATATTAGATTAGTATATAGAAGTTCAATTGTTCTAGCACCATTTGTTGAAAATGCTGTTCTTATTGTCTTTTTTCCTCGTTAATTAACAAAATACTGTTTATTTATGGTACTATTTCTGAACTCTACTTTGCTTCATTGGTCTGTGATTCTATCACTTGGATAAATCCATGCAATTGATTATTATTATTTTAAAGTCATTAAACCATGTAAAATGAATTCTCCAATTCAATTCTTTTGAATGTGCTTTGATTGAATTAACTCACTCTTCCTTATAGATTTTATAATCAACTTGTCTTTCAAGAAAATAAATCGTGGCAGGATTATGATTGAAAGTTCATGGACTTTGTAAAGCAATTTAGGAAGATCGCCATCTTAACCATGAGTCTTTTATGCTGTTGTAGCTATTGCAAATTATGCTGATTTTGTCTTTCAATCTCTAATATTTTATTAATAGTATGAATCGGGGGCTGTTGTTTCTTTGTTTCTGTAAGAGAACAGAGAGTAAATATTTTGCACTTAGCAGGCTGTATGATCTCTTGTGTGATTACTCAACTTTACCAGTGTAGCAAGAGAGCAGACATACGCAATACGTAAATGATCATGAAAGTGTTCCAATAAGTTTTCATTATTCATTGTGATTTATGGTACAATTTTTATTTTTAAAATATGAAATATGTTTTTTTAATTTTTCAAACATCTAAGACATTTAAAGCTTTTCTTAGCTCATAGGCTATATAGTGATGGACCAAAATACTTTTGAAGCAACTTCTGTGTAGATTCTTTTGAATTTCCAGAGAAACAACTTTGTCATTGGCAAATTGAATTTTTATTCTTTTTTTCCTGTGTATGTCTTTGATTATACTCTAGTTTCTTATTACAGTGATAAAAATACCAATATGGTGTTAAATCAGTCTGATGAGTGAACATATCCTGTGTATTCCCTCTCCCAGGAGAAAATCATTAAGTATTGACCTATTAAGTATTAAACCATTAAGTGTGATATTGACTGTAGTTTTTTAAAATTAATGTGATTTTACTCTTATTCAGCTTTAATTTCCCTTGTGACTTAATTTTCAGCTTCTGTTATTTGAGATATTTTTATATCTTCTAAGTTTGTAAAAATAAGTAGCTACCAAGTTAAACTGTTTTACAATTTCTCGGTGTACTCAATTTTATATTATTTCAATTATTTTATTTTTAATGAAATTTACTTTATTGTTCAGAAAATATTTTGTTCTGGTAAATGTCTTGTGTGTCCTTAAAAAGTAAGTATATTATACTGTTTGTTGGTAGAATGGTTCATAGTTCCCAGAAGTCTAGACCCTTAATAATGTTGCTTAGATTTTATATATTTTCATTTATTTTCTTTTTAAAAATACTTAAAGATACATGTTAAAGTTTTGAACTATTAGTTCTATCAATCATTCATATATTTTAAAGCTGCTAGCTTCAGAACAAATATTAGGATTATTCTATTTTCTTGGCAAATTGATTCTTTCATTACTATGGAATCATTCTCTTTATCCTTATTAATATTTCATAATCTAACATCTACTTTGAATAATACTAATATAGTCACCCCAGCTTTGTTTGTTTGCTCTCTTATTAGCATATATTTACGTCTGTTTTTTGTTATCTGTATCTTTATATGTGAGCTTACTGTTGATGGAAATAATCTAATTAATTGTTGATTTGTTTATCAATATGACAATTTCTATTTTTTTAAATGAAATGCTTGTATGATTTATATTTGATATATTATTTAACATTAATGAATTTAAATCAGCCATTTTTAAATTGTTTTTTATTTGGTATAACTTTTTCCATTTTTATATCTATATCTGTATTAATTATTTTAGTTAATATTATTTATAGTTCCTTTTACAATTTTTTAGTGACAGCTTTTGATTATTGATGGTACCTCTATAATGAATATAATTCAACTATAAATAGTATTATTCTACTTTACATATTTAGGATTTTTTTATCAGTATATTTCTAAATCTTTTAAAATGTATTTATTATAGTTGTCATAGTTGTTATTTTCATAGTTGTTTTTCAGAGTAATTAAGAATAAGAAAATATATATTTATTTGCATTTTATCATTTCTAGAACTCTTCATTTCTCTTGCTAGATGCTAGATTCTGTATGATATTGCATGTCTTCTGCCTGAAAGACTTTCTTTGGTAATCTTAGAGATTATATGCCAGTGACAAAATAGCTTATATTTGGCTTGTGTAACAAAATCTTTTTCTTTCCTTTTCTTTCCTTTGGGACAAATTGAAGACAGGAATAAAAGGAAGCAAGCAAGTAGGCAGGAAAAGAGAGCGGGTAGGAACACTTACTTTTAATTTTTATTTTTATATAGTTGTTCATCTTGGTTGCTCCCCATGATCCCAGGACGTGGACTTGGCTTGTTGGGACGTATGTGGACTGTGCTCAGCCCTAGGCATCAGACCTAATCACTACTCCACTAGGGCACCTCTACAAAGTCCTTTTTTAAACAATTAGTTACAAAAGAAATGTGTCATGTTTGGGTATAGAATTCCAGGACTATTTTTTTATACTGTTTCATGACTTTAACGATTAACTTCTGGCTTTAATATTTTTAATGATAATTCTATTTCAATATTTAACCATGTTCCTTAGTAATGTATCTTTTATCTCAGATTGCCTTCCATTATTTTTTCATATTTTAGTTTTAAGTAGTTTCAGTAAAATTTGCCTAGGGTTTTTTGTATTAAAAATTTCTGCTTGGAGTTATTTATTTTCTTAAAGTCATTTTCTCATGTTGTTTATGGAATGGATTACTTTTGACCTCTTTCTGCCTTTAAAAATTCCTTTTAAGATCATTGAATTGCTTTTTGACGCAATCCCCTTCCATGGGTTAAACGGCTAATGTATCACACAAATATTTATTGTTTAGTAAAGGTTATGCTAAAAGAAATCAGCTTAAGGAAGTTGATCAAAATCTGTTTCTTAGAGTTCTCCTCTATATACATTAAAATTAGACCACTAAATTCAAAAAACTAAGGACTTGATATTAGATGGAAGACATAGCAGATAAAGTGCTTTCCTTTATATAGCACTTGTGTAGAACCTCCTCAGATGATTGTGTTTTGTTTGGTTTTTAATTAAAAAAACTCTACTGTAATTCAGATTTTCTGAGGAGCCCAACATCAAGGAAAGATTGAATGCATGTGGTATTTTTGGAAAGTGAGGTAAGATTGGGTAAAGTATAATGAAGTTGCCAGAGGGACCTCAGATAATCCAACAGGAAAATATGGAGCTGAAATGACCACCTGGAGATAACCCACATGGATTCAAGGTCACCATGGCTTTATATTCCAATCTTGACCAGTCTCTGGACATAGACTCCCCCTGAAGGAAGGTAAATGCTTTTTGTTCCCAGCTAAAGGTTACTCCTGACAAGGCACTCAGCAGGGAGTTCTAACAAGCACAGTTCAGCAGCTGTGTCAATAAGAACTCAGGTCTGAAGTAGGGGACATGATGGTGCATTGTATTCCACACTATATGCAATTTGACAAGGTGGTAAGATACATTCCTGAACTGAATTTTTTTTTCTCTGTATTCATAGGTAGTTTTCATGAAAAATTGGATCGTAGACAAAGATTAAAAATTCACTATTAAAGTTAGAATTCTTTATAAGATTTGCTAGCTAGGTGTTCATTTGGACAGGAAATAATAACAGGGGGTCTATTGTTTGCTGTTCTTTGTTCTGAAATAAAATGGTGCACTTATATAATACTTTAAGTATGTATGCAAGTTCAGAATTACTCTCAGCAGGAGGTAAATTTACCTTAGAATGTGGGCTATAATGTAATTATTAAGAGTACCTAAGATTCTGAGCACAGCTGGTACAACCTAGTTAAAATGTATTTTTCACTATCTTCTGAAAGTACTAGCAGTACAAAAACCTACAGTGTACCTTAATTTGCCCCATTTCCAATGCTACCTTCATTCGTTGTATATATCTTAATAAATGTGGACAACTTCATTATGTTGGGGAGCATACTTTGCAGAATACATATCTGAGTTTCAATTTTCAAAAATTAAATAATTGCAATTATAATATGAAATTATTTTGATTAACACATTTTGTTGTTTACCCAGAATCACATCCCTGCTTTCCATACTCAAATTCAGTTAATTTTTGTCATATTTTCTTCTTGTATTTTCCAGTTGAAAGTGATGCAGGGACAGCATTGCTTAAAATCTCTAGGGAAGTATGAAGATGTATGAAGTAGAAAATACCTGACAAAACCTAAGACTTCTGAAGCACAGATCCCCTAAAAGCAAGGACTCTACCTTTGCAGCTTGAGTCTAGGACACACCCCTAGATACTCCTGCAGTTTTTACTCCAGGCGCTTGAACACACCTACAAAGGGACAAGCCCCATTCCTCATCTATACAGGAATCCATCTTGCCTGGGTGAGAAGCAGGCAGCACAGGTCGTACACACACTTGTGCACTCCCATGATGTAACTTTCCCAGCCCAACCCACAGGGAGCTTAAGTTCACTGTTTCTGTTTCTGATAAACTTGTTGTGTGATCCTGATCAAACAACTCTCTCCATGATTTCTTTCTGGACAGACCCAGTATCTCATCGGTGTGTCTTACTCATCCTCCCCCACATCATGAAATGAAAAAAAGCATTTTCTTCTTTTTACTGATGATTGGTGCACAACCAACAACCCCAAACTAAGTTGCTTAAAATAACAACCTGATTTTTTTTTTTTTATCGGATCAGACTCACAAATGTAGGTGTTAATTAATCTTGAAGTTATTGTCTTCCCTAATAAGATAGTCAATAAAGAGACTCAGACAAAGCAGAGAGCGGTATGGGACATCCAGAATTGTTTTCCAGGTTCATTATTCCTCTGTCAGACATGCGCGCTCTTGCTGGAATAATAGATTTGACATCCAAGTGCTTCATGGTAGAGATCGCCTCACACAGCAGAAGGAGACTTTAAGTAACAAAGCATCTTTGATTCTGATTCAGAGGAGCTGTTTATCTTACCTTCTCTAGAGATTCTCCAGAGATCTGTGACTCATAAACATATAGATCCTGATTTTATCTACTATGAGGAACCCTGTTCAGGATTATTTCTCTCAGGACATTATGTATGTAGAAACTCTCTTCCTTTTAGATAATAGCTTCTTGTCAGTTTTGGGTTGTCCTACTACTATTGGGAGTAAATGGATCACATGTCAGCTGCTTTAAATCCTCCCTCTTGATTCAGCAGATGCTTGGCCTATAATGGACATTTTGTGCTATTAGTCCAAACAGTAATAGGCCACTCAAATTTAAGGGAAGGGAAAACTGACTTCATAACTCAGTAAGTCACACAGCATCAATGAGGGACTTTCATTCACCATGTTTATAATTTATAATTAAAATATGATGAAATTAATAATTCAAATGCTTCCTTATGAATAACTTTTTCTGTACTGAACTTTGCTATGAATTTTAAGTACATGCTAGTGTTTGATTAACTTTAGATGTGATGTCTCTTAGATCAACAACTTTACAAAGACATATTGTAAGTTTATAAGGTTAATTTCTACAGAAGACAAAAATGTTTTTACCTCAATCAGTTTTCCTTTGTCAGTCATTTATTGAAATAGTATTTCATGAGCACCTACTTTTTAACAGGTATTTTTGAGGATAGTGAAAATATACTCTTTTTTTTTTTTTTTTTAAGGAAAAGTGCAGGCAGAAATGACTGTAAGCAGAGGCAGGCAGTCAGGCAAAAAAGAGAGAAGAGGATAAAACATTTTATTTATTTTATTTAGTTGCTAATCTTGGTTGTTGCTGCCAGATCCAAGATATGAACCTGGGACCTTGGGAAATAAGTGAACTGCACCCAACCTCTATTCCGCTAGGGCATTTCCTGAAAATATATTCTATAATGATAATTACTCCAGTCTTGTATGCCACCCTGTAATGGAAAAACTATCACGTAGGTAGGTTTTGAAATACTGTGTGATTATAATAGGGAAAGACAGAAGAATAGTGAATGCAATAAAGTTAATCTCTAGATTGAAATTGAAAAGTCTTTTCAATGGAGTGTATTTAAATTGTTATAATTTAAAGATGGTTGAGAGACTAGAATATAAGCAGAGATAAATACTTATAATATGCTTTGTTTATGACTAAATTAGCAAGACAATCACACCAGGGTCTAAGATTGGATAGACAAAGCATGGCAAATTGTGAAGTCACAGCTTGTAGTTGTATTGTAAATGGTGTCCATTACATGCCTGCAACAACTCTTAGGAGCAGAGAATAAGTGGTGTCATCAAAGCTATGTTATGCAAACATCATCTCAATCTTTGACTTGAGGAAAAGATAAATTAGAGAAATGAGTTGAGTTACAGAGAGAAGGAGAAAGAGAGAGAGAGAGAAAGATTAAGAATAATAAGTTAAAACAGATATCAAGAGAAAAATTGGGACCTTGTGGATGCAATCACTGTTATTTAAAGCTATAAAAATAAATCACAACTCAATTTAAGATGTTACTGGAGAGCTTCTCTTCTTAAAATAGATGCATACCTTGCAAGTAATTTTGAACTTACTTATTTTCTACTCACCTCACAGTTCACAGAGTTGAAAATGAAGTGAATTTTAAGTGAACTCAGGTGAAGTCATTCCATATTCATGATTCAATGTCTACCAGACAGAAATAGGATTATTTAAATTAGGAATTTGAAGAGCTTAATGGAGAACTATATTAATGATTTGTGAAAAGTGATCCAATGGTCTGAAAATGACATGAGTAAATACTATCCAGTCAAAATTTTATTCTCATATAGATATTACTATGGAGAGTTATATTGACTTAAATTATAACCTCTGATTAAAGATTCCTCAAGAAACATAAAAAAGTAATTAACCCATGCCAGCCAATTAATTTTAATTGCATTCTTCCTTTTCAGTTTCTAAATAAGTATTTCTGAGTTGCTTCTTTCATTTTAAATTGAAAGCATTGAGCATGCAGTCTTTTAAGGCACCTATTTTGCATTATTAACAGCTCGGTGACTTCATTTAAACTGTTTTTCCTATTTTAATCCCATGTGCATAAAGCATGAAACATTATACCTGAAAAAAATTATGACTATATATTTGAGGAAAAATATACATGTGTGTGTTAGTTATATATACATATATAATATAAATATTACTTAAAGGACTTACATTTATATTTATATAATAAATTAAGAGTCAATACCATAAGCGCTAACATTTCTTCAATCATGACTTTGCTTCTTACTGAAAATCACATAATTTAACTCTTTAATTTTTGCTATGTTAAACAGAATCCTCTGATTTTACCTCATTATTCTTATCCATTAAAATCTTAACGCTATTTTTTAAATTACTTCAGTAAAATAATTTATATATTTACATAGTTTTAATTAAATTGAGTTTTACAAAATAACCTTGAGAATTTGTAGAACACAAATTAAAATAGGTAAAACAAATATTACTAATATTTCCATTATGTAGCATCAATATGAAAATATCAGTTTAATGCTTTTCTTTCTAGACAATTTTTCTTATGTGTGTTTGTGTGTGCATGTAATTAATTAAATGAAATTTCAGTCATTTCAAGTAGTTTTTATCCAATTCTGTTCCTTGGTATTATATTCATAATAATTTTACATGCCTTCAAATGTTGACTGAAAACATGCTTTTCATGATTACACAATATTTTAATGCACTTTGAGATCACAGATTTATAATATTTATGTTTCTCAGAAAAAATATTGTAATGTTCTAGATTTTATGGAAACAAAATGGTGTAGTTGCAGAGGACAGAGATTACACTTGGTTTGAAGAACTATTCATCTACTGCTTGATTCTGGGTCCTTTGTTTTATCTTCCAATGAGAAATTATATCATTAATTGGTAATAATCTGTATGTCTAACTCTAAAAAGGTATGTGAAGCCTTGATAAGAACTATGTCCACATGTTAGCTTCCTAATCCAGAATACAGGGTTCATCAAATGATTTTTCAATGGTTTTCTGCCAGTTTTATTCAGTTATAATTTACTTATATAATTTTAAGGTATACAAAGTGTTGAATTAACATACATATTTTACTGTGAATACTACTATAGCATTAATTAATGTCTCTACCATCTCACACAATTACCATTTTTTGCAGGGAAAACACAAAAGATCTACCCTCTTAGCTGCTTTCAAGTACATATTTTTAGCTATAATTATTAGGTTGTACATTAGATGCCCATTTTATAACTGAAAGTAATCTTATAAAAATGTCTTTTAAATAAATCAGATAAGCAATCTATATATTAATCCATGATTAGAGATTCTTATCATGTACCTTGATGCAACAAATAGTATAATCCAATATGTATTTTATGTTAGAAAAAAATTTTCTGTGAAAATATTTAAAAAATATATATTTATTGTAGAATGCAGGCTATTCCAAGTAAGGTCATATTCTATGCATTATTTTCCTGATGAAGAAGATAGCTGAGTGAATTGTCTCAGAGTATTTCTATTATGCATTGTAAGTCACATCCATTTTTATTTAATTATAAAATAAACAATGTATCAAATCCAATAACTGCTACAGAGTATGATAAATATCATATTAATAAATTGAATTCAAATAATTACCTTTGATTCATTCTTTGCCTCTATTTAATCTTTTAATGATGTGTCTTTATTCTAAAAACATGGAGTAATATTTACTTATCCTACTTTATGGTGATTTTGCTGGGATCAGACGAGAGAATATTAATGAAAATATAGAATATAATCTAAGGTTTAAAAAGGCTATATTCATTTATTAAATTAATCATTTGGAGTAATTTTGTTGATGAACTTTAAACTCTATAATTCTGAGCTTCACAGATGGAATTATATTAATTTTTCAAGTGACTGGAATGTTTGTTTTTTTTCTTACATAGCAAATACAGTGAATTTTTACTTCTGCATACTGTATGACATGGAATATTTTGCATGGTTTATACTCATAGGCTCATAATTTATACATAATATTAGAAAAATTTTGGTAACAGAGGTATGTTTATTTCTCTACATGCTTAATATTCAAAAACTCTTGAATTAGCATGAGGAGACTGAGTCTCAGCACTCCTACCAACAACAGATATCTGTGCTCTCTACTGATGTAAATTTTATTGCTCACATATTATAGCATTGCTTAACTGTTCTGTGAAAATGTAAACATGTAAAACATGTGTTAAATATTTGCATGAGTAAAGTCAGATGATAGGTGGTATTTGTCAATATCACATCAATATAAAACTGAAAGTGATTAACTATGTTGTACTTTTCTAAGGATGTGATGAATCTTATGAAATGAAGATACTACTGAAGACAACGTAAGAAATCTGAGTTAAGTTTTTGAATTTTTATAACAGTAAGCAAGAAAAAAGTAAAGTAGAAAACAAGGATGGGGTAGATGAAGAAGCTTTAGCCTTGTGTTATTTCAGTGGATCCTCAAAGAGGAAGTGAACATCTCACTTACAAGTAATTTTTCATGAAATGGGCTAGATGATGTTATGATGATTCAAACTTGGAAAATAAGCGTGAATATACAAGAGCATATCCAGAAATTTAAGGAGAAATCATAGTACATAAAAGCAAAATTTAGGGTGAAGCACTTGAAAATTCTGATCATGAAGCAGCTGAAAGTTCCACTGAAAAAAATTATTATATATGCTATAAAAATCTACATCCTGAAAATATCCATCTTATATGCCTAGTAAAACCACTTTGGCATAAGGCTGTATTCTTTAAAAAGTATAATAATCACTGAGAAAATATCACAAAGTATTAAAGGATACTAAACACACCGTAATTGTTCTTTGTATGAAAATACTTTAGGCACATAATTTAAAAGGTTGCTCATGTTTAGGAAAAGCTAATATCAGAGATATTTGATTGATGCAAGCAAATTAAATTAACCTTTTTAATAAAACAAAAATGGATAGTAAGTGAAATATTTTCTGATCCCTTTAATAGTTACTTTTTACTAGTACACTATATATAGACAAGAAAGATGACAATAAAATTATACAATTGTATTATCTCCGGAAAACTGCCCCATACATTACTTCTTTATTTTTCAAAATGCAGTTTTTTCATCAGTTACTTCTACTGAAAGTTGATTTTATAATGCAGCATTGGGACCAAGGACTTTTATTCTCTATGAATAACACATGTAATCTCATTTATTTATTGATTGATTGCTCTACGATCTGCTTACTACAGTTAGATCATTGTGTCCTTGCTAAAATGAACAGATTTCTCAGACTCAAGACTACATCAAATTTGATAAGAGTACCCACTACCCAGTTACTAATAGCTGTGTGGTAAATGACTGGTATGGACTTTGGCACTCATTGATGCTTGAAAATGAACTTTCAAATGAAGATTTTAAAGGATTTTGTGTCACTAATGAGAAAATCATTTCAAACTCTGCTATATATGTCAACATTTATCAGTTGAAATTATAAAACAGAGAGAGCTGACATCTAAAACATGGTGCACATGGGCTATGAGGCAATCCTATGAATTTCTTGACAGATTATGATTTTGCTTAAATAGGTATTAACCTAGAAATGCATGAGGATAGGGCCCTCCCTGGTGATTCTGACGTTAAACCAGAAACTGGGGTATGAACCATATAAAGCTCAAGGACTGGGATTTGTGACCCATTTGGAGACCTGCAGTGGGTTTGGGACTGGACAACCAAAATAAATAAATTAATAATAGTGATTCCTCCTCTTTCCTTAAAAAGAAAAAAAATCTTCCTTTCCCTTTCTTTGCTTCTTAAGAAATAAAAATAGCAGTGATGATAAGCTTGGTATTGCTAACTGTTAGAAAGGAAATACCTTTGGCATGATAAAAATATTTGCTCATAGTTTTGGTCTGTTTCCTTAGATAGAAATTATTGTTAACGAGGCAGATGCTATTTACACAGGTCCTTAAAGACTACCTTGCATAGTTTTAGTAATTAAGGAGCTGGTATCTTTTCTATCATCAAATGCTCAATCCTAGCATTATGATGTGGTGACAGTAATTTAATTTTTCTCAAACTTGTAAAAAACCATAGTAATTAATACTTATTTCGTGTTTAGAAATATTTAGTGTAGTATATGATTTATTACATACTGCTCTTAGAAATAGTATATACTATAATATTATGGTTTATAATTATCTCACAATTTTGAAAATAAATTTAATTCTCTTCAAAGAAATGTTAAATAGTTTCATAGATTAACTCTTTTTTAAAAAACACATTTAAAATAAATATTGTTTTGTTCTCATTAATGTTCCAAATCCCACTGAGCTTGCTGTAATGCACAAAATATGTACTGTATTAAAATTTTTATTTAAAATTTTGAATTCTTAAGAATATCTGGCCCTGAATATTTTGTATGTAGGATGACAGACTGCTACTAGATAACTAAGTTATGCAAAGTGAATATTTGACCAACAATCATTTTCCATAAACATTTAACACAACAATATATATTTCATGTGGAAAATAACAACAACACTGCTACTAAAAATATTGCTACTAGTTTCTCTTTTATACTGGAAAACTTTAGATTCTGTTCCTCACAATTCCTAGATTTCATTTGGAAATTTTAGTAGATAAAGGAGACTTATCAATTCGACCTCTTTTCAAAAAGACATTTGAAAGGAAAAAGAAACATGTACATTTTAAAACATTGGTATATATTATTAAAAAAGTAAAGTCACTATTCAATCAGAAAAATGAAGGAAAGTATATTAATAGAGTTAAAATATGTCAAGAAAGTGAACATTGAACTCTCTCTGTGTGTACTTGTGAGTCTTTTCTCCTCTCTACTCTTCATAATTTCTTCATCTCTATAATGTTAAAACAATTCATAATGGCCACATTCAAGGGTTATTTAACTTTAAAGCTACATTGAATTTTTATCTTTTTAATTTTATTTTTTTGTGATTCTTAACATTATTTATAGATGCACCTAAACATGTGTAGGAAGAGCAATTATAGATAATCTTGACAAATCCAGAAAATATTAATATCATGAAATAAATCTAATGGAGAAAATGTATATGATTCAAATATGTATCTTTAGAAATGTATTTTATATAACTTACATATATTTCAAATATATATGTATAATCTATGTATATACATTCGCATGCATAAATTATACATGTGAATGATAAATAAATGATATATTTATAAGATATGTTATTTCACTGCTTAAATTCTAATTAATACTACCCTAAAAATGAAGACATTTCATAGAAGTATACTTATCCAATTTTGTACTGCTGGTAAAGATGATTACATCATCTCTGTTGAACTGTTGGTATCTCTATGGTATTGAAAGGTCACTATTGTATATATACTTGATGTAATAAAAAATTAGATACAGACTATTTAGTGTCATATTTTATCTAAAATAGTCTCATTTATTGAAGTTTTGATACATAATCATTTGTCACAGCATACACACAATTTTAATTATTAGCTTCCTCCAATATTTTTTCCCAAAATGTTACAATGTATTTCAAATTCAAATGATGATTCAAAATAATTCCATGGTGAGCATTTGTCATTTATATCAATTAGAAATCACTTTTGGCTGTCCAACTTTCCAAAATTGGAAGCAACTTTCTGTTAATATATTTTGATCTTCACATTAAAAATATTTTCATTGAGTTTACATATACTAAAGCAAAGTATGCAATGAAATATTTCTCTCAACAATCATTTCTAACTTTAGCAAGTTATTTTAATTTGTTGCTTGTAACACCATGAATTTGTCACAAATAATTTATTTTAGAGATTTCAAGAAATTTTTCATTAAATAATTTCTGATTCCATACTTTTCTGTAGTCTATCCGCATTCAAATAAAAGAAACTTGATGGAAAATGCAAAGATGTACATGTATGTGACTCATTTCTCCAAGTCCTTATAGAACTTGGTGTTTTACGAAACTGGAAGACGAATGAGAAATTTACATGGCATTTTATTTAAAATAGCATTTTTTTCTTTATTATGATTTTGCTTTTATAATCTCAGAGGTGAAAAGGTGGTAATTAGCCAGTTCTTTCTGTCACCAACAATTTTAGTCACATGATTATGAATGTAGTGACTGTGACCCATTCATCCAGTATTGATTAGTCTATGAAATATCATTCCAAAATGGAGTTAATGATCCACTAAAACGGTTCACATCAAAATGGAAAACTCAAAAAGACTGTAAAATAGAAGAACAGTATTTGAAAACTGTATCCTTTCATTTAATGTGCATAAGTTGGGTCATTTTATCTACTTTCATATCTTGAAATTCTTTTCAGTTAAAAATTAATCAAATATATACTAGTATCAAATTATATACTTGTATTAAAAGCACATTTTCATTTACAAGCAACACAAAAAAGTGTTACGTAATGAGCATTAAATATTTTCATTGTGCTGATTTATGTGTTTTTCACTGTACTCAGACTGAAATGGAACTAAGGTCATCTGCTTGCATATCCTGCAACACATGCAACAAAACTTCATAAGATCTTTTAATTCATTTCTCAAGCAAAAATGTATATTGATATCTGTATGTTAAATATGTAGTGATTATGACAGTAGATTGGATCTTAATTTTTATGAATCAATAAAAGTTTTCTGTTAAAATTTCTGTGAAAGGAATCAATATATCATAAAAATAAGCAAATATTAAAACTAAGTGGGGTTTATTTTTTAATAGTTCAAAACATCCATGTCTGAAATAAACCATCATGCTGCCGCCATACAATTTCTTTGTGAATAGGAGGGAAATGATCAATTCTGAAAAAGTTGCCAGGAATTTCTTTTTCTAACGGTTTGGCTAGCTAGTCTGAAAAGTTTTCATATTGCAGTATAGGTACATTTTTATATAAAGTATCTCTGATTTACCTGTTTTGCAAGCTCAGTGAAAGTAATAGGAATTCCCCAAATGCAAAATAACAATAAAAATAAAAATAACAAAGAGCAGAAAACAGATGGGTGACATCTGTCTCCACCATAGAGAGGGGCGCCATGTCAACTCTAGACACCTGGTAGTTAACAACTATGGTGAAGAGCAGGAATTTAGTTTTGAGCCACTATAGGTAAAGGACTAACTAAATTGAGATGTAAAGGTTAGGACCTTGAGGGAAGAACATACGCCAAAAAAAGAGTTGCCAAAAAAAAAAAAAAAAAAAAAAGTCGAACTCTCTGAAATGGACTCAATAATGAAAATACTTTCTCTAAATTTTAACATGTGATTAAAAATGACAATAATTATCTCCTGTGAAAACCTGAGATGAGTTAAAACAGTACATCTCTGAATGTATAGATAAATTATTTTCTACTCAGTTAATGAGCTAGGTGAAACGATACATAGTTATTCCACAAAATAGCAGGGCTGGATGTGCAGGGATTCATTTTAAAAGAAGACAATCACGAAAGGCTCAGATTCACATTGTCTGGTTTATAAAATATGAGCAATGGCAAAACAAGTCAACGCCGCTATCAGAAGGGGATGATTTGAGTGAGACAATGACTTGATCTGGCATTCTGAAAATGCTGCATGTCTTGAGTGCTGGCTGCACAGGAAAGTTTAATTTATGAAAATGCCATCACCTTTATTTTAGGATTTCTACACATTTTGGTATACAGGTTACTATTTTGTAAGGCTTTAGCTCAAATTAAAAAAAAAAAAAAACACAAAACTTCAGTATACCTTACTATCCAAATGATTTTATTTTTATGGTCTTATGTCCACTGATGGTCAATGTATTTCCATTTGTGGATCACTGCTATCCACTCTGCTGAAACTGCTGTCAGTGCTCAAATTCACCATGTAAACAGGCAGTTCCCTGCTTTAGGCTGACTTGTTTTAAGAAAGAGTTCACACAAGCAACAATATAGCATTCGAAGCTAAGAATAACATTTTTTTGAGACTCCAACATTAAATTCCAAAGTCCTACCTCAATGGTCTGTGTTCCTGATACACAAGGTTGAGTATTTGCTCACACTTCTCAGTGATAACTTACTGTATTTTAAGCTGATCAGCAGATCTTCACACATGTGGTCTGAACATCCAGTTCAACAGATCATTGTCCTGTAAATGCCAGTCAGACTTTTTCTTCCTTTTTCTAGGTGTATTGTTTTAAGGATGTCCAGTTTCCTTGAAAATAGTTCCCTTTTGTGTCCTAGTTAATATGTCCTCCTAACAGGTTAGCCTCCAGAAAAAAAGTCTTTCCATGTCTTTTCTAGAACAAGCCCATTTTTTCCAGGCTCTGAGATCATCTTACTCCACTGGGACCAGTGATGAATGAGTCAACACAAGTGCTACATCCTTGTGCTGATGATGAAATTCAAGTAAATTATATGCTCCTTCATGTAATGTGTTACCCAGACAACTATTAAACGATCATATTCAAGAGATGTATCTCATAAAGCATTTTAGTCAAAATGCATAAAAACATAGTTATCTTTGTTGAAGTTTCAGAAACAAATTTTCACTGATCTTTAGCCATTATGTCATGCAAACATTCATCGTTTTAGACATTATGCCTGTCCCTTCAATAGTCCCTTGACCAATGATCCATCCATACTCACATGGATCTGTTCGAGAAAACAAGGCAAATTCTATCAAAGGGGTGGGAAGTGGCAATGCCATTGCCATCCTACCCATGTAGTTACCCAAAAATCATGTCTTTCGGGTACACAGCCTATAGCTTATTGTCAGTCATAAGCCATATAGTGCAATTCTATGATAGCATAGTGTTTAAGATCATAGAAAAAACAATACAATAACCACACTCATGAAAATGCTATAAAAATGATAAGCTTGTTAATTAGGAGAGCTATCAAGGAATCTTGGTTGATATCTTCTTTCTGAATGACACAAATTTAGTTTTTAGTAAATTTTATCATTTGGTTTCAGTTAGATTCTGTTTTTAATGGAAAAATTATTTTCCCAATTTTGAGCATAACTCAAACCATCCATGTATCTTGCTTTATGAAACTAAGTTAGATAAGAAGTTACAATTTTCTTTCTGGTTTACTTATCCATCTGCGCCATCTTTCAACCAATCACAATTTCTTCCTACTCTGACCTCAATGCATTTATTGTTAACCCAGATTTTTTATTCCTTGTAATGATATAAGGCTATTCACAGGGACCGCCGTAATTACCACAAATTCAATTTTGTGTGTTTCTAGGAAGAAATGATTAATATTAAAATATAAAGTATTTTCTGAATAATATATTGAAACCACTTATAAATATTTGTTTTCAGTACTTCCTGTTATTTTCAGGATACATATGTGTAGGTGATCTCATATGAACCCATACAGGCGATTTCATATTAAACTTTTTACTAAACAGCATTTGGATTTTCTTTAAAGCAAGATATTGAAAGGAGTTCCCATGTCCCACACTCAGATTCTCTAATTATTAACATCTTATATTCAAATAGTATACTTTGTCACCATTAACCAAAATCGATATATGATTAACCAGAATTTATTTTTCAGATTAATTTAGTTTTTACTTACCTTTTTTCAGTTCCAAGATTCATGTAGAATATCATAGTGCAGTTTTAGTAGTCATGTCTGTCTAGGATACTCTTGGCTATGGCAGTGACACCGCCTTTTCTTGTGTTTTGTAGAATGGTCCGGTGCTTAGCTGATGTTTTCTCATGATTAGACAGGGGTCATGGGTTTTGGAGAGGGAAACCACAGGAGCAAATTACCATTGTCATCACATTATATCAAAGGTACATATTATAAACACAGTTTTGCACTGCAGATATTAACCCTGATAATCTAGAGTTTGTCCGGTTTTTCCACTGCTAAACTAATCGTTTGCTTCCCCTTTAGATACTGTAAACTTTGGAATTGAGTTTTTCTTCACAGACCACACATAAGGAGAGGGAATCTATGGTACATCTCTTGAGAGATTTGGAGAATCTACATAAATTATTCAGAATTTCTTCATATGGGGTTTTTGTCCATTACCCACCATTTATTTATACCAGTACACACATCTGGACATATATTTAATAATGATTACGATGTAATACAGTTTTATTTTGTTACTCTGAAATTTCTAGATTTGGTATTTGCGAACGTTTTCTCTTGGCAACTATGACTTTGACATACTGCCGCCATTAGGAAGACCATATGCCCATTTTAAACGGGACAGTACCATTCTTTTCAGAATTCCCAACCATCCTGTTACTTTAACAAAATGACAATGTTGTCCCCATTTTAATAAGCCATTATCATCTTTAAAGTGGGGTACGTGGGGTAGTTGAGTGGTACCGGGCCCAGTCTGCTGAGGGAATCCCAAAGCAGCTTTTGCCCCATTAAGGATGGACCACAGCTGTTACTGCTATTCCCATCCCCTGGGATGAAACAGTAGCACAAGGAAAAGGACTCCCCCTTACCTAACCTTGTTCTGTTTCTTCAAAGGGAGCAGAACATCACAGCATGGTTCAGCTTCAGGTGAGTACTAAGGGGTTTATTTCTGGCCCTATGGTCTTATCTCTGGCAACATAGCGGCGATTGGACATTTCTGGCACTGGGAGAGGTATTGAGCTTTTCTGGCAGTGGAATAGTTAAAGCAGCATGTTTTTAAGGTAGGGCATTTAAAATAAGTTTTATAGGAATGCCAAATTTGGTTTTCATCTAAGGTGCCAAAATTCCTTGCACTGGCCCTGCCCATTTGCTTGAAGTCCCACTGGATCACATATTGTTAATTTGTGGTCGCCAATATACATCGAGTAGTACTTACTTGTTTCTGGCCCTGTTGCTCTGCATCTAAGTCAGACTGCTCCACCTCCTCCCTTCGCCGTAGTCACCAGTGCCTAACCCACCCCATTTTTGTCATTCCAACGTCCTGCTTTGGTCTCAAGGAAATATGATCATTCTCGGCACCACGGTTTCTTTTCTTTCCTAAGAGCACTATGGCAGTGCAAGCTTGTTTTATTTATTTCCTGTACCAGGTCTAGGTCTAGAATCAGACATTTCTATGAGAACCCTGACAGATTTCTGTTATTGGAAAATGGTATTAGATATCAATATCTGTTGCTGTTTACTTATTAAATCTGAGGTATTTCTACATCCACACTGTCTTGGTATGGAACGAAAATTTATGCTATGTACTAACCCATGCATATACACTCTTGTCTATATATCTATATATCTAATCTATAATTTGTCTATATAAACACGTATATTAGAAATTCAGTATAGGTAGATAGATATGAAGAAATTCAGATACAAATCTAAATAATCAAAAACTTGAATCTACACTGATGTCACAGACTCTAATTCATCACCACATAGATCATTGTAACTTTCTCTATTGTTTCTCTGAAATGTCCTACCTCCAGTGAGAAACTTAGCTTCCACCATAAGTCATTCATTTATTTAATTGTTCAGTTCTGTACACATAGTAGTGGTTTCAGATTGTTAAACTTTATCTCTATGGAAACTAATTATATCAATTAGAGAATAATTATTAAATATAGTTTCTTTTGGCTTTTGTATTAGAAAATTCAGTCATTTACAAAGTTATTTAGGCCAGTAATTTTATCTCTGAACACTTTCACTAAGGTTGTTTTATATAATTTAAATTCTTTTATCATGATGCTCTACTTTCAAATATATGGAGAAACTTGTACTTACTTTATACTCAGAAATTCAAGAAACACTTTTATGACAGAAAATTCTTTTGTCACATTTTTAATTGCATCATATGATCTCCTGACCTCTTGGAAGATTTTTACTGATTTGCATATATTAAGATTTATAACATGAGCTTTAATTTTTGTTAAGCTTTTGTAATGTTTGAATGTTTTGAAATATTTCTACCATTACAATGTCATACAGAATACTTTTACTGCCCTTATTAATCCTCTTCCAAACAATTATTTTATACATCCCCTTCCTCAAATTGTGTGTACTATTATTTATTGATTGATTTTATTGTTTGCCTTTTCTTAAAGGTCATTAAAGGAATTATTCAGAATGTATACTTTTTTGATTTGGTTTCTTTTTCTTAATATTTAAGATTCATCTTTATCTCTTTATAGACGATGATTCATTTCTTTTTATTGATGGATAATATTCTTTTACATGAATTTAATTCAGCTAGTTTATGCATTCATTTATTGAAGAAAGTTCTTGTTGTTTCTAGATTGTGGCATTTATAAATAAAACCTAGATAGTTATTTATATACAGGTTTTTATGTGGACATATGTTTAAAATCAGTTAGCATATATCTAGGAGTGTAAGTGGTGGATAATATGGTAAAACTAGGCCCAACTTTGTTTAAACATGCAAAATAATTTGACATTTTGTATTTCCATCAGTAATTAATGAATATTTCCTTTGTTCTTCAATCTTCTCATCAATTGTTACTAACAGTTTTGGAGTTTCATTGCATTAAAAAGAGGATACAGTTGCACCACATTGTTGGTTTAATTTTATTTCATTGTAAGCATTTTTAATCACATTTTAATGCTTATACTGCTTCTAGATAATAATCCCCAAAGGATAATTCTAAATGTCCAAATACTGAAGGCAAAAATCTGAAGATTGCAAGCCTAAAAGATAAAAATCTCAAAGGTCTAAATCTTGAAAATTTGAAAACTACCATTTCCATGGGAGCCTGGGTGTGTTAGGTACATTCTAAGATGGGCAGAAAGTTGAAGCTGCCAATAAATATCTTTTAATTTTGGAGTCTTCTTAACCCAGTTCTCTGTTTTCAGGAGTCCAATCTTTGGATTCTATAACCTTCGGGATGTAGAGTATTTAGGAATTTGACCTTCACAATTCAGACATTTAGAACTGTGTCTTTGGGGATTATGATCAACACCAGTACTTACCATCTGTGTAGTGCCTTAGATAAGGTGTCTGTTCAGCATTTTCCCAATTATCTAACAGATTTTGTTTTCTTTCTGTTGAACTTTAGAGTTCATTGTAGGTTTTGGACATAATTCACTATGAAATATAGTGATTTAAAAATATTTTGTTTTCTACTCTGTGCGTTTTTTTATTCCTTCACTAGTAGTGTTTGTCTTGGAACAAAGAGTTTTTTTAAATTTTTTAAAAACATTTTTTTCTTTCATGTACCCTATTATTATTCTAACTAAACACTCATCAGAAAACCAAGAACCTAAAGATTTTCTCCCATGTTTTCTTATGAAGTCCATAGTTTTGAATTTTATATTTATGTCTATAATCCATTTTGAGTTAATTCTTGTATAAGTTGCAAGATTTTTATGTAGCTCTATAAGCTTTGCATATGGATATTCAATTGATCTTGCACAATTTGTTGAAAATTGTGGGGAGCTATCATCCTGTTTCACAGCTCTGATTATATTAGTTGTGAATATATATGCATACATATGAATAGGTATAGAGATATAGATTGTGAATATATATATATGTATAACATATTCGTCAAATTTTCACAGTTCCCTTCTATTTTTTAGTTTTCATCATGAGTTGGTGTCAAGTTTGTCAAAACATTTTCAGCATCAATGATAGGATCATTTGCTTGATTTTTCATTCATAATTGTTAGCATATTTGATTATAGTGAGTGATTTTTTAAAAAGTGAATGAACCATCCTTACATCTGGAATAAAGTAATATTTGCTATTTTGTGTATTTTCTCAGTAATTTGTTGCATTTGATATTTTTAGCATCTTGTTAAGATTTCTGTCTATGTTCATGTTGGCTATTGTTTTATGTATAGATTTCTTTCCTTGTAATGAAACTTTACTAAAACATTATTGAAAAATTCCTGAGTCAGAGTGGTAGAAGTAACTGAGACAATATGTTGTGCATTCTCAGAATGGGGGTACGTAGGCTAGGAATGCAGATATCTATATGAAAATATATATGACTATGAGAACATGAATCCTTGAGTGTAATTCCTCCTAGAAACTACACTTCATTGACTGTGAACCTAGTCTGATGTGGGAAAGGAAAATTCTCCTTTTCCCCATCCCTTGAGGTCTAGCAGGCAAAATCTTATAATTGTCTGAAAGATCACACACAGGCTTTGGATCTAGAACTGTACTATTCAGCTCCAACTCTTGATCCTCAGGGTCTAAGTGAATAACATAAAATACTCCATCAAGGACTCAAATGAGTCAAACATACGGAAGCTACTGGAATAGCTGGCTAACAATAATCCTTTATTGGAGACAGAGGATTTTTGTCAAAATTTCCAGATGACAAGGCCTTCCTAGAGGAGTGAATATAGCCAGGAACCCCAATCAACACTAGATCCAAAAAAAGTCCCATAGATTACTAGAGTGTTTTCTAGAGGCAGGGAAGCTTTCTGTCCAAGTCTCATAATAAACTCTTATAGTTTATAAGTGTCATTGATCCCTATACAGCAAAATGATTGTTGTTTGACCAGCAAGAACTCAAGAGCTAACCAGTATTACTTAAGTCAAAGTGGCAGTCTTCAAATATGAAACAATATCATTGATATATCAATAAGTGTCCAAACGTAATGTTGAACAAATGTTGATGAGGATGTGGTGAAAACAAAACACTTTTACACTGTTGGTGGGAGTTCAAATTGGTGCAACCACTATGGAAAACAGTATGGATATCCTCAAAAAGTTTAATATGGAAATTCTATATGATACCACCATGCCACTCTTGGTATTTACCCAAAAGATACAAAAACACTAATTCACAGAAAGTTATGCACACCTATGTTTACTGCAGCCCTTTTTGCAATAACTAAGAACTGGAAACTACCTAAGTGTCCAACATTAGATGAATAGATAAAGAAGATGTGGTTTATATATATAATGGAATACATTATAGTCCTTAAAGAGAAGAAATCCTGTCATTTGAATCAATGTGGGTGAATCTAGAAAGGATTATGCTAAGTGAAATAATTCAAAAGAAGAAATATACATACAAGATGATCTTACTCATGAGAGGAATATGAATAGACAAAAAAAGGAACAGATGAAACAAAATCAATCTTTGGACCACTTGTAATAGAACTGAGGTTACCGATAGAGAATGGGATGGGTTGGGGAACATACGTTGGAAGAGCCCACTGAACAATGGTGTAGAACACTTGGTGATTTGGTGGAGGGCAGGGTGTGTTGACATATATCTGAGGAATGGGGAAACTGAACATAGGGGGGAACCTATACATCTGAGTTTATTTTAATTTGTAAAACAAAGTTACTGCAATAAAATACTGAAAAAGTTGATATATATACATACACATATATGCATATATATATACACACACATATATATATATATATATATAACTATCTCTAGTATGTACATAAGCAGAAAGCTGGTAATGCTATCTGGTAAGTCAAACTTAGGAAACATAACAAAAATAGTTTTTGTTCTGTTCACAAGAATTTAGACTTTTTGTTTTCACCTGGTTTATTGGGACTTCAAGGATACCTAAGTGTATTAATCATCTAAATCCATTAGCCCCACAAGAGTACGTTCTTTCCATTAAAAACCTGATTCTGGAAAAAAAAGGAAAAAAAACCTGCTTATACAAAGACAGCAACATCTTTCACACCCTCTACAGAATGTGTTTAAGGTCTTAGATCTAGTGAATACCCAAAATCAGTCATTGGACCAGCTACTCAATTTCAGTCATGTTGATTAACCATATTTATTTAGTGACGTGTACCTTCAAAGTTTATTTTTTTTTTTATTTTCTGTCTCTGAGAATTAATGCATTATAGCATCACTTATATAGCAAATAAATTTAATTTTATCATGATAATGATTAAGTTGGAATATGGTTTTGGGAGGTAAATTCAATATGTTTAAGAATTTGGATTCTCACCCTGCCTAAATGAAAGGATGTATATTATAATATTCTATATAAAAAAGCAAATTTTACTTTGTTTATTGACAAAGTTAGAGTAATATAGGATACACTAAATGAGTCTGTATGAGCATAGCCAAGCCCGTTAGACATGAGCTTTCTGAACAGGTTTCATGTTGTCTGATAAAGCAGAGGATAACAAGCATGAATTTATTTTAGCCACAACAATCAATAGTTAATCTTATGAAATATTTAATTTTTTGACAGGACACTCAAGGAAGACGCAAAGCAATTGATGGTATTAGTACATTTTTTCTTAATATATCTCATGCAAATCTGAGATTATGATGTCCCCATGAAATGTGGTGCTATTTTCATTCATGGTGTAATAGAGTTTGGGGAATTTAACACATTCCCACAGAGTAAGCCCACTTCAGACTATAAAACCAAGTGTAGATTTGCTCAAGCTCCAGACATAAGCAATAAATGGCACAGCGCCTTTCCAATGACACATTCCTGAATGAGTGCTCACTGTTGTTTTTGCATTCTCATTTTTCACTTTATTTCACTATAATCCCAGCACCTCAAATGCAGATCCACTAAGATCATATAACTATACACATAGTGTATAGTTTTAAGAAAAAGAAATCAATGTCTGCATAGTGAATTGCACATGAATATTCATAGAAGTATTATTCCTGGAATCTAAAGTCTAGAAATAAATATCAATTTGTTAATGGACATAAATTGTCAGGTGCATATATTCTAGTTCAATAATAAACAAAATATTGGAGACATATCTAAAACATGTTTTGAGAAAAGTTAAACAAAATCGTCTAAAGAGATACTATGTGAGGTAACAATTCGATTCATATGAAACTATAGGGTAAAAAGACCTATGGTAAGAGAGAAACAAGAAACAAATATAGATCTATGGTTGTGTGGTACAGGAACAGATCCACCGCAAATTACCTGGAGAGAATTCTTTGAAGAATCTGTTATGCTAAGTATCTCAATTTTGGTGATATTTTGGCTTACGATTGCTATAACTCATCAAACTGAATGCTTTAACAAGAGAGATCTTATAAACTATGTATGCATAATTTTCAAAGGAAAGGTGCAAGTAGACAAAAGAGAGATAAGGAAGAAGATCCTATTTTATTTTTATGTCATTCACAGAGCACCCATCTTCCTCCCTGACCCAAAACTCAAACCCAGGAGTATGTGGGCTAAGCTTCTTCAAAGGTAAGTGACCTAACCACTAATCCAACAGTATATTCCCACAAATTATATCTCAATAAAACTGAAGATAAGCAATTAAATAAAAAATAACATGAAAACTGCTCTGACGAAGAATATCTTTCTGATTTTTGAGTATTTTGTGAATAGACATGACTTGCACAATATTTTACATTTTGACTTCTGTCCTGCCCTTGGCTTTGCTCCCCACCCATCTATTTGCATCACCTTCTCTCACTTGATTTCAGTTCATAAAGATTCTCTGGTTTCTCCTCTTGGGTTCCTTCAATGAAGAACACTTTCTTCTGGGCCAGTTCATTATCTGGCCCAAATGCAGCATTTATGCGTTGAATAGATTGGAAATAATACAACTCTATAAGGGAAAATTCTCATAATAAATTTTATTTGGGTCACTTTTATCTGTTTTGTAATGCACTGTACATTACACGCATCACAACTGCCAATGTTTATTCATCATTTGCCTTTCCCACCTGATTAGATATTAAAAATATCATTCAGAGATTATGTTTTTTCTTGTTAATCATTTTTATATAGTAAAGAATCTCATGGAAAGTAGATTCTTCATCATATATTAAATACATTTGTAAGTTAAAAAATGAGTTGTAGTCTGATATATTAGTTAGGGATACTGTGACAAAATATCATAAACCAGATTCCCTAAACAAAGGAAATTTATTTTCTCACAGTTCTGGAGGTTCAAAATCCAAGATCTAGGTTTGGTGTCTCCAAAGGCCAGTGTCCCTGACTTGATTTGAATCCTTTCAGTGTGTCCTTACATAGAGCTTCCCCTGTGTGGACAGGCCTGGTGTTTCTGTGTGTCCAAATTT
Source organism: Solenodon paradoxus (assembly GCA_004363575.1). Lineage (NCBI taxonomy): Eukaryota > Metazoa > Chordata > Mammalia > Eulipotyphla > Solenodontidae > Solenodon > Solenodon paradoxus. Next base: position 2,268,882 of record RJWH01000022.1, read on the forward strand.
TCTCTTATGAGGAAAGACTCCTGGCAGACTGAATAGAATTCACTATGATAGTCTCGTCTCAACTTGATTACCTCTTTAATGACTTTATCTCCATATAAGGTCACAGTCTGTTGTATAGGGTATTGTGGTTTCAGCATATATATATGGAAGTGACACAATTCAGTTCATAACCTTGGGAAATTGAATCCATCACTGAAAGCAAAGTACACATTGACTATTTTTTTTAGGTGGGTTGTCCTAGAAATTTCTTTTGGTAGTGAGTTCTGAAGGACAAAGCTAGTTTTTTTTATTTTCCTTTCCATCTTTATGCACCTAATTTTCTGGCACTTGATAGAGAATAAAATTGAAATATTTTGCAAAAAAACCCTGAATTAAATGCAAGAACACAAAATGAGCTAATTTACTATTGAACAATTGTTGTTCTCTTAGAAGATACACATTCTTAGTGTATTAATATGTAAAATTCCCTTAGAACTTGAGAGTAAATCCTACGATTTATCCGTAGTTGTCCTTTGTGTTCTTAAAAGTTTTCATTCACCTCTTATACCACTTTATGTGCTAATAAAATCTATAACCATTCAAAACTAACCATTCTGGATTATTTCAATGCTATACCTTTTAATTTTCTAGCTTGGACTCTGCTGTGTAGTAATGAGGACCAGTGAGAATCACCAAAATACCACAGAGAAGTAAGGAAGCCATTTTTTTCTTAAGAAACCTTCTAAAAACTAATCAAGTCTTAGGAAATGTATTGCATGCTTACTCAGCAATTCTAAGCTTGTAGTTCTTTTTTTAGCATCAATTGTTAATTTCATTGCTTTTTTTTTTTATAAAAAGTCATAAATATATGTTTATTCCAAACTATTTCAGCTGAATGGAAAGTAGTGCAGATATGCCTCACACGTATGGTGATATCTATTAGTACTCTACACACAACCTCAAGATGTTTAAGTTGTAACGACACACACAGGGTGAAATTAAATCAGGCTTTCTAGACCATTTACATCTCTCAGAAGTGAAATGGTGTTTGATCATTTTTGGAATATAAAATTATGATGAAAGTTGATGTTCTGTGCTTTCATATAAGTATTTATAGCATGAATAAATGTATTCAAAACATTTTCAACTCCATATGAATAGGGCAAAAATATCTTCCATAGCAATTAATTTTTTCATTTAATTTAAAAGTTTGTTGTATATAATTTTCAAATTCCAGAACTTTAGATATAAGTTTATCTTTTCAAAATTTTTGTATCTGTCTTTCCTAACAATCGAGGAACAATCAATGTTTACTTCTAGGATGATTATTAATTTTATTTATTTCTTTGCAACCAAGATTGGTTGAGACTTTTTAACTACTTCACCCTTTCGATTTCAGAAACTTTTTCTTGAGCCAGAGTGGATGCATTGATGTTTCCCAGTGTGAATGGTGAAAAATACCCAACCTAGACTAGATGGGAACACTAGTATCACAGAGGACTCTAGGATCATGAGAAATGTTACAAAAGCACAAGTATTCTTTAGGAACATGTAAAAAGACATTAAATATAGAAGCAGCAATTAGAAGAAGGAATATAAAGTGCTGAGCTCAGTGAAGTTGCCCTGTTCTATATGAACTCCACATCCCTATTCCTCAGAGGAAAAATGTCACAAGTCAAGAGCATGGCTCTCATGGGGTTTACCTCATTAGTTCCATGTTCCTCGGGGACTGTAGCTTTGTGGTGTCTGTCATTCACTAACCGGGAGCTGTTATCTAATGGCTGCATAGTCTTCTGATTTGTGCTATTTAGGGTGATAAGACTAATCTATCACCATTTGTTTTACCTAGAATAGAGAAATGTTATTTCATTTTATTTTAATAATGTAATTTAAACACATTTTCCTAATGGAAAATGATGCTGAGCAACATTTCAACTTACAGAACTTTCAAGTGTTTTGTGTTTTACCTGTTTAAATTTTTATCATTCCTTCAAGTGATATTTTAAGATTGAGATGGCCATTTTTCTTTTGGAACTCTCTACACCCCATCCACTTTAAATCCTCACTCAAACCATACTAATCAAACACAGTAGCTGCCCACTACGCCATGTTTTGTCTTTAGTAGACAATTGTATTCTTCACTGAACTGTATTGCCATCACGTTATGCACAATTAAGCTCCATTTCCCAAAGGAACAGAATATTCTTTGCCTTCAAATCCAACCAGTTCAAGAAAATCATCCCTGATTTCCAAATGCAATAATCTGTTACCTAATTTTATTGTTTAATATGATTCAAGTCAACTTTTAAACCAGGGAAAAATAATACATTTCAAAAGAAAGAGTTAAGTAAAATAATTTAGGCTAACTTTCTTAGACAATCTATTAATTTGTTAGATCTGCCACAACAAAATACCACAGATTGAGTGTCTTAAACATCAGAGATTTAGACAGCATCAGGATCCACCCTAATGGCATCGTATTAACTTAATTTCTGCTCTAGAGACCCAATCCGCAAATATATGAACATTTTAAAGCACTTAGGGGTTAGAACTTCAACTTATGAATTTTGAATTCTTTCCATAGCAAGTAAGATATACCAGCTCTGTGTTGTTACTAAGAAAATTCCTTCCAGAACACCACAAAATTTAGTATTAGAAGATGCTACTCCCTCTGTTACCATCAGAAACTGGAATCAGGAAGTCACAACTTGAACCAGGAAATTCAAGCATGAATACTGTTAAAACTGGTATCGAGATATTAGTAAGTGACCAACAAGTACACTGAAAGATTTGCCCAAGTGTATCTGAGAATTCGTGAAAAAAATGCTTTTAAAGTTTTGACTGAATTAAAATTCTGATTGCTTTGATTTTCTTGATTCTTTGAGTGCAGAGACAGATATTATAACTCAGTTTAGTTTAAATATTGTCTTTAATTGCATACATATCTAAATATAGTACCATTTTTCTCACTAACAATTGTTTAGTCATCAGTTATTAAACTTTACCTTGCAAATGTTCATTCTGCAATCATAATAATTGAACATCTCAAACTTTATAAAGCAAATTTCTTATCTAGAAAGAGTGGTTTTGATTCAATGTTTCATTTCGCTTATTATACTGACATTCCGAAATCTATAGCTGGTTTGGATTTTAGCTTTGTAAGACTTCTCAGATTCACTGTCATTTATTCTGTAAGATAAATATCTTATTTGTAATATTTGTATGAGACATTCAGTGAAAGTGTAAACATGAGAAGTTTGGAATGGACACTCAGTTGTACATTTACATTTTTATGGATGATCCCTTCAGCCTTCTTTCATTGGTCCTTATTATAAATAATTATATATGACAATTCCCAAAGTTGTGAAAAAAATAACATATATTTATATTACAGTGAGCGTTTTCTAAAACATATTTTTTTCTTGTATGATTTACCTGACTGGATTCTATAGTTTTTTAGGTTTTCCTCAATATCTTGATGAAGACTAAGAAGGATAACTAGACGAATTTTAGATTAAATTTAGATTAAAAAATAAAACTAAATTGTCATAGCTTTTAGGGGTTTTGCATATATTTGTCCAATGAATATCTCTGTCTCTGTCTCTATACCCTCTTTCTACTATCCTGTGTCTATGTACCTTCAGCCTAAAGAAACACAATGCCCCCACTTAAATGAGCAGAATTGTGACCTTGACAGGATCATGCTTCTTAAGGCTCAGTTCTCTTTGTTGAAAAGTCAAGGTTGCCCTTTGTTCCTTCTTCTGCTTTGTGCTTCTCCAACAACTGCATGAAAGTTGAGGCCCATTTCTGAGTCTTTATGGAAAATTGGTATCCTTGCTTCCATTCTTTTTTTTCTCTTACACAAAATACTATGTATTTGGATATTCTCTTCATTTTGTGTTTAGTGGCAAACTGAAAATTAGAGCACTGAACTTGGGGAGAATCATGAGGTCTTGGTTGAAATGTATGCAGAATTTAGCACTGATACCTGCAGAAAGATGTGGGCTATATGCCTATCATAATTAAATATGAATTATTTCTTCAGTATCATATCAAAGGAAAGGTGATGGTCCAGGAAAAATTCTTAGATTCCCTATCAAATTCATATTGAACACCATTATTATGAAGCACATTTTTACTGTCAGAGCAGAAGTGTAAGTATGTGACAGGACATGAAGGTGGGGATTCAAATATCATTTGTGATTCACTGGCTCTAAAATGGCTAGAATACTCTTGCCGATAATTAAAAATTTCCATTATGCCACCTAAATTAGCAGAAGAGGGGGCTTAATTCTTGAATTCAGAAATAATTACTTGATAATAAAAAGCAGTGAATCAATGTTCTTGTTGTTTTGACACTTAATAGGATTGTTTCTAAAAATCCTACACAAAGATGCACCCATAATTCTTAGGAGTAGAACTTCCACAATGAGCTCCTTATCTCAGCTGCTTGCTCAGAATTGTAACTCACTCCCTCTTTTAGCTAGTCCTCCAGCTTTTACATCTAGGTGAAATTTGAAAGGAGGGATCTTTCTCTTCACATGCGTTAGTTTTCACTGTGTGAATTCCATGAGAAACATACTGGAGCCTTAACAGTTTGACAATTGCACTCTTGGAAACTGTGAGCTATTATGTAAGGATTATAGTGATACTGTGTGAGAACAAGAGGGAAGACCCCGTGAAGAAACCACCTTGCTATAATGAAATATGCCTGAGATGCAGAATGAGGCCTTTATGGTCCTGCTGAGCCCAATCTACCAGCCATTCACAGGAGCATAAAGACACCCAGCTGGGTCACAGTCACACTACAGAATTCTGAGAAACAATGTAATTATGGTTTTGTTAAGCTACTAGGGTTAGGGAAATAGGTAACATGACAATAGATAACTGAAAAACCTAACAGTGGCAGCTAAGACATGACCAGTCTTGGCCAATAGTTTGCTCTCACCTGGGGAAAACCTGCCATTGTTTAACTTGATTAATTGAACCTTACAGTACCGAAAATTCAATTCACATATAAATATGGGACTCCAGTAGCCTACAAGAAACAATGGCCAAGGATCCTTTTTTAATTATTGCTTAGTGACACCAGGAATGCTGTCATGTAGTGAAATAAAGCAAGATTTTGCAGAAGCATGTTTCACTTTAGCTTAAAGAACAGTAAAAAATCAAAATCAAAATCAAAAGCTGTGGGAGTATAACACATGCTTCATGAAGTAAATTAACAGAACCACAGAACTGAAAACACAAAATGCTCTCATCAAAGGAATTAAAATACAGAATTCCCTTAATATCCAAAGAGTATTTTTTTTTTTTAAGGAAAAATACAGACCGGAAAAATATGAGTAGGCAAGCAGGTAGGAAGAGAGAGGAGGAAGAAGCACTTTATTTTTATTTTTACTTAATTGTGCATCTTGGATCTTCTCCCAGATTCAGGATGCAAAACCAGGTCCCTGGAGTGTATGTGGACTACTCTTCATTTACACGCAGTTGACCAAAATACTACTCCACAGGGGTACAACCAAAGAGGAATGTTTTTTCCCAGAATTTTCCCTGAGTAAAATAAAGACACAATTACCAATCATTTATATGAAATAAACTTTTGAATGTTCCCAAATAACCTACCAAATCATACCAAAAAATAGAAAACCTACAATAACACTAACATATAGTAAAAGCAGTAGTGATGTGTTAAATTCACAGCACTTAGGTAGAAAAAATAACGTTCATACAGTGCAGCTTCACTGACCAGCATCAGAACTTGCGAGTACAGTGGAAGCCTGAGCGGTGGTGATGAGGCGCCTCAGGCTAAGAAATCAGAGGTGGGGTTGGGGGAGGTCCAGGAGACGACCTTGTAACAGAGGCAGGGAGAGTGTTGTCTACGACTATTTAATGGTCATCTGAACCCATCAAGGCAGGCAGGTCACTGATTTCTCTCCCTTTCTGGATGTCAAATGTCAGTTTCATTGCCTGCTATGGCCGATGTGGCTAAGATGGGAGACTCTTGACTGTTGAATCTCCCACATTTTTATGTCAGGTCTTCTTTTCAGGCAATCACAAACCTCTGTAAACCTGCAGTAAGCCTGAAAGACCATTCACAATTCAAACCATACTTTTCCGCACCCAGTAAAGTACTGTCTGTCAATCCTAGCAAACATTTCATGCCAAGGGATCATGTTCAGTTCCTGGATGACTTCTGATAACTTCGAATGCATCTTGATAAATGCACAGAATCAATCCAGATAAAACACAGATATTCATGACAGAGTTCAAAGCTATGGCGGCATGATGCTGAGATCCCCACAGTGTGGCTTCCTGGGGAGACGCAGGACCCCTGCTGCTGTGGGCTGTTGGAGGGCAAACTCTCTCCAGAAAGACAGCTGCAAAACAAAGGCTCCACTCTATTTCCACTTTTTAAATCTTTTGTCATGAAAGCAAAAATCCTCCTCAGATTTCTTTCAGTTAGGAAAAACAGGTAGAAAAGAAGATCTTTCATACTCGAGAAGTGTCAGAAGCAAACTTTTGAAAAGAAGAGGATGCTTCTACTTAGATAAATAATATGGGATGGGTGATCTGAAAAGATGTGGTATTGAATTCTCTAGTAGCAGATTCTTAGGGTCTTTCATTAAAAAGAAAAAGACATGAACGTGCATCAAAGAACTTATTTAAATATGCGTAGCCATGTAAATATGATGCAGTAGGTCTAACAGCTTTGAATGTTTTTCATTGCTTCTTAACTAATTCGCTAAGTATCTGATCTCAGTACCTAAGCATAGTAAATAAGGTGACAATATCAGAAATTCTTTGATAAGATTTAGAAGAAAAACATTGTACGGCTTTTGGGAATTTTCCTTTTAAAGTGACATCCTGTGTTACATGTAGGCAATATTATTAGTCAAAAGACAAATTTTGTTGAGAAAGTGAACAAGGTACAGGAGAGTATTGACATGAGAAATGTATCTAATATAATAATTGATATGCTGGAAGAATAAATAATGTTAATAAAATTTAAGAACATATATATGAACTATGGACCCTAGCAAAAATGTTGATGCATTAGTATAAGTTGATTAGTTGTGATAAATCTCTAATTCAGACTAAGATGATACATTTTTGATTAATAACACCTTTCTAACAATTGCTGTCATCAGACCACATTATTTGATAAAATGCTTAAATGAGAATTCATTAAACAAAGCGATAAACAATTAAGAATATTACAACTTTGGCAGGAACACATATTTTTACTAGAAATAGATCCTAATGTGGAATTGAAAATTCATGGAACTAGATGGCAATGATATAATTTTAGATGTTAAACTGCCTAGAATTAAGTAAAAACATGATCACAAGCAAGCAATGCAGCATTCTGCATCATACAGGGTAGCAATGATGAGTTCTATTTCAAAATTATAAATCCTAAATAAAGCAAAATAGAATAAGTCTAAATCACACACAGTAGAAGGCACACAGTTAAAAACAATTAGTAAATGAAAAAAGTAAAATTTCGCATTTCAAATTTCACATTTAAAACTTTTATTTCATGTGATATAGACAAATCCTATAAAGAAAAAACACAAAGTGTGTACAGCTCTTTCAAATGTAAAAGGAATAAAACTATACATAAAAAGGAACATAAGAGAAAATACTGTATCTATGGATTTGAAAAACATTTGGAAAAATTTAGGAAAAATACCAGAAACATATTACTTATTAAAATTGGTCTGGGATTTTAATTACAAATTCCAGGAGAAGAATTTTAAATAATTTCATATTTATTATCATATTTATTATAAAATCAAAATTATTAACTCAGAGGGTGACATAGCTATTTTTATAACACAGATAGTTCAGACTATTTAATTCTGTATTTTTTTAAATAAGTAATCTACATCATCTATAAACAATTACACAGAAAATAAAGTATCATTTTAAATCTATTTATTGGAATGGCATATATATTCTTGATAGACAAGACAAAAACTTTGAAAAAAATAACATAGCCAAATTCACACACAATTTAGATGAAGTTTTAAAGAAAATTAACAGATAAATAACAATCAAATTTATTTGAGGTATCTTCAGAGTAATATATTTTTTAAGTCTACATTGAAACTTTACAGAGAATGAGCTATGTGAACAAGTTAGTAAGTGAAGAAAAGCACTAAAATCATAAAAATTCAGGTATAGAAACAAGTTTCTTAAATTTAGTTAGGAAGAATTATCCTAAAGCTTAGAAAATACTATAGTTTTTACTTTTTTGAAAGCTAATATATTAAAATGAAAACTACAGGAGTGATGATATCCTCTTTATTAAAATAAGATAATAAAAAGAAATATCTAGTATTAAAAGATAAAATTAAGAAAAAACTATCAAATTATGACGTTTGCACAGAAAATTGGAGTTTAAGATTATGAGATGATAAAGAAGCACATGAAGGACTGATTTTATTTCTATATATTAGCAGTCTTCTTATAAGAATATGCATTTTGTATTGTCATGTATAATTGAAACATGATATAAAACATCTGGTATATTAAAATGTGTAAGATTTTTATAATAATGTGACAAATTCTATTGAAAGGGATAAAATATTAAGTAGGAGATAGATACACAATGCATCGATTCAACTTTTAAAGGTTGAGTTTTTTATAGATCTTATGTAACTTAAATTTTTATTGAAGTAACATTACATTATTCTATGATGTGTTATCGGTAATTTGCTAGTGCTATTTAAAATTTCTTCATCTAAATTATTAAACATCATTATAAATCAACTACTGTGTATACTACATTACGAACAGAACTAAAATTTTAATTCCATTCTTTACCATACAGCTAGACTTATACACCTCTCTTTCCCCTTCCCTACTGGTAACCTCTAATTTGATTTCATTGTATTATATATGAAAGTCAATTCTCATACTACTTCTTCAGGGAATATGATACCATACCACAAATCAGAACTTTAAGAACCAGATTACAAGAATATTTAAGACAATCTGAAGAATAAAGTAGGTCATATCTTCCAAGATATCATGATGTATTTTGAGGATTTTGCGTTAAGGCAGTGTAAAATTGGTGCAACAATATACAAGAGTCGAAAGGAATAAAAGGGAAATCTCCCAGACAGATGCAGTTATGAACCACAATTTGATAAATAACAATGTCTCAAATGCACTAGGGTGACATTCAATATCAGTCAATAAATGGTGTTGGGTTAATCAACTATAAAATGTATAAATGAATATAAATATTAAAATTTAATTTGCATCTGGACAGAGCAAAACTGCAGAATAGTCAGGAAAATATATGAGTATGTTTTAGGATTCTGGATAGAAAAAAGTTAAATACATTATACACACAGTTACACACACACACACAAGGAAATAATCGTCATTTACCAAGGTCCACATTGTTTGCCATATTTGCTAAATTCTTAGATCAGAATGACTGTATTTTCCTATACTAAAAATTTTCCTATACTAAAAATCTATTTTGGGGTGACTTTGCCATCTATGTCAATGTGTAGTAGACATTCTCAATTTTTTATCTGAATTTTCCATTTTCCTTTAGTTTTAATTTTTCATTTGCTGACATAATGGGCAAATCCCTTCCCTGCATGTTAGTAATAGATTTTCATGATATTATTATCTAATAAGTGCCTCTTTCTTGTCCTTTATACCTAGTAAATCGGTCTTCATTACTTTGTGCTTTCAAGTCTCAAAAATGGCCGCCGTTTCATTCTTTCCATTTGGCCATCATCCTCATCATTTAATTTCAGGCTTAATGTTGGTGACGAGTCGTGCGGTGCAGAAGTCCCAGTTGCTCTTCTCTTTGTGTCTTGTACCTTTTGTGTACCATTTCCAAAAGAGAGTAGTGTTGTAATCAACCTCACTTGTGTTCTTTAATCGCCACCATTTCTAGGAGAAAGTGGAGAACTATGTGAATTTGTGCCTTCAAAACAAAACAGAAAATTGCACACCCTAGTGACTCAGGCAACTAAGACGCACACTATGTAAAGCTCAAGGACCTAAGTTGGCAACCTGAACCAGGGGGAAAAACAAAATCAAAAAACAAAAGAAAAAGAAAGAAAACAGAAAATTTTCTTTGTCAGCAGTATTTGCTGTGCTTTTCCTAAATTATAACCTTCTTGTGATTCTTCCTAAAACTGACATTTTCTTCTTAATGACTCTGTGTTTGAATTCCCTGAAAGACAGTGAGTATATTAGGTGTGAACTCAGCAGAAATCCTTCCAAACAGGACACAGGCATGCTTTCCTTCAACAACTTTGTTTGGGTCAGCCTTTATTTAATACTTGTTATGACAAGTTGGCTACCTGGCTCAGAGATTATTTGTATCCATGTTTTTATTAGTATGGTGAGAACTGAAAAAATAGATGAAAGCTTAAACTTCTTCACATTTCTGAGTTCCATATCTGACTCCATACAATGACTTGACTAGAGAGAAAGAAGCAAGAGGTCTCTGCCCTTGGCAAAAGTCTTCAAATACCATCTCTTTAATCTCAAACTAGATGAATCTGGTCAAGATTGGTTCACTTTAGTAAACAACTAAAGATTAAAAGCAAAAATGACTTTTTAAACATCAGTTATAGTGTAACCTCAAGTATTATATTTGTTTTTTGCTTTGTATTTCCCAAGTAGGGATTCAATTTGCAATATAATGCATACTGGTTTCTCTTCCCAGCTCTAGCAAAACCATCTAAGATTGCAAAGCACTCTTTATTAAAATATGCAGTGAACATCTCTGTGCCTAGCTCCTTGTGCCCATTTCCATTATTTTTATGATTTAATCATATTTTTATATTCCATCATTAGTTGCAATTCAGTCAAATATACAAAAAATACAGATTACTTATTTTTTGTTTCTGAATTATGTTTTTTCAAGGACCCATACCTTCCTGGGCACAGTGTTAAGAAGAAGGATTAAACGGTCTAAGAAATGCTTGTTTAATGACATGTTTCATCTCTTAATATGAGTGTTTAAAGTTCATTCTCTTTCTTCATCTCCTCTTGAATTAATCACTAAGGTATCTTTAGGCACATTAAAAGATAGGTTATGTTTATGATATGAATATCATAAAATTAGAAATTAAACTATTATTCTTCAAGTTAACATCATAAATTGTAGGGAATTATATATATTAGAATGCTGTAACAATTATTTTTTCTTTCTGCTCTGTTGGAAACTTTTTCATCAAAATTTAAATATTTTTACAATCATATAACTAAATCTTGATTACTTTAAATGTCTTTTTTATAATTAACCAGTTATATTAAAATTCTATGTTCTTTTATTGATATATTTAATGTATTTTTTGAAAACATCATACTTGCATATGCACACACATAGGATGACAGATAATTAGAAATAGTTTATATGACTTTTAAAATATAATTATGAGACCATACTATGTGTTTCTATTTTCATTGCTTCTGAACTAAGTAAAACTAATAAATGGTGAAAAGAAATTTAAAGAGTGGTTGCTTTTGAGGAAGCAGGGTCAAGGATTTCCTGGGAAAAAGCTTAAAGAAATTCTCATAGGATACAATGTGTTTTAATAGAAGTTTGAATCGCACAGTATATTCATTAATAAAAACTCATGGATGATATAGCTAAGAGCTTTACCCATCACTGTACATAAAGTTTACATAAAAACAAAGAAATGTGTAAAAATACTAAATTTCATCTACCGAAATATATGCTCGACTCTTTTTGGATAAAATAGATTTATGTATATGATTTAATTTTAAATGCATTGGAATAATAAGATATTTTGATGAATAAACAGAAGTTTGAATATACAGATAAATATATTACAAGCCAAAAAATTAAATATAGAATCCAGGGGAGGTATATGGGTGCTTCTTTTCATCTTTTCTGTGTGGTCATATGTTTTAATAAATAAACATTTAAAAACTATAATATATATTATAGGTACAGTTGTTAATCATCCCAATGTTTGACTTTCTATAAACACCTGCAGAAATACAATGTGTTCAAAATTGCTCACATGTGGAGAGCATATAAAGTTGATAAGTCCTTAGAAGGAAATAATTGTATGATATTTTCTCTCTCTCATCAGTTGACAGGGGAACAGTTTTGGGTTCTTTTTTTCCTTCTCTACTTAAGAAAGTAATTACTTTTCTAGTTGTGAGATTGCATAACAATCATAAGAACAAAATAAATATATATTTTAAACAAACCCAGAAATGTAAAATAGACACTCAGGTTTCCTTAGGGAGTTGTGGGCTACTTTAATTTTTAGAGAAATAAAAGACTAAGCTGCTTCCTTCTTCTGCATCACCCCTTAGTTGATAATCTCTAACTTCTTAAAATTTTATTTTATTTTTCCTTCCTACTCAATATAAGAATTAACATCTTCATTTATTTCTTTCCCTTAGCTATTAATGCAAAACTGTCTAATCAATCTACAGGTGATCTTAACTTTTTATTTTTTTTAAAGGAAAGGTGCAGACAGGAATGGAAGTGAGTAGGCAGTCAGGCTAGAAAAGAGAGAGGAAGAAGCACGTTTATTTTTATTCATATTTTTTTTTAGTTGTTCATTTTGTTTGCTCCATACTGGCCCCAGGACATGAACCGGAGACATTGGAATGTATGTGAAATGTACCCTTACTGCACCAGGGCACACCGGACTTCTTCTTCTGTAACACTTCCCCCTGTCCCTTTACTAGTTTGTTTTTCACTCATTCTTCCTTCTCGCATTCTAAATGAAATTGAAAAAAATAGGACGGAAGTAGTAAAATAAATATTCATTTAATAGAACTGTGTAGAAATAAGAGAAAATCCTCTGTATTAGAGATGAAATCACATATTTGATACAGGAGTTTGTGGAAAGAAAACTTAAATGAGTCCCAATTAAGCCTATCACCAGGCTTAGTAAATCTAGTGTTTATTTTTCATTAGAAATTGGAAGAGCACACTCCTGGGAATTGGGTGTTTTAAAGGAAGATTCTTGGCTTGGTGTTAATTAAAAATCAGAACTAACCTCAGACCAAGTAAAGAAATAGAAATTGCTTTTTTAACACAGAGAAAGCACCAGAAAGAGCTTCATGGCATTTAATTGCTATGTGTGAACTTGAAGTTAATAGTATTTCATTCTATTTATCACTCTGTACTAAAAAAATCTCAGGTATTTATTACCAACTGAGTTTTTGTATGAAAATATTTCTTCAGGTCACAAATTTCTGTTATTACATGTATTTTCTTGCTAATTGAAAATAAAATAAAACAAAATTTTCTAAACATTAAGGTATAAACAAGTCTTTTCCAAATTGTGAATAAATCCACTTTGTCTATTTTTAATTTTCATACTGAATTATTTTTTGTCTAAAGCAATATAGCCCATTGCAATACATTTAAAATAGTTACTAGAAATTATTTTAATATAGTCTCTGCTGGGAAAAATGAGAACTTTGAAAAAGCAATTACAAAAATATATTGCTATATTATTATTTAATTATTTTTATAAGAATCATGCAAGTAAACTATGTTGAGAACCAATGAATGTCTTATCTAAAAATTAGTGTTCTACAGAACTTTCATTTGCTACATTTTAATGTTTTACTTAATTTATTTAATTATCAAATATTTATTAAAAAAATTTAAGCACACATTTTCCTTTAATAATTCTACACATTTTCAAAAGGTAAATATATCTATCTTAAGATAGGGGAGTCATGGTTGAATAATACAGTCAAAACTATTATTTAGTTACCTGTTCCAGACAAAAAAGAGAAATTAATTTCAAAGTAGCAAACTAAGTGGATTTTATAAAGTATATGCTAGAAAAATATGACTTTTCCAAATGGAGACATACAAAACTAGACATGCTACAACTGATTCTTTGCAGAACTATTAATTAAGCAATCACATGAAAAACATGTATTGAAAATGGCTTATCCTCCTATGTAGCACTTAGAATAGCTAGTGCAAAGTCCTACATTAAAACAGATTTAAAAGGCCAAGATACTAAAATATGATTATGTACTGAAATAGCAGTATTTGAGACATATTTTATTGATATTCTTTGTAGCATTATTTAAACAATAGATTTAAAATTTCAATACTCAACAGTATGACTAATTTGTAAATACTAACACAAAATAATTTTTTTGTAATTGCTATGAAGTGAATACCATCTGGTGGGTTTTGATCAATGTTAATGAGAAGCAAGCCAGTAGGTGATTTCCCCCTACCTTTTTGTCTCTTGGCATTTCAGTAATGTTTTCTTGTTGTTGTTTTGTGTTCACCATTACATGGCAATCACAAATGTACTTTTGTCATATCAAAAATTCAGACTTCTGGGGGACTTGAGTAGGCGCAATGCCTTTACAATAAACTACGGACAGCAGAACTACCTTGGAGTTAATATTGTGTATGGATCATGACCTCTTGGCTCAAGGAAATGTCTTCTCTACTCTTAAAATATGTTTTGTTCAGTGGATCCTGGTGGAGTAGCAGTTGGATCTCCTCCACCAGCAGAGCACAATCACAAATATCCCAAGGACCAGAGTTTGTGCACCAGGCTGAAAGAAAAAACTTAGGATGCGTACCATCATGAATGCACCTCTTGTACACTACGGAAATTGGGTGATAATCATGCGTTAATGTTATTTTTGTCAACTGTAATAAGTGTATCACTCTGGTGAGAGACCTTGATCATGAGAGAGAGTCTATATGGGTATGCACAGGGGATATACGGATACACATTAAGGTCTCTGCACCTTGTTCTAAACTTGCAGTGAAACTAAAATGACTCTAAAATAAAATCTTAAAATTATGTGTCTATACATGTATTTATTTTATTAATTATTGATTTATAGATAGCTGTAAAAATATGAAACCGGTGTTTTAGGAACTATATACATACATTTGTATATATCATGTTTTGAACTAATATATGATGTCATATCGAATAATTATATTATTGTAAAAAATAGTTCTGAAAAACAAACTGCTCTAAAAATCCTCTTTTTCATCTCTCTCCACTTTAATCTCTGGCAACCACTAAACTTCTTCTGTCTCCATAGTTTTGTTTTTTTTCAGTCACATAGTTGGCATTGTAAAGTGAGTAGGCTTGAAGATTGGCTTCTTCCATTTAGTAATGCACATTTAAGTCTGTCTTGCCTTTTTATGGCTTAATTACTCATTTTTTTATTCAGTGCTAGGTAACATTCCAATGTCTGAATGTACCAAAGTTTGTTTATCCATTGCCGTACTGAAGGACACTTTGGTTGCTTACAGGTTTTAAATATTACGGATAAGGCTGATATAAGCATTCAAGTGCATTTTGAAGTTTTAATTAATTTTATTGAAGGAACACTGATTATAACTTAAATAGGTTTAAGTTATACATCACAGTAAATCAGCATCTTTATATAATACATTAAATTACCACTATTTCAGTTTTTCTCACCAGGACATAAATTTTCAACTCCTTTAGGTAAATATCAAGGAGAATTATTATTTGATTAATGATAATAATGTTTAATTTTGTAAGAAACTATAAACTATCTTCTTATAAAGTGATTATATAATTTTTATTATTATTATATTATTTTATTTCCACCAGGAATGAGAATTCTTGCTGTTTCATGTCCAGGACATTGTTTAGGTATCAGTGTTCTGCATTTTGTCCTTTCTAATAGGTGTGTAGCGGTCACTGTCTTCTTGTTTCATTTGTCATGCCTGCTGACATATTATATGATACAACATAAATATTGTATTTCACTTTTACTGGATAAAAGTGCAATCAAGTATAACAGAAATTTGATTTTAGTGGTTTCTTTAAAAGTTTCTTCTTGGGAGAAAAGTAATTGACAAAAATCTCATGATTTTTAACGAATATAGAATGAATCATATACTCAAACTCAGTTGCTAATTATGTAGTAATTTTATAAAATTAACCCCAAATTATTGGACATCACGGAAGCTTAGAAAACTTATATAAATCTATCTACAAGATCAATGAAGATAACGTCCTTTAAGACAATAACTGACATTTGACAGTTCAAGTCATAAAAAAGTCATTAAAATACATTAGTGTGTTACTATATTCCTTCATGTATAAACATATTCTTTTTACTTTTAAAATTGTGAGCATAAATATCAATGATAACATCAGCTTTAATAGATACAGTTATTTTGAGCTTACCACATAATTTATCTATATGAAATAACAAAGATTTGAAGACATCAACTAAAAAATATTCATACTTGACTCATGGTATTGATAAAGTAATGATATTAAAAATACATGAATTTAATTTCACACAACACACGCAATTTGAAATTTATCATTGTTATGAATATTATACTTTGAAGTTGTTGCATAAATAGTAGAACTGAAATTAATACCAACAAGGTTTAAATTCTTTTTGCTATATCTGTGGTTTCAAGTCAAAATTCCACAAATACTTGAGTGACTTGCATTCAATCAGTATAGGAAAGTACATAAGTCTTTCTAAGGAAATAAATTTTAAATTAATTTATGACAACCCAAAAGAAAGACTACACAGCATCAAAACTAAACTAGAAACACCACTGACCTAAAATGATAGATTATAATTCATCCAGCCAACAGTGCAGAAATCAAGTCATCATGAATAAATATATTATAAGGAGAGCCTTGAACAGCTTAATAAAATCCTGTAAATCATAGCCTCTATTAGATGTATGGTGTCAGCAACAACAAAGTTACAATCATTGTTGAATGTGATCAAGCATAAATTCTAATGAGAACTAGGTTGAATAAAATTAGAAACCAGAATATTTGGATTCTATTGTGAACAATTTTGGAGCCACATTTACATCTAGACAGTTTTAACTTCTGTTTATAATATGGTAGATGTTAATTTTGTCAGTTAAATATTTATTAATTTGAAGATATTTTCACAAGAATTTCTAAATATGTAGGTATATGTAGGCATATATGTAAATATATAGGTCTGTGAATAATTTTTGTATGTTTATTTACATATGAGTTTGATGATATTTTTTCTGATAAGTTTGGATGCCCAGAGGTTATGTGCCTGAACAGTGCTTTCTAACTTACAAGACTTCAGTAAACATGTGTGTGTTTTGTAATAAATGTGTGAATTAATGACAATAAATTGATACATTTATAAAAGCATATATTTACAGGAAAATGTTTGATTCTAGTTTTTTTTAAGGTATATGTTATTCAGAAACTGCAAATAACATGCACAATTACCTGATTATCATTTTTCCTTATTCTTAAACTGATTAAATAGGCTTCTCAGAGATAATCTAGGATTAAGGTGACACAGCTCTTGTCCTTCTTATTTTAATCAGAGCATTTCAATTTTTGTCAAATTTATTCCATTTTAAAAACTTTCCCCCTTTCAGCACTTAGAATAAATGAACTATGAAGCCATGAAAATACATGGAGGAAACTTAAATGCATATTACAAAATGAAAGAAACCAATATTCCTATTCCAAAGCTACATATTCCAACTCTATGAGTTCTTGAAAACATAAAACTATGGAAAGAGTAAAAAAATATGTATGCTTCAGGGAATAGGAAAGAGGGAGGAATGAATAGGTGGAGCATAGATAATTTTTAGGGTACTGAAAATAGTCTGTTATGATAATGATAGATACATGTCATTAGACATTTGTCTAAACCTATACAGTGTATGCCACCAAGAAATAGTAATAGTGAACTCTAATGTAAACTGTGGACTTTGGGAGACAATTATATGTCAATGCAGATACGCCAGTTGCAGCGAATGTACCACTAAGGGAGCGATCACATATAACAACGGAAGCTATCTACACATGGAGCAGGGTTTGGCGAGATATTGGGAAATATTTGTGTTTTCCTCTAAATTTTTTATGAACCTAAAACACTTTTTAAAAAGAAAATCTGCTGAAAAAATACAAAAAGTTTTTTTTTCTATTTGAAAGAAAGATTTTGTTAGAATTTTATTTACATTTAATAAACAAATATCTATATTTTCATTCATTTCTCAGTGTCTTGTTTCATTATTCAAGATGGTGCTCAACTTCTCTTTGGAGTCAATTCAGTTAATATTGAAGACTGCTTAAAATTCTTGTCAACTTTTTCTTGACTATATTTGCAAATTTTTAGTTAAAGTATTTATTTGCCACAAGCTTTTGTCATAATGTATACTTTCATTTGTAATATTCAATTTATTAACATATTTTTGAATTATGTATTTCTCCTTTTTTATCCTGGGGTAAGGATTCTAAACTTATCTATTAAATCTCAATAAACATTTTACTTATTTCCCTAGTTGTCACCATGTACTCCAAACATAAGCTATATTATCTCTTTATCGCTTTTGTATGCTTGAGAAAATTTCAATATCTTAAGAACATCATATTTATATATTGAAAAATGTGATGTGCTCAGGCAATCAGCACCATTATAACAATTGTACATGTTAGTATTCCTCAGACCTCAGTCATCAGCTAGCTAATTTTTCAGAATTTTATGTGATCCCAGGCTAATTTTGTCCACAAATTTTTTTATCATCATATTCTATGAAGTGATAAATGCTACCTGTATTTCTATTTAATTTCTTTGAGTTTTCCTGAGCTCCAGAACCACATCTAGCTGTCTAAATACATCTCAGTTTGTATGTCCCACAAGCACAATTTCAGCATGCCAAAACTATTCATTTTCCATCTAATCATGAAATTTTTACATTTGATATCTGTGTGAAATTCATATTTATCAGTCAGTTCCTTTTTCTTCCTTCCAAATGCAACTGGCTTAACTGTTATCACTTCTTATTGAAACCATCACAAATTCCTGATTTTGCTATGGATCCTTTAATAATTCTACTCATTTTCAAAATGCTGGGAAATGATGTATCTAAGTTATAATAACTTCTCACGAACATGCTTTCATTCAAAGGGAAATTTGTCTCTTGAATATAGTTCAATTTTCCTGGATTTGCTCTAGAAGTCTCAGCCCCTATCAATATAAGAAACCTCAAAGGCTACAAAACTATCCCAAGGACTGACAATGAATAAAACAAATGTCCCAGTGTCATTTTCTCTTATGCTCATTGACCTCGATAAATGATCACTTATTTTTCTGATACTTCTTCACATTTACCCAAAATTAACTCTCATGGAAATATTTCTAAATCTTGTCATTCATTTGTACGGCCAGTTTTATGCCTATACCTTTATGTTTATCTCTATCTATACTATCTGTATTTATTTCTCTATATTTAGATAGAGACACCAATTAAATTGTCTAGGCTATTATAGTGTAATCGGCATTTTTTTTTTCTGGAAAGATGAATACTACTATGCCACCTGAAATACCATACTGCAATGCCACCTGAAGTTGTATATTGTGCTTGTAATCCTGAAATTCTTGCATTTAACACAAGGCTTGAGACATATAACAGACTCCAAATAAGTGAGTTTAATAATTGAATGCTTACATTTTCAGTACATAAATGACATATGGATAATATTTAGCAAATAGCTAGCAACCTGATAATATTATTTAAACTTAAAGTAAGAAAAAAGGTGATGCGTGTTAACTATTTGTAGAATTTATATCAACTCTCTCAGTTACAACTATATTTTCATGTACAAATAGCTCCTGAAAATAAACAAACACAATTATTAGTAGTTTAAATAGTGCACTTGGATTCAAAATTAAAATTAACTATGATTTATATTATGATATATTATAATTAAAAGAACCAAACTAGATACATGTCTTTAAATTTAACTAGCTTTAATAAGATACAGTAATTGAGTCAATAAGAAATTAGATTTTTCTCATCTCTGAGTATAAAAGGACGTAAGCCATTGAGACTGAAGTTTGCAGTTCTTATAATGATACACAAATCTTCAGTGTTGGGAATATTATACATCTGGTTGTGATTTGATTGAATAAACATGATGTGGTTAGCAAATTTAAAAAAAAGATGAACACCTGAAGTAAAGTTACATCAACAGTAGTTATATTAATCAAAGTTGTGACAATGAAAACCCAATATTACTTTTTTGATTCTACTTAGAATGAGGGAAGATAGTTGATTATCTATGATACAAGGATGCTTGCAAGTACAAAATGAAATTATAGAGAGAAAGCAGACTATGAGACAATGGGTGGACACAATATGACAGAAATAAATTCAAAATCTTTTTATCCAATCATTTGTCGACTAGTTTGCAGTTCAGATTAGTCAAAGAGAGTTTTAAAAATAATTGACAATATCATCCATTCTTATTCATTAGCCATAAATTATAAAACGCGTAACTTTCAATATTTAAGAAAATAATGTTTTAGTGTGTATTGGGTCTACATGCATTCAGTATGCTAAAAAGCACTTGGTATATGTTAAAATGTAATTCCAATATAATCTTTTTGAAATGAAAACATTCTTAAGGTATAACATTTGTGCACATTAATTAAAAAAAATAAGTAACATGTATCCTAAGGTCAGATTTCTTTATTTTAAAATATAGGAAGCTTGTATCGTTGCTTTCTCTTTTTCACCTACCATTTTTAAGATGTCACAGACGTAAAATGTAGCTAATATGGAAAACTACTTTAAGAAAGAAAAAAATACGAAGATAAACCAAGTTGGTTGAGAGAGTTAGGTCCCATTAGCTAAGTTTGTGATTTCTCACTTAAATGCAGCAGAAGATCCAGGTCTAAAGAAGAAAGATACTTAGTTACGTATTTTAGTACCTGTACATTGTCTTCATACCTCATAAATATTGTTAAGCATAAAAGTGGAGGCCACAGTATTTAAAGTAAATAGAATAAAATGAAGTAAGAGCAATCAACAGCAATAAGATGACTTTGGAGTAAAACTTTCAAAGTAACAAAGGAAAATAAGTTCAACTTAGAGGAAGTTAAATAACTGTTTAAATCTGAAAATTGTAGTATTTTCACACAAAATCATTTTGAGAGGAAAAAAATCTTGAAAAAATCAGTTATAAAACAAATGCATTCATATGAATAAAGTTATGAGAAAAGTAAATGATTAAAACAAAACCTTTTGTTCATAAAACTAAATTAAAATAAAAGGGTTATACATAAGTGCCACACACATGCATAGACAGACACAATAGAGATATTGAAAAAAGTGAGATACTTACAGAGTGACTTTTAAAAATTTATTCTCACTTATATTTTTGAGAGGGATGAAATTTTTAATGACATTTGAATTTTATTTTTAAATTAAATTTAAGTAATAATGTATTAGAGTATGATTACCTCTTTTTATTAAAAAGAATCCTGGTATCACATGTAGATGGCTCAAAATACCCATCTAAACTTACCTGCTTAGGGGTGGAATGGAAAATATGCCTCCAACTACCGATATGAAAGGCTAGGTTTATCCAGATTATCTTTTCTGCATGAATATTATCATCCCTGATTGATCGGAATGTTCTACTTTCTGCTGAAATGTGTAGAAATTAGGAAAGTGAGAACAATCATTTTGAGACTATGTATCAAGAATGTATCAAGAATGACCAAGATATAGCCACAAAAACAGGATAGTGAAAATGTGAGTGGTCTTAGGTTCCCATACTATCACTGAGCTATTGTGTGTTATTTAATTCAGTTTTACTGTTACATGATAAACACAAATCCCTCTCAGCTTGTGCAACTGCTTCAGAGACATTTTTGCTTTGTATTTAGCTAAATATTTTCACACACAAACAGATTAATGTATCTAGTCAAAGCCAGAAAACGGTAACAATAAATGATATTTCTTAAAAAAGACTAAACAGAAAGCATGAAACAAGACGACACAACTATAAGCTAATTACTATATGGGAAAAAATAATAAATATGTTTAACACAGACACATAACACACAAAGAGATACTGGAGCTATACTTGAAAAAATAATATTTTTTTAAAACTTCAAAAATGTTCTATCAAGTTATTTTCTCTGAAACATTTTAATGTTTACCTATGGAAAGAGCAAATGGCTAACACTTAGAGAAACAGAAATAGATGTAGCAGACAAAAATAACTGTAAAGAAAGGAGGTGAGTACCTTGAATATAAAAAAGTCAAATTTAAAGCAAAAATCTTAATTGACACAGACATTTTTAGATATATTCAAACATCTTTCAACGGGATTTTTTTTACACTTAATATGGTTCTGACTTGTTTGAAAACTTGAAAATGCAAAGACAAAACTTATTAATAAGCCATCATTCCTGTTAAATTTTGCTTTTGTCATTATTATATATATGTCTAATATTAATACAAGGAATAGTTACTTGGGCCCCAGTTCTAACCCTTCCGAAAGGCTTTTATTACTACAATAGCTGCCTCTTCATTTCTTTGCTTCTTAGAAACTAATTCCCCCAGAAACACTATGAAATAACACAAGTAAGTGATTAAAGAAGCACTCACATCACTTCCTAACTCTTTCATAAACTCTAGAGCTGGGGAGACTGAATTTTCTCAGATCCCCTGGCGATGAGGTTTTGGATGCTCAGGTAGGTCTGACAGGTAGCTGGCATCACATGAGATTTGGAAACAGCACTGAGAAAAGAGTAAGTCTTCATGCTCTTATAGATATTGTCAGACTAAAGTTAAGTCATAAAAAAGAAATAGAGTCCTTTGATAGCAGAGTTTCTTATATGTCAGTAGCTTAGGGTTTGCATGAAGGCACTTAGGTGAATGACAGCAGTGACTGATCCAGCTTCGTTGCTGTCCAGTGGTGATGGCAAGAGTGAGTACTTCTTAATTGTTAAATGCCAGCTGCCTTAAAGTCAACAGTTCAGTGGAAAGTTTGTATCAGTTAGAGTACTGTCTGGGAAGAAAATTCACCCCGAATATTTCAAATGAACACCTTTCTGGAGAACTAACAAAAAGAATAAAGAAACAGAAGGGACATCAACATCCTTAGAAGGAGTTACCATCCTTAGAGCTAAGAAGGCAAATAAAATGTATTCCTGGGACCCAGAGAACCCAAACTGGAGGGACCTCAGTTTAACAAGAGTTGAATTCTTGGTAGGACAGTTTCTATTAGGACAACTCACTAATGATTGATGTTGTTTTTTTAATATCTAATTATTTGAGTTAAATTTATTTAGTCCTAAAATGGTGCTTTTTTTTCACATTCCCTGCAGCAAAATCATAAACCCTGACTGACAGAGTTGTGCTGACTCTGTATCCTTTCTGTGACATTTTTATGCACCTGTTATTGCAACTAGAAAGATGTTTATATACCCGTTTCCATTTTTTTCCCTAATTTTGTGTTTGACTTTCTCCATAACGTTCTCTTCACGCTCACTCCCACCTCTTGAGATCCAGTTCTTGTCAGAGTCACGAGTGGCTTTCATTTGCCAGATGGGCTGATAATTTGTAGGTTTCATTTCTCTTGATCATTTAATTCCTTCACTAGACACAAAGCTCTGTTGTTCGTTCTGTTATACATGAGTTCATGAAATTCATTATTGAATCAAATACCCTCACTCCAAACTCTACATGTTTAAGAAATTCCCGGTTCTCTGACCTGTTCTCCTTATTTTTGATTGCTCTTCAAATAATCTGATTTGTTTCTATTGTTTAAACACAACCTTTGTTCTGATGAATAACACATTTATTTCTCCTGACTCCCTTTCCTTGAGATTTTAGACTCATAGACAAATGTCTCCTCCACATCCATGTTTTGTTCATATCTGACGATTATTTCACATTTAACTAACTTGGTCCCACTTGATTTTCCGTCAGTCTACTAACCCACTTATTAAATAGTATTTCCACCATGTTTCATCTAGTTTTCTGGCTAAAATGTTTGGAGTCATCCTTTGAATCTTTCCTTCTCATACTTAAGATCAAATCTGTCAGGAAATGCTTTATGCATGCTTATATAAATCCAGAGAATCCCACCGTCTCAGCATATCTTCTCCTAGCACTTGATCCAAGTCATCATAAAAACTTCACCTGCTTTACCAAGATAGTTTCCTGTATTGTCTCTTCATGTTTAACCAGTTCTACCTTATTTATTTTCCACATAGAATTCAGAATAATCTTTTAAAGCTTTGCCATTCCTCCACTTCAAATGCTAAATGATTCATATGTCACTCAAAGCTGCATCCAGAGACATTCCACGGGCTAAAAACCCTATCAAGCACAGCTAAGCATTTCTTCTCATTTTACCTCACTCTTGTGTCCAACAAAAGCCTTTTGGGTTTTCTCACACATGAAATTTTAATTTATCTCAGGGACTTACTGTTGACTATTCTTTCTGATGGAACGTTCTTCTTCTAGAATCTGTATGACTTGCTTCCTTATAATTTTCCCAAAATACTGTATAAATAATTTTTTTTAAGGTGTTCATATACACTCTAAGTTTAGGTATATTGTTGTGCTTTTATGCTTGTACATATATGTGTGTGTGTGTATATATATGTGTGTACGTGTGTGTGTCTGTCTGTGTGTGTGTCTGTGTGTGTCTGTGTGTATTTTTTATGTATCTCTGCCAGCACTAGAATGTAAATTCCATGCCTAATACATTTCTCAAAGCAGGCTAACTTCTAACATAGCACCCATTGATTCTCTCTGTCTGCTATTTATCTTTGTGTAACCCCCTCTTTTTAAGTGTAAACTGAACCTAATTGGACATAGCACCTTGTTTCTGACAAACGGAATACAATAAAAATTGTGAAATACTGTTTCTGAGATTAAGTAACAAGACTGTGACTTCCCTATTAAGGTTGGCATCTCTCTCTCTCTCTCTCTCTCTCTCTCTCTCTCTCTCTCTCTCTCTCTCTCTCTCTCTCTCTCTCTCTCTCTGTCTCCTCCCATTCTTGTTGGGTACTTGTTCTGATGCAGGAAGATGGAGAAGTCCTTGTGTCAAGAAGTGAGGATGAACCTCTGGCCAACTAGTAGTAACTGAGATCTTTAGTACAACTACCACTGAGGAACTGAATTCTGAATCAAGTGAACTTATAATGGAAAAGACAAAAGCCCTGGCTGACATTGGTTGTATCCTGTGAGAGATCCTGAAACAGAAGACACACTTGAGCTATGTAGCTTCTTGATCCTTAGAAATCTGATATAACTAATTTTGCTTTTGGAGTCAGAGTTTTAGAGTATTTGTTACTAAGAAGATAAATAATATAGCTGTATCTGTTTCATACATAAAATAGTCAATAAGCATTAGAAAAAACATATAGAATATTCATTTTTTTTGTCATTTTGTAGGTCAAAATGTAAATATATCAGAATTTTCTCATTTTGTTAAATGAATTAATGAATACCTTGAAAAATATACGATACTAAAAAAATTAAAGTTGTTTTAAATTAACTAATTCAAAATAGCTGAGAAGAAACCATTATATCTTAGTGGGAGAAAATATGAGATAAGGAATTGGTTTTGAATTGTCATTTTAGTACTTTTTGCAATGATATATTTTATAAATTATTCTCAAAGATTTTTGTTTTCTTTTTTAAATGGGTGGTACTAATTTTTGTTGAATTGCGAAGATTGAAGTGATAAGACTACAGACTATAGCTAATTTGTTGCTGATACACAATTATTTTTTAATAAGTATGTATTCCCTTGTCAAGCAAACATATCACTTATTACTCTAAGTGTTAATATAAATTCTTTATATATTTGTATTTGGAGAAAGATGAATGATAAAGTCAGCTGAACATTCAATATAAATACATTTGTAACCTAAATGATATGTCATTCCACAATCTAATTTTTTACATTGATCATTTATAATTTTATTTGAAATGTTTACTTTTGCAGAATCAAGATGATGCTGAGCCATTAATGGATAAGATTTAAGGTAATGTTCCCACATTACACTTCAAAAGGAAAATTATAATCTTAGTTTTGAATCAAAGTCATATATTTAGGTTCAGAACTAGACCTTTAGTAACAGCATCTATAAAATATTCAGAATCTAGAAGACATTTATCTTGAATGTCAAGTAAGAGATGTACATTTTAGAAACAAATCTTAGTGATTTATACTTGATGCTTTTTCTGTTTTTTGTTAATCCTGGTACATTAATAACTAAAAACTTTTGCAAATAATGAAGTAAAATCATTAGGAAGAGAGAAAATCTCATATATATACATATGTTAGGTATATATATGTATCATACATATGTATAAGAGGTTATTTTAAGGATGGCTATTCAAGTAAAAAGTAAAGTAGTAACTTAGAGAACATGTAGAAAATACTCAGGCAATACATGTATGATGTCTCATTTGAGAAAGAAATTTGAATATTCATTGAAAACTAATGTTTCTAAATAATATTCATAAATTTTGATAAAAACAGCCTGCTTTCCATTACATATACTTATATAGTGTAATTAACATTTTAAAATTATGTGAAATTTCAAATATTGCATTGAATTTGGATGATTACAGAGATGGTTTTTTCAGTAAATAATTATGTAAAATAGCTATGACTTCATATAGATAAAAATGTAAATTCATAAAGTTGAATTTCTTACTATGATTCACAAACTAGATATATTAGTGTGGTATGGGCAAAGGTGACATATTAATAATATTAACAATCTATTAATAAAATATTTACATAGCAAAATCACCTTAGAATGATAGAAAATATTACTAGTATTATGAACCTGTATAGTTTGCAATTTTTCTTGATTAAGTAAATTAAAAATATCATGTTAATGACATTTATATTTCTATTTAAAATATGAGGTTCATTATAAATAATAAGATATTCAAAATATCTATATTCATATATAAACATATACGTGGTACATACATAGATATTTTCATCTGTGCATATTAAGATGCACATAAATAAAATCACATTTCAATAAAATACTACTTAGAGGTACACAAGAAATTTGATAACTGTGATTGATTCAGAAAATAAAGAGAGAAGTAATGATAATGTTTGAGGTTCATTGTTTTCCCATTTAATTATTAACTGCATTTTTTTATTTAAATACTTGTCATTTCCTATTATAACAATTGTTGAAAACCAATTGACCAGATATAGCATACTTAGGTTAGATATACATTTGACAATGGAAAAGACATCTTTCAAAAATTGGAATTACCTTACAGTATACAGCATTAAATTTAGAAAACTATGTAATTTTTGTCATTTTTAA
Source organism: Solenodon paradoxus (assembly GCA_004363575.1). Lineage (NCBI taxonomy): Eukaryota > Metazoa > Chordata > Mammalia > Eulipotyphla > Solenodontidae > Solenodon > Solenodon paradoxus. The sequence continues at coordinate 2,296,020 of RJWH01000022.1, forward strand.
TTATGTTAAATTTGTTAATGATATAAAATAAGCAATATTTGATGGCAGATATGTGTAAAGCAATTGAGTCTCATAATTTCACATCCAGAAAAACATCAGAAAACAATTCTGAAAATATGTGATGAAAGGTAGTGTTTATTAATAAATTCTGCTATAGTAGCAAATACTATTTCAAACTCCCATCTTTTTAAAAAATTGTTTTTATTTTATTTGAACATCTTGTTTGTTCTACTGATGCCATTACTGAACCCAGAACCTTAGAATGCATGTGAGCTGTTCTCAGTCAAAGCCAGTGGACCCAATCCTTACATAAGCAGGTCACACTACACTCCCATATCTTACAAAACATCCATATACTGTTTTCAGCACATTCCATGGTTCTGAGGTATCTCTGCAGCAATTTTATGTATATCTTAATATTCTGGAATGGATGGCAGTTAAATATGATCTTCTTTGTGAAGTCTCATTCATTGGGATGAATAAAAAAGCATGAAAGCTTGCAATGGCTTAACCTTTGTGTTTGGAATCATCATATGCCCAATCCTCTTCCTCAAGTGCATGCCCTCATGTGGCGATTGCTTCACAAATGGTAAAAGAAATACTGGAGGAATAAACACTGTAATGAGAGAAAAAGCAAAGAATAAATACTTTTGTTTACTTTTAAAAGAATATATGTAGTTATCTTTTGTTTGTGTGTGATATGAATACGTCACATCTTTTAGCCAATATCAAGTATACAATATGGTACTGACTATAATTACCTTGCTGCATATTTTATCTCCATACATTTTTCATAACTGAAAATTTGTAGACTATCAATTTTTCCTAAATAGAACTGAAAATAAATTAAAATATAATTTCCCTACCATTGAATAACAATACTATTTTTATTTTATAATCACTATTTAATTAAAAAGATATGTATGCCATCCAGTTTGTCTCCTATACTATACCTCCAAAATGAGACTTTTGTTAAAGCTTAAGTTCTGCTGTAGTTTATTTAAATATCTGGTTTATTTATGTTGAAAAGTGGGTACAGCTACAGAATGCAGATCTTATAGGAAGAGAAATTTCAATTAACTTAAGATAACTGGTACATGAAAATGAAATTTAAAAAGTGTAAATTTTTTCTTCCAAGTTTAGGAATATCAGCTTTCCATATAGAAACAACTGATGACAGTCATCTTTTATATTGAGATGTGTAGATCATATTTATGTTCTTTTCCTCTCAGGATTCTGTCATGGAATATCAGTAGAATTATATGCTTTTTGTGCAATAATTTTTAAACAAATAGTGGATATTAATAGTAAATCATTTTGATATTTAGCAAACTTGTAGAGAGCAAGTACAGAGATAATTACCCTATGGTGTTATTAGTACCATTTTGTCAAATTCACATGTCAAAGAGCTATAATAAGTTGTATCTATTAATAAATTTTCTATGAATTTAGATCATGATGACACCATTTTAAATTAACTTCAAATAATAGTATAATATTTTACATGAAATATCATAATCATCAAATTTTCTGTTTGTTTTTTCCAGCAATTTTAAGTACAGAAGAAAATCTAATATTAAAGTTTTTAAAAATAATCAAATGTTTAAATTCCTAATTAAGGTTTCAATGACACTGCTTAAGATTTCATAATTTCTCTTCATGTCACTCTGTTAATTCCATAACATGCTCACAATTTTATGGAAGTAATTTGAAAAATACTTTTAAATTAAAAAATAACCTTACAAAGTGTGTGTTTCAAAGTAATATATTTGCAGGCTATGTATTTGTGTTTCAACCAAGTGGTGGCTATGAAAATGTTCCACTCTACTTCTGTGTGGGAGCCACACTTCTGGAATCATCATATCTAGGACATTCCTAGATTGAGACCTCTCATGGACCTGGCCAAAGTCTCCTTAGATCTAAACTACTCTTTGAGACATGTCCTACCCACCACTACTTATATTTCTAATTTTGCAAGTTTCATCTCTTATGAAAGTTTGAAACTTCTTGCCAACTGCTGAATGTTTTATGTGTCTTTTATAGTTATCTTCTCAGTAAAGACCTGCACATCCAATCCCCTCTGGAGGAACCCAACTGACACAGAAAGCAGCAATAATTCAAGAATAAAGGCAGTAAGATGGTGCTTGGTGTCAGTTTCTCTTCTACCTGACAAACAAAAGAGATGCCATCTTGAGTGGTAGGTGGAGCATGGATTATCCCTGGCATAATATGGGATCCCTGTTACTCATGACTACCTTGAACAACTTAAGAAAATGATCCAGTAAAGGACAGCACCATTGTAGCGCAATGATTCAGATTTTGAAAGATTTGGGGGAAATCAATGCCCTCAAGAAATGAGAGCACAATATGCATTGAGTTTCTGCAAAGAGATGAAAAGAAATAAGGGTTCTGATATGGGTGTTGAGGATATCTAAACTGTTTATTTAGATAGGTATTCCTGAAGATTCCCTGGATCTTCAGAGTTTATAAGGTGATTCAACATCCTTCCCCAGTGAAAGCTAGTATTTATTTCATGCTATAAGACACTGCAATGACCTCTCACACAAGGGCAACTGATGACCACTCCCATCAAGAGCTCTATTTCTTCTCCCTTGGGTCACAGGCTGATAACTAGTATTCAGTTTCAATATAGCCCAAATGTAATGTGCTGAGCCTGATAAGGAAGAAATTATATACTAAATAAACCATGATAATTAGCTGGTAAGTACTGATTGGAGTCAAGGGAGTAACCTACTGATTGCATTTTGAGGATACTTAATTAATAGGCTAAAATATAAGACTTGATAAGTAAGAATTCTTCACAGGACATGAGAATTTAATACTTGGGCAAAGATCCAGGGAGCAGGGCATTTCATTCTGCCCCAGAAGAATAAAAAGTATAATGTCCGATACCGAGTAACATAGATATAGATGAGTTGCCATGGCAGAATGAAGAAGCTGCAGGAAGAAGAGAATGATGCTGTTTCACAAGTGGAGCAGAGGATATACCATTTGCAAAATGATCAGGAATGATTCAATGAAAGAACACTGGCACACATAGAAAGTGCTAACTCTCCTCTATATGACTGGGTTGACAAAAGGAAAGGTGGCAGCTAAAGTGGAATTGTTAATATCTATGGAGATCATGGGGGTCTCAAAGTCAACAAAGTGAACATCAGTGCTAGAAGGCAGCTAGTGGAAATCACCTATAGGTAGTAGTGGAGATATTTAATTGTGTATAGAATTCCTAAGGACAAAAGAGACAGGCAACCAACTAGGGTACTACTTAACATTTTCAATAGGAACATGTAAAAATGGAGGGACAAGGTTATGTCTATCCAAGAAAATATGATCCCTTTCTCAGTTCTTGGAATTTTATCAAATTTTATATCTGCAGCCTATTGATTGGAGAGGTAGTCAAATAGATAGTAAAAAGGGTTCTGGTATAGTGTACAATATATGTACACAGTTTGTACATAAAGTGATGATTTTACCAGTTCTTCCTTAGAGTCTTATAGGAATTTCCTTAGGTGACAGTAAATTAATCCTAGGGCCAGACATTTCAATTCCAGAAGACAAAAGTCTATAGCTTTTGGGACCAGGAATCAATGCAACACTGACTTAAGTATTACTCACCATGAATACGTTGTGTCATTGAATGCATGTGTTCAGCTCCCTAGTTCTCAGATGTACACTTGGAATTTATAAATATATATTGTGTTTGAGTGATCTCACATAAGGTGCTTTGTACTTTAAGAGCTAATATGTAAGAAATTCTGAATGAAAATCTCTGAAACTCTCTCTAACCTAGCCATGATACACTGTCAAAAGTTATTACATTGCTGGGGGGAATATGACAAGATTGGTGGCACCATTAAAAGTCCTAATGACTCAGGAGTTATAGTTTCTATGATAACAATATTTCCTTTTCAAATTTGGCCCTTTTAAATGCTGAGTCCTTCCTGGAAAATGAATGTAGGTTATAACAAGCTCAACTAGATAGTAACCTGATTGTGTCAGTTCTCTGGATCTGATTGTGAAATCTGTCTCCTGACTGAGTTCCCTTTTCTACCAGGAAGGTCAGTCTTTATCTATTAAGGCCTTTCACTGACTGGATAAGACTCATTCATATTACGGAGGGCAATCTGCACTTCTCAACCTTCACAGAAACTTCTACAATAATATTTAACCAAATATCTGGCTACCATTCCTTAGCTAAGGTGGCCCATAAAATTATTCATATAATATTTTTTTCATTCTTTATTTTCTTCCCCTCCTCTCTTCTCTTCCTTCATATTCTACTATTATTTGTGTTTCAATCTTTTTGCATTTCAAATTTTTGCTCCTATTGAAAAGATATAATGAAGCAACCAAGAGTACCATTCACAACACTAATCAACTACATTCTTATGGTAATCAATATAGATCAGAAAAAGCAGAGGAATCATGATTGTTGTAAACATGTATTATTAGTTATGAGGTGTTGTGTGAAATTAATATTTTGACTTTGCCTTTCCTAATTGCTGATTTTTAAATTACCTCTGATTAACTTATGAAGTACCTCAGGTGTACTGGCAACAAGATAAAAAAAATGACTTAATCATAGTTTTCTTGACTGCAGTATACACGAAAACTACTTTGACTGATACATTTAAAATTTATTTAAAAGATTGCAATCTTAACTTCAATAATTTATGTTAAATGCCAACTCTGCTTGACCATTTGCTCAAAGCTAAAATTAATACTCAATTAATATGATAAGATATAATCCACAGTTTACTTTTTCAAATGACAGATTCAGGTAATGTCACCAAAACAAGCTGTATCTTTCACATCTAGAAAAATACTTTTATAAAGAGAAATTCAATTTACCACTTATTATTTATCTTTTTTTGCTCTGCAAATGTATAACAATGCTCAGAAAGAGCTAATAAATGCTTTATGCACTCTGAAAAAGAGGCAGCATGAATTAACAAAACAAACTTTTGACTAATTGACAATGCACTAAGGTGGAAATATGTACACATTCATCTAATCAAGAAATGTTTATTTTTTATGTATACCATGCCAGGCACTATACTGGGTACTAAAATTATTGTATTAAATATGATGCATCCTGTCTGTTTCTTTCTGGAGCTTATGGAAAGTGGAAATGTGGATTTCAAGCTAGTTATTATAGAATGGATAGTACAGTGTATATGACCTTGACACCTAATTTAAGGTGGATCAGGATTCTTAATTCTTTCAAGCATAATGAGGATTTAGAGGGTACAAAAATAAGCTTTTTTTTTTTTTTTTGCAGAGAATTCACTAATATTTTTGTGAATATGGGAGAATATAAGTTGTCTTTTGAGGAGTCTTCTTCCTATTTCAGACTTCTTTTTTCATATCCTGGACCCTTCTCAATCATGCTGGCATAATGGAATTAAGTTCCCTACCACTCAAAGGTAGCTACAAACCTGTGGTCTTACAACAGCTACTATTTCACAGATTCTGTTTTGTGAAGTGCTGGTATTGATAAAAAACGTTACTGAAATAGTTTTAAAGTCACTTCTGAGGGAGATGGGGATGGTGAATGCATCACAAATTAAGACTTTGATATCTTCATAGAAAACAAACATGATTAGAATTTCTTAACTAGAAATTACACTTGTCTAGAATGAAGTCCAGTCACATCGAAGAAGCAAAAGACCTCAGAGAGGCACTAATGAGAAAGAGAAAGGGGGCATTTTTATTTGACATCTAACAAGATCTCCATGTTGTGTAGATTTATTCTGAATACCATATTGAAGGTAGAGAAAGACCATTTTGGACACTAGCATTTCTGAATTTTTGTTGTAAGAAGGTCAGATTTAAATGGGTTGGGTTTATACAAGAACCTTTTTAAGAGGGAAAAAATTTGAGCTGAAAACAATATTCCCCAGGTTTTTTAAACCAGTAACTTCCAGGGCAAAATATCATAGAAAACCTTGGGATGCTCTGAGACACACCTGGAAGGTCAGCTGATAGATGCTAGAGGCCAAAGTTCACTTAGTTAATCCTCTGCAAGTTTCATGTAATAACTTAATCAACCTAATGCTCTTCCCCAACACAACAAAGAGTTGTAAATTACTGGAATCATAAGTCCCTTTCAGGACCATTGGAATACCAGGGGCCGTTTCACTGACTTGGAGAACTTCTGGGATTTGGGAAATCCCTCCACATACTTCTGCTTTTGAACTTGCTCCTGACTATGTGACTCCTATTCTCTTACTTATTAAATACACAGGAATGCGTGGTCCACAAGAAATTTCCCTCCCATGGGTATAAACTGTGACCAGCCTCAGCCAGAAGTACAACAGCATTTCTCTTCTGGGTCACAGAATCCTACATCTGGGCTTTCTATTATTCTGACAGCCGCAGCCTTCCTGTGCCCAGGAATTCTGTCCCCAAGCTTTCACTTCTTTCTCTAATTTTCCTTCACTTTCTCTAATAAACTTATAAAATTACACCTCTTTCATGTCTCAAAAATTCTGTCTTGAACCATTTGCTACCAAACACCAGGAGTCCCTCATCACATTTAGAGTGGGAAAAATCACTTTAATGCATTTTTAATACATGAACAAATATATGACTAATATACCTGGGGATACCTGATTTTTGTTATAGTAACCTCCAAATACCAGATCGTGTTTTTTTTTAACTGATTTATTCAGTGATCTTTCCAAAATTGAAATTCGAGTGGTCTTTATAAATGAAAAGACCCTGTAAATATTTTCTATATGGCTGGATTTAGAAAGTAACATTTTTTAAATTGATTATATCTGAGTAAACTTTTGTAGTTGTGTTTCCTGACTAAATGACTAATGATCTCTTTATATTAGGTGTGTTGGGAGACAGACATTTTGGTCAAAGTTTTCAATTTACATGAAAGAAATTGAGTAAAATTAAGCATCACTAATGATAGTACAAATATATTGGTCAGTTTTTGTATTTTATAAAGAAATACAGCTAAAATATTTATAAAACATTACATTTGGGGGTCATGGGTATAGGAATATTTAAGTACATACATAAGGACAGTAAAAAATCTATTATCATTTGATTCAATTAATCTTTTTATTGTGTGGAGATGAATTTCCTTTATAGTATAGTTACTTAGCTCTGTCAGATTCATCAGTTATTTAAAAATAGATTTGGTTCAGCTCAGCATTTAAATTCTAAAGAATTATTCCTGCTCATTTCCATTTAGATGAGTGCCTGATTATAGTACAATGGCACTATGACTTTTTAATATAAACCTTTTTATTTTTGATAGGAAAGTATTCAATTTATACAGTCTAACAGGTTGAAACTCAGATGCCACTCAAACACTGAATATTTGTTTTAGTTAGCATTCCCATTATGATGTCCTTATATTCCAAAATGTGTGTAAGTGTATAATACTTTATAGTAACATTTTCCCTGGAATAGCATTTTAATTATTATAGACAATATCTAGTAGTTAGTATATGAGAAAAAAATTACATGAAGTATAAGAGGTGAAGAAAAGCAGTGAAAAATAAATTGAGACTAGTAATAAAGATGTGAACTAAAATATTGGGAAAGACAGAGGTTGCATCATTTCCTTTGAATAATTTTTGAAACTTTTTTGAGTATAAACATATTTTATCATTTATATCACATATTATAAGGGAATTCCTCTTGTCAAAGATAAATCTTTGGCAACTGCTCTAGTTATTGTCCATTAGTAATGTATAAAACAATTTGCTCCTGTGGTTGTTTGGGTTTTTTTTTTTTTTTTATTAATCTCATCCTATATATGAGATCATTCCATCAACTTTCACAAATGTTACTGAATCTCTTCATCTTAAATAGAAAAGGGGTGGAAGGACACATTCAAAGAATTAACTAGTCTCTGTTTTAAATACCTCATTCAGAAAAAACAGAATGATATGCATTCTCTCACCTAAATAAAGATGTAAATTAAAGCAAACTCATATAACCAGAATTGATGTTATTCAAGAATAATAGAAGAATCACAACCTAGAAAACACATGTTTTTAGTACTATATAATGAGTCCATTGAGCGTTTGGCACAGGCTGCATTTATGTGTGTGGAGTGTGAGGATGAGGAGGTCCAGCCAGAGTTCTGCAGTACATTCATTGTTTGAGGATGGGGAGATTTTGGCAGATTATTGCTCCACTGATTGATCAGAAGATAAATACTTTTCTTCTGTAAAGCATGTACTTCTGGGAAATCTCTCACTACCTAAGTGTTGTTCTTCATGAGAATATATGTGTGAGATTCTCTATTTCATGTCTTCTGATTCCAGATTAGATAGAAATTATTTTATAATTAGCACACAGATATATACATTCCTTAGTCTGGGGAAATGTCTTCCTCACTCCCTACCCCAATTCATCCTTTATTCTTCCTTTTCCCTCCAATCTTCCTCACTCTCCTCCTTCTCCTCCTCCTCCTCCTCCTTCTTCTTCTTCCTCTCTCTCTCTCTCTCTCTCTCTCTCTCTCTCTCTCTCTCCTTCCATCCAACATATTAATGTTCATTTGTAAATAACTACTAAAATAACCCTAACCCTAAAATTTCACATTGGATATAAGCCTTGACAATTTCTATGTAATACTCATCAAAATAGACTAATTTTTACAGAAAACATAAATACCTACTTCCTCACTTCCAATCTACCTATTAAATCATCAGTTTTATTTATTTTTATTTATTTTCTCTCACATATCTCACTGCTAAATACTGTTTAGTCTACATCAATCATTAAAATCCCATTTTTCCCTGTGAAGATAAATATAAGAAAGATTATGGTAGTTTGCTCCTGCTCCAAAGATAAAAATTTATTTTATACATAGTTATACTGTATTCATTTTCATTTATATTTGAAGAAGACTGCTAGAAATATTCTGAGAAAATATCCCTCATTAAAAAAGGAAAGTCACACTCAGAAAAATCATGTCCATTCTCTACTACACGTTGTCATGTTTACACAGAAATGGTTTCTTATTGCTCTGAGGGAAGAAGCCTGAGAATACAGCTATTAGGGAGAAGACATATCAGAACATATGGAAAAAACACGTTGATGATATCATTCAGTCTCTGAATTAAATAGCCTTGAGTGCCTGGCCTATAGAAACTTTGTTTTATGAGATAATACACCTTCCTTATTGAGTTGGGATTTCTTTTTTTTTTCAGGCAAAATAATATTGAATGTAATGCACACATTTCTGCTGAGATGCTTTATTAATCCACATATAGCACATAGCAAAGAACTTGGTACATTAAGCACTTGAAAAATAAAAATTATTTTTATTGACTTTCTTCTCTTTCTTCTACTACTACTACTACCTTACTATTTCATGTTTTGTTTTGTTGTTTTTAAAGGAAAGTTATAGGCAGGCATGAAGGAGAGTAGGCTGGGAGGCAGAAAGAGAGAAGAAGAAGACACATTTCATTTATTTTATTTAATTTTTCATCTTTGTTGCACACATACACACACACATATCCTGCCCCAGGTCACAAAACTGGATCCTTGGAATGTATGTGGATTACACCAACCAGAGACCACAGACAGCCACTAAGAAAACAGAGCACACCTTTCATATGGTTTACATAAATATCTTCTAAGAGAGATCATTTTTATGAAGCAAAGCAAGAAAGAATGCTAAACAGATAACACAAGATTAATAGAAAACATTTTCTGTAGTAAGAAACATTTATTGACTTAACAAGTTTTTCAAATGTAGGTGTTTTTAAACATCTTCTCAATTTATCAACAAATTATCCAGTGCCTGGATATATACCTCTCCCTTAGGTGCTATGAATATTTTTACAGTAATGTTTATAACAAGTTTGAAACTTGAGTAACATAAAAACTCAATTTTCTGTTTAATCCCCAAGGTTTGATATAAGGATAAGTCCTTTCTCCTTTTAGTATAGTATATTCAATATACTAAACATCAACATACTCTATCCTCAGTATTTCTTGCTGTCTTCATTTATTACCCACATGAGAGCTTTTCAACATGTTTATTTAAAACTTCACAGGAGAGAAGTTGAATAAGTATCAAATACTAGAATCATCAATAATGCCAACCACTAGTAAGGACTATAGATATTGATGTCAGTATCTGGAGACATTTTCATGATTTCTTGATAGGATCAGTTTTTTTCTACTAATATATAAAGGCCCAACTCTATGCAAGTGCCAATATATGCATATGAGTGTGTGTGTATGTGTGTGTATGTGGTGTGTAGATATAGATAGAAATCTACAAGTTCAACTACATTTACCTATGTAATAAGATGATATGAAATGTTGAATTTCAAGTAATTCTTATTTCCTTGTGAGAATGTTCTGTTTTTTCCCCAAATCCATTTATTTATAAGGAGTAACATATCATCTATTTTCACAGGTAGTCATATAAGCATTTAAGTTAATTTCAACTCTTATTTTTACTGATTGTATAAATAATGGGATGCAAAATTTTTGAAATTCTAGTAATATATTTAGATATCTATTTGCAACAAAGTACATGTTAGACATTATTCAGTAAAATTTGCTACAGAGATCCTGTTTCTTTTAAGCTGAATGAATTGATCAGAATCTAGTGCTGCTAATGATTTTGTATAAAGATGCCTTTACCTATTCCATAAAGTTCTATCATAAAGTAGGCAAATTCATTCAACTTAATGCAGTTTGATTCTTTGTAAATAGCCTTCTAACCTGAAAAAAAGGAAATTAAAAAAGTTATTAAAATGAACTTAATGTATTGTCAATCTATAAAATCAGTTAGCATAAATTTACATAAAATTATTGCTTTAATTAGCAAGAATTTCACTGTTCTATTGAAATCCAAGAGCATTGCAGTGCTCTGGATATTTGTTGATGGTGAGACATTATAGAATCAATTAAATAAGAGAAAATCTAGATAAAAATGAAATCGCATGAGTAGCCAGGGAACAGTTTTCTCAAAGAAAATTAGTATATTTTGTCTATAATCTTTTAATTTGAAACAAGTGCTATTATTTTCTCAATGATATAATTTGCACATATGAGAAAATTGTTGTTATTATATAACAAAGTTTGCTTGTTTCCTTAACATTGATTTTTGAACATTATTTTTGGATGCTTTTTTCTTGTTAAATTCTGAATTATAATGCAAAATTTCATTAAAATTTTAAAGCATAATTATTCATATTTAAAGCTGTTCGGATAAGCAGATACCATGATTTGTCCTTGAATAAGAAAAAAAATTAGAAGAATTAAAATAAAACATAGAAAGAGTTGCCCTAATGAAAATAAGCAGTTAATTACTTTAAGCTGAAAAATTAGAGAGAAAAGGAAGAATAATACTCTTTGATGGTATCACTTATATTAAATTGATTACTTAGAATACCTGTGATGTATGAATGGATTTTCAATGTATGTTCAAATATCAGATATGTCTATCTTTTATTCTCATTGGTTATCACAAGTAGAAACTTTTTATAATTAGCTCATCCTCTCATTTATTAACAATAAAAATACTAAAGAGAAAGCTTATATTTCACTATATCATAAAATCAGAAGTCTAATTTTATAGCATTGTTCTGGGAACTATGAAAGGAGTGACTCTCTTTGGAATACTAACAGTTTATTATAACATTGTTCCTCCAGTGTTCTCTGTCTTGCCAGACAGTGAATCTATTCAGAAACTCTAACAGATTTAGAAATACAAAGAGTTAATTCTAAGGCTTATGTATTTAGAGGAATGCAAAATATGATAGAATTCTTACTTGCTTTGTAAAAGTACCTGTATTCTCCAAGACAAAAAAGTTTACTTATTTTTTTATTTGAAATCTATCATCTTTTGATTCAATTTATGCTCAGCAACTTTTTGTAAGAGAGTAAATTATTTAAACTTAGATATAACAGACATATAACATTATATTAGTTTCAGGTATACAATATGGTGATTATATATGTATATATATGTATACACATGTATATGCATATATATGATAATTATCATCACAATAAGCCTAGTTCACAAAAATGGATTTATTGCAATGAAGATATAATGACAATTTTCATCACAATAAAAAGCCAAGAAATATTGGAGAAAAGTGGTATTACATATGCTAGACTAATATGATTATCAATTTGGCTAAAATATAGGAACTAGCCAAATAATATGTAGGAATGATATTAGTCAAAACCGAGTGTCCATTATATAGACAAATGCATCCAATTAATAATAAAATTGTACAATGCTTTGCAAGTATCTTTGAATATCCATATGTGAAAATGCTATTGGACCCTGTTTAAAAAGAGGTTCTTTTCTTAACTCTGTTTTTGAACTTAATTTGAATAGAATGTAGAATTAAAACACTCTCTGAATATTGAGGAATGTATCCCAAATGGTATTTTAGTCCATATTAATGTATATTGATATATAAAATAATTTGGAAAAACAGGTATATAAATACTGAGTGTATCAGAAGTAGTAAATATGAGGATTTTAGACAAGCTAAATGACAGTAAAGCTGAAAATATTCTCTTTAAAATATTTGGTGACATTTTGCTTGGCTTTAGAGAAAGCAACTGCAAATATTAAGAAAGAGAATATCTTTAGACCTAAAATAATTATTAAGCCTTTTGTAATATTAGAGATACTCAGTTCAATCTGCAATAAGTTAGATTAGTAGAATTCATAAAGTGGAAATGCCATGTATAAGAGTGAACTGCTAGATATAACTGTGGAAGAATATTTCATCCATGTGTAGTTTACCATTCTTTGGGACAAGTGATAAAATTCCTAGAAAAACGAATGCTCTAATTACATATGGTCTGAATGTTAGGATTCTTTTCCTGCTAAATACAAGTAAGCAGTCGACTTGACTAGTGAATGCCTCAAATTATGGAAAGTAAACAGTTGGAATTATGTAGCCATTCTCCTTGCAGACCAGAAAAATCAGCTGAATAAGGTAAGGCCGAAACAAACAGATAAGCACAAAGAGCATAATTAATGCCATATATATGGTAATTAAATAAACTCTGGATGCATTGGGTAGTACTTGGATACCTATGAAGTACTGGATAGCAATTTACAGTATTGTTCTAGATTCAGATGTACAGACAGATGCTGGTAGGTAGGGTTAAAAATGGCTCAAATATTTACTTTTCTTTGAGGAAGAAATTTGCTTAATGGATCAATAAAAATAATGCAATGTTCTTGAATTTTAATGCATCAGAATTTTTGCATAATGAATTAGTATAGTGGTTTGCCAACACCTACCTTTGAGTTCTAAAAATATCCTTATAGTCTTAATACAATTGTAAATTCCATGTGGTAATTTCATGCACAATTTAAAGTGGATTATGTGGTGGATCACTAGCTACTGGCTCAGACTGTGGCTGGAAATGAAATGCTGACACTTTTGTTTAGCAATAAGAGGAACCTACTTGAAAAGAGGGCCAAGATGTATGTAAGTTATGCAACGGCTCAGGAAAAGGCTGTATACTTCTTTCACATACTAAAGCAGCTACTGTAATGTAAGGCAATATACAATGTCAATAGGAAAGATAGAGTTGGGTAAGATTCTATGAGGATAATTTTTCATATTTAACTGAGTTATACAGGATTCTTAGCAAGAAATCCAGGTGGCTTGAAACAGATATTAACTATAATTGACATGCAAACCATTTTGAGTTCTGTTTACTCTTTAACTAAATTAGTTTATAAAATACGTTGTATTTACAATAGTTATATATTACCATATATTATCAGAACAATGAAGGCATTTCTAAGTTACCAATATTCCAAAATATTCCAAAAAGCATTACATTTCACGCATGCATGTTATGTCTTTTGACTTACAAGGTATTTGCTTAAGAACTGGGGTGAAAAACTGTATCTGTATATAGAAATGTGCATTTAATATGTTTAAAAAATATTGACTGGTTCAAATGAATGAATTTGTTCTTCATCTAGAAGAGAGGGAGAAAAGGAGGACATCTTTGAAAAGCTTTCAGGATATAGCACTTAGAGTGAAAGGGGTGTGGGATCATGTGATCATCCAACTATTTTTCCCAATATAAAGATTATTCCATTTTCTTGGAAGGAAATAGGTACAGGACTACTTTATGTGATTGCAGAGTAAAGAAGTGGTGTTCTGAGCACTATTTCAGTACCTCTGAACTCCTATGTGAATTTTCTGAAAGTACTGTGAGCTGGAGAGTAATTTCATCTTATTGGTTCTATGAGAACTGGATGATAGTATGTAGTGACTCTCAGTCACAGAGGTGGCCTCATCATACTTTCTTCCTTACTGATAGTGGGAATATAGAGTGATGCTTCAGTATCAATTCACTGTGACTGATATATAGGATCTAATTTGTATTACTAATTCTGAGTAAAGAAAGGTAAAAAATAGAAAATAATAAAGGGGGAAATTATGGCAATTGATAATGAAGCATGTGAATAAGAAATTTTCACTATCCTGGAAAACTATCCTTATGTTTTTCTCACACTAGCATCTCAGAGAAAGGGAATAATGCATTTAGCTGCCGTTCTTACATATACTGCCAAGCCAGAGTTACTGTTGAAAAGCTCCCAGGTTTGATTTTCTATAAGATAAATTAAATATAATTCACTTAAAAGAATCTTCTAAGGCTCTACTATATGTGGTTTAGAGAAAAGACATGAATCAGCATCATTTAATCACCAGTCTCAATGACATCATTTGATATTAGCCTTTGGGTTATATTTTATGTTTACTATATTTATTCTTCTGAAGATTTATAAGAATGATTACCTTTGAGTCATGCTGGAAATTTTGTTGCTGTCAGTGGTCATTTAATATACTGAATGGTTGTGAATCAGGATGACATATTGTTAAGACAAATATATGGATATGAAGGAAAACACATCACGGATGCCTGGTTGGTTTGGTGGCATTTCTATCACTTTTATAAGAACTCCAGGAGAAAAATAGGTTTGGGACTCTCCACACACAAGCATCTACAGAGTCAGAATGAAATCAGGGTAGGTGAATACTGTAGCTTAATATTTCTTATTTTTCACATCTAATACTCAAGAGAGGACAATTATGAGAAACCATAGGACATGCTCGGACATAACATTATCTATTGGCAGAATATTCTTAACTAATCTCTCAACACGGCATTGTTTACACATTTAAAAAATGTTCATAATATTCCTGCCTCATTATACAGTGGTAATAATTTGGTGGCTAACCAAAGCTGGCTCAAAGATCTAAGTGTCTTGTAACTTGTGTTAAGTAAAAGCTAGATTTTTTTTTTCTGGGCATTCACTGAAGATGAGAAGGTCTTATCAAAGTTGCTAAGGAGACTCTATTTTATATGAGACTAGAAAAATAGGGCAATTGGCCATGTACCAGACAAAAATGTTTATAGCACTAAGAGATATAGATAAAAGTATGAGATAAACAATTGACAATTGTGTCCACTGGTGCGAGGTCATTATTAAGATTTGGAAAAAGAATTCGGGTAGATATGCATTTAACATATTTTGAGAGATGAAAAGAAATAATAGAAATTAAGCAGTCAAATTTGTAGAAAATTGTGTTAAAGAAACTGCACATCAAAAACGTAATTTTAAAATAATACTAAAGACGTAAGACATGCTGAATTGCTTTGTTTTCTTGAATCCAATTAAACTCAAATCAAATTTCACACATCAAGATACACAAAAGCTATCCCATCATATGTTTTACAGAAGTCATTTAACACATTCTATCTCAATACTTAGGCATCTGTTAGCCTCTGACGTGATTTGCTACACAGCATGGTATTCATCAGCTCTATTCTATCAGCATCCATATAGTTGCCCTAAAGAGCAAATTGATTTTGAGATGACAGGAAGTATCAAAATAATTATCATGATCGATATTGATCTTAGAACTAAAATATGATGATCAATTTCTCAAATTTTATGTTATCATTAAATGTTTAATGATTGATCACGGAGCATATTATGCAAAAGCAAAGATAAAAATTTCAATAGAAAATCTACAGAAAGACATAAAATAAATGCTCAAATTATAACTTTGACAAATTATTTAATATTTACGTATATATTAGATAACATAGTTATACATTATGCACATACTACTATACTATTATGTAAAATATTATTATAGCATAATATATTATTGTATATTAAATAGATAGTTCATTTGAAGTCAAGTAATTAGCTGAATATACAAGAAGAGCCAACATTCAAAAGAAGAAAGTCATGTAATAGTCCTCCCAAAGATCTTTTTCTTTTGAATTTTAAAAATAGTTATCACAGTTTATCAACTTGTGTGCTTGTGTGTGAACTGTTAATGCACAAATTATTCAATTCTTGCTGACTTAAAACAACCCATTGTTTATTGATATTATTATTATATAATATTATACATTATTATTATATTTCTGTGGGTTGTGACTCTGGGTCATCCTTTGCTGAATTTTTTTCTTCTGAGTCTCTCACAAGAGGGGATTCAAGGTGTTACCAAGCTCAGGTCTGAAGACTGAATTAGGGCAGTATCCATGTCTAACTCACTCACATGATAGTGGGCAGGTTATTTTATCTCAGAGCCTAATTTCCTTGCTAGCCATTGCTAGAGGCTACCCAAGGTTTCTTGCCATTTGGATCACTCCATAAATTTTTGTTTGCTTTGTTGTTTTTTTTGTTTGTTTGTCTTTGTTTTCTATTTGTTTGTTTGTTTTCTATCAAAGTCCATATCTAGAAGAGGTCTCACAGCAAAATGAGGATAACCGAATTACCAAAGTGACATCCCACCTCTTGGCTTAATTTTCCTCTTTATTTCTTTATTGTTTCAATGGGCTTTTCCTTTTTTTTTTTTTAATTTACTTATTACATGTATTCATTCATTTACTTAGCACATGTCTTTTGTTTTGTGGCTGCACATTTATTTAAGAATTCTGTTCTTGAATAAGTCTTATGAAACAAATGCCTATTACACGGTCTGAGTAGGCAGGGTTTGGGTGTTTCAGATTCTCAAGATTCTGTTTATTTCCTTTCTTTTTTTTTTGTATTTTTCTTCCTTTATTTCTTATTCCTAAAGTTTAGACCTTCGACAGAGAAATATTTTGATCTTCTCTTTGCACTCTATAACCCTTAATGAGTACTTTGAACCTGGTGATAAAACTGAACTAGGATTGGGAGTTTTCACCATTCAGCTGATTTTTCTGAAAGAGCAGTTCTGTAAGATGTCTTTTCATCTGTTTCCATTCTCATCGGTTTTACTTACTCCAAGGAGTAAGGCTCTAACTTTCTCCCTGACTTTGAAGGGGCAGTTATCTTTCTGTTCATGTTCAGACAGATTTTTATCTGAATCTTAATCAGACTTCAAAATAATAATTACCTTGCGATCTACTTCTCCTTCACTTTCTGGTGCTTGCTACCGAAAAACAAACATTTCTGAGGTGTTCATTATACAAATCGGAATTTTTCCAAGATCATTCCAGGAAGGTTTAAGCTCTTACAAACTTTCTAAGTTAATGATATCTTGTATATTCTGTTTCTGGACTTACTACACTGTCATTTATCCTGAGGTTTTTCCTAGTTCGTTATTCGTTTTTGCTTTTTTAAATTTGCAACTTTATTTAAGTTATTATAGTAAATCTGGGGTGGAAGAGGATTTGAAGTAAAATCATTTATTCAATTCCATTGTCTTTTCCAGGCAGTTCTACTTATTTTTTCAAGTTTAAATTATTTTTCTAGATTTCTACAAAATTAATAAGGAAAACTCAGTATCTGATTGTGTAACTGCATGTTGATTTCTGCACAAATCATTTATATTAAATAAAAACGATAACATTGATTTTATCTTACTTTTTGTGATATAAATCCATCTCTAAAGTTCTCTACTTAAAACTAAGGAAGATATTTTATAGGTAGGAAAATTCTGTGTTCGGTAATTTAAATGTTTGTTTTTTTCAAAATTAACCCTCTGCAAGTCCCACATCCCCCTTTCCTGTGATTTGGAGAGACTACTTAGCTAAACTGTATTCTCAACACATGAAAGTTAAATAATGAAAATTTGTTTATTTTACTGGATTCAAATTGTAAGCCAGAAGTCACTGTTTTCTGCTTAGCATACCCTGAAAACAATATTGATATAAACAAGATCAGTCACTGAAGGTCAGGGCACTGCTTATTAAATGGAAGAACTTCTGAAGATGCTGGGCTGTGACAGAGTAAATATGTAAAATTATGTGCATGAACAGGTTAGAAATCACCAAGCACATCTGTAAAATAAATGATAAACAAATATTATGTGAATGGTCTTAGATGTTTATTTTGAGTTTTATTCTAATAAACATAAGTATATAGAAATCTCAAGCATGAAAATTTATGTTATTTCCTCAACATATTTCTTTAAATTGTCAAATATGGGTTGTTGAACTCATTTTATTATTTAATATATCATAAAGTTGGAATATTTTTGTGGCACATATCATGAAATGCAGATTTTTATTTTCCCACTTCATAACTAAAGAAAAAAATTTGTTTATACTCTTTAAGTAAACTTAAATTTAAACTACATGATCTTTTCCACTATGGTCCATTATTATTAAATGATAGTTAGGATTTTAAGTTTCACAATATGAAATTTAAGACAGTATTCCTAACCATTATTTTGTATTGCTGAGTATAATAGAAAGGGAACATCCATCTGCCTTTAAGTTTTCATAATCTGTCTAAAACACTGTTGAGATTTAAGCTCCCTTTTAAGAAACTGAAGAGATTTCATTTAGTAAATTATGACTCCTCCTATAATAGCATTTTTTATTTTTAATTTTCTAAAGTTCACTGCAGATATTTGGAACTTCACAGACAAGGGCATATTTAATTATGATGCCTATTTCTGGGAAATTAGATTGCAAAAAATGTATTTCTATCACATAAAAACAAACACAGAAAATTAGAATACTATATATATAGTTGTTTCCAGTCATTTAAATATTTGACTATCTTTGCTTTTGTACATGTTAACCAATTAATTATATAAATACATTATCAATTAGCAAACTTTGGTATGTAGTATATGTGATTTGCAAAAGACAAATTATAGTTGGATACTATAATTTTGTATTCTGAGTAACATGTGAAACATTATGAAACCTCCTGTTGTTTCTAAATTATCAATCAACATCATTCTCCACTTCATTTAAATTTGTAAGTACTAAAGTTTATGCTTCTTCTACATCTTAGTTGTTAAGAAGAAAATATCTTGGGCATATTACATACTAATCATCAAGTTATTTAGAGAATTATTACACAAGTATAGTTATTTATTTTCTGAAATTTCTATTTGATACTCTTATCCTAGTGTGTTCATAGGTTAAAATTTTCTAATAAAGAGAAAAGTAGACATCAGTGTTTTCTAGTGTTACATCATCTTAAACTCAAAATAGTTACAAGTATAACTGAGAGTAATACAATTAGGAATTGAATAAAAAAGCATAAAAAAGACAGAATAATGGAAGCTTCACTCAGAAAATATTTTCATAAGTGAAAAATGTACTTCATATTAAAATTAAAGATATGATCAAGAATGGTAATATACCATTTCAAACAAATGTTTAAATGTTAAAATCTATTTAAATTACAGGAAAAAAAATCATAAGATATCTAAATGCCATTTTCCCTACTTGTCATTATTAAGTTATTTTAATAGTGTGCTTAAACACTGCTGGTGGGAGTGTAAATTTGTGCAACCATTAAGGAAAACAGTATGGAGATTCTTAAAAAAGTCAGAAATAGAAATTCCATATGATTCAATTTTCTCACTTCTGGCCATTTTCCCAAGAAACTCAACACTAATTGATAGAGCTATATAATAACCACACATTTATGCAGAATTATACAAAATATCCAAGAGCTAGAAACATCTTAATTGCCTATTGACTAATGAGTGGATAAAGAATATGTGGTATCTATACAAAGGTACACTACTCAGAAATTACAAAAAAAAATAAAATCCTGCCATTTGTAACAGCATGTATGAACCCAGAGCATATTATTCTTAAAAATGTAAGTCAGAAAGAAAAAAACACATACTATATAATTTCACTTGTATGTAGAAGGGAAAAAGACCAAATTAACAAAATTAACAAATTAACAAAATTAACAAAAAAATTAATAAAATTTTTGTCAATAAAACTAAATTGGTGATTAATAGAAGACAAGGGGAAAGAGGTGGGCAAATTGGATTAAAAGGATCAATTGTATGATAAAAGATAAAATTGGACTGTTAGTGTTGACTCTAACATAGTATATTCAGATGTTGATTTATATAATGTTTTCATACAATGTTGCTTCAATATTAGAAACAAAATTTCAATATTTGAGATATAAAATCAAAATTATGAAATTTTGAACAAAATCAAAGTATTTAAAAATAATAAATGACTCAAAGTTACTCTTTAAGAAACAGAAATACTTGTAAAATTTTGAAATATAAAAGGGACCAAGACATCAAAATGAGTTTGAGATGTAAAGACTATCTTTCAATAATGACAAGCTGTCTCTCAGAAGAAATAAATTTACATTTGTAGGGTAATAAGTCTGTGTAGTGCAACATGCCTATATTTTGAGGAGAACTATACCTCAATATTTTCCATATAAATAATCCATTCTGTTATTAAGGAACTTTAGAAAATATTTCAAAGCCCAAAATAACAGAAGTCAATTTGTTAACATTCCTTAAGAAAATATTTAATACATAAAAATGTTCATAGCATGTAACTTTAAATGCTATCATTTTAATCCTTAACAGAGGATATTAGAAAAATAATGTTATAAGTATAATATTCACTGCTACCTGTGATGTTATTGATTATTCAACAATTATGTATTATAGAAAATCCTAGTACATGCTTTTCCATTTCTGAGTTATTGGAAATAGTTGTAATATGAAATTTATTTAGTAATATTTTGCATAATAGTCCACATATTCTCCTTGTTTTATTTTATTATAGTTCGTCTCATTTTGCTTTATTTAGTTTGCTTACTTGTTAACATATTTTGCTTGGAAATTAATTATTTTATTATTTTGAGGAATCTGAATAACAGCAAATAATATAAATATATTCTCAAGACACAATTGCAAATATAAGTTATTGAAATAAGCTTTTTTTAATAGAAATGCTATCCTCGATATGAAATATTTTCTGACTTAAATTGCTCCATAATCACTGGAGATATTTTATACAAAATATCTGCTGGTCTCCTCATTTGATATCAGCTTTTACTATGATGAACTGTCTGCCCAGTTGAATTCCTTGTTATATTATTTTACATTTGATACTTCTTTCTTTTGGACAACAAAATTGTCCTGTTAATGATCTGGTTTCCAACATTTGCCTTGCCTTAAACAGGAAATGAAAGGAATATCCAGGTGAGAATCTGTCAGTGACATTCGAATGAGCCATATGCCACTAGCA
Organism: Solenodon paradoxus; assembly: GCA_004363575.1. Classification (NCBI taxonomy): domain Eukaryota; kingdom Metazoa; phylum Chordata; class Mammalia; order Eulipotyphla; family Solenodontidae; genus Solenodon; species Solenodon paradoxus. The sequence goes on from RJWH01000022.1 coordinate 2,317,515, forward strand.
GGCATTCTTTACCCATAAATCTCATACTTGCTGGAAGTATTTTGCAGTTCTAGAAGTTGATCATAAAGTTATTTTGGCTATGTTTTGAAACAGTAGCAAACGGGACTTACTATCATCAGATCTTTAGCTGAAACTTTATCTAATGGCCTGAAATAGACCTTCATGTTGAAAAGAAAATTAAGGAGTATGCCACTCTAAGCCACTGGAAAAAAGCATGGGATACAGCTAAGTACTATCAGAAATTCAAACTGATTTTATAGCTATAAAATGGCAAAACACTTGGCTTGTCTTTGCTGCTTCAGAATGACTACTGTGACTTCTGCAGTCACATAATATAATCAGCACAGCATACTGAATTATTCCAAGATCATTTGGTAAGAAAAGAAATGTCTTATTTAGAGTCATTTGCTCTTTATTTTGAAGATTAACTTTTCAAAATCTTACTCATGATGGGAGCGAGAGAGGAAGAAAGGAGAGAGAGGGAGAGAGAGAGAGAGAGAGAGAGAGAGAATGAGAAAGGATAGAAGCATACTTCTAAAATACTTTAGAGTTAAAATATTAGACTCATCTCAAAAACTGGACCATTTCCTACCCAGTAAGTGGGAATATATTCTGTTATTTATATATTTTTGAGAATAATTTGGAAATAAATTTATTTATATTGATTTGTCAATCTTTAACATGAACAAAACTATTAAATTGATCATTCCTCTTCTGTAAATCTGCACAAGTAATGTGTTCTTATTAATGTCTAATACAAGAATGTTTATTGTATTGCCACTTGTAGGAAATATGAATTAGAAATATAATTGTGGTAATAATAATAAGCTATTACTACTTTTTAAACTTTTGTAATTGACCCTTGTCCATACCTTACCATATATAATCTAATAATCACCTAATATGTTAGGTTCAGCTACTGCATGCATATGAAAACAAAGTAACAGTCTCAGAAGACTTTTGTAAGGTAGGAAAGTCTAGCATATGACACATGCTTAGAACACAAATCTGACATTTGTGCATTTATGAAATTGAGAAGTTAATGTCCTTTAGATCATATGGAAAACACTTTTAAAAACTGCATTTATTGTAAAGCCCACAACTGAGTATGAGTGCTTATACACGTATTTTATATAAATTTGCTTTATAAATTTAACATACAAGAAATATTCACTGCACTTCTAAAATCAATCAATTCTCTATTCCCAATTTCATTAAGCAATGTGGTGAATTTATTCTCAGAAATTCTTGGGTTTTTCCACACGTGAAGCAGGGTTAGATGTATGGATGAGTCCCCAGGGCAATTGAGAATAAGCCCTCATTCTTAGAAGAGACTACCCTTGGAGTTTAAAGCTTTGTAATTGCAGTCTTTCAATTCTTAATAATTTTGTCTTTGATTTCGTATGGTGTCAGTGAATTCTGACAGTGGATTATTTGTTGGAAGTCTGAAGAATGAATTCTCATATCCCATCATCTGTTTGCTCATGACCTGGGATTATGCATCTCATAGAACTTCAGCCTTAGTACCCGCACCTAGTTTTTCTGCTCCCTTCCACTCCATCTGTGTGGTGGCCTTTGGTACTGGGTAAAGCAACTGTAGTCATTCCACATGCTGTCATTGCCAAAGTGGATTTGGTGAATGACTCAGCAGAGTTAAGTCTTTTACTACTCACTATCCAGGTAGGGAGAGCACCAGAGCATGAAAGTTCTTGGCAATTATAATGTGAGATGATGCAGTGACTCCATAAAATTATGAATGGTGGGATTGCTGCAAAGACACGGATAGTCATTAGCAAAGATCATATGTTCCATGGCAGAAAATCTCCAGTGGAACATGGTATATACACAGTGCAAAGCAAAGATACCAGCTACCAATATGCTAAGGTGCTCAACTTCCCTAGTTATTTTAATAAGAGTGACCCCTCTTGACATTTCCTCAATCAACAAATGAGGTATTCATATTAATATGTCTTGCTCTTTTCAACTTTACTACTTTTGATTATGCTTTTTAAGGTAAAATATTGTGAGGTTCTAAGGTTAATGTCAGTTTTTTCTTTTCTAGAAACTCATTCCAGACACAGTGACTGAACATAAATATACACATATAGATATATATAGATATAGATAAACCTAGTATATATAATATGTAACAAAAAGTGTTCGACTTCTATTTGTTTTCACATTTCATACTTTCACTTTCTTATATGGAAACATCTGTGAAGTACTATTAGGAAGTCTGACTCTGATCAAAAAATCTTATTAAATTTTAACTTTTTGAAATAGTATTAGATTTCCTCCCATTTACTTCTTTCTCTACAGTAATAATTTATTTTACCCATTTTTTCTTTAATTTCTAATAATCTGCATATTTAATAATCTGCATGTCTTATTATTTTACGATTTTTTCCAAATAATAACATACACACACACAAATGAGAAGAGAGAAGTGAAAAGAAGGATACGGTGAAAAGTAAAGGTAAGCGATTCTTTTTTAAACTGCAATAGAGAAGGCTTGAATGGGTGAGAAGGCCAGCAGAGGTCAGGTTGCTTTTTTTGCATGCTACATGTTCAAGTGGAAAATAGCAAGTTGCTAATTTAAAAATATTGGAAATAATAAAATATATGTTGGAATAGAAATGGGATCATCAGAAAATATTTTATGAGGTAGTGGAGTCAAGATGGCTACCTGGTAGGTGCAAGACCCATATACTAACCACGGAGCAACTAGCAATTCACCTGTTCTCCAATAACAAACACTGAAGAAAATCAGGTACAGAAGCTACAGAGATGCAGCAGCAATCACTACCACAAAGGGTAGGTAAAAACCTCAGGGTTCATAGTTACATACATAGACTCAGAATTTGGGCCTCAGAGGATCTGGTGAAACTACAGAAGTATTGAGCCTCCCAAGAATCATGAAATCAGTAGAGATCAAGTCCAGTGGGACTGGGGCATAGAGCTGGGAGAAAGGATCTTGGCACAGGGTGGAAGGAGGATCAATTTCCAAGTGGTTTGACCGGGATTCCCCATAAAGTAATTACACTGGGTGCCACCATAAACAGTAGGTAGCTAGGGGGATCCCCCACCCCAAAGCTTCCCACCATATTGCCCTGGAACCACAGGACCCACCTACTAGAAATCCTGCCCTCAAGCTCAAAAGATGAAGAGAATCTCCCAGTGGGAGAAACCATCAGCACTACCCACTAACACCACCCTGTGAGATGATTGCTGATTGTGGGACAACAACAAAGTAATTGTTATCATTCAGAGCTGGAACACTGGGGGAAGGCCCGGCATCTATCACATAAACTCCAATCTCATAGTCTGAACTCTTGGGTTCCAGAAAGGATTCACATAAGAAATTCAACAAATCCAACCAGTGGTGACTCCACGAAACTCAGGAAATCCCAATGTTCTAACCAAGATTTAGGCTTACTTAGTGCAAGCTAATAACTTACACAAGGCCATCACTACAGGGAAAAATGATCCACAGAAAAACAAACAGAATGCCGAACAGAGCAAAGACACAGAGAAATATATGTGAAATTATGGATCCAATTAAAATCCCAGGGGAAATTCTGAATACACTAGATGTAAGAAATGAGGATAAAATTAGGCAATGGTGTTAAATATACTCATGGAAATCAAGAAAACAACAGAGGAAGTAAGAAAGAACGACAGAAAAAAGAGAGAAGAAATAAAGCAAGATATCAAAGAAATGAAGACTAAAATAGCTCAACTAAAGAATTCAATAGGGTAGACTCAATAATAGGATGAATGATACCTTTTATAGAATTAGTGAGCTAGATAATAGGACAGAGGAACGCACTCAAACAAACCAGCAAAGAGATAAAAGAATGCAAAGAACTGAAGACAGCATTAGAGATCTATGGGATAACATCAAAATAAACAACATTCATATCATAGTGGTCCAAAAAGGAGAAGAGAGAGTAAAGGGGGCAGAAACTGTATTTGAAGAAATAATAGTTAAAAATTTCCCTAACCTGATGATTGAAGCAAGCCTCCAGACCCAGAAAGCTCAAAGATTTCCTAGTAAAAAAACCCAGGCAGACCTACACCTAGACACCTTGTCATCACATGTCAAATATACAAGATAAAGAATCTCAAGAAAAACAAGTCACATACAAAGGAGTGCCCATAAAATTCTCAGCAAATTTTTCAGCTGAAGCTCTACAGACCAAGAATGGCATGATATAGTCAAAGGGCTGAAAGAAAATTATTTTCAACCTAGGTTACTATACCCTGTGAGAGTATTATTCAGAAGTAACAATAAAAATCTTCTCTGATAAGCAAAAGCTAAAGGAATTAACCACAAAAACAGCTCTACAAAAAATACTATAAGATGTTGTATAAAATGTAAAGAAACTCCATTTAGAAATCGTAACACAGAAAATATAAAAGTAGAGATAAGAAAACCAAAATGTAAATGCTTAGAATGAGTGTAAGACTAATCTTTCAAATAAAAACAGGAAATAAACATAGAATTCTTAAAGATAACCTGAAAATGCATCTCCAGGGAAAAATTAAGAAGCATAAAAAAGAAAACAAAACCCAAAGGGTGATCAGTCAAAACATGCTTACACCCAACACACTGAGAAAGAGAAATAGAAGAACAAAGGGACTGTCGGGAGCAAGACACAAAGACAAGTTACACACTGCCAATAAGCAGCTGTATATGAATAATCAAACTAAATGTTAATGAACTTGACTCACCAGTCAAACAATACATAGAGGCCCAATTGGTTAAAAGCTTACCCCAATCTTCTGCTATATTCAGAAAACAAGCATTCTTTCAAATAAACACAGAATCAAAGTCAATGGTTAGAAGACAGTGCTACAGACAAATGACAGCCACAAAAAAGCAGGAACAGCCATTTTTACATTTGGTAAATAAGACTTCCACTAACAAGTATATAAAAAGACTGAAATGAACATTATGTAATGATTGAGGGGTCACTCCAGCATGGAGACATAACACTTACATGCAGCAAATGAAGATACATCAAAATATATTAAGCAAGTATTATTAGAACTGATGAGAGCCTTGCATAAATCTATCAACGTAATAAACCATTTCAACAGAGCAAGGAGAAAAACCACCTGATCATATCAATAGATGCTGATAAAACTTCTGTAAAGATCCAACACCATTTATGATTAAAAAAAAACCTGCATAAAATGGGAACAGAAGGCACATGCCTCAGCACAAATACAACAAACCCGCAGCCAACTTCATAGTCAATGATGAAAAATTGAAAACATTTCACTAAGTTCAGGATTGAGACAAGGCTGTCTACTCTCACCACTGCTATTTAGGTCTTAGTCAGACCAATTAGGCAAGAAAAAGAAATAAATGGAATCCAAATGAAAAGGAGGAAGTAAAACTATCATTATTTGCAGATACATGATTACGTATTGAAAACTTTAAAAAGTCTGACAAAAAGCTACTAAAAATTGTCAACAAATACTGTAAAGTAGCAGGATGCAAAGTCAATGCTCAAAACTGTCACATTCTTACATGCAAAAAAGAAAAAAGAAGAAACTAGAAGGAAATGAAATCAGGAAAACCACACTGTTTAAAATGGAAGTAAAAAAGACTGAATATATTGGACTATACTTAGCAAAGGCGGTGAAAGACCTATAGAATGAAAGCTGCAAGTCCTTCTTAACAGAATTAGTGGAGGATGCAAAGAGATGGAAAGACATTCCCTGTTCATGGTTGGAAAGAATCAACATCATTAAAATTGCCATCTTACCTAAAACAATACACAGAATTAATGCAATACCCATTAAAATCAAGAGGCTTATTTCTAGGAAATAGGACAAAAAGATCTTAAAATTTGTATGGAACAGCAAATAGCCGAAGCAATTATGAGAAAAAAGAATGAATCTGGAGGGATTACACTCCCAGACATTGAGTTATACTACAATGTGGTAGTAATTAAAACAGTATGGTACTGGAATAATAATAACAGAAACACAGACCAGTAGAATATAAATGAACCAACAGAAACTGACCCACTCACAGTCAGTTAATCTACAACAAAGAAGCCAAAAGCATATGATGGAGAAAGGGATGTTTCTTCAATAAATGGTGTTAGGATAACTGCAACTGGATAGCTGCATGCAAAAGAATGAAGCTAGATCCCTCTCTAAGCCCAGTCCCAAAAATTAACTCAAAATGTGCTAGAGACTTGGATATAAGACGAGAAACCATAACATTCTGAAAGATTACATAGGAAAGACATTCCATTACTCAGTCTTAAAGAAGTATTTACTAATTAACCTCCAACATCAAGGGAAACAAAAAGAAAAATAAACAACTGGGACTACATCAAATTAAAAAGCTTCCACACAGCTAATGAAAACATCACCTAAACCAAAATGCAACATACTAAAAGGGAGAAAATATTTGCCTTTCATATTTCTGACAAGGGCATAATATGCAAAAATATACAAAAACTCATAAAACTCAATAACAGAAAAACAGACAATTCAATCAAAAAATGGAAACTAGAATTGGAGACATATTTTTCTGAAGAGGATATACAGATGGCCAACAGGCGCATGAAAAGATGTTCCTACTGGCTATCAGGGAAATGCAAATCAAAACAACAATGAGATATCAGCTTACACCTAAGTGACTGTCTATTACCCAAAAGTCTGGAAACAACAAATGTTGGTGAGGTGTGGAGAAAAGCAAACAATTTTATACTGTTTTTGGGAGTGTAAATTTGTGTAATCTCTATGGAAAACACATTCATGCTTTTGTCACAAAGTTGAATATGGAAATCCCATGTCATCCCACCATCGCAATTCTGGGTGTTTATTCCAAAGATAAAAAAGCACGAATTCTCAGAGATTTGTGCACCCCTATGTTTATTGCATCCCTATTAACAATAGCTAAGAACTGGAAACTACCTAACTGTCCAACATCAAAGTGAATGGATAAAGAAGAAGTGATATATCTACATAATGGAATACTACGCAGCATAGAGAAGAGATGAAATCCTATCATTTGAATCAAGCAGATGGATTTAGAGTGGATTATGTTAAGTGAAATAAGTTAAAAGAAGGAAGCTAGATACAAAATGATCTCACTCACATGTGGAATGTGAGTAGATGAAACAAAGGAATGAATGAAACAAAACCAATCCATGGACACCAATAACAAATCTGTTATTGCCAGTAGGGAATAGGACAGGGGTGGGGGTTGCCAAGTGGTGGGAGAGCCCACTGGACAATAGTGAAGAACATTTGGTGATTTCGTAGAGGATAGAGTGTGTTGACATATATCTGGAATGGGGAAATTGGACATCTGGGGAACCTATACATATGAGCTTATTTTAATGGGCAAAATCAAAGTTACTGCTATAAAAAAAAGATAAAGAATGATATACAGAAAGTACCTCCTAATAAATAGATGTCACATCTTAAAAAAAGTAAAATATTTTCTGAATACCCGCCCCGCCCCACCCCAAGGGTGGATAATATTTTTCCATGGAGCTCATGTAGATAAGGAAGAAAACTTGGGACACAGCTCTCTCAGTAACCTTCAGTTAATCATGTGTAGACTGGAAAGATCCAAATTAAAACTATAAAAAAAAAAAAAAAAAATCAGTGTTTTATTGGGGGTAACAGTTTGAAAGCCACAAGAGAGATTCAAAGGAATAGCCTATCAAATATAGCATGCTAAACTATTTGGATATGGGTTTTTTAAATGTTTCCAATTTGAAAGCTACAAGAGATCGGTGTCTCTAGAGGCAAGAGAATTCTTGGAGCAACAGGTTATTTAAAATATTCAGACACTATTGTTTATCTCAATGAGGGGCTGACTCATAGTTCCCTCTTGGCAATGAAGTTCTGACAGCTGAAGGTGAGCCAGGCTCAGAAGACCCCAAGGTGTTTCAGTAGTAATTACCAAACACTCTGGGTAAAGCTATCAGAGTTGCAAATAGCAAAGTTTTCATAAGAAAGTACCCTTAGGTTCATTTAGGCAAAGAAATTAAGAGGTCAAAAGCAAGAATCTTTACTGTACTGTTAATGTGTTGTGACCCTTGGGGAGGTCCTTCATCTTTATTTTTCCTACTTTGGTTTTTCCAATGTGTAAAATGCAGATGAGATTACATGAGTTAATTGACTGGTGTTCCTGAAATATAGAACAGTATTAAACGGAGTCAGAAGCACTAATTACATTTACAGAAGGGCAAATTTGGGACCAGAGGACACTGTGTTCATGATAAGACCTGCAGTGCCCTTTAACTTCTTAATCTCATAGAAGTGTCTTGTCTTGGTTAGCAAAGATAGTGCCTGCTTTGATGCTGACAAATTGAACAGATCCCACTAACTTATGAACATCGGTGTCAGCCAACCAGATAGTTTGTTAATGTACTCCATATAACCTGATTAATTAATCCCCCGCTAATAGGCAGAGAGAAGTAGCAAATAGTACTTTCGACCCTTGTGACCTAGGATCAAAAGAAATACAATGTAATGTTCCCTAATTGTGTGACTTGCATGCTCTGAAATTCCAATTTGCAATGGTTAAAATATGCATAATCATTTCTCATTAAGAATAGCTATAAGTCTTCAGTGAAATGATGTTATCTTAAAATATTTTTGGAAGTTTAAAGGAATATCATTACTATATGCTTGCTCTAATTCTTCCAATCAGACCCAAGAAGGATATTACTGCATTTTTCCTTTTTCTTTTACCCTTGAGCCTTATTTTTCTTATTATCCATTACTGTGACAGAAAGCAAGGATACTTTAAAAAATTATTCCTTTATTCATTAATTTAATCTTTGAGTATTAAATGTTTTAAAATGTCAATAATATATCATGGAAAAAAAGAAACATAATGGATTATCTTTTAAAAATAATTATAATGCAAGGTACTACTTAAGAGAGTAAGGGACAAGATAAAAAGTCTAAGAATGTATGATACTGTTTGGCATAACAAATTGGTATGCAACACATTCCTATATTCTCAGCAGCTTAAAAACCCATATATTACACCAATATAGTACACATAATTCCTGTAGGTCAGCTTTGACTTGATTTTCTACAATGGATTTCACAAACTTGTAACCAAGGTGTGGCCTAGTTTGAACTCTTACGTGGAGGTCCTGTCAGGGACCAGCTTCTAAATTTATCAGATCATTGGCAGAATTTATTTCCTGATAACTGAGAGACTTGTCTTTTGTTATCAGTCAACTAGAGGCTGCCCATAGTTCCTAGAAGTCATTTCTAATTCCTTGTCATTTGGGTTTTTCTACTATAGTCACTGATTTCATCAGGACAGTAAAGAGGTTAGTTATCTGAGAGAGGGAAGTGTTCTTTTCTTAGAGCATTAATTTAATTACATCAGGCCCACTTAGAATAATCTCCCTTTGATTTTTTTCAAGGTTGACTTTTATAAACATAATTACTCTTTCAAAATTCTTGTGTCTTTGCCATATGTCGATGAACATCCTGGGACCACCACAACTTTGGAAGAGTCTAAGCTTGAAAAAAAATGAAGCACCAGCTCATTTTAACACTAACCACAAAAATAACATTTACATTATGAGACCTACATTCTCAGGCATAAAGAAAAAAAATAACAAATAATTTCATTTTAAGGTAGAAGTATAGAATCTATATCATAATAATATATAGTACTACATAAAAACATAAAGCATAAAGGGAAATAATATAAGTAAGAGGCATTCTCAGATGCAGTAATGTTTAGGCAGAAACCTTAGGGAAGTCATGCATTTTAGGTTGAGTAGTATTCTTGCTGAGATATCAGTTTATGACTGAAGTGATGAGTACAAAGTTGGAAGTGGTAAGAGATTATGTAATTAAAGGAAGGGAGTTCTATCGGACTTTTCAGGTGATAATTAAGTCTCTGAATTTTACTCTGAAAGAAGTAGATCAAAGGGGAGGCCATTTTTAAATGATGGTTCAGTTATAGGATATGGAATGTGTTGGTAGGGCATGAGGAAGCATGGAATTCAGTTAAGAGGCTATTGTAGTGTTCTAGTTAAAAGGTGAGCTTGATTTTGTCACTGAATATAAATGTGTGGCTCCATTATGGAAATACTTTCAAGATAACTGTCAAGATTTGAAGATAGAATGATTATGGATTATGACTCTAAAGATTTTACCCAGAGCAGCTGAAAGAATTAAATTGTTATTTACCTATATGGGGAAGTCTGTGTCAGTAATACTGCATGAGACATTCGTTTTCATGCATTGATTCTTGGGACACCCCACTATTTAGAGAGTAGAAAGAATAAGCAGTCCATCAAAGGAAACTAAAGCAGAAATAGACAGCTAAAAGGAATAGAGATGACCAAGAAGAGTTCAGGAAAACAATATAAATTTTATACATTTAGAATTGTCCAACTATGCTTTTAATTTTTCCCCAGACACTTTCTGGTGTTAGAACAGTTGGACGTATTATTGTAATGAAAATTGAAGCTTTGAAGTTAAATGATATGAAAAAAGGTAAGACAAAGGTTTTGAGGTCTGTATGAGAGTGTTTATTATGGATTATAGTTTTATAATCTAGAAGAAAAGAAAGGAAGAACAGGAGTTTGTAGAGAAGGAGCAGTTAAGGACAAACTATTGCCATACAGAGCATTAAAGAAAGAACTGGAAAGGTATGAAGTAGAAGTGAGGAGTGTGAATGCAGATATACAATTATTAGGAATGGTAGAAGGACAATTTAAATTTAATCATTGCAAGACCAGTACTTTCATTCCAACACAATGCAATGGAAGCACTAGTGACATGTTTTCATGTCACCATCATATAAGGAAGACAATCTCCCAACAGTTCAGTTGCTTCTGTACCCTGCTGGAACTTGTATTATTCTGTCTGCTCCTGAGCATGGAACCAGCCTCTATATGGCTTAGTTTATTTAATCTTTTCCCAGGCACTCCATCCTATATATCCCTACCTCTAGATAACTGATGGATGTCATCTCATGGTTCTCACAATCCTCACCTTCTTCCAATATGTTTTCAGTTTTGGGGAAGCCAACCATTAACTTGCCTTTCTCAAAAATAGCATCCTCTTAATTTCTAATCAGAAATCCTTACCTTTTTACTCAATTTAAGATTTGAAAAAGTCTTTGGCTTTAAGCAGCTTCTTTTGACTTTCCTGCAATGCAAATATCCATGAAGTAAGAAAAGAGATAACATGACTGACCCTATATACAGAAAAATATATATCGATACCATCACATCTGCATACATATTCTCATTCATATTTTGGGTAAAATAGTATGTTTTAATATTCCATACCTAGAAAAAAGTTTAATAAAAGAGAACATTGACTGTCTTGTCACTATTAATTGTTAATTTCTTTGGGCTAAAATAGAGTTCCTACTGAGATGCAAACAATCTGAGAAAATAATACTGATATTACTAGTTACTATGCTTTTTAATATAAATTAATTTGTCAACTCTGAGACTATGACTAATGACAGCCAGTAGAATACAGTCTGTTAAGTTTGAATGTAAAATAATGCTTTGCTAGAGGGTGTTGGAGAGGGAGTTTCTGGGTCTAATTGATATTCTTGGCCTAATTCACATTGTAGTATTGGGAGCTGTTCCTGTCTTTGGAATAGAATCAACCAGAGTATTAAGAGTTATAAGAATATTTGCTTTCTGTATTTCCTTGTTAGTTCCAAGTGTATCTCAACTTCTGCAAATGAAAGGTCCTATAATATATTTCACATTTATCCTTACTAATAGGATCAGTACAGAATTAATGAAAGCAACATAGAAGTTCACTTGTCACAGATGGGACCATCATTTTTTGACATTAGTGAATGGCCTTGCTTTTAATATAAAATATTTTTGCAAAAGAATATTATGCTGAGTTGCACTTAGGGTAATTAACTTTTCAGATGTAATAGCTTCAAAGTATTTATGTTTCTTGAAAAAAATTACTTACAGGTCATTCATTCAATTTTATGTACCACAGCCAAGTTATTATATGTATTACACAATCAGTAGTTGATATTCAGCTGAGTAATGCATTCTCTCTTTATTCTCTGAACAACACTTGGATGAAAATACAAGGGCATAGAATTGTTGGAAACTTTTAGCCACTTTTAACATCATTACAACACAGCTGATAATGCAAGAGACTAACATGCACTATGGAAGTCTGGCGAATAATTTGAACATATATTATAAAATCCCTTCACTCTACCTCCCCCACAATCTCTGGCAAATCATTGATTTCACTAGCTTTATTGAGAGTCATTTAGTTGAGCAAAATGGATAACCTACTTGATAGAGATTTAATAAATGTCTTTTAAAGTCTAGAGTATTCAAGCCCTAACTTTCATCTCCTCTCCCTTAGAGTCTTATATTCAAGTTAGGGATGTATAAATCTACTTGTAATTTCTCATAATAACAATTTCTAAGATCCATGAACTTGAGGGCATGGTTTAGCAAAACATTTTTTCAAAGAGGAGATATCAGAATATGAATGTGAATTAATTATCATGTGAAATGCTTCTCTGTTACATAACTTTCCTCCCTAATTTTTGTTGTCAGAAGACCTTATGATTCACAGGATTTAACAACCCATCTCCCTGATTACATTTTTATTTGCACATTACTTTTTAGGTAATATTAAGATGGATGTAGCTGAATAAAAATATGCTCATTTCTGTGAATAATCTGTGAAAATGAAAGAATGAATCTTGTTAGCAATGATTGCTAACAGCTGGAGACATTGTAAGAGGTATGGAATAAAAGTCAGTATTATTAGTTAATAGTGAGGTTGAAGAGTCTTTATAGTCCACATGATGCTTGTTTTTCTTTTTCAAAGTATGTGTATCTGAGAAGCAACCTCTTAACGATTATGTATGAATTATTAATTGTCCACTAATTATCAAAATTAATAATTGATATAGCTGCTGTAGACATCTTGTAGAAATCCCTTTATAGTTTATAAAATATATTTTATTTATTAGTTAAAATATTTATGTAACCTGTAATCTAGCAAAAATATTAACAAGTTTTGAATAATCATTTTTTACAATAAATATATCCTGAACTTTAGGGAGAAAAGATCCTTTCAATATATTCAAATTTCCTAGAATATGGATGGAGGAGTCACGAAAATACAAGACTTGTCAATTTCTTAGATACATAGACACATGCTAGTTAGGATTTTAAATGAAAAAAGAATTTCTATTAGAATCATCATTAGGTGGAGTTGGGGGTGAATGGATAATTATGTAAATTCTAAATTCCTAGATTTCTATGAAATCTGAAAGATAGTACTTATTAAAAATGGCATGCAAAAAGTGACATGAAGAGAAATTGTTCTAAAGGGATTTTTATTTTCAAAATCTATTTTAAGATTACAAACTAATTCCTGAATCATCTGTGAGCCACACCTAACCACTGCTTGCTCTTCAACCTCTTGAGCTTAATTCTAAGAAACATATTTTGGAGGTACAAACAAGTTTACACCACTGGGATTATGAATTAAGCTCTACTAAATTCACCTCTTGAATTTTACTGTGTACTACTAGTGTAATACAAAAGGTATTTTAAGAAGGTTGAAGACCAAATAATTCACACTGAAATGCAGTTATTGCATTAAAAAATATTGCCAATAGTGATTTTTCACAGAAGTGAATGTGTGTTCCCAAACTTGTAGCTTCACTTAATAACCTGTTAAAACTCTTTGAATATTAGATGTGGCCAGAGTGTAACTAAATAGTCTCCTATTCAAAGATGCTCCGGGGAATTTCTCAAATAAACGTACTTATTTGGAATTGTAAAATTTTCTGTCACTCCCTGACTGGATAGCAGCAACCATCTCATAATGAGCTGACCTGATTTGACCTCTGTCCATCTCTCATGATTTCTCTACACAATAGCCAGAATTATCATTAAAAAAAGTAAGATCAATCTTTCACTCCTTTCCAGAAAGGTTGAATTAGCTTCCCCATTTCACTCTGAGCCTGAGACAAACCCATTAAAATGATGCAGGTCCCTCACAAGACTAACCACCACCCTGCATTATCAGACATCTCAAATTACTCTGCTTCTTGTTTGCTCTTCTCTTTTTCCAACCAGCTAGCCTCAGAACTTCCTCCAAATCCGTCATGAAACTTTCACTCTAAGAGTTTTTCTGACTCTTCCTGAAACTTTTTTCAAATATCTTCAGAATGACCTCCCACACGTCTTCAATGTTTGTCTATTTCCTACCCATAGGTGGTCAAAGAAGGCCTACCCATAACAGCCTAAATAAAAATGTAACCCATACATATTTCCCAGATACAATAGCAATCCCTACCCATTCTCTGTTTTCTCTTTCATCCCACAAGGAACATAACATTTCATGTACACTATCATTTATGGGTTTAGGTTTATCTGTTAATTCCTCACATCATCAAGGCAGGTGTCTTTGTTGGTTCACTATGTCTTTGGAAAATTGAGTAACAAGCTGGCTCATTTTGATCACTGATGCATTTCTTTTAAGGCTGAATTACTTACCGAGGAGACAAGAGATTATCATGCTTTTGCTAAAATATGAATGGTCATATCAAACTGCCACTTGTCCTTGGAAACAATTGGACAAAATTTAGAAAACAATTTTCTTTAATATTGGTGAAATTATATAGAATTAAGAATTTACCTTTAGATGATTAAGAGCCTATCTATTGTTTGAATTTTGATTGTCATATTTCTTTTTAAGTTCACTCAGTCAATCAGGTCAGCAAATCTCAGAGTCTAAATCCAAATTTTCTTACAAAATACATATTAAATGATCTTTGAAATCAAGCATTAGTGAACTATGAAGTTTCAAAATGCCATCTGTCAGAAAGATCTTAAGAAAAAATGTCATTCATTTGACTCATTTCAATAAGCATTGCTATGTCCAACAAATTAAGGGAAGATAAAATTTAATTATTCATATTAAAGATTTACAAATTTCATCTAGTCCAATGTCTACAGGCTCATAATTTTTGACCACTTACTATTTTTAATTAAACTCTCAAGTTGTAAAGTTTTCCCTTTAAAGTAAAACATTTCTTGCATTTTGCAAATCAGAGTTATATGCCACAGTATTCAGATAACACTGACTTGCATTTGCTCCATCAGTCTATCAGAAAATTTGTTACTGAAATAAAATGTGTTATCTTAGTTAAGTCTTAAGTTATATCAAATGTTACATATGAAAACCTTTAAGTAGTGATTTGGTAGAATCTCCCACCTCCCATTTTCTGTCCTTCATATTAAATTATAAAGGAGATTTAAAATATAATTCTAAAAGAATCCATGTAAAAATCATTCCATTCTCTCTTGAGCAGTGATCTTCTGATAGACAAAATGTGAGATGATAAAAAGTTTAGAATATACTTTCATTCTCGCAAGGTTAAAATTATATCATTATTTGGGTTATGATCAAGTCAGTGTTTCTGTTCTTCCTATGTTAGAAAGACGAGTGGTGAGAAATATAATGCAATATTTGTATCAAAGGTGAAGCATAATATTTATTGTACAACTCGAATCTTAATGGCTTTCAAATTTACCTCATATTTGAATATTTATTTTAAACGTCAACCTATCATTAAACTAGTGCCCAGTAAAACAAAAATCAGTTCATGGTATCTCAGGAAATGTGCCTCTGAAAGAAGTTTAAATATTGCAATCAGGATGTAAAGGGTTTGAAGATCAATTGCACGCTTTCAGAATGTCATCTACAGCACTCAGTCTGAAGTAACCGTTCACAAGTAAATTGCCTCAATCATGTTATTTGTGTTTTCAATACCTACCAGAATTCAAGCAAAGTTGCTAGGATGTTAGTGTTACAATTTTCAACCTTAATCATTCATTTAAAAATATATTGAATTTAATTAAAGACAGTTAGAATCTGCATCCTACTGAACTGTCTCTTATTTATGAATAAACAATATTCCTATGTTTCCTGGTCATTTACATCCTATCTCATGGGGCCATGTCATTATCTCAAAAAACTTCCAGTTGCATTACTGTCACTTGTATGTTTGTGACAGTGAATATCAAGTTAACTGTCAAAACATGATAGCAAACAGAAGTTTAATATTTTGAAAACATAAAAAATATTAAATCTAATAGATTCATGAAGAAACTGAATCCCTCTCCATTGTCAATTAGACTTCCCATTCTGTGCAAAATGCATGCAAGGTTGCCAAATGGTACATTTTCAATTTAGTGTTTGTTTACACCATGTATTCTTTATACTCAAAACTATTGTCAGCTCATGGTTCTATTTAATTATAATCTATCACTTTCTATTAACTTTAAATGAGTTTTACTTAAAAAATTAGCCTGTTATTTAGTTTTATTATTATTATTATTTATCCTGTGGATCCTTGAGAAACTGCCCAATTCTCATTGAAATAAATAAGCAAACAAATATATTTATAGTATATCATATGTAAAAATGATCAGTAATTGTAGATATAATAACCTTTTAATAATGTTCAATTAATTTCAATTAATTTCTTAATTAAACAACATTTTCCTTTAGTCTGTTTTGGTGAATTTATGATTCCTATTTTTATATTTAGCTCTCTCGTCTCATAAGGACATCAAATCTAATGAAAATTATTTTTGTAGGGAGAAGAAATTTCAACCTTTGCCTTTTCTATATTAAAAATGCCTGCTTGATACTTTGACTTTATTAGAGTATTTTACAAAAAAAAAATTTCTATCTGCAATATTCTAGAAAGGTATATTTGCTGACAAATAATAGACTTCTGAGACAAAAATATAAAAAAGCAGATATGAAAGTATGTTAACATTTGGAAACAGGGAAAACAGCGAACATAACTCACACATAAAAAAGTGAATTAAATCTCTGTCTCTCTCTCAAGAGCATAATTAATGGTTTACAATTTGATAATGTATAGTACATTTTGATTTTTCTAATGAAAGGACTATAAATTAAGATTATACCAATGAGATTATTGCTGAGCGCTTTGTTTCTTCTTTTGCACCATCTAGAAGGAAGTTTGCAAGGGGTAGAGAAGTATGAACTAGAATAATACATGACATTTCACATCACATACAATGAAAGCAGTCTTTCATAGTACATATATATGCATACATATATACTTATATACATATATACATATTTATATACTTATATTAAAGATCATTCTCTTTTAATCTGGTTAGGTTGAAAAGACTCATACTTTAAAAGTCATGTATTGTCATTGTTGGTATAAAGGAAACTAAATCTTTCAAACTTATGTTTCCTTTTAATTTCAGCAATGACTCATTCCATGATTTGAATAGTAGTACACATACCATCAGGGATAGCAACAGACAAAATAAGTACTAAAATATAATTAATCATTAATCAGTATAACATCAAAAATCAGAAATCAACTGCTAAATATATTTAAATTCTTATTTATATTTAAATTTTGACCCCATAGTGTTTTGTACATATTTTACAAGAGGAATATTTCTTATTTTGAGGAATTTATGTGTATGTATGTCACCATGTAAGAAAAAAATGTGAACAAAATAATGCTGAATTTAATCTTAAGGATTTTATAGGAAGTAAAATGAGTTAAAGAATAAAATTGGAACATACATTTTATTTCATTTTTTTCTACCCTGGGCTAATAATACAGATTTCAAATTCCATTTCAGAATGAATGTGATGATTCTGTTTGAAAAAGAGAAAAAAAAGAGCTTCAGGAGTCATTTAGACATCTAGTTTGGGGACTTATTATAGCCTAATGAAATAAAGCAACATAAAGTTAATTCAAGCTACACTTCCTTTAAAAAGAAGAAATCTGTTTCCTAGAGAATAGTCTTATTGTTTTGATTTGGTTAAATTTAACACTCCCAAAGTCTGGGGAGTCACCAAAATTTCAAAGACATATTCAATTCTTAAACTATTATCATAAATTTTTTGTTAGAGGGAATATTATTTCCCTAATTGAAACTAGACTATATAATAATATGATCATATACAACTATATGATTTCATTTATAGAGTACTAGCAACTGGAGTGCCAGAATCCTCCGTTCATTACTTTTGAATAACCAACTGTGAATGAGAAAGAATAGGGCTTGCAGTTTATTATCTGCACTTTGTTATATATACATTCTCATAGTGAGGATAAATCAATTGTGTTTGAATGAGTGTGAGGTTTTTTAAAAGGCAGCATACTAAGTAATGATAATTTTTAGCAGAGCTATTCATAATATAGTCGTCCTAAATCTGAAGTGATTATTTAGAAGTATGCTAAATATAAAGGTCTCTGAAAAAAAAAGCGTACTGTTTGGAGTCCTTGGGAAAATAATAAATACTTTAAACTAAATATGATTTGATTCTTGACTGGAATGACAGGCTTCATAGAGTCACATACTACTATTTGTTGTCCAATTCAGTTTGCTCCATCCAATTTTATTGATCCCTTGATTCTCTGCCTGTTGCTGTAAAGTTTTTAAATTAGTGATTACTTTCACTGAAAATCTTGTCGGTGTGCCTTGGGCATTGCCATGATGATACACTCACTGGAACTTGTTGTACACAATGTGATAACATATCAGTTGATGTAGAATTTCAAACATGACTTCTGGAACAGACTTGAAGATAAGCAGTGTTAGACTGATTGAAAAAAAGTAGGAAAAGATATTCCAGATACCAGGACACAGGAGCAAAAGAATTAATCAGCTGAAGAAAAATTATAAGTACTGAATTTGGATAAGAAAAAAGAAAAAGTGGCAAATAAGAAATAGTGGTAAATAAAATAGAGCTATAACAGGGAAACAGTGATAGAAACGCAAAGGATTGCTTTCTAGATGAGTGTAGAAACTTTCTTACTTCCTTAAATCTTAGTTGGATCATTAAGGTGATAAGTTTACTAAGATGAGATAGTAGTAACATATGTAAAAAATTATATGCTTAACTTGTTAAGCTGACTACCCAAGTGTAGCAATGCTATAAGGAAGAACTGAACAGGTGAATTCGGGAACTATGAAGTTTCAAATGATAAATTGTAACAATGATATCTAATTAGGTCTTCAAAAAAGAGGGAAAACAAGAACAAGTGCATAAATCGAAGACTATGTAAGAAGCAGTCATGCATGATCTTGCAAAGAAAGTCCAATTTGGAACTGACATAAGTTAGTTAAGAAAGGCTAAAAATTAAAATGTGGAACCATGTGTTTATTCAAATGCACATATATTAAGTAATTTCAGCTTTCATAAACATGTATATGAATCTCTAAATTAAATAAAATCACTTATTTCATTTTCTACAAGCCTGAACAACATGAAGTTGTTCGATCATTTTATCATATAATTTTATGATAAAGGAAATATTCTCATTAAATGTAATGAGATATGTGATTTAGATATATTTAAAATGCAAAGGATCAGATATATCATTCTCTAGTTCTACTTTAATTCATTCTGTCTTCCTAAATTTTACACAAATGGTTAGAAAAATAGAGGTCATAGCAATAAAGAAATGAAAACTGGCAAATGAGAGTAATCAAATCCTAAATTTTACATAGAACAATTCCTGAGGATAATTAGTTCCAGCAAACTGCACTTCTATTCTTTTTATGGTCATTAGTCATAACCTTGATTCTCCCAAACTTAGTATGTAGGCAATGTTTAAAAAAATATATTGACTATACAACTCATCATATTATTAAAGAAACTGGTCATGTTCACTGTATTATTTGGAACCATTTGATAATTTGGAAAAGAAGTCTTAATCTGTATCTATTAAAATAGCAAATTAATCTTTTTCTGAATATTGCTAACTTATACAACAATATCATTTAATGACTGTACATTTTATTTTGTGATAGATACAATTATTAATGATCTTATCAGCATTATCTTAAATCACAATAACTGCTATGTTGACTTCCTGTATTTCTTTTATTTATAATATGATTCTATCATTGGCATACTTTGGTTGTTGATTAGATAGACATTTCTAGAGATTATTTACTTTTGTGGTGGGAAGCAAAGATAATGGCAATATAGCTCTTACTAATTTGCTAAAATAAGAGAACTCAGAAAGAATTCCACAATTCTAGTGACCACATGCCTTAATTCTACCACAGATATAACGTATAAGAAATAAAAAAAAATCTTTCAACTTCCTTGCATGTGTCATGTTAAATTACATAGTAGACATTAACACCAAGAATGCATGATTTAGTAAAATTTTAATGCCTGTTACAGACCATGGATACTGTGTTTACTATGATCATATCATGGTCACAGAATAATTGTTATTTCTGTGCCCAATATGTTGAGAGTTTCAAACAGCGTTGGATTACTTGGACATCATTTGAAATGTTGCTTAGTGTTCAAATCATTCAGGAAGCCCTGTAGAAAGAATCATAAAGCAATTATAAATAGGGGAAATGTGCATGGGTCAACCAGATTATTCAGTTTCTTTCGATCTAGATAATATAATGGCAAGATAAGATAAACACATCGTAAGTGATTGTCATTAAAAAAAGTAAGTTATACAACACAATTCATTATATGATAGTTTAAAAGTAAACTAAAATCTAACAAAACAAAGAGAATATTTTTTTGTCAGTCCTACCACATAAAATGAATTGAGTTTGAGCCCGTAATGTTACATGGTATAGAGTCAAATTTTATAATTAGTTCCAGATGTTTGGGAACAATATAAACAGAAAAGTCAATTTTAGACTATGTTTCTTAGAAAGACCCAGAGTGACTGTCTCATGACCAAGAATAATCGAATAGTTTTCTTTAATGTGTTTCTTTTATATCAAAGCTTAAGAAAGCAGGAACTACAATTAAGTCAAATACTATCCTTTCCATCAGAACTGCATGGAAACATAACATTAGCTTATGAAAAATTCTTTGAATAGAACAGAATTGAAAATGTATATAATTTTAAGTTTTATTTATATATGGTTATTTCATATGGTGGCCACTGAAAATTTGAGTAGCCCATCTATGGAACTCATATTTTTCACATAAAATTATAAATACGCAAGTGAAAACAATGTTAAATTTTTAAAGATAGCTAATATAATAAACAGCAAGTCGAATATTACTAAATGTGTTCAGGTGGATTTCTCTTGCATACTATGAAATCTATTTTAATTACACAGGAGTTTCTAGAAGCAATGTTATCAAATATGGATCATAATGTATATATCTGCTAGTATAATAAAGTACTACACGCCCAGTAACTTAAAATATCATTTTGTCATTCAAAATATTTTCTTCATGACATTTTTAGAACTTTGTTCAAAAATATATGCTAATATATCATTGGATAATTTAATCTCACCAAATAATAATCAGTCTAAAGGGTAAATTTAGCTTACATAGAGTATATGCATTCTTATTTATTAAAAAAATTAAAGAAAAATATTTGCCCATAAATTTAGAGATGATTATTACAACATAGATTCAGACATCATCTTATATATGATTCTACAAAAGAGCACAATTTCTTTCCCCAAAAAGTACTAAATACTGAAAAACAAGCCATTTAGTGAACATCTACTATTTAATAAGCACATTTCCAGTAAAGAGAAAAACGTAGCAAATAGACCCAATGGGACTTTGTTTATTTCTTTCCATTATGGTTCAAGAGGCAGACTTGTACTATTAAAAACTAGTTTATAAGATATATAATTTGAGCAAAGGCAAAAATATTTAGACTACTTCAGAAAATTCAAGTGTCAATTTAAAAAAAGGTGTTTCCTGTAATTTAATTGTTTGTTTGAAAAGGAAAATTTGAATTCAAAGTGGAAGGCATAGATGAAAAATACGAAGCATGGAAGAAGGAAGTGCAAATGTTAAAAATCTTATTAATAAAATTAAAAAATATTGTTAACAAACGTTTATACTGTATTTGAAATTTTAATAAATTAAAATCTTAGACAAACACTAAAAGTTCAAAAAGAAAGTTAAACTTTGTTCAACAGTTTTTATATTTACGTTACCTTTGTTTTATTGAAGTATCACAGCATTATAACATTATATACATTTCAGGTATGCATTTAAATTCTGGAAAGGGAAATGGGTGGAAGTTGTAAAAATAAAAGTGGTGAATAACATTAAAACTGGTTGTAGAGGCATTGTGATATATACATGGACAGAGCTGTGAATCAATTCTCTGAAAATTTATTTAGTATTGCAAACAAATGCAACAGCATTAAAATAAAATTAAATAAATATATAAAAATGGTATACACTTCTTATGAAATAATCTACATTAAAACCAAGCAAAAAATAATAGAAATTATCCTTTTTTTTTACATAAAATGATCTTGACTGAGGGACCCTGATGAGGAGACCCTGGAATGGAGTTAGTTGGTTATGAATGCCAACCCATGTGTAATTATGTTTAGCTTTAGTCTGGGGATGGGTGGAATGTTGGTTTTGATGAGTCTTGACTACAACCCATGAGAGACTGAGACCCAATCTGGTGTGTGGTAGGTAGCATTCGTCCATGAGACCTACCAGGTAAAGCACTTATGATTATCTTCGATTGCATCTGAAAGATAATGCATAGAATTTTACCACAGAACAAAATTTCTGTTTTAATTTCTGCCCTTAATTTAAGATGATTTCTTACTGTAAAATCTTCAAGTTCACTAATCTTTTGTTCTTTTTTGTTCAATGTCTACATTGCCACTACTACAGGTAAATGGATTTCTTTCATCTTACACATAATAGCTTTTCTTCTAAATTCTATTTACATTTTTAATATCCTTTATAAAGAGCTAAATTGTTGAATATACAGAATATAATAAGTCTTAATTTCATTGTCTACTAATTCTGAAATACAAGTCAGTTCTGGATCCTTTGTACATGATTTAACTTTTTCTTTTTATTATGAGTCATATTTTATACTTTTGTTTATCTGATAGTTTTAAATTGATTGCCAGACAAAATTTTATCTTTTTGAGATCTATGTATTTTTTGTATTTCTATAAATGTTTTGGGTTTTAATCTGGACATGGTGACATTATTTGGAAAACTTTGATCTTTTCATGTCTTGCTCTTAAGATTTGTTAAGATAAAATGAATCAATTCTCAATCCAGGGATTGCCCCAATCCCAAGGCAGGATCTTTACATGTTCTATACCCAATGTTTTGAAGTCATTAATTGATTATATTTTCTAATGTAAATAGGTACCATGACTACAAATGTTTTGAAGGTTTTTGTCTCATGAATGTGCTAATAGTTTAAAAAATAGACAAATATGAAGCCATTTTGAAATAAGATTAGAGTTGTCATGGTGGAAATGTCCATTTGTATGGACATTTGGTCCATTTTGGATCAAAAAGTCTTTGAACTGAGTCAATTTTCTTGAAAACCATTGTTTGAGAATCCAGCAATAGAATGAACATTCTAACCACAAAGGGTAATGATGGTAGACTTGCTACAGAATAAAACAATAAACAATTAGGTAGAGGCAAGAATAGCTGAAGTTTCATGAAATACTAATTAACTCTTTTCTTCAGCCCCTTAATTTCTTCTTCTTTTCTTCCCATAGAAATCTCTACATTTACGTTTTCTAATGGCACATTTCTAGTTTGTACATGAAATGGTGTACACCAAATTGTGTAAACCCCAATAAATACTTGATTGCCTCTCAAATGCTAATCAAACAAACACTACTTGTGTTTTATTACTAGGCAGAACTGTACATACAAGGAGTCTACAGGGACATTTCATCTTTGGGTTTTTTTGGCTAGAAAAAAATGTCTTTCCTCTACATTGAGTTATAATATACTGAGATAGGTTGGGAACACTTTGATTTGTGCCTCAGTCCTCTTCCAGCTGCAACCCCTTTATGTGTGTGAGTGTGTGTGTGTCTGTTTGTGTGTGTGTTTGTAGATGATTGATAGGTACATAGATAGATATTCTGGATATTGAAGACATTCAAAATTGTATCAACATCCACAAAAAGATAATGTTCTAAACTTTTCTTTACCCATTGTTTGTTTCAAACATTGAAGTGTTGCTAATGTTGCTATATAAATATGCATAACACTGGTATTTTTTAAAATACCTTTCCTGTACACTTGAACTTTTCTAGCATACCAAATGAATAATGAAGTTTTCTCCACTTCTGCATAATCATTATGAGGTCAAAATGTCAAGTGTGTTTTTGGTTATTTTAGTTATTAGGACCAGCATTCTTAGCAGATTTTCACATATTTGACTTCACATATTTGACCAACTGTATCTTAATTTTCTGAGACTTTCAGTTTTATATATATATATTTATATATACACACGCAGATAGATATGCATGCATATATCTATGTAGATCTATGTATATACATTTAAATGTTTTTACGGATATTTCATGCTATTCACCTGAGATAAACCATTTTTGATAAAGAAATGTACTGACAGTGAACTGATTAGAATGAGATAAATTCTAGAAGCAAAATGCTATTAACACTTAATGGAACAAAAATTCAATTCTAAGTAGAACTATTGCATACAAAAGCAAGGAAGATGAATACTGTGTGATTTCATTACATGTAGAATCTAAAAATTTTTTAAAAATTAATAAAACAAACACTCAAGTTCATAGAGAACACACTGGTGATTGTCAGAGATGAAGGTTAAAATGTGTGACAATCAAAAGATACAAATTTCTAGTTATAAAATAAGTCATGGTTGTAAAATATACAACATGGTGAGTAAGGTTAATGATACCAAATTGCATATTTGAGAATTACTGAGAATAGATCTTAAAGGTTCTCATCACAGGAAAAAAATGTGTAACTCTGCAGTCTTAGATATTAAGCTTATGGTAGTGATCATTTTGCAATATATACAAATATTGAGTCATTAATATTTTGTTATGTCAATTATACCTCAAGTAATAAAAAACAAAAAAAAAATTATAATGTATGGTTACTTTATTACCTACAAAGGCAGTTGGATCTATGACTGTGATTGAAATGAGACGATAATTTTGTTTGAAGATAATTTTGTGAGGAAATTCCATTTATTTAATGGTTTTATACCTTTCAGTGAAATATAAAGGGGCATGCTAAAATAAAGTCATCTATTGAGTTAATTGCTTTAAGTTAACCTACATTTAAAAAAAATTATTTGAAAATTAAAGCTAATTACCTCCCAGCTACAATTTAGCTCATTACTGATCTCATTCTATAATTCATATTCAATTGGTATTTTTCAAGTTATTATGCATTTGAAATTTGCATATCCTCTTGTAGTTTTCACTAAAATAATTTGTCTAGAGGTTTATACCATGTCATCTCAATAATACAAAAAATAATGTCACCACTGACAAAAATAAAATAGGCCAGAGACACACACATAATGCATGCATGCATATGTAATTTATATCTATTTCAAGTGGCCTACTTAGGTGATGTGGATTAAATATTTGTGTCTTCCAAAATGTCTTATGTTGAAACTATACCTCACAATGTAATGGAATTGAGGTGGAAATTTCACAGGATAATTAAGAATAGAAAATGTCATAAGAATGGGACCCTTATTAAGAGATTAATGTCCTCATTAAAGAAGAAAAAATAAAAATATAGGATGTTTGTGTGTGTTTACATGTGTACACTAACCACAAAAGGCCATAAAGAAGATAACCTGAAAGAGGACCCTCACCATGACTCAATGAATCAAACATGCTGAAAACCAGTTCTTAGATATTCAGTCTCCAGAAATTAAAATAAAGTGTTTAAAAAACTCAATCTATGGCATTTTGTTAGACTATCCAGAACTGCCTGAGATACCCTGTATTATTTATATACCTAGACAATAAATATTGAAGTGTCTATAATATAATTTATTTTAAATAATTATATATTTTTCATGTCTACCATTTATACAGTTTATCAGATGTGCATAAATATGGCAAGTTCTAATTACTTTTGTTGCATATTCTCTTTTTTTTGTCTTGTTTCTTTACATTAATTTTCGAACACAAAAAGTGACCCTCCCCCTATCACCTCTTAAATCTATACCAAAACAACATTGAATAAGAATATCACATACATGGTTTATTCAATTTTACTAAAGATTCATGTGCTTTGTTTCATAAATTTATAATCCTCTTGTAGGATTTTTAATATCTTCTAATATGCATCACTTTTTGACTCAATACTTCATGAATATCCTTCCAAATCAATGGGTGTAGAGTTTAGATTTTTTTTATTTCTGATTTTTCTCAGGTTGCTTTATGTATATATGATTTACATCTAATAAGCTGTATATTCTAATGTATGGACACCGATGAGTTTGGAGATAGGTATTCATTCATGAAATCAACACTAGAATCTATGGCATAAACATAGGCCTCTGGAGAACATCATACTAAATGAAATGTCATACACAGAGGCATATACTGCAAGTACCACTTATATGGGGAATCCCAAACAGTCTAACTCATAAAAGCAGAAAGTAGAGTAGTGGTGGCTAGGAATTGGTGTGGGAGGGGAAAGCAGGGAGGTGATGGTTAAAGGGTACGAGGTTTCAGTTGGGCAAGTCCTAAAGTTTACTCTGCAGGACATGCCTAGAGGTGACAATAGTGCAGTTTTTACTCAAGACACCAACACACATTAAATTTTTTACCCCTGTTGGGGAGGTGTGGGAAATCACTTAACTGTGAGAAAACCTAGCAAATGGTGCCCTAACTGAGGGATCAAGGTTAATATCCACCGTGACAGGTCATTTTGCAGTGTGAGTCTTTGATGTATGATGATGCCACTTACTCTGTTTTTTTCCCTCCCCGAAACACAGGACACCAGTCTAATTGTATGAAAAATATCAGAAAAGTTCAAATAGAGGAGCATTCTACAAAATAACTGAATAGTTAATCCACTGCTGAGGTTACTAAAAATATAGAAAGTCTGAAGAACTGTCATAGCAAAGAGGAGGCTAAGGAAATAAGATAATGACCTGTAATATACTATCCTAGATGAGGTTCTGGAAAACAAAAGGCAAATTAAGTAAAATCTGAAAAAACTGAAAAAAATCACTTTAGTAGTGATTAAATATTCATTTCATTCAATTATGACAAATGTTCCATGCTTATGGAAAATGTTAATAATAGGAACAACTTGATACAGAGAATATGGGAAATCTCTATACTATCCTTTTTTTCTGTAAATTTAGAAGTATTTTAAAGATAAAATTTGCCTTATCTTTAGATAAAAATGATCAAAAAACACTAACAAATATTTTCTGAGTTTACAGTTGGTTAAAAAATTCACTACATATATTTTCCTGAAAGATTTCTTTTACTTTTCCCTGTTTTTCAAACAAATACATAAGAAATTTACTTCATATTGTTGCCATTGTCTTGCTATATTTTTCACAGTTTCAACATTATTTTTGTAGAATCTATTGGTATATTTCAGTTAAATTTTTTAATTATTTTTTTCTAACTTGCATCACTAAAATTTTCCTCCTCCCAAGTTACTGGATTAAAACATTTTTTAGAAAAAGATTAATTTTTATGAGTCTGTTAGATCTTTCACGTATTAAACAATGATTTTTGAAAAAGCAGCTGAAAATTTTATGCACATCATCTTGGTGCAGTGTGAGTTTGGGGAGTAATTTTGATCCAATAGCATAGCATTCATGAAATATGTGTATTAATTACAGTGTTAAATTAATTATTCTATTTCTTTCAGAGTCTCCAAGATATTGCTATCCCGATTAATACTATGTTTTTACATATTTCATATTTTGAGATTTTCAGTCTACAACTTTAAAAAATTCAGTGTTGAAAAGGAGAGTGTCCTCAATGCTTTAATCTCTATGCATTCACTCAATAGGAGAAATATTTTGTTATACGTTAACTTCTAATTTATGCTTCACGCAAGGCAAACATGCTCAATAATGGTGTCTTCATATAAAAGCAGTATATGATTTCCAGTGGTAGGTAATAGCTAGTGTTCCTGATAGAGAAAATTGCATTTGTAATTATTAGAAAGTGTTTTCCTCAAAAATACTCTAAAAATTATCTTATATATTTAGTAGTCATCTAAAGATACAATGATATTTTTGTTTCCTTCCAAGTAGAAAAGTTGGGTAGTTCATTGCTATTGGACCACAAAGGCACAGCTTGCTTAGTTTCACACATAGGACTCTAATTGTCCTTCCAAAAGGAAATTAAGCACTCTAATTATAATTAAGCACTCTAGAAAATACGTCAACAGAAATATCACAAGAAAAAATATTGGCTTTTGCAGGATTGTATCTATAGAGCAAGAAGTCTATTCAACTATAGGATCTTGAATGTGAATGAAACTCAGAAAAACAGTATGTGATTTCCAGACACACAAATTAAGTAAAAGCTATCAATTGCTTGCAATGTAGGCTTCCATGCTTCTAGGACTAGGAGCTCTGAGCAAAAGTGCAATGAGGGGTAGACAGAGATTGAAACGAATAAAGAGGAAATTGCCTCAATTTTAAGTAAGTTAAAATGTAAAAACAATATCATTAAAATGCATGGAAGGTACAGTAACTTGAATTAGCAGCCCTGATTTTTCAATCTCTGTGTCCTTTGAAGTAACTCACAATTCCTCTCAAGTGTGCTTTCCCACCATCCAGATGTGGATCTACTGTCTGTCTTCACTACTTGGGCAATAGCGTTTGTCATGCAACAAGCACATAAAATGTACTTGTACAATAATGTTTCATCTTGTTGACTTCTTTTATTAGCTGTTCCCCTAGCCTGTCTGTTCACAGAGGAGACATTTAACACAGATCCTTGTTTGACATACAGTTTGGGAGGCAATCACAACCATTCTGAGCTTGATAGACCAATTAACCCACTGACACAGCGATGCTTGCAGGGAAATGAAATGATAATCATCTAAAGCCAGTGAATTTGGTGGTGTGTTGTTCGATTTTCTCTCAGCGCTAAATATTTCATTCTACTCTATTCTTGCTTGCATTACTTCTGAGAAGTCAAATATAATTCATATCATTGCTCCTCTTGAGGTAATGTGCTTTGTTTTGTTTTGTTATCCTCTCTGCATTCTTTCCAGATTTTTTTCTTTATTTTTTATTATAGCTTGAATATGATGTGCCTAGATAGTTTTTTTGGTTTGTTTGGTTATTTTTATCACATATCCTACTTGGTGTTCTGTGAACTTCCTAGAGCTGTGGTTGGTATTTGAAATTAATTTGGGAAATTTCCAGGCATATTGTTTCAAATTTGTCTTGTTTCTTTATTTTTTTATTTTTATTCTGTATTCTTATTATATGTTTTTAATTAACACCAATTTGTGGATATTCTGCTCTGGTTTTTGTTTTTAAAGTCTTTTTTTCTCTGCTTTTTACCTGTCTTTTGCTTTTCTAGTTTGCATTTTTTTGTCTTTAGTATGATTTAAAAAAAACCCAAATTTGACTTTTGACAGTTTTTCTATTGCGATGCCTTCAATGTCAGAGATTCTCTAAGCATCTGTGTCCAGCCAACACATTCTACCATCAAAAATATCCTTTATATCTGTTACAGTTATTTTATCTCTAGCTTTTTGTTTTGGTTCTTTCTTAGACTATCTCTCTGCTAACATCAATCAGTTCTTTTATGCTATCTGCTTTGTCTATTAGAAAATTTTGCATATTCATCATGACTATTAAGTTTCCTGGTCTGTTATTTCCAATACTCATGTCATATCTGCATCTGGTTCTGATGCACGCACTCTGCTTTTTGCCTTTTAGCATATCATGTAGTCTTTTTCTTGAGAGTCTGATGTGATGTACTGGGTAAATGAGTTCATTTGCTTTACTTTAACCATGTTAGTAAAGTCTGGAGAAGGGGATGTATTTGTTTCTTATTATTATAAATCAGTCCTTCAGTGAGCCTATGTCTCTGACCTCTGCACTTCACTAGTTCTGCTCGGTTGCCCTCATCTTCTCCCACCCTATAAGTGCCTTAAGTGTGTTACAATACAAAGCAAAGAAAGATCAGCTTTGAAGTTTCCCTGAGCATGCAAAACCAGTTTAGTCATTAAGTCAGAGTAGTCAGAGTTTAATTTATCTCGCCAGACCATCCAGTGATCTAGTTCATTTATTGTTTGCTTGCTTACTTATCTCTCTTAAAGTCATAAGTAAAATGTAAATTGCTTCCTGCTTACCTATTTCCTATCATTTAAGAAAATTCTAATAGACATTATATCCAAACACTGAAGAATAAACAGTCACTTTCTTTTCATTATATAAACTACATCGTCACAATGGACACCTGAATGCCCAGGTTTGCAAGATACCTTTTTGGTGGGTCTGTAATAAACTTGTATCAATGACTACTTTAAATACTTAATGGTTTTCATATATTTCAGAACTTTGACAAGTGGGATATCAACTGGCTGGAGTCATGTATTTCCTTAGTCCCATGTGTAAAGCTAGAAAGAGCTACCAGAATGCTCTGCCTTATTTCAAAATGGTTCCTTTTCTTTCCAGGCTTGCAGATAGCATTTATTTACTGTGAGATCTAATAGTATTCCAGGATGTAAAACTCACAAAAATGCATCTCCCCATCCGTGACTGCAACCCAGGGGAATTTTTCTCTCAGATTTGTCCACAAAGAGTCTCCTGCAATTCATCAATTGCAGTCCAGGTTACTCTGTCCTGGCACTGACTCCACTAGCTTTCTGATAGTGGGTTTCTGCTTAGTTGTGTTGTGACACCCTGGTGTCCCTCTGACTGTCTCTTCAGTTTGGGTGGCAACGGTTTGAGTTTACCCAATAATGTAATTTCTCTTACATATCTGAGATATTATTAATGTCTCAGTTTGTTTAGGTTTTACTTGTTAAAACAAAGTGGTGACTTCTAAGCAATTTACAGGATGGACCTGAAACTGGAAAGCTGATCTTCCCTTTCATTGCTCCAGCTAGGACTTAAGTTATGACAGGGACTGGCTATGACGACAGGACAATCAGCCTTTCTGTGAGCTACTCACTTTAACTCCAATTAATAGAGAAAGCAGCAACTTAAGTATGTTTAAAATCCATGCCTGTGTTGCTCTGCCTTTTCCGTGACCTCTCATGACTGACCTTCACTTCACCAGTGTCCTTTGTCTCCCACTGAAGATACTTAAAATGGTGACCGGAGCCATTTTGCTGAGTCATTCAGTCTTACCGAGTTTCTCCGATGTATACAGGAAGTATATGTGATGTTATTAAACTTCTTTTGAGGTTTTTTTTTTTTTTTTTTGGTTTTGTTTTTTTCCTTTTGTCAATGTGTCTGATGTTTGTCAACCTAGATGTACCTACAGTAATATGGAAAATTTTCTCCTGCACTCCCATGCCATTCATGTCATTCCTAATACTGACATATTTTATCTGATTTCTATCCAGTGAGTATTTTAATTTATTTTCTCTTAAAAGTAATTCCAGTAGTAGTGATTATTTTTCCTTATACCTAGTCACATTTCATGGAGTTACTATTATCTGAAGCTTAGTGTTATTTTAAAACAAATGTAGTTTTAAAGAAAGATAAAGTATTAAAGCATCTCATAAGTATGATGCCAATTAAACAAAGGATCAGTAAGAAAATATCTACTCTTCATGTGGAAAATGGATGCAATTTTAGTTAGAGAGCAAAATCATTTTTATAAAGTAATACAGTTTGCTTCATTCTATAAAACAGAAGAAATGAAACCGCATTCACCAATGAGAAAAACACCCATCTATCTCAAGCATATAAAAATAACTTAAAATTCTTTCAAATTTAAATAACGAAGTTTTTTTTAAAAGGCTGTGGTAAAGTTACACAAAGTTACAATATTGAAATTAGCTTTGGAAACCACCACCAATACCACAACAAAAAACTCATAAAATTAATTCATCTCTTGGGCAGATAGATTTCTCTTTTCCTCTTTCTGCTTCCTTCTAATACTCACATTGCCCTGTAAGTACCTCTATATAATGTCTTCTGTATTTGTCAATATATGTTTGACTACACAGTTTTCACTTTTTTCTCATCCTTTTCCCCTTTATATCACAATTAAATGATATTTCTCTTCTTTAAGCTAGATTATTCTGGACAGTATTGTTCATTGAAGTTCTTATATCTATACCATGAACTGATAGAAATATTTCCCTCCATACTGTACGGATTCTAGTAGTTCATTTGGCATAAATAACACACATACTCAATCAAGGGAGAATTATCAATAAAACAAATCCTTAAACAGAGAGCAAAAATGTCAACACATGTACAATCAATTAAATGGAAATGAAGAAGGAATACTTAATCTTTACATATGTCAGCCTAGCCTTGCCTTCAATCATTGTAACTGCTTCCTTCTTACAGCTAGTTATTACTAACAGTCATCTGAAAATGCATAATCTTTTTGAAACTCAAAACTAAAATCTTGTTTCTTTTCCTCTTTGTCTTCCCTTGTATTCCTTTCCAATACAATTAAATCCAAAAAACAATATGTTTGACTTAGCAAGGCAGATAGGCATCTGCATGAAAGTGATGGATAGATACCATATGGGAGTGTAGAGTCCAAGTTGAGTGAGGAAGACTTCTGTATGAATGGCTCACCCACTAGATGGTATACTCAAATTCTTAGAGAGAGGGGCATCCTAAGGAGGAAAGGACCAAGGTAGGTGTTCCTGTGTTGGAACATGAATAGTCTCATCACGAAGTTAGTAGAGGGTGAAAAACAGGTGTCAGCTGCCAGGGTAGGTAGATTTGCTATGTATAACAGGATTGTTAAGAGAAGTAAATAGCTAAAGGATAATGAAAATAAGATTTCTGTGTCAGGAAAGTGAATTACAAATATTGAGAAACTGATACAAATTTTACCCAATGTTTTATTCATCTATTATTTTCTCTGCTAAAGTGATAAATTATCATTAATTGATTTTCAAGTATTACCTTTATCTGTTATTTTAAGGTTGATAATTGCCTGAGATTATCAACATTCCTTCATATGTGTTTTACAACTATGGCCATAACTGTGTAAAGATTTTTTCTTCTCCCTTCCCACATTGAATGACTTTCACCCAAGGAAATTTTGGCACTACTTATGGGTGAATTTTTTGATGCTTTTTGAACTCATTTATTTTTTGTCTATCATTTGTCAACCATATTGAAATTGAAATAATTATAACAGTCACATTATATGTCAGAGAAGAGAAATT
This sequence comes from Solenodon paradoxus, assembly GCA_004363575.1. Classification (NCBI taxonomy): domain Eukaryota; kingdom Metazoa; phylum Chordata; class Mammalia; order Eulipotyphla; family Solenodontidae; genus Solenodon; species Solenodon paradoxus. The sequence goes on from RJWH01000022.1 coordinate 2,350,704, forward strand.
ATGCTGGCTAATATGACAGTTTAGCACTCATATAGGCATTTTCCTGAGCTGTATTTGCATTTACATTTAGCAATACTAGGAGTTTTTCATTAACAGATATGCATTATACATTTACAAACCTAAAATAAATAGAAGAGACCAGTAAACTTCTGTTTATCTGAAAAAAATATATATAATTTTTTAGAGCATGATTAATGGTATTAACTAAACTTGCTCGCACATATGAGAATGTGGATCTTCTTTGGATCCCAATTATTTTAAGTAAAAAGGCAATAAATTTATGAAGAGAATCATACATTTTAAAACAGCTATGAGTAATTATATTTATAATAATAATTTGATTTTTAAGAATTAATAAAGAATGTGGGAGATTTGTTTGCTAAGCTATGACTGAAGTACTTAATGAGAAAAATTATTAAATTCATAGATATAAGTTAAAGTATCAAAAGATATTTAAATAAGCTTCTTAAGAACAATAACAGTGGATTATTAAATGGGATTTATAACTTTTTTACTTAAAGATATAATGGAATAAAAGGAAGCTAAATGCAACAGTTTTTTAATAATTCTGAGTTTTGAAATTATAATTTTAAAGAATTTCATAATACTGAGTTAAACCAGAGCAAATATTGGAGAATATTTTGAAACAAATTCTTCCTCAAAATCATTATAAAGCTGTCCTTGAAATTGATTTGATAGGCTTTTATTTTATCACTATGATGGATATATGAAAAATATAGGAGAAGATGGTTTTGATGAGCTAATGGTGGCTTGGACACAAATTCAGTGTCATGGGGGTGAGGATAAAGATAGAGAAATAAATGTATTCAATATGTAGGTAGTGCTTTTAATGTTGTAGGTGAATATCATAGGTAAGACAGACAAAAGTATGTTGCCCTCTTTGGTTTGCTGTTGATTTGTTTTAGTATTGTTCATAAAGTCCTAAAGATGCTCATCTTCTCATAGAGAAGTATGTTAAATGGGAAAGGCAACTTGCAGTAAGAAATTCATTGTAGATCACATTTTAGCTGATAAAGAAAAATTTCAAAAGACTGATGTGCACAATCAAAATCATGGAATGATGCATGAGAAAAAAGAAGGATATGTTTTGAGGAGTAAAAATATTGTCATCACTATCTAAGACTTATGAGGTCAAGCAAGATATAGATAAGAAGGAGCTGTTGGCTTTTAATCATAAATCTAATTGCTATATGCAAATTGCAAATAAAAATATAAAAGAAGCTAAACTTACACCTGATAATATTGTTCATGCAAAAACTTTTTCAGGTCATAAGTAATTTTCATAATATATTTCTTTATTTTTAAATCTCAATTTAAACCACATATTTCTATTCACATCTTATTTCCAACAAAACTATAACATGACAATAATCTCATGATTGAGGGAAAGTCAACTTAACTCTCAAAAATCCCTCTTTAATTAAAATACTAAAATAATCATTTTCTTTAATATTCAAATTCAGTATATTTTGTATGCAAATACTTGACATCTGTTAAATATATAAATTTCATGCTTGTTATAAATCTAGGATATATATGGATTTTTTTAACATAAGTGATTTTAATTTTCACCTTTCCGATTGATGGAATTGCTTTTTATTTATGTGTCCTATAGTCATGCGCTTGCTGGGTTAAACAATCTTGGATGCCATTTGAAACATTCTGCTCTTCTCCACTTCATGTGAGGCAATAAATTGTTCCTACTTCTTGTTTCCTTGTTGCTTGAACCAATATAAAAATGGAGCGAGATTCCTCTCCTAGCAACAACATACCTTCCTTTAGGAGATGGATGATTAGCGTCACTGGTCACTGTCCCAGTAAAACAGGCCAACCTGTGGAGATCTCTTGCATTTTTCTAGTAGACCATTTGCCAGTCACAGAAGTGCTAAGCATGAGCAAGTATTTCCCAGTGCATGCTTTCAGTGTTAAGAAATGGAAGAAACAAGCAACTAGGGGAAAAAAATGAGTTAAAAACTTTAAGTTAAAAAATGGTTTCTCAATACTTTTAGTAGAATAGAATAATAACCTTTTAAAAGCCATTCTCAATAAGCTGCTATGCAACACCACATAGGCTTAACCTACAAAGACTCAGGGTCACTGTTGTCCTCTTACCATCCATCTCATCTTTGTCAGTTTATTGAATTTCTCCTTTCAAATGTCTTAAATATTGAATTCCAATTTCCTCCTTAAAGACAAATTTCTCATAAAGATGTGTGAACCGTTACACAATGGTTGTTTGAGAAGAATTCATTATTCATTACTGAATTCACAGTGTAGGCAGAAGCACCTTAACATCAGACAAGAAGTCTATTGAGTAACTCGCTACTGTAGTTCCTCTGAGGGAAATTTATAGATAAATATTACTGTTATTTTAGGGTAGCATGTCTTAGTGTGGTATCTTTAAATGCATTCACTATTTTCTTATAATTTATTTCTGTTACGTACATATAGAAATACACATATGTGTATATATATATATATATATATATATATATATATATATGAACTCTGTTTTACAGAATGTATGCTCACATCACAAAAACAGAGGGTGGGTGTCTTTGAGAAGGAGAAATGCAAGTAGGCATGTTTTCTTTCAATTAAAAAAGTCTGTGTTCAGCTCTGTTGAAAAATGCACATTGCACTGTGCATGACATTCATGCTGAAATCAGGTATGAGTAATGGAAGAACGAGAGTTTAGTTTTGACAGAAGATTTTGCATTTATTACCTCTTCCTAGAGAAAGGTAATGAAGCAAAAAATAGTCACAAATAATAAGAAGCAGTTGAATACACAACAATCTCCACTATCCACTAAACTTTCAACCTCTACAGAAGAAATATTCAGTTCTTTCAATCTTGTGTAAATATATGTAAAGCAGTCTTCATTTTTTGAAGTCTTTCTTAAATGACCTTCAAATGTCAGACATTTCTTTGTAACTTTAGATAATGCGTATTATTTGAGCTTTGACTCACCACTTGATGTTAATTCAGACTCAGCTCCTATAAATGATTCATTCATTCTTGGATTTACTAATCTCTATCCCTATAAAGAATTCCTGTGTGGAATAGTTAATTAGAACATTGTATTGCTGATGCTTCTTAGTGATGTTTTCAGCTCATAGGCAGTGTAGTGACAAAGAAAGAAAACCTTTTTCTCCAGAGAAACCATTTAAGTGGTATCCTTGATAAATTAACAAAAATAATTCCTATAACCATTCATGAAAATATGGATAAAATTAAACATTTAATGACTTCTTTAGATCAGTTTCTTTCATTCCAAAACTACATTGTATTGATCTGATAGGAAATTCTATCCCAATTACAATTGAGACTTTCTACTGAAGGATTATATAAATTTTTTAGTTTCTTACATCTTCAAAACACTTTGATCATGCTGATCAAGTCCACATTGATTACCACTGAGAAATGCATTGTCCCATGGAAGAGCTTCTATTAGGTTCTGGGAACTGTGTTTTCAGGCAATTTGTGAGGCAGTGGAAGCTTTGCTGAAGCTGGGAAACATCTGAGGTTCAGTCATCAATCAGGTATTGTCAGGAGGAAAACATGCAGGTCTCTATCTCCTTTCAAATTAGGGAAGAAAAATTCTCATTTTATTTTGTTCTTGAGGTTCTTCTTATCCTCCACCCATCTCTGCACTCCTAATACATACCATTCATTATACTTAGGATTTTCAAGAAGTAGCAGCAACCAATGGAACAAAAAATAATTTCCTTTAGATGTGTGCTATGCAGGTATTCACATTCTGGCAGAGTAATTCCCTGCCTAGTAGATATTCTGAGGAGATCACATGAAGACACAGGAGGCAAGGACATGACTTTTATTGTACTCACAACAGGGGGTTCCAGTGGCAATGGATCAGACATGCTTTTGGAAAGCTATTATACCACCAGTGCAGAAAAGAGGCTCTTTTAGGGGGTAGAAAGGGTGGGTAGTAAGCAGGCAGGAGCAGCCAAGTGGGCAAGAACAAAGAACAACTGAACAGGCAAGGGAATTCCAGGGCATGACATCTTGGGTACATTCAAGGTAGGCGGAGGCAGTTATCATCCCAAGAAGTTGATCTGTTAGATTTAAGTTCGTTCTCAACATTGGTGGGTTGCTGAGTTCACTTTCAGGTTTGGTCAGGGGTCACGTTCTCACATTAGTCTACAATACAGCATATATTCTTGCACTGAGAGATTATGCATTCTGGAAACTGCTTGGAATTGATTGGAGACAATGAGAAAGAAAAACAAAATGTAGCACCTAATAAATTAAACTAAAACTTTAGTAGAAGGCTAAGAAAATTTTCATTGCTCAAACAATGGTATCAATACTTGTTTATGGGAACTTTCTAACAAATAGAACAAGATAATTAAAGAAACACCTGTGCTTTTTTCATAGAGGAAATTTAAAAATTCATTAATTCCAAAGAAATTCATATAGTTGCTTCTTAGTAATTTCTTTCTTGAATCAATCTTCAGACAATGTTAATAATTGGAATGGTTGTGTGAGAAAGAATTTCAGGAATCACAAAACACAGTGGTGTTTCTGTAATTAATGTGATCAAACAAAGTCAATATTTAGGGGGAAAATAGGAAAGAGACATGAACTTAGTAGAAAAATTTCTATTTTGTTTTAAATTATATATGATGCTATTTTATTAAGTAGAGTTCCCTACTTTAAGGAAATTATGAAGTTAAAAATTAGAGAATACATAGATCTAACATTCTTGTGGGACAAGATAGGTGTTGAATACATAGCAGGAGATAAGGTACATTCTGAATGTGATGTTATTAGCAACATAAAAGGGATAGTAAAATGATTACTGATACTAGAGACAGTTGGAGACAGGACAGATGTTAGACACACAGGATGACTAGGGAAACATTATCCAAAAGGAACCATTTGAGCTGAGAAAGACCTATGTAAAGAACTGGGTGAAGAGCATTTTAAGTCAAAATAACAATAAGTATTTGAAACAGTCACAGAGGAGGGTAGGTTTTTTTGGTTCACTATGGATATTGTGACAAATTACCATAAGCTTCCTTTCTCAAAACAAGAGGAATTTATTCTCTTATAAAGAGGCAGCAAATTCAAGGTATCAGCACTAAAACCAAGGTGTCAACTGGCCTGAATTTCCTCTGGAAGCTCTAAGCAAGAATCTATTCATTGCCCTTCCCTTGTCTCTTCCAGCTTCTGTAGACTTCCAGCATTTCAGTATAGTGAAGTCATAGCTCTCCAATTTCTGTCACCATGATGATACTGTTTTCTATTCATCTGGAGTCTAATATGCGTCTGTCTCTTAAAGCAATAGGTTTTATTTTTATTTATTTACAATCAGGACTAAAGTTCTGATAGTCTTTTACCACTGCCCATGGGACTTCTCTACCCTTTCCTTCCAGCTCCGACCTCTTCCTCTTCGATAATCTCAGTTCTGTTATCGGCATCTGTGGATTTGCTATTATTTCGTTCTACCTGTTTGCTTTGTTTATTTTCCCAGTATGACTGAAATCATTCCATATTTGTCTCACTTTATGATTTATTTAATATAGCGTAATCCCCTCTAGTGCTGCCCATATTGTTGCACTAAAAAATACTTTGTATTTTTCATAGCTGATTAGTATTCTATTAAATGTATAGGGCATATGTTTTGTATCCATTCATTCCAATAATAGACATATTTAAGGGCATTTGTGATTACATTTCCAGTCTGTTCTGATAATCTAGAATTATCTCTTCATGCCAAAATCATTAATTTAGCCACAGTTGCAAAATTCTGTTTCCCATATAAGATAACATCCATAGGTTATAAAGATTAGTACATACATATTTGGGGTCCATTACTCACATAACAGAAAGTATGGCTGAAAAAGAGTAATCAAAAATTAGAGCTGGTAGTAGAGTTCTAATAAACATCAATGAATCAAATATAGTTCTTTCATGTGAAAGCACAAATTTACACTTTTTCTAATATCAATAAATTGCTAGTGGATCAGTTATGTCAGTAGATATCACTCAAAGAAATGACATAATCAAATGAATTATTTGAAAAACTCAATCTAAATTATATCAGTCTTACTGCATGAAGATGACTTAGTAACATCTGTTGTAGTCCAGATATAAATTTATTATGTCTTGTCTCAGACCAGAATTTTAAAAATGGATATGGTAGTGTTCTGAGAGGTATATAATGTCGATGTATAACGTAGAGGATATATTGAATGACTGAACATTAGGTGTTCAGAAATAAAACAAAACAAGTAAACATAAATCAACAAATACTTTTAGACTTTCATTTGAGCAACTGAGTGGATGTTGAGGCCAACTCCTAAGTAGAAATCTGTTGAGAAATAAGTGTATTCATGAAGGATGATAATAACTTCTAATTCAAGTATTTTAAATGTACTTTGCTTATTATACATTTAAATAGAGATTATAGAGAATATAGATCAACCATAGAAGAGAGCATAGGGTTGAATTTATATACCCATATTGCACCAGAATTTTATAGAAATAAAGACAAGTTGACAGATTCAAACTATAATAAACATTAGAGAAAAATCAAGAGGGTATAAAGACTTTTAGATTTAGAAATTGTTATTTTTGTACCATTGATTAAAATAGAAACTTTCCAATATAAGAATGGTTCATGGTTTAGCAACAAAAAAGTTAGGTTTCTATGAAAAGATCGGTTTTTACAAATCTCAGAGGCTTTTCCAAAAAGGCCCTATAAATGAAGATAGAGATCTTTAAATGAGAAATCAGATTCAAGGATGAAAATACATATTTGAAATTTATTCTCTCTCACGTAGATTTTAAATGGCAAAACAAGAGGCTGGAGAACTATTGTACATGATTAAATATTAATAATTGAAAGTGAAGTATGTAGGCAAGGTAACAGGAAGATCATAAATCCATTTAATACTGCACAATTATCCTTTATTAGTCATAAATACACAATAACCTTAGAAAAAGTAAACTCATAAGATCCTTAGCAGAAATAATACTAAAAAATTCTTAAAATCTTGCTGTAATGAGTTCTTACTCTGATATAAATAAATTATGCTTTTAAAATTTTATACATTTTACAGCTTGGCTTTTACAGAGTATAGATTTCTTGCCTGCTGTATCCCAGCACCATTATCTTTTGTCTTCTTTTTTTATCCAGTTCATCTTTTAGAACATTGCATTTTTATATATGTGTGCATAGATATATGTATATTAAATATGCATATATATACATATATGTCAACACAGAGACAACATATATATGTAGATATATATGTCTAATTTTCAGTTATCCAGTTTAGTTAACATGTTGTTTCTCTCAATTGTTCTGGTCTAGTTCTTTAGAAAATAGCAAATGGACAATTGTTTTCATATCTGGCTATTGTGAACAGTGCTGCAATAAATATGGGAATTCAGCTATCTCTTGTCTACCTTGCTTTCTTTTCTATTAGATATAAACCCAGGCGATTAACAGTGAGCCACTCCCTTGGACCAGCACAGTTCACATATACCCCAGGGCCCAAAGTCACATCCCAGGATTATCTTTTTTGTATCTGTTGGTACTTTGAATGTCTTTGGAAAAATGTTTATTTAGTTTCTCTAGTCATCTTTTAAATAATTTTACTTTTCTTTTTACTTGTATAGGTTATATATCTATTGCTGTAACCCACATGGCTGGTCAAAAGGATCCCCAAGTGGAGGCTACAGGAGCCTAAAGACAGACAGGCAACACACATCTAGAAAAGTGGGGGCCAGGTGGGACATCACTCTCTGTTTGAGAGGCAGTGACCCAGATCCTGACTCCTTGATTTATTTTATAGGGTTGGGTTACAATAAGGTAATGAGAATGTTGAAAGCAAAGAAAGGCTGTAGACATTTGCTGTTCCACTGCTATCAGGAACATTTGAGCATTTGAAGGTCAGACATTTTGAAGCTCAGTTGAAGTCTTCTGTTATCTGCTTCTAGCTCTGCTGATGTGTGAGAACGTCTGTCTCAGGATTACCTTGCAGAAGGAGGTCCCAAACAGTCTGCTCTCTGAAATCTATTCTGTATTTTAACCTCTTATTCAATAGATGCTTTACAAATATTTTCTCTGATTCTGTCATTATCTTTTCATTTTGCTAATTGCTTCTTTGTTTTGCATATACTTTAGAGTTGGATGCAGACAATTTCTATTACCTGTTTCTTGGCTTACATACTTTGATGAAACAAGGAAGCATGCTAGGGAAACTTACATGGTGAGAAACTCTGTTTTAGGACAAACATCGTCCTCCCAACCAGTGGAAGAGATTGAGGGTGATCTCCAGCTAAGAGTATAAATGAACTGAAGCCCCCAGTCCACAACTGGCAAAGATCTGATTTCAACCAACAATCATATGAGCTTGGAAGCAGAATCACTACCAGTGAAACTTCAAATGAGACTATAATCCTGGCCACAAACATTGAATACAGCCTTATAACAGACACTGAAGTGGGGACCCCCATGAGCTGTGTTTGGATTCCTGAACTACAGTAACTATGAGAGCATAACTTTGTGTTTTTTGACATGCCAAATTATGTGAAATTCACTATGCAGCAATAGACAACAAATTTCTGAAATTTTTTCTCTCATTTCCTACAACTTTCATACACATCCTTGACTTTGTATCTGTCACGTACATACGAATCTCCTTTATCCTTTAACTCAGTTTTAGTCCTCACCTTTTACAATTATAACTGTATAAGTCTTTAAAACAGCAATCCTACTCCTAAAATTTCTTCATTCTAAGTGTCTAACTTTTGCAAAAAGGCAAAACTTTTTTCCCTTAAGTTTTTGATGAGTATTGGGGTCCTCAAATTTTAAAAAATCTACTACTGACATTTTAAGTCAGAAATTTCTTTTTTGGAGACTGTCATAAATATGTATGTATATATATATATATATATATATATAGCTATAGCTAGAGAGTGTATATGTATTTGCATATATGATCTACAAATGTACAGATATATATTAATACCTAATTTGTGCTTATAAACCAGTATACATATATAAAATTATTGATTCATGATAAATGCATGCTGAAATATGTTGCATTAAAATATGAAACATGCTGACGATTACTCTCTTAAAACTTATTTAGCATTTCAAATGTCAATAGCAGTCAGTATTATTGGACATTTTATCATCCAAGCCCAAAAAGAAAATAATCATTCTATTTTAAGCATGACACATATGGCTCCAGCCTTTGTATGACAGTCTTGCTCACATTCAGCATTTGCGACACCAGATTGCCACTTTCTCTGGATTTGACGTGACATGAATAGTAATTTTGAATTAAATATAAGCCAGTGGGCTGTCAGTTGTGAGTAGGCCTCCTATTCACCTGCTTAAAAGTCCAGATGTCAGTGCCATGATGTTTAATCCCTCTTTGTAGACTGGAATGGAAACTTTTTTCCCCTTTCCCTTCTCTCCTTTTTAAACTTTAATAACTTTAGAGAAGTACAGAGGCAGTAATTCGTGAGTTTTATGAAGTGTTTTGGCAGAGAGCTCTGTCATTCTCAAGTTTCTAAGATGCAATTTATTTTCCTAAAAACTAAAATAACTGTGCTTATAATGTGGCCCTTCCTTTCTCATTCAACATAATAAAGGAAGTTATGCTTCAGTGTAAATATCCTTCTGTTTGTGTGTATGTGTATATACATACATATATTTTCTCCTAAGGCTCTATTCATATGAGACAATATACACTAATTCTAGGAGTATTCCTAGAATGTGTTAAATGCATCAATTAATATAGCATTATTAGAACACCTTGAAGGCTCATTTGAATCTATCCACACTAGAAAAAGAATTGGTCATAAAAATTGATTAAGATCAATGATACAGATGTTGCATTGAAGTTTAAACTCTTTTAAAATTACTTTTTACTAAATGTATCCAACAACTAAAATTTCACTTAATTGAATTTTGTTTTACATCCAACATGCCTATAAAACCACCTAAAAAACGTCTGGCATTCAATCAATTTCTTGAGGAAATACATCCATACAAATTTTCTAATTTATAGCTCTATAATTAAAATAACTACGTAACCATCTCTGTAATCTCCAAGCAAATATTGACATTTATATCTAAGCTCTCTATAAGTATTTATTAACTGCCTGTCAAAGAAGAGTCATTATGAAGACATGAGGGACAAGGAGCTATAAGTGATCTCTCTCAATTCTGAGAAAGGTTTCCTCACCCTCTCACAGGAATGGACTTTCCTTTCTTCCTCATTTTTGTCTCCTCTTCTACCACAATTTCCTCTCCTTCTGCCCCATAGTCTACTCCTCCTCTTTCATCTGCTTCTTTTCTTCCTCTTCTCTTCTCTCCCTCCTCTCCTATCATTCTCCATTTTCTTTTCCCTGATCTAATACCTCTTCACCTGTATCATGGGGACACAGGAGTTACTGGCCTTTATTCAACAGTTTAAAGTTTGTGCTCCCAACCCCCCCAGGTAGAATAATTACTGAACAGGGGTCAGCCTAATCTCTTCCTATGCCTAAACCAATGACGGAGAATTTCTTTGCTTTCAATCTATCTCAGACACAATGAAAAGTCTGCTGAGATGAACCTGAAAGTGAGTGCCTACTGCTATGTGATGCAGACCCAATGGCTTATACCTCTCCGCTCCCCAACTTGAGACCTCTCTCTGCCTTGTAAGGTCATCTGTCTTTCACCCATACTCAGATCCAGTTGAGACACTCCTTTCTCTCCTCGAGGTTACAGTTTTATGCTAACAGGGAACTATGTGAACTCAAATCTGCTGGGGTCAAAAAATTATAGCTGCATAATTTATTTTTATTTTTGCTAGTGTGGAGTCGATGTCATTTTTAGATTCAATATCCTAGGTAGAAGTTTTTGCTGTTATAATCACGTTTTTGTCTACACACTGACTTATAGTAGTGTTAATTTATTTTTACTTTTGTTTTTTTTCATTTATTCTAGATACAAATCTTTTCCAAGATTTGTTTAATTTAAATACTTTTCAAATTTGATCATTTATCATTTTTTAAAATTGTGTCTTGAAAAGACAGAAGTTTCCAATTTGAAGGACACTTCATTCATTCTATTAGAGCATATTTCTAACTTTCTAAGAAGACTTTGCTTACAACAAAATAATAAGGATTGCATTCTACTACTTATTCTGAAATTACTTATTGTTTTACTTATATTTATTTATATATATTTACCTGTATTTCACAACAAAGGAAAATGGACAAATAAAATAATAGATTTTTGTGATATGGGAGTTGTAAAAATAACTTTTTTGGCAACATTTTATAACAACTTAGAAGTAATAATTATATCACATTGCTAGGTAATTAAAATAGATGCATCAAAAATACTTTTTATTAATTTCATTATATTTTCAAAAGAACAACATTTCTTTTAAGTAACTTCATAAGTGAATAAGGGATAATATATTGTGTACATTGCATTTTGATTTATTATAAATAGAAATCACATATTTTTCTGTCTTAGATGGAACCTGAATCACTGAAAACTACATATGTATAACAGAGTGAATAAATATTGTATTTTAAATTTATTTTATAATATAGAAAAGTAATCAAACCATATACACGAGAGACACAAAATCTAGAATGTGTATGAAATTCATATGAAATGCGGACAGAAATTATGCTCACAAATAGTTATATATTGCTGCTAATCATTTCAGATAATTTAACATCTAAACATGATTCAAGTTAGTGTAAATCATTTGATTGCTTTCATATATATCAACAATTAGTAATTTAAATTAAAATTAAAAATAAATACCAGTTGCATTGACATAAAAAAGTGAAATACTTAGGTATAAAACTAAAAACAAAAATGTTGAAAAACTGTATGCATAAAACTATAAAATTCTGGTGAAATAAATCAAATAAAATATGGAGATAATTCAAGTTTATAGATAAGAGCGCTTGATAGTTTTTAAGATATGAGTCCTTTTCAAATTAATCTATAGATTAAGTGAAATTCCAATCAAATTCCCATAGTCATTTTATGGTTATAAACAAATCAACGTATAAATAAAAGGCAAAATATCCATAATAAGCAGTACAATACTAAAGAAAAAAATTGAGAATTGATAAACATGACTTCAGACTTATTTTAAAGCTATGGTAATCAAGAATACAGTCTAGTAATGACAAAAGAATCTATAAATAGATCAATAAAACTGAAAGAGAACCCAGAAAGTGACCTACATAGATATAGTTATCTGATCTTTGAACAAGTAGTAAGGCAATTCAATGTAGGAAGGATAGTATTTTCAAAATATTTTAAAATAAAAAGACACATATGCAAAAAAGAAAATAAAGGATTCTACAGTACGGATCACCTACTATTCACAAAAGTTAACTCAAATGCATTCATAGGCTTTCATGTAAAATTTAAATCTATAATCTAGCAATAGGATAAAATTGACATGACTGAACTTTTAGGTAGAATACAAAAAGAACAGTTCACAATAAATAAAAAGAAAAAATATAATCTGAAGCTCATTAAAATTAATATAATCTGTTCTACAAAAACTACTGTTAATGAAATGAAAAGACAAACTATAGACTGAGAGAAAATATTTGCAAAATGTGTATCTGATAAAGGACTGGTATCCAAAATATACAAATAACATTTATAATTCAACAACAAGAAAACAACCCAAACAAAAAAACTGACCAAAGATATGAAGAAACCTCACCATACAAGTTATACAGAGAGAAAATAAACACATGAAAAGATATTTAGCCTTATATATTATTAGGAAATTGCAAATTAAAGCAACAATACATTCTTACTACACATGTATTAGAATAACTAAAATCCCGAAAACACAACATCAAATACTAACAAGATATTAACTATTAAGATAGTAAGATAGCCTATTCATTGTTAATGGGAATGAAAAATGAGTCATTTAAAAAAATTATTTGGAAATTTATTACAAAGCTAAATGTAATCTTAACATATGATCCATCTATTGTACTCATATTACCACGTTTTTATTCAAGTGAGTCGAAAATGTATGATCATACAAATATATACACATGAATGCTATAGAAATTTTATTCATAACTGCCCAAAACTGAAAACTTTCAAGAAATCTTTAAATAGGTGAATGAATAAACTGAGGTAATTCCAGACACGGTATTCTATATATACAACAATATAAATAAATTAGCTATCAAGTCAGAAAAAGACACAGATGAATATCAAATGCATATTTCTAAGTGAAAGAGACCAATATAGAAATGATCCATACTATATGATACTCTTGAAAAGACAAAAGTAAGGAGAAAAAAGATTAGTGGTTATTAGATTACAGGAGAGAGAAGGATGAAATGGGGAAGCCCAGAGAATTTTTAAAACTGTGAAACTGTTCTATATCATAATGTGATTGTTGATGTATGATAAGTATTTCCAAAAACTCATAGAACAATACAAAGATTACAGTGATTAATCAGTTGATCATAATGCATCAATACTGGTTTATCAGTTTTACAAAAGTATATATTAATACAAGATATTAATAACTCTAGGTGGGGGGGATAAAGAGAGGGTATATGGAAGCTCTCTGTATTGAACGACTAATTTTTCTGTAAATTGTTTTAAAACTTCTCTAAAAAAGAGTCTGTTCATTTAGTTTATAACTATTAAAATCACCAGTCTAAGTGAACATGTGGCTAAGTCCCTCCAAAGATTGTGAAAGAGAAAGTACTGTGTGGTCCATACATGTAGAAAAACTCCCTCCAACCACTCCTGCTAAAGCCTCACAACATTCATAGCAATTCCAGGAGAGTAGAGTCATATGTATTGTGCTTTCATTTCATCCCTGGGAGCTGACAAGAATTCATGAAATATATGCCAAACAGATAATTGGAAAAACAAATTACAAGAATAAAAACATCAAATATTAGATCAATTTACTTTTTCTTTCCCTATGACCACCACAATCTTATCTGTTTCGCAAGTACTCTTTGCTACAGTAGTACCATATTGTTCATAATTATCTCATTCTTATTTTCTTGCCAATGTTCTCCCCTTTGTCCTCTTGGTTAGAGTCTGTATTTTCTCATTCAGTAATCTCACCACAAGCATAAGTTTCATTGCAATTGTTCTCTTTCTGGTATATGTATATATACACACATGTATATTAATTTCCGTGTTCTGACAAATTTTTTGCAGTATATAACAATTATTTTAGTATTTCTTCTATGGAACTGTGAGGAATCAAGACCAATACAGTGTCTTATTTATTATGGTTTACCTAACTCTTTCCACAGTGCTGATGGAATTCTGAATTAATTATTGGTATTATGAATAAACTAATGAATGTTGCTTCATTTATGTGAATCATGTCGTAGAAAATCTGTCTATGCAATTTAATAAAAGTAGTCAATTGTAGAAAAGCCTAAGGCAGTAGGCCGGATTTGTAGTGAAATAAGACATGATGCTTGAGGGCCAGATCATGAAATTGAATGCGCATAGACTTTATATTAAAAAAAAAATCTCACTTCGATTTACAATTAGATCCGTTTTGACCTTGGAAAGTGAATATTATTACTCTGTATCTTTTCTATAAAGGAAAATTTTATATATATATATATATATACACATATATATTGCTTAATTGTTAGGGCATTAAGTGAGGTAGACAAATACGAAAGACTAGCAATGTTTAGCACATAGAAAGCATTCAAATGCTCTTATGTTAAATCTCTTTAACTTTTATGGGAAGGCTTGAAAGTCTGGGATCTAATCTTGGCTCTCAAGCTTGACCTTAAATAAGTTAGGTAAAATCTCAGATCCTTAATTTTTAGTATCTACAACAGATCATGATGGCATCATATGGGTGTCATAAGCATTAAATTAGATAGCATATGTAAAATTCGTAGTAGAGTTGTTATTTATAATAGCTCAAAAAAGTGGTAACTAGTTTAATAAAGAAATCATGCTAATGAAATGTTGAGCTGTGGCCCCAAAGACAGAGAAAATCACAATGGGTATCAAACACCCCAAGTTCCTAAATTCTGGTGCTAAATCACCTGATCAATATTTACTGGGCTGATCAACATTAATAGCATTAGTCTAATCCAACAAGATATTTAAGAGTTAAGATAGATGCTAAAGAAGAGATACTATTGTAGCGAAATTCAGGGTATCTGCGTTTCTCTCTAATCTTTGGAAGTGGAGACCCAAATTTTGCATTTTATGTCAGAGAAGAAGTATTTAAAGAGACTATTTGAGAGTTTACCATGTGTTCCCAGAAGAATGATGGATGCAGGGAAACCATATCTAAATCCTATTCAAAAAAAAAATCCAAGGATATAGTTTTTCTTTCTTGGAGGCAAAGTGCAAACTTCATAAGTGTCTATTATGCTTCCACAGATGGACAAATTGTGTTCCTTTGGAAAAAAGGAGAGGAGGAAAGAGAGGTGAGGAGGAGGGATTTTATAACCCGATTTGGTTTAATAAAAATGCAAGAGAGAAAAAGATGCAAAGATGGGGAGAGAAATGAGGGGAGAATATAAGTTTAGATGCTTTGATAAAAAATTCAGACATCAGATGACATCAAATCTGAATGATTTTAGTGTTCTCAGAACAGTAGATGTTCTTTTCATCTTGTATTCACTTATTCAGTGAAACATAAATTTAATTTTCCCAAAGATGTGTGTCTTTATTGATAGGTATTTGTGAGTATGTGTATTTTTGTATTTCTCCTTTCTTTTTCTTAGGGGTCTGTGTGTGTGTGTGTGTGTGTGTGTGTGTGTGTGTGTGTGTGAGTTTGGACTTACTTCTGGTATTACAAAGAGAAGTATCTATCCCACTGAGAGTTATTAATATGACTATTATTAGGGGGTCTTCTCATAAAATAATTTTAATCAAACAGCATCTAGTACTATGTAGTACTGGTACTATTCTGAAAAATTCATCTGCTCCATAGGAAAAGAAGTATTCACTTAAAAAGAAGTTATGTGGCTATTCCTGGTCCTTTTATTTGCTTTTACAATCCAAACTACTGCTGGGACATGTCACAGAAAAAGAATTATCATTGTCTATAATTAGACATTTAATATACTGACTCATGAGAAGTTTTCGGACATCTAAGGCATCAGTGAGCCAATTACATTTCTAATCTTTATAACTCTACTAAAACAGTGCTGTTGAGTCATTATTCTTGATTAATAGCAAAGCATAATTATTAGAAGAAAAAGCTTATATTTCTCTTTGATTTCTAACTGCACACACACATGCCAATTACCATGCAGAGCTTATTCAGCTGGACATTTGGAACATGTGGGCTGTATTTTTACAGCTGCTCCTGACAGAAAATCTTCTCAATATCTATATATTTAATATAGCCAGGCAACCAAAAGGACAATTTACAGCTCACAGCCCTTCTGCACTTTCCTTCTTACTTGTGCATTAATGAAATGATATATCTTAGTGGAATCTATAGCACAGGCATTTCAGTTCTCATAAGTAAGTCTTTCAGAATGAAATTGTTTTTATTTTTATTCTGAGGTTAACATTTTCTATACCCAGAAGTTTGCCAAAATCAACTTTGGGAAGAATTGCAACTCTACCATATTGTCGGCATCCCCCAAATTGATGACATTTGGCTAATATTGCATCATCCGAATCTCATTTGTATTGAAATACTCAACTACTGACTTTGTAATAGCAAATGAGGCTTGCAGAAAACTCCATCCAGAGAGGCATGTTCTTCTGTAAATGTGATAATTGCCCCCATTTGACTACTGATTCATTTGGCCTTCATCTGGGTAATTAAGAACAACAGAACTGTGGTAATCACCTAACTACATGGTATTCGGAACATTTGCGACATACTATTTAAAGCTCACCAATTAAATTAAATTAAATTAAAGCTTTTTTTTAAATCAAAAGGTTATCTTTTTTAAAACTTACATTTGAAGGTTGAAGGCAGCTATTGCCTTGTTCTTTGGTCAACTATTATAATCAGTCATAAGTTTGTGCCATGTTAGTTATTAATTAATAGTATATTTGAACCTCATTTTACCTATAATGTGTGTAGAAATTTCTTATAGCTGCTTTAATAAAAAATAAAAATGTCAAGTGTAGATCTTTATTTTTATATATTAGAATGTTTTGCTTTATATTAGATACTTATTATATATGACTTCCTAAAGAAGAAAAGAGGGAATGTTTTGTTAATAAAGAAAAAAAAAATCAAATAATTCAATTGTGTAGGTAGTATTACTTTTCTAAGAGATTTTATTTGATTAGTCAGTTAAATTGATTTTGATAATGTTTCAGTTTTCATTTATTTTAGAATAATCTATCACAACCTGAAGTTAAATTATATTAATCATTCATATTTTTATAATTTATATTTTGCAGATATCCATCTTTCACTCTATCTATACATTAATAGTATTACATTTATTCCAAAATTCTTGAATCTCCATGATAGGAAGACAACAAAGGGAAGGTGGAGAAAGAACAGATATTTGGTAAACATTATTCAATTTCTCACTTTCATTACCAAAATAATTGATTTTTACTTCCTTCCTATAGATATATTATTTCCTTCAGATATACAGAGAACATCAATGATTTCAGGAAAGATATTTTATTCAACATCTCCAGAGAATAAACTATGCTAATGTTCAATCAGTTGTGGTCATTCCACTGCCCTTTGTTTTTAGTTTAAATTTGGGAGATTACCAAAGTCTGGTAATTAAAACACCAGAAGTTCTCTGATGTGAGTCAGGAAAAAGTGAAAATAAAGAATTTTAAGATCATTCATTTACTTTGGGATAAAGGATTCTTTCAAAAGAAGACTTGGAGCAGTGGTAACTCCTGGAACAATGAAGTACTATAGAACTACCTTCCTCCAGAAATGTATTCTGTGATATAATCAATAACCTTAATGATAAACACATTTCTAGGTATGTACACTGTTCATTGAAGACAAAAGTAATGCAAAATCAAGAGAGAAATGAGCCATCTCCAGTTTGTGGAGTTTTCTTCATTATACTCTTCATTGTTCTCTGCCCCTGAGATATCTGATATATTTAAAACAAAAACAAATATGCTATTATAAATTGAGCTCTTTTTTCCCCCTCTTTGGATCAAAAAGTCACATAGGAGGATTTCTCTAAGTATTAGATCAGAGAGTCTGCTTAATCCTAAACTCAAGTTTTCTCTGATTTGAAGATCACCACACATTCTAAATACTAATCTGCATTTTTCTCCAAGAGTACCCTGCATAGAATATTTTAATATGACTGTCACACTTTTACTGGTTTTCTTTTAATAAAATTTATGTTACCCAAACATATGAACCAAATATTGTTTGGATTTGCACTTTTAGCATCCATTGCAGTATATACTGAAATTTTTTTTTTAACAAACCTTCACTGAATTAATACTTGAAATTTTAACTTTAGTAATCTTGTGTAACAATTAAAATAGTATATCAGTATCTGTTCTACTTATTATTGCCACTACATTTTCCAATTATATAAGCCAAGGCTACAAGGGACAAAATGGACACATAACAGTAAGTGCATATAATTAGTAGATATTTTTTAAGTTAGCATTGCTGATGCAGTCTTTCATCATGTTTTAAAATGCTCTCATCCCGCTTTAACTAAGTGCATCTATTAAAAAATTTTCAACAGAAATCTTAAATTTCAGTCAGTCTTTTCATCAGTATCAATAATGACTAAATTCATTTGGAGCCTTATCTTTTAATTTTTAAGCTGTTTTCTTACCACTCCCTCAAATTTACAACTAAATGATATGAAACTATTCAGCTAAATAGTTAATCCATTCATCCTTCCTTAATTTATTTATTAAATATTTATTGAATATATGTCATATACCACTTTTTCTGATAGGCACTGATTACAAAGCAGTTAAACATGTGTTGTGTGTATACTCATTTTCATGTGGAAGACAAAAAAAAACACATTTATATATAAAAGATTGAAAGAAGCAACTGAAAGTGAATACTGTTAAGTATCTGAGTATCTAGGAGTGTTCCATCTTGATTTGATGATCAGAATAAACATTCAGAGAATGGACTGTAGAGAGAGAGAGTCACATAGAATGAAGAAAATGGTACTTCTAGTAAAGGAGAAAGAACATGTTTAACAAAGTTACAGAATTAATTTGTGACTATGAAAATAAAATCAAACAAGAAGACAAGTGGAAAGCAGAGATGCTATAGCAAGTAAGGCATAGATAATGTTGATTTACAAAATATTTTAAATTAAGTGGGAAGTCATTAGTAAGTTTACGTATTGCAGCAGAGGATGTTGAATCACTTGAGAGGAGACATAGAAAGAGAAAAAAGTGCAAAATTCAGATATGCTGCTATTTTTGCATATCTGGCCTCTGATTTTATCACCAATCTAATATAATGGTGGCCCAAATTCACAGTAGGCATTGGAAACCTACTACAATGAATTTGAATTGGTATATTGCATGGCTGAACATTTGTGTTCCTCAAAATGCTACGTTGAGGCTCCAAATGGAAAGTCAATTCACGAATCATACCACTTCCACCACGTTTCTGGAGGCCAATGCTGTTTCCTCTTTGGTTTCAAAGGGTGGGTCACCGCTCCCACCTCAGTGACCCAGGAAGATTCTGTCCAGTGCCTCAGAAATAGACTGTTCTTGCCTGCAGCTAGTTGCAGGGTCCTTCCTGAAGAGAACTGAAATAGCAAGACCACCCGGAAGTTCATTGAAGGTGATGCTGCCATCCAGCTTGCTTACAGGGCCAAGCCCAAGACCAAAAACGGTGGTCCTCCAGCGTTAAGTTCTAATGGAATTTGCTTTATTAATCTTTGCACTTGTTTGAAACAAGTCACTCTTTTCTTCTTCCTATTTCTGCCTTTAGTGATGGGAATGACTATCCTACTTCTGCCCCTCCATTATACTGTAGAAACACACAACTTCTCTGTTTTCACAGGTTCAGAGTTGGAGAAGAATTTTGCCTCAGGATGATCATCCCTCAAGTTTCTCACATATCTGATTAAGATCGCATTTATGTGAGACTTGGAATTTAGACTTTAGAGTTGAAGCTGGAATGTGTTAAGACTTTCCTGGCTTTGGGAATCAAGGCTTTTGCAGGTGAGAAGGCCGTGGAATTTGGTGATATAGAGGTGAAATATTGTGGAATGAATGCTTTCATACTCCAATGTTCCTATGTTGAAACCCAAATGTAATGGTGTTTAGAGATAGGACCCTTTTGGAAGTAATTATTGCTAAATAAGTTCATAAAGATAGATCATCA
This sequence comes from Solenodon paradoxus, assembly GCA_004363575.1. Classification (NCBI taxonomy): domain Eukaryota; kingdom Metazoa; phylum Chordata; class Mammalia; order Eulipotyphla; family Solenodontidae; genus Solenodon; species Solenodon paradoxus. The sequence continues at coordinate 2,371,053 of RJWH01000022.1, forward strand.
ATCCAATCATAGCATAATCTTATTTACAAGGTGGCAAAGGATAGCAGATCTGAAGAGAGATTATGTTTTGCTGTTTTGTCAATAATATCTAGGTCACTACTTCATTACTAACTGAAGTGATTTGTTATATAACTCACTGAAATGTTCCATTGCTTGAATTTTCTAGTTGCTGAAGGTGTATTTTATGTACCTTTTTTTGACAGTTTTTCTTTTCTTAAAGGAAATATGCAGGCAAGAATGAAGGCAATTAGGCAAGCAGGAAGGAAGAGAGAAGAAAGAAGCACTTTGTATTTATTTTATTTGTTTCCCCCATTCCCCAACCCTGGGACATAAATCTGGATTCTCTGAATGTGTCTAGACTGTGCTCAGCAGATACACCTGCCTTGCCACCAAGGAGTTCCAGGCAGTTGATTTTCATTCTAAACAAAAGGAGAAAATCTGAATTTCATTTGTAGTTTAATTAAAAATAAATTTAAAAATCCTAAATAGTTATTTTAGAGTAAATCTTTTAATGTCATCTCAGATGCCTTTTATTTTGTGCTTATGCAAGATTATTCCATTTTACCTTCAAAATATAAACTCGGTTGTTATATTACTGAATAGCCAGGATATCAGTGCACTCTGTGTAATGACATTTTACTGAGTCCAGTAGCACTTGCAGAGCTTGCTATGCCAGATTGCACTACATCATGCATTATCAGACTCTATCAAATACTACATTTCACTGTGTAGTCGTAGCAGTACTCTGAAGACTTTACCTTATGAATAAACAGAATTCCAAAAAAACTTAAAAACCAAAGAAAACAGAGGCTAAGCCTCACTTGTTTTCTGCATGCGCAGAGAGCAGGTCATGTTCCATGTTCTCTCTTTCTATGTCTCCTCTAAATTACATGTACATAGCAACAGGTAACGATCTATTTCTACTTTAACAAGCAGTCGATTGGGAACCATTGAACCTACTTATCCAGCAAAACTGAGCAATCAGTGACATTTAATTGATAGTCTCATTGCAGATACACAACTGGGAGAGACACAGACAATGCATTGAGTTGGTTTTTATGCACCGGGACAAGAAGACTTGTGATCAACCCAATAAGCTAACAGACCACTGGTTAGCATCACAGTATGTACAATCACCAACAGCTTAGGGGTTCCCCCAGATTTGCTTTCCCGGGAGTTGCCCCTGCACCTGTATGTTGTCTCTGCACCTGTGTGTTGTCTGTCTAATCTCTTTAAACTCTTCAGTCTGGAAAATGGATCCAGGCAGAGAAGGTCTCCCTCTTCTTTAACTGGTACTTCAATATAGCCATGAACAAAATTTATAGAAAATTAGCTAAAATATGTTAATAAACACTACTCAAATATTAAAAAACAAATAGAAATGTATATTATTATTCATATAGTAATTCTAATGATATTTATTTCATATTTAATGGTGCTTACAAGTTAACAGTCATGATTCTAGCTCTAAGGACTTTACTTATAAAAATAATTATTTTATCCAGATTACAACCATAAGAAACAGAGCTACTTTATTACCAAGATTATACTGGTTCTAAGAGGGGAAACAGGTATCTAATCCTATATTTAGAAATATGTGACTCAATTGTCCATGCACCTCATGCTCTACTATGCTGGAAAAATAACCATGTTGCATCTGTTTTTTGATAAGGAAAAAGTAAGAAAATAGAATGATCACATTTCAGTTATATAGATGTAAATATCCACACATACACACACATATTCAGAGACAGAAAGAACAAAGGGAAGGAAGAAGAAAAATGGGGGCAACAAGGAGGGAGAGTTCTAGAGAGGCAACACATGAGATAATTTTTAAGTTTTTAAAGATGCTTACCAAAAATTAATGGTAGCAGATGTTCCATTAAGAGCAATTGGATCAAGTTGAAACCCATTAACATACCATGCGAATAAAAGTAGCTCCAGACACTCAGAAAAGATAGGAAAGACTCCCTAGAGCGATTCTAGCCATAGAATTCAGCACCACTAACTACGAGCTTGCAATAAAGGTTTTTTAAGCTCCAGACAGATAAAATTTTCAATTCCTTAGAGGATATGACTAAGCAAACCTCAGGTGTATTAAAAAAGTACATTTTTATCGATTTAAGGATTTGCTTTCTGTGATCTGTTTTACATCACTGTTTGCACTGAATTGTGTTGCAGAGTAATGAACTGATTGTGACCCAGCTCTTTGTACTCATAAAGGGACTTGATGGCTAATTTTGTGTGTCAAAATGATGGGGTTATTATGTAACTACAGCTAGAAAAAAGTACTTACATGTGTGTATGTCAAGGTGTTTCCAGAAGAGATAGAATTTGAATTTTTCCATTGGTCCAGTAGAGAAGACTGGCCTCACCAATGCACACAGGCATCTTCTGATCTGTTGAGGGTCCCAATAGAACATAAAAGAGAAGGAAGCACAAATTTACATTCTTGATGACCTGGAACACTCATCTTCCACCCTTGGGCACCAGTGCTCCTGGTCTCCTGTCTTCAGATTCACAAAGTTATTCCACGTGTACTATGTCAAACTTATAGATGGTAGAACATGTAACTTCTCAGCCTCCGTAATCACACAAGACAACCTGCTTCTTTCTCTGCTTCTCTCTCCTCTCTTAATGTTTCTGTTTCTCTGGAGAACCCCATTACAGCATCCATACTTGGGGGCAATATATTTAAAGGACTAATAAAGTTATCTTGAGGTCGTTTGATTGGGCCCCAAATCCACTATGACTGGTGTCCTTATAAGAAGGAAAAGTAACCAGAAAGATGCACACACAGAGAAGAGCAGGTGAAGAGGGCAACATGGCTGCCATCTGCAAGCCAAAAGAGAGGTTTTAGAAGAACTCAGTCTTTGTGGAATCTTAATCTTTGACTTCCAGTTTCCAGCTGTGAAACATAAATAAATGTCTGTTGTTAAAGTCCCCCTGTGGTATTTTGTTATGACAGCTTTCACAAATTAATATAGTCACTAATGCAGATAAAGTTCCTTGAGGCAGTTTTTTGTTTTTATGGAACCCCTCTAACATGATATTGAAGTAGAAACATATTATAAACACTGGTTGATGTAGGAAAGATAATTTTCCTTCTACATATCTAGGTATTTTATTGAGATACCCCTTATAATAAAATACTGATTAATAAAAAAATACAATTTGGTTTTAAGGGTACCTCAAATATATGAGACCCCTCAAAATGACCAAGATGGCAGCTATTATGTTTTCTTACCAAATTAGCAATGAAATTTGAGGAACTGACATGACAAAAAATTGGGGGCTTACTATACTAAATTAGTGAGGAAATAACAAGGTTTGTTTGCACAGCTTTTCTGACCCTAAATTTCCAGTCTCTGGTAAAAGCTTTTTTTCCAATTTCTAGTACAAGGAGGGTGCCTTTCACCTGGGAGCTGTATCTTCTACTTTCAAGGACAAAAGAGATCAGAGTGTTCATCTTGCACACACTATTAACTTTAATTCAAAATAATCACTACACCACATTGGCATATTTGGGCATGGGGGGAGGAGTCACATCTACTGTACTCTATACTGATTAAATTAAATCCTAGAGAAATAGTTTTCAAAGTGTGACCTCCAGACAAGCATTTCAACATAAATTGGAAACTTTTTAGAAATGCACAATTTTGAGTCTCAAGGCACTACTCAATTAGAAACTCCAGAGGTAGGACGGGGCAATCTGTTTCAGTAAGACCATCACGTGATATGATGCACATTAAAGTTTAAGAACGTGTTTCAGATGTGCTGAACTAGAGATCAGGCAGGTGATACTCATGAATGATGCAGTACAGGAGTAAGGAGTAAAGAATCAAATCAGATTGTGTGTATAAAACTTCCCACACTGAAAATGTACAGTTTTAGATTTTAAAAAGTTATTTCTTTAGTGTTCTGATTTTCCCAGGCAGGGTTAGGATTTTGGCTCATTTACCAACAAGGCAGGCATATCTTTAATTGCATGTCTCAGGTGGGCTAAGGTCTGTTTTCAGAGCCCTTGATGCACCGAAAGGCCCTCCCACTGCCATCTGTGACTTGTATGTGGAGATTTAAAAATGGAGATGTGCTGACCGGGACATTTTCTCCTTCACTGACCATCTGCCACCGGTGCTGGGAATAGCTCTGATAGTAGTCAATCTTCTGATGAAAGGTGAATTAGCTGGCATGAGTTTCTTACTAAAGAAGCTGAACCTGATGTGTGAACGCTACTTTCTATTGCAGGACTTAAACTAGATATTTGGAGGACATTGAGATTTTTGTTGTTTTCTTTTTCTTTTTTGTCTTTGAGCACAATTTAAAAATGAATGCAGATAGGGAAAATAAACATTTGTATTAAATTCTTGATGGTTATAAAGTAGGACTATTTGCAAATACCCTAAACAGCTGGTCTCTGCCCCTACTTCCACTTCTATTCCCATGCCTGGACTAGAGTTGAGAGCTTGAAGATGATGTTTTCTGCTAACAGCATTTTCATAAATGATATGTTGGATGAGCAGCTATGAAGTCACTTCAGGTAAAGGATAAACAATCCAGGTTATCACCTAAATCTATAAAAATAATTAACAGACCTCAAAATAAACTAGAATGGCTCAGATAGGATAATTGCCTGAGTCAATTAAGTAAATTATATATCCAGGTTTCATTCTAGGAATATGAAATATTTTATAATGTAAGTGAATACCTTTATTTATAAGCAATTTGAATTAATTTAGACATTTAGAGAGGAATTATGATCTTGATGATAAAGAAAAATAGTATTCTTTATAGAGTAAACCACAGATAAAAATTGAGTTAGAACTCAAATTCTCTTCCCTCTTAAAACAAATAATAATAATAATAGTCTTTTTCTGAATAATTAAAGTATTACTAAACACAAGAATCAGATAATTTTGAATAAATTATAGCTTTTTTGAGTCATTTCCAAATTTATTAGTAGACGAAGACTCTAAGAGCTAGTCTGGTATAAAAATTCCTTGCCTTATTAAAAGGAAAATCAACCATCTTGGGATGGTTTATTATTCATCCCTTCTTCCAAATTTCAATAACATTTTTTAATCATTTCTCCTCCCCACGACTTCCAAATTCCAATAAACTGTTGTAATGATATAACCTTTATTTTACTCACAACCTTCAGACTTGGCTGTTTGATGTGCTGCTTAATTTCAGCAGGTTTGCTGTTGTATTTGAGGATGAAGGTAAGATGAACATCTTAAATACATAGTAAATGAGAAAGAAAATAGCTCCTTAATTTAACAGGGCCTCTTACAGTAACAGCTGCAAGAAAATCAAATTCTTTGTTCTGAAGTTTGACAAATCATATGGATTTTTACGCTATAAGGAAGTGTTTCCTTTATGATCTTTGTTGTATTTCTGAAGTTTCTGTTATTCTCTAATTTTCCGTTTACTTAAGATCAATATGTGCCAGACATACTGAAAAGTGAAGTTAGCTGTGTCCCCTCCAAAAAAACTTATAATTGGTGAAGTCATATAGATATATTTAAATTAACCCTATATGGTTAAAGGGCATATCCCAAATCTCTCAAAATTTCAGAGAATTGGATATTTTTGGTGTGGGAGATCAACAGGAATCTGCAGTTATTTAATGAGGTCTCACAAGGATGTCCACTTCTAAAATGCTCCTAATCTTTAAAAACATGAAATTAAAGCTATTAAGGCATTATACAATAACTATGATAGATACCTTTGTCCTCACAGCTTTTAGTTATTGGATGTATTCCATTCAGATGCTTGATAGAACTACATAATCAAAATTTTTAAAAATTCTACTGGAATTATACTTCAAGGAAAATAAACTCTATCACTGCATTTATTTCTCTAGAGTTCTAGTTTCGTCTTAGGTCAAGCCTACTTTTTAGTAAAATAGGAAGCATTTTGTTTCAATATATTTTGGCTCAGATTCACAATATGTTACATGTATTTGTTGCGATGAATCTTGAAAACGCAGATGACTACTTGATCTCTAAATCCCAATTCACCTAGAAAATTCTAATTGTGACAATAATATGGATTTATTTGCATTCTCAGTGATATGAAACTGCTTTGGTTGTTTTATTGATATTTCAAATGGAATAAAATAAGTTATCTCAGACACCTTGACCAAAAAGATATACTTTATATTATAAATTAGGCTAACTATGTATTGATCCAAATACCCTGCTTCGAAGACTGCAAATTGATTTTTTAATCTCTACTGCTTAATTTAAAAAAGAATATCTAAAAGTTATCTATGCATATCAATAACTAGATCAACTGTAACATATAATGCATCAGCCAGTAAAATCTTAACGGCTACAGGATATACCTAGAGAATCATTGATCCACTAATATGTTTTCCTAATAACTATAATTTCCATTTACTATTTTCCTTTCACACTAAACACTGACCAAAACACACAAGAAGTCAACAACCTAAATTTATATGACATATAAGGGCATGCTTGAGTACATCAAAGAAATATTACTTGACAAAGCCTGGTAAGCCCTAGTGACATGATAATCTGGGTGAAGACATTCATTGACTTTATTTCTAATCCTTCATGCTTTTTCTGAACCATGGATGAAATTCTCACAAGGAAACATGTCCTTATAGCCATGCCTCTTCTGTCTCTACCCTTTTCTCTTAAGTATCATTTAGAGACATTCTTCTCATTCCCAGAATTCTCTGCCCAGTTATAGCAATGAAAATGGGGAACTAGACTACTATCTAATATTTTCACTGGACTTCTTTCTAATATTTAGGTAATAACATAAAAAAGAAACACCGAATCTTGTCTGCATCACTCCAAAACATAGATCTTTCCATTGATGAGATAGAATAAGAAATTGTTTCTATAGTTAACAGAACTGATAACTATATATTCCAAACTGCTGTATTATAGGGAAGAGAAGACCCTTTTTTACTTAACTTTCAAACACATATTGATTATTGAGTAGATAATATTTAATTTTTAATCCTAAGAAAGAATGATAATACTCTTGTGTATTATACATTAGGTTTTTATGTATACAACTGTGGTCTTCAAATGTAGGTTCCTCAGCCTTCCTTCAAGCAAATATTTTGAAGTTCACCAATTTCTGATTATTGTGACATCTCTTTAAATTAAGGGTCACCTGAGTTACCAGAACAGTTTTGGTTTTTAATTTGTTCATAGAAAAGTGCTTTATGATATTTTACAGTTATACAGTAGTCTCAACCTCTGGCTTTACTCAGTGGAATTATTATTTAATGCAAAATCAAATTTATATACTATAAGCTTTAACCTTTACATGAAACAATGCTGAAGCCACTTCTTTTTTGAGAGGATGACACAAAAATGTTAGAACCCTCTTTTTCATCAGCATATCTCACACATTCTGGACCAAAAAACCAAGATGAAAAAACTGTTATTTTAACTAATAACTAAATATATTCACCTCTATGTTCACTCCAGTATTTTGATCTTTCTCACAATTTTATACTCAAAATACTGACATTACCACATACATTGATCCTTTGAGGTATTAATTTGATTAGTTTCCCAAATATCAATGTAGATGTTTCTATGAACATATTTTGTGGTTATGATTATAATATATCACCAGTTGATTGTAAGGGATATTATATTAGATAATAGGGTTGATACTATTTCGACCAACTGAAATGCTTTAGAGAAAGTTGTAAGCTTCCCTGATTAAAAATAAGTATTGTCTAAGAAGAGCAAATTTAGTCTATGCTCATGTGCTCTTATCTACCCTTTCTGAATGACCACCCCACACATTTCTGACTTATCTAGCTAGCTCTGTCTGTAACATGAGCCAAATTTTGCTATATAAAACTAACTTGTGCTATTTTAATAAACATGATAACACTAGAATACAGAGGAATTTCCTTTCTTTCCAGAGTTTGCATTATTACAGGTGAAAAAATATTAAGTATATTCTTGGTACCCAAATTTCTAGTAGTTTTCTATTACTGCTTTGACAAGTTACCAAAAAACAAACACACTTTCCTGTCTTGCAGTTTGAAAGGTCAGAATTTCAAAGTAGCTTTCACAGAGGTAAAAGTCAGAGTGTTCATGAGACTACGTTCTTTTTGCAGGATCCAGGAGATCATGTAATTTCTTGCTTTTTTCAGTTTTTAGAGACTGCTTTCTTTCCTTAGTTGTGACCCCTTCCTCCATCTGCAAAGCCAGCAGTATAACATCTAGAAATTTCTCTCTCTGTCTTTGCTCCATTTTCCCATTACTAGGATACATATGATTACATTGGAGCCGTGCCGCTAGTCTTAATAATCTTCTCATTTCAAAGTTAGTTAGCAAACATAATTCCATCTGCTTCTTTAATGCCCCTTTGCCTTGTATGCAGGTCCCTGGGATTTGGTACGTGGACACTTTTGAACAGCAGGTGTTCTTCTAACACTGCCATTTAAGACATTTGGATTCCTAATACTAATTTTTGTGACTTTGTCTTGATTTCTTTCAGGCATCGTTCCCCCATAAATTCCGTGACCCAATGTCCAGGTTACATTTTCACCACACTTAATGAGGTGGTTATTGAAATTAAACCCACATGTAGGTGAATCTATCAGTTGAGGTCCATTTGAATTTTTTTCTTACAATTCTGAACTCTTTTTCCCCTAAATTCAATTTTCTATAATGTTCTCATTTCCATTTGCTTCTTTTTCAAAACTTGCTCCTGATTTTTATTAAGCAAGGATATTTTACTTTTCCTAAAAAGCACCCTTTGATTCAGGCCACTTTCCTTCTCTAATTTTTAATTGATTTTATTAAAGGAATATTGCATTTTAACATTCACTAGGTTTGAGGTGTACATGATAGCAAATTTGCATCTATGTATAGTGCAGTGGGTATAACACTACTTCCTTTTCCCCTTCACTATACATTTAATTCCCTTTAACCCATTTACCCCACACCCCTCTTCCATCTCTTCCTACAACCTCTGGTTGGCTTTTTATCCCATTAAAAGTGTACTGCGGTTTTTATTAGTCCTCTTTAGTTTTGAAGTCTGTAACTTCGTTTAGTTCATTCATTTGATTTATATCTCTATATACCTCATATGAGTGATCTCATATGATGTTTGTCTTTCTCATTCTGGCTTATCTTGCTAACCATGATTCTAAGTCCATCCATGCTGAATTGAATGGCAGGGTTTCTCCACTGTTATGACTGCATAGTATTCCATTTTTTATATATACACACACTCATCTGTTGGTGAGCATTTTGGTTGTTTCTAGCTCTTGGCTATTGTAAATAATGCTGTGATGAACATGAGGGAGGTTGCACATATATCTGAGAATAAGTTTTGTTGTGTTTTTAGGGTGAATACTGGATCATATGGAAATTCCATTCTCAATTATTTAAGGAATCTCTATATTACTTTCCAAAATGTTTGCACCATTTTACACTCCCATCAAGTGTATAAGATTTGCCTTTTCTCCACATTCTCTCCAGCACTACCTCTTTCCTTTCTTTTGGATAACGGTCATTCTCACAGACATGAGGTGATACCTCATTGTTCTGATTTGTATTTCCCTAATGACAAAAGAAGTAGAACATTTTTTCATGTACCTATTGGCCATTTGTGTATCATCTTTAGAGTAGTGTCTCTTAAGGTCAACTTGCTCAAATTGAATTGTTTGGTTTTGTGTTGTGGAGGTTTATGAATTTTTTATATATTTTGGATATCAACCTCTTGTAGGAGGTGTGGTGGGCAAATATTTTCTCCAATTCAGCTGATGCCTTTTTGTTTTGATGTGAATTTCCTTCTCTGTGTAGAAGCTTTTTAGTTTTATGTAATCCCCTTTGTTTAGTTTGGATTTTATTTTTCTTGCTATTGGAGTTGCGTTCCCAAAGACTTATCTTAAGTCAATGTCCAGTAGTGTTTTGTCCATGTTTTCTTCTATATATCTCATGGTTTCCAGCTTAACATCTAAGCCTTTAATCCATTTTGAGTTAATTTTTGTTTCTGGTGTTAGTACTCACATTTCAATCTTTTGTATGTGACTGTCCTGTTGTCCCAGAACCATTTATTGAAGAGACTATCATTGCCACATTGTGAGTTTTTGGCTTCTTTGCTGAAAATTAAACCTCCATGTTTGTGTGGCCTTATTTTTGAGCTTTCAATTACATTCCATTGATCTGTATTTCTGTTTTTATTCCAAATACCTTGCTGCTTTTATTCTTATTGCTTTGTAGTACAATTTGAAGACAGGGAGCCTGAATCCCACATTGTTGTTTTTGTTTGTTTGTTTTTTCCCCTCAGGATTGATTTTGCTATCTTGGGTCTCTTTTAGTTCCATTTAGTTCCATTTCATGATTTTTTGTTCTATATCTGTGAAGGCTGTCTTGGAATCTTGATGCAAATCTGTAGATTGCCTTAGGCAGTATCGCCATTTTGACAATATTGATTCTTCCAATCCATGAGCATGAAATATCTTTTCATTTCTGTGTGTTATCTTCTATTTCTTTTATCAATGTCTTATAGTTTCTAGGGCATAGGTTCTTCACTTCTTTGGTAAAGTTTTTCCAATACATTTCATTCTTTTTGAATGTAAATGCCACATTTTCTTGAGTTCTCTTTCATCATACTGAAATGCAATGATTTTTTTAATATTAACTGCCACTTTACTATATTAAATATTTATAATAGCTTTAGCTTTTTACTGGAGTCTTTGGGATTTTCTTTATATATTATCATGTTGTCTGTGAGTGGTGATAACTTCACTTCTTCCTTTATGTTTTGGGCGAACTGGCCAGGACCTCTAGTACTATATTAAATAGTTAGTAGTGAGAGTAGAAATCCTTGCTTTGCTCCTGATCTTAGAAGAATAGTTTTCAGTTTTTCTCCGTTGAGTATAATGTTGACTGTGGGTTTCTTATAGATAATCTTTATTATGTTCTATACCTGTTTTTGGAGGATTTTTAACATGCAAGTATACTGAATCTTGTTAAATGCATTCTCTGCATCCAGTAAGATGGTCATTTTTTTTGTTCTTTTTTAATTTATATAGTATATCCCATATATTGATTTGCATATGTTGAACCATCCTTGAATCCCTGGAATGAATCCCACTTGATCATGGTGTATGAGTCTTAGAATATGTTGCTGAATTGGTTTGAGAGTATTTTCCTGAGGATTTTTGCATCAATATTCATTAAGGATATAAGTCTATATTTTCCTTTTTGGTGATATGTTTATCTGGTTTTGGAATCAGCATATTATTGATAGAATAGAAAGTGCTTGAAAGTTTGCTATTTTCAATTACTTTGAACAATTTAAGAAGTTTAATATTAATTTCTCTTTGAATGTTTGGTAGAATTCACTGGTGAAATCATTTGGTTCAGGGTTTTGCTTTTGGGGAGATTGTTAATTACTATTTTGATTTCCTTGCTTGTGATTAATCTATTCATTACTTCTAATTTTTCCTGACTTAGTCTTGGAAATTGTATGTTTCCAGGAAAATATTCATTATTTCTAGATTATCAAATTTGTTTCCATATGGTTGTATATGTTATCTTATAATCCCCTGTATTTCTGCTGTGATTATTTCTATATCAGTTCTGATTCTATTTGTTTGTGTCTTCACTCTCCTTTTTTGTAATTATGGTAGTGACATATTTTATCCATTATCTCAGAAAATCAACTTTTATTTTCATTGATTTTTGGATAGCTTTTTGATGTCTATATTATTGATTTCAGCCCTAAGTTTTATTATTTCCTTCCATCTAATGAATTTTGGCTTCTCTTTTTCTAGTTCCTTTAGTTGAAAATTTAGGATTTTCATTTGTGATTTTTTTTTGCTTACTGAAGTAGGATTGCACTGCTATAAATTTCCCTCTTGTTAGTGTTTTTGCTGCAACACCCAGATTCTGGTATGTTGTGTCACCGTTTTCATCTGACTCCAGGTATTTTTTAATTTCAACTTTGATTTCCTCTTTTACCTAATGGTTATTCAGTAATATGTTGTTTATTTCTAGTCTTTTGTGGTTTTCCTCTCCTTCTTTAGGTTGAGCTCTAGTTTGAGGACATTATGATCCAAAGAAATTCAAAATATAATTTCAGACTTTAAAGATATCTTGAGACTTGTTCTATGTTTCGGCATATGGTCTCTCCTTTTAGAGTGACAATTATGTGTAGTCTACAGATTTAGACTGACTGTATCTGTTACATCCATCTCTTCTATTTTGTTGTTTAAAGATCTTGTTTCATTATTGATTGGATGATTTGTGCTCTATTTAATGCAGAGTGTTAAAATCATCTGCAATTATGCTTCTATGTCTCTATGTAGATCTGTTAATATTTGCTTGATATATTTGGATGCTCTTTTATTGGGTGCATATATAAATATATGCTTTGTCTTTCTGTTGTATTGATCATTTTATCATTGCATAATGGCCATCTTTATCTTTTGTTACCTTACTTAGTTGGAAGTCTATTCTGTCTGAAATTACTATAATGGTTCCTGTATTCTTAGGGTTCATCATTGACTTGGCATACCTTTCTCCGTTCTTTCACCTGAGTCTATTTATCTCTAAATCTTAGGGGAGTTTTTTTCAAAAGCATATAATTGGGTTTTGTTTTTCAATTCAGCTAGCCAGTCTGTGCCTTTTAATTGGTGAGTTAAACCTGTTTATATTTAATGTAATTATTGAAATTTGAAGACTTGTTACTGCCATTTTGATTTTTGTTTCCTGATTTGTCTATTTGTTACCTTGTTTAGATTTTATAAGGTTTCTTCTATTTGTTTTAGATAGGGGGACTTCTTTTAAAATTTCTTAAAAGAAGGTTTCACAGCAGCAAAATCATTCTGCTTTTGTTGTGTAAAAATTTTATTTTCTCTGAATTTGAGAGAATCTTTCAGGGTATAGTATTCTTGAATGACACTTTTTATCTTGCAATATTTTGAAGGCGTTATTCAATTCTTTCTTAGCCTGTAGAGTTTCTTCTGAGAAATCTGAGGATAGCCCGATGGGAGTGCCTTATATCTTATTTGCTTTTTTCATCTGATCACCTGAAAATTTTTTCTTTGTCTTGGACTTTGGATAGAGTCACAATTATATGTCTTATTGCAGGGATTTTTGGGTTTCTTGTTTGTTTGTTTAGTTTTTTGCATTTATATAACTGGTTGTTCTGTTGTCTGGATTTGTGGACTTGTGTGTTCATTTCCTTTCCTAGGTTTGGGAACTTTTCAGCAATTGTTTCTTTGAATATATTCTCTGTTCCCTTCCTTTATTCTTAATCTTCTAGGATACCAATTGTTCTTATATTGTCTTTCCTAATGGTGTCAATATTTCTCCAAGTTTTTTATTTTCTTTTCATTTATCATTCTTCTTCCACCTGGCTCCTTTTTATTTTACTATCCTCTAGCTCAATAATCCTTTCTTCCATTTCATTTATTTTATCTCCATAGTTTTCTATAATATTCTTAATTTCATTTATACCCTCCTTTGTATCCTCTATATCTATTAATTCATCTATAGAACTTCAAATTCTGTCTTCTGCTATTTAATTGGATTTTTGAGCTCATAGGCTTGTTTTTTCAGAATTTTCCTTTGTCTTTCTGAATTTCTTTATTATTGCAGCTTTCACTTCTTTATCAGTTAATCCTCACAGTAATTGGATTTTATTTGTGTGGAGCTGTGTTCAACTATGACTAATGTGATATTTAATGATTACTAAATGTCTATCTATATGAAATAATCCCGGATACTTTTAATGTATTGTGGATACCTCATGTATTTCTCAGAAGATTATTGTTGATGAATTAACATGTTTTCTGAATCTTTAGTTATTGCATGGCTTCTATTTAGCAAACAATTATGTTTATCATTCATTTGTAATTCCTCCAAGACTATTATATTGATTTGTATCATTTGTTTCACAATGTTTTTTATTTGTTTTCATGAATTTTAATGAGCGGATTTTTATCTCTTAAATAATAGATGCCTAGCATCATAAAAAAGAGATGAACATATAAAACTTTGTTTGATAAGTTGGCAAATTTAACAGTCTCAAACTAAAATATATTTATTCATTCAGTTAGTAAATTCCTATTTATATTTTTAATATACGTATTTCTACTATGGTCTAGCTGTAGAAAATAGTAATTAACAAAGACAAAGTCCTGGCTTACATGAAAGTCATTCTTCAAAGGAGCAATAGACACATATACATACATAAATACAATTTTGGACTTTATCTTAGACCACTTGCTCTTTGGGCACTGCCTTCTGAAAAGAGCAACTTTATATTCTCATATACCTGGTACATTATTATCTTATTCTCTGCTAAATTATTTTTCTCTGCTTATAAGGAACAATGTACTGTATACGGCGTAGTGTTCTAGAAATTTCAATACTGGAATCATAGCTTAAATGACACTCTTGGAAAGCTCTTCTTAGTTTTCCAATCTAGAGTGACCAGACAGCTTTTTATTGTCCCTAGAACATCTTGTTATTTTTTTCTCCAAAGCACAAAGCACCAACTTATTATGTATGTATAATATATAAAAAAAATTATATAGAATGTGTTCATAATATTTATGTGCAATTATGCTTCAAAGTATTTATTTCCTTATTATTTTTTTTCATTTTCCTATTTTGTGCCCCATAGGTCATAAAGTTTTGGAGAGCCAAGGTGATTTATTAAAGTGATTTATCATTAGGAACAATACTTGAGGAGTAATAGACCTTGAAATGCTAGCTAAATGAATATACCATGTATGAGGGTCATGGGTAGGATTTTTCAATAAATGATAGAAGATATTGAAAAATGTTTAAATCAGGAAGATGCAGCATCTAATTTACATATTAGAAAAAATTACTTAGCTTCTTGAGTAAAGAACTCAATAGTTTTATTTCCTATCGGTACTCTGCCTTTTATAATTCACAAACACATGATATGAGTTTCTTTCCAAAAGAGTATAGGTTATTTGAAGACAACGAGACTATATCTTTTATGTTTGAAATGTTAATGTCTAATGAATAGTCAAATATAATTTGTGCAGTTGGGAATGAAGATCTCTTCCCTTCCAGGTTTTTATGACTAAACAATTATTAAATTGCTACAAGACAGATTAACAGTAGGAAACAACCACTTTAATTTCATGAAATGGAGATACCATATAAAAATGGGATCTTTGATGTGAAAAGATCAAGAAGGTTATATACTTTTCCAACAAAGAAATTTTTGAAATGTTCAGTTTGGACAATAAATTTAGTAGAATTTATTTACACAGGAGAAACAGGTTTTTAAACTTTTGCTTGTCATTATGAGACAGGTAGTCCTCCTACTGACACAGATAAAGCACCCATCACATTGGAGATTTAGTTCCTTTTAGGAGACAAGACGATTTAGATTTTAATTTTCTTATCTACAATTTTCCAAGCAATCAAAATACAAAATAATAACTATACATTTTGGCACATATTAGAGTGGCCTGCACTCTTGAGTCCCAACAGTACATTCAGAAATTTTCATTAAATACCAAAATAATAATTTGTAGGAATTCAGTTAATCATATTGAATATATTGATTATTAAGTTCAAGTCCTGAATTTATGTATTTAATTCCTATTTCAGAAGTTCATCAGGTATTAATGCTGGTATGTTTGCTAATAAATAATTCCATACCAACTTCTAAATGATAAAACTCATTGGTAACTGGATATCATTTATGGTTGGAAGGTCAGAGATAAAATAATGAACATTTTATATTATAATGCATCTGATAATATTCAGTGTTTATTTATAGTTCATGTTTATTTCTTCTCATATCTAAAAGGCCAAAGTTTTCATTAATATATCATTTAAGAGATACAACCTAGTGTATACATGATAGTCTGTAATTAGGATGAAGACCACATTTTTAATAAAATTAAAATTATAAAACATAAAGTACATCATAGATGCACCTGATTTCAAATTCTTAATCCACTATATAATAACCAGATTTTGATTAATATTTAGCACAGGCTCTGATATAGTTAATATTGACTTTTTGTCCCAACTACCCTTTAAGCTGATCTCAATATGTTGTGAGATCTACTGCAAAGCCAATTGTTCTCAATGTAAAATAGATATACTGCCGGTGGTAACTGTCATGTCTTTTTGATTAGATGACTAAGAATTTGCAGAATAGAATAATTCCTTCTTCAGCACTAGGGCAAGGCAAAGGGGCAGGAAAAAAAGGAAGAAACATAGATCGACTCCAATGGACTGACAATGTTCCTACAGCTGGAGGTACTGAGTGATAGGATAGGTGGTTGATGAGGAATATTGCATCATAGAACAAGGTCAGTTCAGTAGGAAGAAGTATTCCTTAGAAACAAACCAGAATTCCAGAGCAGCCGAGGGTTCCGTGACAATAGTAGGTAGAATTTTAACCCTATTCTGACATTCACCCACTCATCACATCTATAAGTGTGTCGCATTATATATAAAAAATCATTGCAGGGGACATTAAAATAAGTTTCTCCCAGATCATCCAGGGGGCTCCAAATATAATCAATAAACTCTTAAAAGCAGAAGATGAAAACAGAAGGGAAAATCAGGTTGCAGATAATTAGACTTCAATTTGTATAGCTGACAGATCTTGGACACCATACAGAAATCATGAGAAAGAGTTAATGTGTTCATTAATGTGAGCATATTTATAAAAAATATCTACCAGGTCTCCAGATAAGTTCCTATACCAGTCCCAAACCTGGCCATATCCTTTGAGGCCCTAAGCAAAGTACCCAGTAGAACCTGTGGACTTCTGGCTTACACACTTTAAGATAAAAAAAAAAAAAATGGTGTTATTTTGTGGAGGAAAAAGGCCTGCTCACCACTTCCAGAAGCCATGAAGCAAAATCATGAAAACATCCTGTGACCTGAGGTTGCTGGAATGTTGGCAGCAGATAAAGAACTTCCCCCATTTGAAACTCCCTCCCCTAATTTACATCCCTCTCTTCCCGTGTTTGCTCTAGCCTATATAAGTATGCTCTAACCAGAAGCCTGTGCTTGGCTCTTTGAGGAAGAATTCCAGCTGAGACCACAAATGTAATAAATCTGCCTAAAAATACTTCCAAAATAGTGCCTGCTTGGTTTTTCCCAAAGAGCCATAACATTATGACTTAAACATCATACCTGTTACATTCCCTCAAAACTTTGGGAGATTTGGGAGTTCAATCTTGGATCATGGAAGGAAGGAGTAACCCAGAGAAATTCTTCAAATATCCAGAATACTTTATTTTGTCACTTTGAAGTGGCTGGTTCAGTAAAGGAGTAAATCAGCACTGGGAGGGGAAGAATTCTTTGCTATTTATAGGGGTTGGAGGTAGTTGCATCTTAGAGGCAGGCTTCACTGGCTTGGCACTGTTGCCATTCATTCAGAGTCCAAAGGCAAAGAGCCTGCTTAGAAATTTATTAAGATGTTAATACAGACATTAGTCAAAACAATAAGGATTGTTAACAGAAGAGACTGAGAAAAGTGCCTAGGGCCTGCCTCTGCAGCCTCCAAGAAATGCTGAACCAAAAAGCCAATGAGATTCCTGTCCAAATGACACACAACCAAAATGGCAGCACCCATGCCTTTCTGTGTGGGACCTTGTCCTATCAATCCCCAAGCTCTGCTTACATTCAGTTACCTATTAACTACAAGTACCAGACTGATAAATCTCTGTTTTACTATAAACTAGGGGGAAGGACAGATAAGATTGTTTTAAACTAGTTAAAACCAGTATGCAGATGGAATGGAAGTAAAATGTGACAAGGTCAAGTGCAAACTTCATGATAATACTAAATAACACACCCTTGACATGATTATGAGGCATAGTAAGTATGTGAAAGCACAGCAGTGGTGAAGAAAAATCAGCTCCCTTCATGAGAAACATGGGGACACACCTCTCCTTCCCCATCAGACTGACTGTAAAAGTATACTCTCACTATTGTTCAGTGAGAAGAACTTTAGAGCAGAAGCTCCCTTCTCTATTGGCAAATAAATTAATTTATTTTGTTGTATTTCTCACTCATGGTCCAGAAACAAGGAACTAGAGAAATCTCAATTTTGCTGGTTTACTCTAAAGACCACAGAACCCTGGGGTCCCGCTGTCTAGATAATCCTCTGGCAGAGAAACAGAAACCTTGGACCCACCCAGTGGGACCTTGGCTGGAGGGGTTTCTGTGAATCTGCTGAGATCTAGGAAGAAGTTAAGTGTCAACAGAACAGCTTAAGACATTTAGGGTGTGACCTTTACTTATGCAAACCGACCTACTTTAGAGTGTTAGCTCTACTTATGCAAACTGATCTCTACTTTAGAATGTGATCTCTGCTTTTGTTGGTTTGTTCCCATTGCATTGTACAAACTAGTTCTTTGAGGCTCATTCATGTCCTGTTGTTTTTTTTTTTTTTTTTTTTTTCCTATAAATACCCTGCATTATTTGGGTTTGGGGCCCCATAATTTGAGTGTCTTACTCCATGTGGTCACCAACTAATGAACTCCTCCTAATTCTCTTTAAAGTCTCTCTGATCTCATTGGTTACTTTGTAACAGCCTTAGTCACTAATAGGGGGTGGGAAAAGAACAACATATTTGTGAAAGAACAAAATTTAACATGCATACTAATAACAATATAGTGATTATCAAAAAGGAATATCCAAAAATATTTTGATTCTGACTTTGACCACTATTTAATGACTGAGTTTAGAAACCAGCTACTTTATGGATATGATTCTGTAAAACTTCAATAAATAATGTACTATAACTTTTATAATATTCATTTTTGTCAAATTCTATTTAATAAAATGTATACTTTCTTTTTATTAATTTTTTAATTAAATATAATTATCTTAATGATTCATAAAGAATAAGCAAATTATAATATAGGTGATATTAAATGTTCATATCTTTAAAACATTATAATAAGTCATATATCTCTTGAGAAAATACATTTTTAATTTCTGTTTCTAGCACAGAATCTACTCAAAATACAGTAAATTATTATAAATTATTGTAAAGTTAAAGTTGTTTTGACATTGTAAGAGACATAACTATATTTTATTATTTTCTTCTTCAAATGTTCATTTAAAACAAAAAAATTTGTATATTTGCTAAATATTACTTTCTAATTAAAGCTAAGTGGTTTGGCAAAGGAATTAGTAGGACTGTCAGAACCCCCAAAAGAGTAGCCTTAGACCAGGGATTGAAGTTCAGATGTCAGGACAGTGAATTGTCTCTGGCACCACCACCCAGCCGTGGAATACATGTGATCATCCAGATGGATAAGGAAATCCAATGGACGAGTCTGACATGTGAGATGTGTCTCATGCATAATAGGTGACCAGGATGGACCCTCCACTAAGAAACAAAGGAATGACACAGGTTGAAGAAGACCACCAATAACTTCAAAGGCCAATGTCACCTTGTCCTATCAGGAGCTGAAACTTAGTCTGCCATCTCTCTCTCCATCCCCTTTCCTCACCAGATAGGTTTTTTCCTTAAAAACCCAGGCTTCTGGCACTTAGACTGGGTCTGGACCTCCCTCGGTTGGCTCCATTCCTTTACACTCTAATTAAATCTCTGCTTGCTCACTCATCTAACTTTATCATGGATTCTTTGAGCCACCTGAACTCCACAAGGACTAACTAAATGAAAAGAAGCTTCTTCCAATGCAGTTTTTAAGTCAAAGATAAATATGTGATTTTTAATCAATATGCAAAATTAGGCTATTTATATTTTATTTCAATTTAAAATAATAGTTTAAGATGTGATACCATAAATTTGGCTTTATATCTGAACTCAACAAATGTGTCAAGTGGAAGATAATTTGTTTAAACAACTTTTGGTAAACAGAGATGCAGGATAAATATTCTCAGGCATTAAAACATTTAGCAACACAGAACATAGTTATTTGCATTTGGTAGGATCTTATGACTTACTAAAAATGCAAATATACAAAAGACCTTTATTCTAGATTTGTGTGTCTCAATTAAATAATTATTTTATGTGAATAAAAATATCTGCTCAAAAGCACAAAGCTTATCATAACATAATAAATTTGAGCATACCAAGTTGAGCCAAACATCTTTTTTTTTTTTTTCTGTGAAGGTATAGCAACCAAATGATGGTGCATTTGTTTGTGTATTTACACACAGGGTTTGAAGAAGGAATTTGTAAATTTTAAACTACTGAAATATTTTTCTCACTAGATAGTGACAAATACATTAAATAATAACATTGATTTTACAAGATATTATAATCTACATCTGTATTTATGCCACCTGTTCTGTCAATATCTCTATCTTTATACATTATAAATCAGTGCTACCTACTTTTAATACTTTATGATTATGAATATTCATACTTGAATTGTAATCATAACTAACATCAGATTTTGTGATCATTTTTTCATCAATTTATCTCCTCAGTTTGAGGTTGACTCCTGAAGAATTCCCTATAAAGCCATTGCAATTTCACTGTCACAGTTATTCAAGCTCAAGCGGATTCTGGTAAGGTATATACAGTTAAATTGCATGCTCTCTGTGGTTTTTTAAGTGCATGTTCCTCTAAGGAAAATACATTGCTAACACAGAAAAGCAAATATATAGATATTCCATACTAACACCTGTTCTTCCAAAAAATGTCAAAGCACATTCAGGATAAGCGATAAAACGAAGTTTCCTATTTTAAAAGTTTACCATACTAAAAAGCTCAGTGTAATATAACAGTGTCTTTTCTGTTATATCATTTTAGTTGTCTCAAATACCTAGGAGTATTAAAACTTCAAAAAGTTTTTTAAAGGATTTGTAAATGTAACTTCTACGATAGAGACCTACACTATAAAGTAGAATCAAAACTTTCATGGTTGTTTTCTTACATTTCTCATCAAGAAAATGCATCTTGAGAGATTAAGAATAAATTGATTTCTGTGATAAGGGACAAGAAAATATTAGATTCAAAAATTACTGGAAGAAAACCAATTCAGTTATTCAAATTAGACAAAGAAATACACAAAGTGTGGAGAAAGAATTGTGGATTTTCTAAGCTCTAGTCTATTATCCTATTTCTATAATGTGGAAGAATTTATTTTCTAAAATCTCATAAATATAACATCATTATAAATATAATCAAATTTTTTAAACTTATGTTTAATATTGATCACCAAAATATATGTATTAATAGTATATACCTATGCATCTATAAATCAAAATTATAACCTAATAATCATAAATATCTAATATAGTTTCAAAATTATAAAATGTCAGTTACATAGGAATTAGTCAGTTGTTAAGGAAAATAGTTCAAAGAAAATTACAGAATCAGTTTTCAAATAGGATATTATTTATATTTAAGGTCCATGCTTTTGGTGTTCTGCTAAAGTGCTTTCTCCATAATCTAACACATTGATACAATAGTAGTATAAATCAATATACAATTTTTTCTTCCTGTCTATCCTTCAAGACAGACCTATTAAGTAAAAATAAACATAATAAAGACAACATGATCTTAGTCAATGAGATATTTGTTTGAAATATAGAACTACAGATAATACTCTTCAGTTTTTGATTAAAAAGACACAAAGTCTCATGCAAGGATATACTTCTCTATTAAGACTACATAAAATTCTGAAATTTCAGTTCAGACAACTTTCAGAATTTTCCATTGAAAAGCAATAGGGCACTTAAAAATAAATTCACTTCTCATGAAATTATTTATGAAAACAAACACAGTCTCGAAGAGATGGACCTTGGGAAAAAAATGTCCAAAATAATATCTTCAATTTGAATTCTTAACCCTTGCATCTTCAAATAATGTTTCTCATAAGTTAAAAGTTTTGTAACAAATTATTATTGATAATGTATCTAAGATTATTCTCTGAAAACAAAAGGCAGAAATGTTAGGCAATCAAGTATTTATGTGGGTATTAAAGAATTACAATTCAGAGTACATCATTCTAAGTCAAAAACTAAAGTGTTTCCCTAGAAGGAGCAAAAGTTTGGGGGAAGTTATGGAGAAAAGGTAAAAAATGTGGTAAGTGGTTGAAAAAAAAGAGTGTGAGAAAATTAGCTACGTGATTGGTTACTGATTCTGACTGAAGTTTGCCATCATTAGTCCTTGTGAACAGCTTGTTTTTTTCTCCTGCTGGTTCTCATGCAATGGTTTGTGAAACTGCTGTATGGCTGATTCCAATGGTCTTTTGGGCCATAAAAGCAAATACTAAGCAATTTTTGCAGCATAACAACTCTGACTTATTTAAAAATGGCTCTACTTATGTCTGTTTTCCACAGAAGCATCAAAACTGAATAAATGTACTACTATTCCAGTCTGGAAAAATGGACAACCCTAGTGTCAAGAATGATAAAACTTCTTCGTAATGCTCATGCAAAAGTGCCCTATTTGTTTATCTTTCTAAATAAATTAAATGTGGCTCTGCCCCTATCTGAATTACTATGTAAAGAAATTAAATATATATTTTAAAGATTTTCTTCTATCAGACATTTTTTTTTTCTAACTCAATGCTGTAACTCAAAGCCTTCATGCATCATTCATAAATGAACATCTCCATGGCTTATGGTATTGTACTTGACTTATAGAACAAATATTTACTGATTTATATTATTATTTATGTGACTCAAAGACATATTTTGACCAAATGGACAAAAATATTTCATTTTATTATTGCCATATAATTTTCTGTATTTTTTTTTCAATTTTGAATTATTAATTTTTTATCCACTGTAAAAAATTAACCAAACATGTACCTGTGGCAGAAATTGAAGTATACATATATATATATATATATATATATATACATATATATATGTATATATATATGTGTGTGTGTGTGTTTAAAAAAACAATTTTTGAAAAAATTTATTTCTTAAATATTTTATGATAAATTCCTGTAGCCATAGATAAATCTCACTTGTTGTTATAATGTCACATGGTCAGTATCATTCTGAGGCAGGATAGTCAGTTATAAGAATTTACTGGCAGCAGAGAAGAAAGTCTCACAGAAATTTTGCAAACAACTGTTGACCTAAGACTGATCTGTCCCTGATAAAACCAACATGGCACCTGAGATGTCTATGACTTGACATCATATCTCATTATGTACCCATTTCCTTCTAATTAATGAAATACCATACTAGGAGGACTACCTTCTCAAGGGCCATGACACTTCTTAAGAGAACCATATAAGGATTTAAATGCAAGAAATTCCTACCTTTTCCCTGAAAATATAATGAATATTAAATTACCTGATTCAATCACAAGAGGCTTTATATTGCCTTCACCTCTAGATCAATGAAGGATTATCTCTAATCTAGAGCACACCACATGACCTTCTGAGTGTGTACTTTTGCTTTGCCAATAAATCTTTTAATATGCTCCAACTTTCCTCCAACTCATCCTTGAATTCCTTCTTGGTGAAGTCAAGAGACTGGTCCTGAGATAGAGGTCCTCTCCAGGCTCTGCTGGCATTTCTCCTGTTACTGCCAAAGGTAAGTCATGCTTAAAATCTCTAAGTCTTGGAAGTCACTTTTGGTAGGGCTTTACTCTTTGCCCTGAAAAATTGCCTCATAAAGGAGATTAATTTTCCTACAATCACAAAGGAACTACAGAGAGACAGACTCTCCACATGGTGCTCACCTTGGAGATGGCTTTCACAAAGGTAATTCATATGCCATTTGGCAGTTTGGCATTGAGAATCATTAGACCAGCCAATGGTCAGATCTGGTGATATGTTTTTATTTCTATATTATCATTTTCTCTTTAATTTAAGCACTGAAAAAAATTATTCATAGATATAAGTAGGTGGGTGTAGAAGGGGTTTTATTATCACAATGTAACTCAATTGTTTAAACTCCTTCAAATAATTATGGCAGAAATGACAGTGATTGCCAATAAGAACATGTATAATCATATGTGCACTGACAATTCAGATATTTCAATTTTTTTTGAAAATGTGTTAAAACACAAATAATTTGAATAAGTTTTAAAATCTAATTGGCTTTATTCAAGCATATGAATGTGGCAGCATCCCATCTTGCAAATAGAAAGGTACTACCAGAGGTTTTATACAATGCAAGTTTTTGTATAGTCAGAGTGTGGTAGAAGACCTTTTCCCTGAACCCATTGCAAAGTTAGTCTGCCAGGGATTTTCCACAGTACTAGGAAGGCTGTAACTATGTTCAATGACAAGCATCACCTCCCTACTCTGCAGTTGTACATAACTGATGAGTTGCCAGTAGAAGCTACACGTAATCAAGGAGGTGAGTCTCTACCTCAGAGTATAAAAGGAAGTCCCCTAAACCTCCCGTTGCTCAGCTTTGGATAACAGTACCCCTGAGCCAGTACCCGTACAATAAAATGCTTTTCTCAACTTGAGTGCTCAGCTGTCAGTCTTCTAGTCATCTGGAGGCTCTGCCATAATAAGAGAGAGACACATTTACTAGTAAAAGTAAGTGAAAATTATTTCAGGGAAAGCCACCTTCCTTTAGGGTACTTTGAGTGACTACAATTACACAGATTTTACCACTACCAGTGACCAGGAAATTCCAGATTGATTGTTTTAAAATTTCACCTCCAGAAAGGCTGACTATCATTTGAATAGGCATTAATGATTCCTTTATGGGTCTGATGGTTCTTCTTTAGCAAGTGTACACATCTACAAAAGTCATTAGTAAAGGTTTTGTTACCTATTCATTAGTCGTTCTTTGTTTATTTTTCAATGTGTTTTTAAAAAATGTAGATGAATGCCATGAATTTGCTCTTTTGTTTTGTATCCCTGAGATTTCAACATCCTGGGACAATGCACAAATATAGTTGAGGAATGATAAGGGTATGCATCTCTTAAAAAAAAAAATGTTGGAGAAAGATTATTTTGAAGTACTGGAAAGAGGAACAGCAAGAATACATGCATTTAAAAGAGCTCTCCAAATATGACATTTAACCAAAAACTGGTTAAAATTATCTGCCTGTCCAAAATGGTCTTCATAAAGCATCCCCTTTAACCCTGTGGTTAGCAAACTTCAGGTTGTAATTACGAGGCAAATGGCAAAACAACAAAGTTCATTTTATTTTCAGCAAAGCAAAATCTCCAAATTCACTTTAACATTTAACTGAATGTTTTGAAATATCCTTATGAAAATCATCTCAATACTGAATTTAAATGTTAAGATAGATATGTGGTTACATTAAGAAACATTTACAACCATCTCTGATCTTATTTAAAATTGAACACAACGCTGAATAATTGGTTAGTGGAAGTGGGTCCAAGCTCAAGAAAACCCAGTAACAACAGCATAAGGGAAAGCCTGTGAGATAAGAGAAACACATAAGGAAAGCATCTTACATCAAGGTACATGGAATGCTTCCAAAATTAGAAAAATATTTTTAATAGGATGATTTCATTTCTCTAGCTTTCCTATAGTTTGCAGACAAGAAAAATCACACTTCAGAGAAAAAGGAAGGTGATGCGAAGTCATTGAGAATTTTCTTGTAAAATAGTTCTCCATCAATGGAGACTTGAAATAACCTAGGTAGAGAAATCCACTAATAAAATTGCATGCATAGACTTTGCTCAATGAAGGACATGTACAAACAATCCAAGGATATGTTCATGTCCTTGGGATTAAGTCATTTGTATAATTTTCATTAGTGTTTAAAGGACCTGAAATGCTGAATTAATGTTTTCCCTGACCCATGGATTTATTAGAGTTGAGGTAATGGTGAAGGTTGTGGATGTATCTCTGTACTACTCAACAAACTCTACTGATAGTGTAGTAACTTTAATTTGAAGTCATATTTACTATTTTAAGTGTATCCATGTACCTGAGGGCTTCTAAAGAGATTACCTCAAATCTCTCAGAATTGGTGGCCTGTAGATGCTCCACTTAATAGGAAGATTATTTTGAGAACAATGGCTTCCCTGGAGACAAAGGAGGAACTCCTGTCTTTCTCCTACCTTAATCAAAGCAGAAATCATCACTTCCCAGATCTCGCTAACTTTCCCCTAAATTATGAAGTGATCATTCTTCCCTCATCTTCTAGAAAAGTGTAGGCTGGAAAGGTGAGTTTATCTGTGAATACTTCCTCTCTAAGAAAACTATCTTTACTTTCAAAGCAAAGATGCCATTCCTTCTTATCATGTAGACATTCTCTTCTCTCCTTAAAGCCCTATATCCCCTTTCACATGTCTCAGGACACCTGTAACTCTTTGGTATATGCAATTTGCCTCAGATTTTATAACCAAATACATACTCCATATGTATGTCATTAAATTTGGGTTTTCCTACCACTAATCATGTCTGATGTTAATTTGTTTATTCATCCAAACTGAAGAACCTCAGAGGGAGGGGAGAATTTTCCACTTGTCCTCAAATAGTGTAGTTGCTAAGGTTCTCTGTATAAATTCAAGCATCACCTATTGGCTATCATTCAACTGTCACATAAATCTTAATACATAAATAATTTTACAATATTGTGTGGGCAGACATTCCTGTGGGCAATATGCTGTAAAATGACCTTATATTTTATTTCTATGTCACTGGAGTATATTTTAACTTAATAACATAATCCTTAAAGAGTCTAATAGATTTTTTATTTTATTTTAAATTTATGAATCTGCAGCTATAGAGTAAAAGCTTAAATTAGGAACCCTACATTCCAAATCAACAACTTGTATTTATCTATGTACTAATACTAAACAAATAGTACATAAAATTTCTCTCTCTCTCTCTCTCTCTCTCTCTCTCTCTCTCTCTCTCTCTCTTTCTCTCTTTCTCTGATCTCCAGCTCTCCCCTCTCTTGTTCTCTCTCTGCCTCAGGTAAGGTTGCATGTTCCAATTACAAGAATTAATTCAACTATCCAGGTGTATTGAATGTTTAAAAGTAATAGCATATCCAACACAAGGTTACCTTTCTCTTTCCTAAGGTAGAAACTGTCAACAGATACTGTGATATCAGGATTAATTAAAGGTATGCCATTTAAGTCAGGTCTGGATAAAATGAAATTTGGAGTCATGATCATATAAATATGTGGTTAATAATTCATTCTGGTTAAAGAAAAAGAAATCTGGGTATGATAATGCTATGGTATATGGATTTTAAAAGAACCACATAAGTAACAACAGCATGGGTTTAAATATTCTTTGTTACCTAGGAGAAACAGTATATAGGAAACCCACAAGGTAGGACAATAATAAGTATATATAGACTGTACCTTTGTCTTAGGGGTCTAGTACACCCTGGGATCAGTCCCACATGTATTCCAAGGTCTAGGGTTCAAGACCTGGGGCAAGAGGGAAAAAAAAATAAAAAACAATGTGAATCATTAAATAAAAATAAAATACTTCTTCTTCTCCTCTCTCTTCCTGACTACCTGCTCACTTTCATTCCTGTCTTCATCTTTCCTTAAGAAAAAAATGTGTATGGACTTGAATGACTTGACTCCATTGTTAAAGGAGCCATCTTAGACTCACAGCAGTTCAGTGTTCTCTTCCAGGTACTTAATATAAATCTAGGGCCTGGATCTTGTAACTCATTCCTCCCCCTAGACCTGAGATCCTGCTTAACTGTTAGGAGGATGAGGACACTTGGTAGAGCTCCAGGGTACTGGACCAAGCCTCTGACATTAATCTTTTACTTAGATAAGTCACAAGACAAGACAAAGAAAAAAAAGGAATATAATGACCCTTTAGTGTGAATGTGGCTCTGTATATTTCCTTGACCAAAATCCCATCCACACACTGGAGACTCCTGTATGTAAGCTACCCCATTACGTTATTTCTCATGACTGTGACTGCTTCAGACTGTTATCTGTTCCCATGTTGCAGCAAATAAACAAACAAACAAACAAAGGAAACACATAAAGAAGACAGAAGTCTGTACTGCCTTATCAGCACCACATGTTTCATGATGCAGGGGATGTAATGACATAGTAACATAGTCCTGTTTTCAAAAAAAAAAAACAACCCAGAAACAACAGGCTTAAAATGCCAAGCCCCACCCAGACTCAGCACCTCACAAAATACAGTTTCGATGCTCTCCCCAAAGCAGAAGTGTAAACTAACCAATCTGTTTTACATCAGATGCATGTGGTCCTGCTGTTCCCTGAGCCTCCATTCTCTTCTCTTCAAGCTGCAGGAGACTGTACTTCCACTGCCCTTCCACCCTCACCCTTGCATTTGGACTAAATCACATGACTTGTGATGAGCAACACTATAGGAACAGAAGTGGCATGTGTCACTCCTGAGCTGAGTCATTTAAATACTGAAATAATTATTTCATCTCTTCCTATTTTTTCCTGCTGAATATTATGGAAGATATCACATGTCACCTTAATGACAGCATGTGATGATAGTAATGAAGATGACAAGTCATGAAACACTAATCAGTGAAGATAGATTTGATTCCAGTAGATATTCTTTGTTATTGTCTGTTCCAAGCAATGTGCTAGACAATTGAAAGGGAGAACAATGTTTTAAGTAGGCACTGGCATGGGCAGATATATATGTGAAGGATTCCTTAAGATGCCTGGTGCAGAGGAGATTGAAGAGAATGAGTTGGAGACCAAAAAGCTTATTCTTTGCATGAAAATGAAAAAGTGATAATATTTCCCTTAAGTGCCTTTCTGTACTGAACAGCGAATACTCTCTTGAGTTTTATAGATTGATAAGTGAAAGAAAAAGAATGTGTCCCTAAACATCAGGAAGTTTATAATACAAAAAGATAGTTGTGTGCTGGCCTGTTTATAATTTCATGCCTGAGAGTGTCTTCTATAAGCACCTCTTGCAAACTATAAAACAAATAAATTGAAGTAGAATAAAGCCAATTTGACATTAGAAATGTAGCATCAGATCAAATACATTACTGCAAATTTTAAATATGGAGGAGCACATTAATTTTAAAAGCTTTAACTGAACTTTTTCAATATACTCAGCATTTGGGGGCATAATGAGTATTCCTATTCTTTAAAGCATATGAATGTATCACCTCAGGAAAGGTCTGTCTCTACACATTTTCTTTGGAAAGTGTGGAAGAAACAAGGAAAAGTGGGTGTGTTCTCCTCTTCAGTGTGACTGTGGTATACATAAAATAAAACTGTTTGTTCATTAAATGAAAGGTATAGAACCAAAGAATCTGATTTTATGATGTTTTCTCTCCTTTTTTTAAATAACAGGATTTAAGGGAAGAGACAATTTAAGAGAAATAATTGTCTTCTTGCAGTCAGCTTGCAGAAATGAAAACAACTAACAATGATAAAAAAAAGTTGTTTGGACACTTCAGCAACTGCAGTGTAATATGAATAGGAATATATTAGGGAACCTGTATATCTGAGGCCTGTAAAAAATGCTGATCATTAAGGAGAGTGTTAATGCTCCCTAACTGTGATATAATTTGAATGCAGTACAATAGTAATGAAGGTAACAGATATGTGTGTTCGCTTAAGAAATATTTCAAAAGCAAATGCAGAATAGGATAATTAATTCAAACCCCCAACCCTAGATATACCTATGTAGACTGACAGATTCTCAAGAGAATCCAAAGAACCAAGCTTGAGATTATCTGGGAACTCAAATTGCTATTTTTGATGTTCTCTGTGACTATGTCATTTAATTTTCTTTTTTTTTTCTTTTTTTTAATCTAAGTTATTTTCATAGATTGAATCGTGAATAAAAAAACTCCACAGCTATGCAGAAAGTTTTTAGTTAGAGCTTTTATCCTGTAGCAAATCCTGGTAGTTCCCTGATGGTCTAGCTTTTTTTATTATCGTTGCTGTTTATATTTAGATCTCTAAGCGTGTGTGTGTGTGTGTGTGTGTGTGTGTGCGCGCGCGCGCGCGCGCATGCGCATTTGTGTGCCACTCTCTCCATCTTAAGGAGAAAAATTAGGCAATTGACATAATAAAGATATTTTTGTAGTATGTCAACCAGCTTCTATTTAAACTAACAAAATTCACATAGTGAGAAAGCTTATTTAAGAACACACTACTAAGAAATGAACAAAGGTATTTTAATTTGTATAGAAGCAGAAATTAAGAAGAAAAGATTAAAATTATTAAGCTCAATAACTACTACACACCCCCTTCCTTTTCCGCAGCTCTAATATTTTAGAAAACTGCAAAGGTTTCAACATTTCATCACTATCCACACTACTTTGATCAGTGTTCTGCAGAATTATTTTGCTTAGACAGCTTTAAGAGATACTTTGAATTCACCATTCTATCACAGCATCTCAGAGAATCATTAAAAACTGTTTCAGGTGAAGCCAAATGAACTTGGTAAGTTGTTTGCAAGAGGGCTTCTAAGTTTCATTTGCTTTTATTGAAAGGCAGGCAATCTATCTCTGCCAGTGTGTGTCCTCTGTACTAACAAATTTCAATAGTAAGTTCAGATTTATGGAAAGACCAGACACTGACACCACGTGGGCAAATCAAATCAAACTTAATTATTAAAAACTTATAAAAGAAAGAAATTGTGTACAAATTCATGACCAAGCAATGAATGTGTTTCGTGGGTTTGGAGACCAGTATCTTTATCTGGGGAGCCTTTACTGCTGATTATAACTTCTGAGCAAGTGAAGGTTACCTCACATTTCAGAAAGCTCCACCCCCATTACCTTACACTCACAGCTTGAGTCATTCTTCTTTTAGGGTTGTCTGGAAACATGCCAAGGACTAGCTTATCAAAGCCTGGTGTGCTTCATTTATCACGATTATACAAAATGCAATTTGACTAAAGGGTACTGTATAGGTCAGTGCATTTAGGCATAACAGCAGGTCTTATTAATCATCCTCAGCTCCCGCAGGCTATCCAATCCTCCCTGAAGTTTATATGTGTGCTTGGAACTAGAATAGCACTTCAGAGCTAGAATCAGGGTCACTTACCTTGATGTTTCTGGAAGCTCATGAGATCAGCTCTGAATGCTACACTGTACCCCTTGAAATAGTATTATCCATAAATAAGTCCATATTTTACCATCTGTTTCACACCCATGCCTAGATCTAAATTCATTCTGGATTTGAATACAGGAAAATCGTATGTTATTTATTAGTTTCTTGTAGCAAATAGGTTAACACAAGGTGCTTTAACCAAGGGTCCTCGAGGTTAAAGTAGATTAAAGATTAAAATTTCTTACTCTTTCTCATTGAAAACATTCAACTGAAGACATTCCTGGTCAATGCATCATTTTTCCCACATAGCAAATTAAGACCTGCTCCTTCCTCCTTGCAGCTCTAACCATGTATAAGGCTTCAGATATTGCATTTTCAAATATGAAAAAGACCTGGACAATCGGGGAGAGATTTCTATGGCTCAGCCCTGGCAGTGTTGCCTACACTGGGACTCAGAAATTGGGAAATGTAGTCAAGTTGTGGATTCAGGGAGAAAATAGTTTTGATAAAAAGCTATTGCAATCTGCCCCAGCTATTCAAAACACAATTTGTGAAGCATAGACCTGGAATGAGACTACGTAGTTATCATATGCTATAAAGATGCTCACATACATTGTATTTGTTTGTTTTTAACTTCCTTGTATATGCCTATTACAATGTTCTATATACTTTAAGTCTTACAGAACAATGACCCTCAAAATAAGGATAGACTAGGGGTGAGGTGATTACATATGTATGTGAATACAAAATTCAGATACATACATATTAAAAATACCCAAACTTGATTCTTCTAATAAATTATGCATTCTATGAATATGAAGAAAATATGAAAACAGGGTAATTTATAGAAAGACCCTTTCTATAATTCATCTTCTCACCTATGTTTACCATACTCACAGACCAATTTCTCCCTGTATAAATTTTATTTGATAACATTGTATGTTCTTAAGTCCATAGAAATGTAGTTAACTAGTTTTATAATTCAACAGAAATTTTACATACTCTAAAATATGGATACATAATTATATCTTATTAATATGCTTACTTCACACTTAAAACAATCACATTATTTTAGCTATATTTATTGAATTAGTTGGTGTTAACTATTTTTTCACCTTCTTACATTTTCATAGTCCCCTGGCCATTTGCCAGGTTTTTCATGTTGCCTGATAGTTAGAACTCACTTTTCCAATATGTGGTATTTAATCATTCTGTGATTTTGTCATGAACAATTTTTGTAAATTATAAACTTATAATGCTGGTTTTGTGATGTTGTCTTAAAGCTAAAGTGTATTCTAAGAATCAGAGATAAATAGATTATTATTTCCCCACCTCCCTAAGTGTTTCTACCTGACCCTTAAGTCATGTACATCAGTTATTACTGGAAATATACACAGGGAATGGATTATCTGAAAAATGCTCCTTTAACATTGTGCATTGTGAGAAACTTGCATGCTATGCTGCTACAAAAAAGATACCTTAAAGTTCATTAACATAAGTAAAGTAGTTCATCTCACTTTACTATAGTAGTTAATAGATAAAATGTCCAGTCTTGCCATACCCTGGTGGAACAATGGACAGTTCACTACCTCTGACTTGAAGAAGTCCATATATATCCCAGTGGCCCAGGTTTGTGTCTCAGGGACAGGAGAAATAACCAAAATGAACAACTAAATAAAAATAGATAAAATACTTCCCGCTCTCTTTTTCTATCTGCCCTCCTGCTTGCCTTCTTCATTCCTGCCTACACCTTTGCTTTAAAACAGAAAAAAAAGAAAAAAATCCAGTCTTGCATGACTGTCCTATAAATATTTAATTATTCATGGTAATATT
Organism: Solenodon paradoxus; assembly: GCA_004363575.1. Lineage (NCBI taxonomy): Eukaryota > Metazoa > Chordata > Mammalia > Eulipotyphla > Solenodontidae > Solenodon > Solenodon paradoxus. The sequence goes on from RJWH01000022.1 coordinate 2,403,808, forward strand.
TATACATTCTATATACACTGCATGTATTGCGTATGAAATATTTTATAATTTTATATGATGTATCTATACATGTATTATATACTTTTGTATATGTATCATGTAAAATATATTCTGTCTTTTGCTTGATATATTGAGTACTGATCTCATGTGCATGATCAATAATTAACAAGTTTTCTGCAAATTCTCTATTCCAATTTACAGATGACAAAACCTATACATTATCTGAGAAATGAAAGGACAGATGGGTAGATCACTTCCTGCTCTAAAATATCTGCTTTTGCTCCCACCCCAGAATCATTTAAAATGATTATCAAATCCAATATAAAGAGTTGTATAAAACCTTGGCATAACTATACTAGCCTGTACATTTTTATCTCTTACAAAGTAACATTACAATATTTAGTAATGACTTATCCTATCCTATACCCTAAACCATGTCAGATACATGATTTTCTCATATGTGAGTATAAAATGTATAACATTACCTCCTTCCAGTAACCTAAAACTTGGAAAATATAGACATTAGCACTTCAGTGCATAAGAACTATATTCAAGATGAAGCCAAGCAGTTCTGCTCTTGATTGTATATCATGTTACCTACATAAGCTTGCTACAGTGGGCTCATCATTACTTGCATGGTATGTCTAAAATTATTAATTAATTTTGTTGCTTAATAGTGACCATTTTAAATTAAAAATAAACTCTTGACTGTATTGGGTTTTAAATATGTGTTTAATGAAAAGTTGATGAATGTTGATCAGAACTTTGTAACTAGCAAAATTTGAAGGCTGCAGTGTCACTAACCATATGAAAAGATAAATTACTTTTTTTAAAAAGGAAATAAAAGAGGAAAAATGGAAATGAAATGCACCCTGCCATGCCATCAAGCCCAGAGAAAAGATGGTCCAACAGCTTCATGATTATATACAGAGGACAGAGCATCTCCCCTAACCAAGAATAATATTAGCTAGACTCAGTACACCCAACAGTAGGAATACAATTCTCCCCAGACACCTTATTATAAGGCTTCTTTGTAGACAATGTTCACCTTGCAGCTTCAGAAATAACATTACCATCATCAGACCTTGCTGGACCTCTACTCTCCATGGGGAATGTCTCTTATTTCTTAGAAACTACTGAGAAAATGAAGAGATGAGAGAGAGAGAGAGAGAGAGAGAGAGAGAGAGAGAGAGAGAGAGAGAATAAGATGCAATTAACCTCCTATAAACTAGAGGCTAGGTTCCTAACTGATTTTTCTACTAAAATAGCCTGAGGAAAATTTTTTTGAAACAATAAAAATGATCAAGGTAGGTTTCAAATTTTGTAATTCATAAAAAACAATTTTGCTATTCTCTCCTCTACTTTTTTTCACAATCAAGCTATGAAGCATATTAATATTTTATCACAAATAGTGACTCCATAAGATTATATCTGAGTTTGGGGATTTCAAAGTCACTTTATAAGAATTAGTTCAGTTATTACACATTTTGTTGGAAAGTTAAGCAATATCATAAAAAGCTTAAATCAAAAAAAAGTTTGACATGATGTTCAGTGTTTCAGACTTTACATTTTATTCTTTGCATATTAGCTCCCACAAGGACTCATTGTTTTCTCATTTTGAATTCCTTTCCTCAGAATTAAAATACATTAGGTCAAATCCTTTAAAATCTGCCACATGATATATAATATTCTATATATCCATGAAAATGTATCATATATCTAATCAAAATCTAGTTTAGTACAGAATACAAAGAAAGAAAAAAAATGGACCCTATTAACAATGATTTCAATTTAATTTGAAGGACAGCAAAAGAAAAGCCAAAGAAAAATATGACTACAAGATTGTCTTAGTTTTTCCTAGGTTTGTGGCTGAGCTAAAAGGAAGGAAGCTGAGAGATAAGGAAGACTTGAAAGAAATGATTTTGCACTGAGTCATGATTATTGATGAAATTATTATCGGACCGCTCTATTATGTTGAATTGTTCCCCCATTTCTTGGATGGAAAATATTACTTTTTAATACCAGTAGCTTTTTCATTTAAGCTACATTGTGTCCATTATAATAGTATGCAAAATGCTATGGGAAAGATTCCATGATATGTTACTCAGTTTGCTATGCATTTCATCAGAATTATAAAGCTTGAAGGAGAGATCAATGAATAGCATTTTGGCCACCAATCTGATATTTTTTTAAGTTTTCAGAAAAGTTGAAAGTATCTTTATTACTGAGACCCATGCAGTTCAACAAGGTCTCTGAGAGGGAGCTACAGGAGCATGAAGAAAAAACAGACAACAACATTCATTGAGAAAAGCAGGATCCAGGTGGGACATTCCTCTCCTTTCAGAGTCGTGACAACAAACCTGGTTCTGTGATTTACTTTATAGAGCTGGGATACAATGAGGTAATGCATATAAAACAAAGATGAATGCAGGCATTCAATTCTACTGCTATTATCAGGACAGCAACATTGAAAATCAGAGCTAGTGGCTTCCTGCTATTATCTACTTGCATCTCTGTTGACTGGGAAACTTTGCAGAAGTGGCCAGAAAGCAACTCCCTCCCAACATCTTCCCCTTTTTATTCTTTTAAACAGGCAGTGTCAATAGGTGTAAGCATAATTAGTTGTCTACAACAGGGCTCAGGCTCTGCCTATAGCCTCACTACTGATGATTTCTTCTTCACCTCCTAACAGAGCAAAGTGCGCAATCTCAAGCTATAGTGCTTTGTTTTGGATCCCATGCGACCGTGCCTGTCTTAGGTTGGCCCCCTCTAGAGCTCTTACCCATCACTGACTAAACAGCCTTTTGAGGTTCTCAAAGAATCATATTTCTGTGTTAAGACTGAACTTCTAGGAGGACTGAATTATGTTCTATTAGTCAAGGCAAAAAGAGCTTTATGCAGTCCTGGTCTTTATCAGCTTACATGGTTAAGAGCAAATGCTCAATTTTGTAAAAATGTAAAGAAAGGGAAGAAGGAGAGCTTTTATACTTTGTGTTCTGCCTCTGATTTAATTTCCAATTGCAGAATTAAAACCTTTCAAATTATTAAACAGGTGCTGAGCTAAACGAGCAGGAGTAACTATAGGGACTTTGACTTTCTGGATATCATAGATATTAGTTTGTAACTGATGCAGGTGAAGACTAATATTTACATGATGCCATATCCCTAAAAGGTGAGCTTTTATTAGAGTCCAATCCCATCGACTACTATTATAACAAGCTCAAGTAATACAAATGTAAGTCAGTTCTACATGGCATCGGAATTGCTGGAGAAATTTTATTGCTTCTAATTGGATGCCAAGGCTTATTACTACAGATTCTAAAACACTTTTGCTTCTAATCTAGCATCTATAAGTTCTTGAGTGCTAATAACAATTGAAGTATTGTGAGCTAGGGCATTGACAAAATGAGTACCCTGAATGCTCTGTCAAGGCTATAGCAGCAGTGACAGTGGAAGTAATAATAGTAATATATGCAATAATTCCAGCTATGAGGAGTCCCGTGGCTCTCAGTTCTAGTGAGAGCTTTATGAAGTTCTTCTATTGCTGAAAGACTGGCATCTTCATACCAAGGACCTGAAAGATTAACAGGAAGCATAACAAAAGGTTGATGGACAATCAGCAAATCATCTTGTTCATTAAATCGAGAAACACAGTTAGTCAAATTACAGTTTATGTAAGAGATGGTGTATAAGCTGGATGCAGAGGAAGCTATTTCGATATCACCCACCACAATAGCATAGGGGAGGTACAACACAAGCCCGGAAGTGATAAGAGAACTTGGTAACATCTCAAGTACCTGGAGTGGTTAAGTTTACCAAGCACAAAACAGCTCCAAGATGCCAAATTTCCTTCTGCATGTAATCACCATGAATAAAATATTACTCATTATCTTCCAGCAGACATTAGTAAATATTTAGGATGATCTGGATCAACTTTATGGAACCAGTCATACACTGAGAAGTCAGTTTCTAGAATATTGTACTCAACAGGCAAAAGATAAGCACATTCAGGTCACGGAGGAAATTCCCCCAATTCTACATTGGTGCCATTGGTACAATAAGGAATGGAAGGATGAAATCTGTGAGGTTTTAGGAAAACCCCATTTTGAGGTAGTCTGAATATATTTTAAAAGATTCCATGGATCAGTTATTTTAACAACTTTGCCTCCTCCATAGGATGTCTGATTTTCTTTAGTCAATAGGAGACAACCGGTTTTAGACTAAGAAGAAAGACAAATAGTTACCAAATGACTTAGACCAGAGAAATCAAAGCCTCCTCAAGACTCTGGGGTGATATGAATAGCAGATCGACCTCGTGTGTCATTGTGGGAAGGACCATCCCACAAGGTTGGAAAGGCCATAGGAAGGTCTGGGGAAAAGTCTCAAAGTTCCCCCTGGTTCTCAGTAACCAGTATACTTAGCCATTGCAATAGTAACATTATGTCTCTTCCTCAAGATGAACAGAGTCGCGAATTTCTTCTTCCTTCTTTTTTATTGTCTTCTACTGAGATGAAATGTCATACGACTCTCTCCAGTACCCACACAGGCCTATCAGTACCTTTGGGAAAAACACAAACATGTCCCTGTCCCCACATAATAACTGAATCTGGCCCGTACCATTGTCCCACGATGAGATCTTTCCACTTTACCATTGCTGTGACTTTTTGAATCAGTGCTCCAAAATGCTGTTCAGCAGCAGCTGTGCCTTGATCATCACAATTTAAAAATATTGAAGTGAAAAGAACTAGATTTAATTTCTTGCAGGATGAGAGTGTAAAAACCTCTTGGTCTCCCCCTTTTTGTTTTTCAAGTTGTGTTTTGAGAGTTTGGTTGACTCTTACTACAATAGGCATTAGTGTCTTAAAGGAGATAGGATCATGACAATGCAAAATCTGTCCTGGATTGTTAGGATCTGGTCTCTCAATCACAGGGTACATGGAAAATTTTGTCATCTCCTCTCCTCTAAAAATTACATTTCCCTCATCAGAGTCTTCAGCCTGCTTTTATTTACCAAATTGCAGAGCCTTATCTTTTAGCTCCCTAGCCATGTCAGACAGCAATATTTTATCCTCTTCCTCCCTCTGACATTCTTCAGGAGGTGCAGTGAGAGGAAGAATAGTATAGCCCTCTAGAGCAGCTACTAAAGATTCACTTTTACCTGCCATCTTTAAATCCTCTCTCGGAGGATCTAGTGAATCTCTTATTAAAGCACAAAGAGTAAAAGCAGTAATGAGAACACCCCGTGGGCCCTCAACAGTATAATGATCTCATAATTGCTATCCTACTTTCATCCAAGTAGCCTCATTTACTGGCCCTTCCTCAGGAAACCAGGGGCAAGTTTGCAGTATAAAATCTAAGAATTCCTCTATATATGCAATGCAAACCTTGCTGCCCCTAGCTGATAACATAGACTTTAACATTTGCACATAAAGGGTTCTCTCCGAAGAAACTGAATTTCCTATTTTTATACCAAGCGAAATGTAATCACTCCTACCTGACCTTGAACCTTCTCCAGCATGTGCACACTTTCAGTAGCAGGCTCTCTGTCGAATTCTTAAAGTTCCCCCCATTCTCATGTCCCATGTTGGGCGCCAAATGATGCTACCTGCAAGGGTTATCAACAAGGTCTCTGAGAGGGGGCTTCAGGAGCCTAAATTAAAAACAGACAGACAACAACATTCATTTAGAAAAGCTGGGGCCAGGTGGGACACTTCTCTCCTCTCAGAGACAGTGACCATAAACCTGGTTCTGTGATTTGTTTTATAGCTCTGGGATATAATGAAGTAATGCAAGTAAAACAAAAATGAATGCAGGCATTCAATTCTACTGCTATTATCTAGATGACGACATGACGGTCAGAGCTAGCAGCTTCCTGCTATTATCTACTTGTAGCTCTGTTGACTTGTGAGAACTTCTGTCCTGGGAAACTTTGCAGAAGCGGCCAGAAAGCAACTCACTCCCAGCACTTTACCTCAGCTTCCAGTGAGTCATTTGGAAGACTAAGCAATTATATGATTATATGACAGGGTTCCCAGACAATATACCTGCCAGCTCATTTCCTGTCTGAAGTAAGTGTCCAATAGGGACTTGGTTATATCAGATAAATAGAAGGTGAGTAAATGTGTGGCATATATGGGTTTTTGTGAGGGCTTTCAAGACTAAGTATCTGTAAAGTTGAAAGCATTCAGTTGACATTTCTTTATATTGACTGATCTTACATCAAATTAATGAAAATAAGGGGAGGTGTTCTCAAAGTTAGTAGGCACTAACATTTCACTTTTGCATCCTGCAATAAGTTGGAGCCATGAAAGTAAACTGAGGCAATATCAGCCTTCAGAAATGAACTCAATAGACTATACCCTTTATAACAGAGAATCTTATGAGTTCAAGAAATACATTTAATTGAATGATTAGTAAGTCATAATCTTTGCCAAAGTTGTTAATAACACCTTTAAAAACTAAAGAAATGTTCAGAAAATTTGCATTTGATATAATCATGAAGGGACTTTGTTGATATTGCCTTCAAAAATAACCATAGGGATGCTATTGTTAGATATAAGATTGATAACATTTTATGTATATGAGAAGAGATGGAACACACATGCAGCACACTGTGTCATATGTACGCATTGACTAAAAGAGACTCAAGTAGCAAACTAAAACAATTCGTAATATTAAATGTACTTCACAATTTCTATTTCTGATATAGAGAATGATAAATGTTGAATAATCATGAACTTTTTGGATGAACAATTCTGAAAAAAACAAGGAGAACTAGAATTTATAAGACTTTTATATAAAATAAAGGAGTGTCTTTGGTAGTACTTTAATTATTTGTCTAATTAATGTTTTCTACATAAAATTATTTTTAAAAAGGTTGCATTTAGGAATTTTCCAAACTACAATTACAGAAGAAATAAAATTTTAGTGGAGAGGTAGAATATAGAGGGTGAATTTTATACTGTTTTGCTATTAATACTGAGGAACTAATGAGTGTGTTGTGTGATAATTTGGCTAGGAGGAGAACGTCAATTTGAAAATGTCTCCACTTTGTTTATAACATATATATGTTATATGTATGTGTGTATACACAGACACACACACACACACGTAAATGCAGCTTGACTAAATATATGATTGAAATTCAGTGCAAAATCCAGTAGTAACCTTGTCAAAATACTTGTAGAATTCATTTAATTTTTATATGTTGTGAGAAAAATACTGAAGGAGAAAGTTTCAATAAAGATAAAGTAAAAATGTTGTTACCTCCTAAAGCACTGTATTTGGTGCTATTTCTATTTTGAAATATAACACATATGTTACTTTCACAGTTCAAATCTAAAAAAACTTAATGAAATGATGTTAAACGGAATTATGGTAAAATAGGATTACCATGAATACTCTATGGATTAAAAGGATTCTAATTATTTTTTGAAGTCCAATCTCTTTCACTGATATTGTATATATGTATATATATCATATATATTTTATAGTGCATTTTAATATAGTTGGAAAATATAAATATTTATTTACATTAGATAATCAAAGGAATTCATCTAAAATTTGAAGTGTAATCAATTTTAATATTTTTCAAAATTAGGAACAATAAAATATTTGTATAAATTTTATTTGAAAATGTTTCAAAATAATTTATAAAGTCTGAGAATGAATTTCAATGCTCAACCCATGAAAAAAGATTGAAACCAATTTGAACATTAGAAAAGTGCTTAACCTTCTCAGTATTATATCATAATTTATTGCAAAATAAATCTTGTTATCATTATTGATCAAAATTAATGAAGACTCAGTGTTCGTGAGATCTCATTATTTTAATGTCACAAATGACAACAATGAAAAGATTGCTCATGTGACTTATACGATATCAAGTATACTCCCATATAAATAATTTATTTTCTCAATGAACAAGTGAACACTGATTTGGTTAGTTTTATTTTATGTATATGTTAAGGTTATAGAAACACTCATGGAGAATTGTGCTATACAAAGGAAGCATTATAAAATGTCTCCTTTTTCTTCACCTCTTGGTATAACTATTCTTGCTGCATTTTTCTTTACTGATTTTTGTCTATTAAGTGACCTAGTTTATTGAAAACTAGAAGAACTTTGGACAAGGATTAACTTTCTTTCACTTCTGTAGGTCATTGTGTAAGCATCACCTTCAGCCTATTTGTTTCTGCATACTCTACATATTTAATATCCATGAATTTCCTTTTCATAATATTTGTTCACTCATCCACATCATTAATAATGTTATTAAGTGAGGACAAACTCAGCACTAGCACTCCCTACCACCTTGAAACTTTGTGCTGATGTAGAGGTTGAATCTGATTCAATTATTTTTAATTCTTCAAGGATTACTGATGAGAAATGTACTTTTCAGCAATGGAAATCTTTAAGAAAACACTGGTTAAATACAGGTTTAGGTCCAGAGTTGCTTGTTTGTTTGTTTTTCTAGAGTAGGTGAGTAAAAACTAGTAAACACCAAAGAAACAGGAGCTTCTGTGGACAAAACTATTTGATCTTTGCAAATAGGGTAAGAAATAATTCTTAAGCTTCTTCAGGCTTTAAGGTCCAAATGTATGTGCTTGTTGAGAATTGTAGCAATTAATAATATTTAATTTTCCAGTTTGAGTTTGGAAAAGAAAAATCCCTGAGTTATGAAAGAGGTGTTTAGATTTCTAATCTGAAGTTTTGTTATTGAAGTCATATATACATATGTTTTGTAGGAAAATGTATTTTTGTTTCTTTTCCTAATCTCCTAAATTTGGTCTATTTCAAATTTCTTGGTCATGTGTTTTTCATATTACTAGTGCATAGAAACAGATTAAACACAAAATTTTACTTTCTCAGTATATAAATTAAATTTAATACTGAAGTTCGGTACTTATTTTTAGAGAATATGACAAGTTTTATAAAACAGTTGATTTCAATAAAATCATCTTCCCCAATAGAAAAGAATAGGAAAGGATTATATATCCTCTTTAAATGTATAATGGAAAATAAAGGCACAGCTTTCAAGAGATAGTTTTGGCTGTTTCGTTTTTGTTTTGTTTGACACCTCTGGTCCTTGGTCCATGGCTATCATAACCTTACCCATAATTTGCCATAACTTTACCAAAACCTATGCCTTAGTGACCTGATCATTTGAAGGGGGTCTATTATAATGTTTTTACCATGCTTTACTCTTAAAATACTTATTAGTCCAAAAGGGCACTATATTCAAGAATCAGTTTCCTAATATTTGTTACTGATTTATCCTCTATTACTACTCCATGATTAATCCACAAAAAAATTAAGCAGACTAAAGGGCAATATGAGATGAATTCAAAAGAAATCTACTTCACAGTTGAGTGACAGCAATAATCCATCTTTTTAAAAAAAATGAGTGTTCTGGCACACCCTAGTGGCCTAGCAGTTTATTGCACTATGCATAGTCTATGCATCCCTAGGTCCTAGGATCACGACCCAGGACTTGGGAAACAACCACAATGAACAACTCAATAAAATAAACAGGGTGATTTTTTTCTCTTCTCTCTTTCTGCCTGCCTGCCTCTATTCATCTCCATTCTTGCCTGCACCTTTCCTTTAAAAAAAAGCAAGCAAAAAATGAGGGCTCATATAAACATATAGGAATTCTTTATTTTTATGAAAATAATTAATTGAAAAGTTTGTTAGTAATTTACTGTTTTGAATATACTATGCTTTCCATTCCAATTTTTTGAAGACTCCTTTCCAATTTTGATGATTTCAGTCAACATAAACTTTATAATGAAAGTTCAGCTTTTCATAACAATTTGCTACTTTTATATTAAAGTGTATGTTCTCTTCTTTAAAACAGATTTTATAGATAGCTATTGGAAAGAAGAATAAATATATATTAAAAATCAATATTATGACATAACTTGTGTATTTATACATGTTCTTATCAGTGATTCAAAATTGTAAACTCAACTTATTTTTGTAGTTGAAAACTTCTACTCATAATGTGTTGCATATTTTACTATTTCTTTTACTACAAAAGGCAAACTGAATAAGAGACATTAAAATTCATAGATTAAATGAAAATTTAAGAAACATGAATAATATTAGTGGAGATTAAATAAAATTGTAAGGATAATACAAATCAGGAAGAAAAGAAAAAATAACAGAAAACAACTAATAAGATGGTAGATTTTATACAACTGTAACAGTAAGTTTATTACATACTAATGTTAAAGAAGAGCTATTCAAAGAGAGCAATTGTCAAATTGTGTTAAAACAAAATAAGAACAAATTGTAGATGCTGCATATAAGAAATGAGATATAAATCATAGTGCCAAATAAAAGGATGGAGAATAAAGTACATGCAAGCTAAACAAAATAAAATAGGGTAGTTATATTAATTTTGGGCAAATAATTCAGAAGATAGAATAGAGAGGGCAATGTTTTGTAATTATAAAATGTTTATTCATTGGAAAGATACCATGATTTTAAATTAGTGGGCATCTAACAACTATTTTGAAAATAATAAGAAAAGCCTGTTTGCTGGATGAAAATTGAAAAAAATAACAATTATAGTAAAATAATTCAAAACATATTTCAGTAATTAATAAAAGTATAGAACAAATCTAAATAGATTTGGATAATACTTTCAAGTAATTTGTTCTAGTTAAAATTTATAGAATGATCCAATCAATAATGGCAGAGTATGCATTATTTTAAAGTCCACATAGAAAATTTACCAATACAGAATATTAAAGCTGTAAGCAAACTCAGGAAACCTACAAAATATTTATGCAAAGGGCATTTTCTGATGATAGTGGTATTAAGATAATAAAAGAGAGACAGAAAAATACTCAAATATTTGGAAGTTAAATTATATACTTCTAAATAATGTATAGATTAAAGAATAAATCCAACAAGACAATTGAAATCATTCTGAAATAACTAGTTAAAGACAATATATGGAAATGTATAAAGTGAAACTAAATCTTTTGTCAGTTGTGAATTAGTATCATATGATTACATTAGATGAGAAAAATGTCTCAAATCAGATAAATATGGTGAAGAATAAAAATGGACTATTGGTGGTAAACTTAATGTAATAAACAATGAATTATATAAACATGTTGATTTATATGACTCACAATGTAAACCTATATAATGTTAGAATGCAATGGCAATATTCCTTCAGTATTTTTTAAGTTAAAAACAATCAGATCAATGCTTTATCAACCTCCAGAAACTATAAAAACAACTCCAAATAAAAATGAAAGCAATAGTATTTATCAAAAAGTTTTGACCATCTCATAGAGATATTTGAATACTCTTATCTCCTTAACTTTGGCTAAAATTGCTTCACAGGCAATTGTTCATATATATTCAGTCCACCAATTCTTGTTCAACAAAAACTCTTAGGCTTACCTCACCTCTCAAAACCTTTGTATTGTTTTGTACTCTTATTTGAAGATTGTACCTACTCATTATTTCTGCTGATAAAGTTCCCACCTCCACATTGAGAGGAACCTTATTAATAACTTGAAGTCGTCCATCATGGAAGTATTTAAACTTTCAAAATCAGCACACATTATATAATGAAGATTTGTTATTGGCGTACCAATTTACCAGAACCACTAATTAGTGACTATTGCTTAGCTTAGTTTATTACCAAGTCACTAGTCATAACACAGAACTACATTGCTTATATATTTAAAAACAAAAACATTTATTAAAAAAATCTCATATCTAATTAAACCATTAGTATAAAATTTATATGCACCCCCAGGAGGATAAGACACATGGAGTTAATTTTGAAGTGAAAGTGATGACCTTCTAGGGAGTCATACTGTAGTTCTCACACGAATGAGATTGAAAATGAGTCAGAGGTTAAACAGTTTTTTAATTTTTAAATCTCTTGAGGAAGTTAATTTCCTTATATTGATTTTGGTGTTAACATACACATTTGTTTTCTGACTTTTAATGTTTTGTTTCATAAATGTATCTCTAGAAAAGGTGAACCACTTATGAGATCAATATGCTAGTGACTTTGTGGTCATATTTTAATTTCTTGCCATAGTGTATGTCTTGATTTTACTGTGTGACATCTTGTTTTCATAATAAAATAATTCATGTAATGACTTAAACAACTCTAGTCTTTAAAAAGAAATTTGCTTTAGTTACTGTTTTTTTATTTCATGAATAAAAGTATGTGCCCCCAGACATTATTTAGTCCTAATTCTTGATTGAAACTATTGTAAAAGAGAAATTCTCTTGGTTGTGTTCAGGCCAAATGTAGACTTCCCACACACAATGATGAATATTGCATTTTCCTTAGATAATTCATATAAACCAGAGATATTATCTTAGGTATGCAACATACATAACTGAAAGCATTATAAGAATTGTATGGTATGCTCAGGTAGAAATAAATTTATAAATTTCATTGGTTTATTTAAGTTGCTACATACTGCCTAACAGTTTATCTCAGAGTGTAATGCTTGAATAGGTACTATTTGACCTAAATGAGTGAGTTTAAAATTCCTTTCTCCCCTAAACTACATATGACTGTTTATCCTTTCCCATACCTCAACTGGGGATTTTGAGAGATCACTACAGAATCCCCAGTGGGGAAACATATCCTGCACCATGACAATCAGCTGGGTCATCCCTACCTAGTCCAAATGTTATACCTTACAGTGAACAAGCTAGAAGCTGTATAATAAAGAAATAATGCTTGTTCAAACTCTTTACCTATTGTAATATTTTTAGTTAGGAAATAGCTCATAGACACCAGAGATCAAAGGTCCACTTTTATCTTTACAGAATTCGTGGATAGTGGGGCTACTTCACTGAGGCAAAGCTGAGAAAGAGAAATATTCATGCAATTAGCACTTCACTACATGATCTGCACGCTGGAATCAACTGACTCTTGATTACAAACAAATGAGGCAAGGATTGAGACCTGGAAATTGCATTTTTTAATTGACCAGGATTATCAAGTACTTATTTGCAGATAAGTGGGAATTTGCATGAAGATAGCCTAGGGAATCTATATTTCATCATTACATGGATTTTTGGGTTAAGCTATTTTTTATTCAGATGAAAAAAGATCCAGACTTAATGGTAATCATAAAGCCTTAAAGTGTTCCATCTCAATTGCCTAAATTAATCAGGAAAACAATCTATTTTGTGTGTTTGAGTGTAACCAATCAGCAGTTATTCTTTTCCATGATAATGCTTTTGTGTCCCATGAGGTATTGGCAGATTGCCAGCATTTCTCCAGAGGAAAAGCAAGAGAAAAGAAAATTAAAAAGAAAAAAGACATTTTAACGAAATGCTAATTCCTGGAGTCACATATCTTACAATAATTAGGGTGACTGAGTTACTTATTTTGGCAGAGAGTACTGGTTAGTTGGTTAGTTCTGGGATCCCTTCACCCTTTATTCATTGACAGAAATGGTCGCTCATTTTTTTTTGATGAGCATCTGAACACCTTTATACACAATTACTGCCAACACTTTCTCAAGACTAGACATGACACATGTGACTAATTATTGACCCATGAGATATAAGGAGAAGAAACATGAGTAACATCTGGGAAACTGGGAAGCTGATGTAAAGGGAGGGCTGTGTCTTATTCTTCTGCTTTTGTCCTTGAAAAAATAACCATGAAAACCTCATCTGGAGTAGTCATATGAAAACATGAGAAGCAACTCTAATTTTAAATTAAAAAAAAAGATTTAATTGTGATAACAATAGATTTACAGTACTGTGTAAGTTTTAGGAGTGCAGGCTCACTCATATTCAGTATATAATATTATATGACACCTACCATCAAACTACAGTAACCTTGGACCACTGTCCATTGGAGCATCTTACCCTTTTTTCCCACAACCCACCCAGCCTTTCTCCCAGGCAATTTCTCCTCTGTCAGAGTCCCAAGGTTTGTTTTTGTTTTCTTTTGTCTGTTTGCTCATTTTGTTTCTTTATATTAGACTTATGATTAAATTCACCCAGTATTTGTCTTCTTCTGACTTACTTTGCATAATTCCCTCTCTTTCAACCCATGTTGTTGCAAATGTCAAATGCTTATCTTGTTAATGGTAGTATCCCATTGTTTATATATACACACCACCTCTTTGTTAATGGACACTTATTTGTTAATGGACACTCATTTCCAAATCTTGGCTATTGTAAATAGTGCTGTATAGCATACATATCTCTATTTAAATTAGAATTTTCATGCTCCTCTGAGAGATACAGAGAAGTAGGACAGTTGGATCTGATGGTAGTTCTATTTTCAGCTCTTTGAGGAACCTCCATACTGCTTTCTAAAATGGCTAGGTAATAGGAGAATTTTGAGGGTAGCAAAGCAGCACAGTAAAAAGAGTCTGAATGTCTGATGATTATGAAGACTTCATATCTAACTTAGGAAGTTTGCATATATCTGAGAAAAAAAAATTTCTGTGTGCTCACAAGAATTCTCAGGCTTGTCTTCACATTAGTATTATCAGGGCATTTTCAAAAAATAATTCTCAACCTTATTAAGGTAATTGGAAAATTAGAAAAAGGACATTCATGATATTATCATTTGATGAAAACTAAAACAATATTATTTGTTAAAATGAAAGGTACAGATTTTAATCCTTTGTGATATGGGCTCATAAACATAGTTGTTAGACTTTTTCAATGTTGCAAAGCTTTCATACAATGATGTATTAGAAGCCAAAGCACTCACATAGCATGAAAATGAACAGAAACTATCTTTCCTAAACAAGTACAGGCTTTACAATTTAATTGTATTTGCACTGATGAGTGCACACAAAGCGAAATCAATTTGTGGGAGTTTATTTCATTGATATTAAAATTGTATCTTTGTTGATAAGCCTGGCACAATGTGCATAGTTTGTCTTCTAAGTTGACTAAATTATTCTTTTACTGTATTCCACGGTGTTATGTGGTTTTATATGGGTTTGCTAGTTGGATGTTCAGAATTGCTTTTCCAAACTAAAAAAGTAGTAACTTCCAATGTTTACCTCCCCAAATCTCATTTATTACAAAGGCACAATAAAAGGACAAAATAAAATGAATATAAATATCCAATTTATTCTAGGTTCTTTTGGAATCATTCTGAGAGTATTAAAAGAATAGACTGAAAATTTGAGTTTATAACCTTGGTTATTTTCTCTACCAATTTAAAAATACCATTAAAGCTGGTTCAATATGCTTTGTGAAATAAGTCAAAATACATTCTAACCTTAACTAAATGGCAAGAAATCTGTGAGGAAAGATAGGAAAACATTCCAATGTACTCACCCAATCAAGAAAAACCCTACCTATATCCCTCTAAATCAAGCTACCAAGCACTCCCTCTCACCATCACAAATGCTTCCAAAATGAACTTGGTTGTACCCTGACTGTAGCCCTCTCCAGTGGAAGTTTGTCATCTTCCCTATATCTTGCGTATTGAAATCCAGAGTCAGAATCTTCATCTGGAAAATTTTTCAATATTCCAATGCTCTGAAATGAACTGAACCAGCATTTCTGGGAATAGATATTGGACATCATACTTTTATAACAATTCTTCTTATTATTCTAATATGTAGTAGTATATGGGAATCGATATTATAGAGTTTATATTTGAATATTTTGAATGTTCTACTTCCAGTTACCTAATAGAGGGAGTCATTGATTACCTCCCTCGGTCAACTCTGATTCAATATGCACTTTAAAAAAAATAAATATTTATTAGAACACAGTCATAGTTTTGTATCATCTATGGTTTCTTTGGCAATATGAGGTCAGAAATAAGTATTTGCTACAGAGACAATACTGCTGTCAAACTGGAAGTATTATAATCTGACTTGAAATTTTTGCTGATGTCTGAATTTTCACAACTCTATTTCATCATCACATTGCCTAACTCTTCCCTGAATAAATTCAACTGTTTAATTTCTACATAGTTCTAGCACGGCTGAAGAAATACATTAGAAATAACTAAGACAATGATCATCATTATAAATGGGGTTTTTCATTGTTCCTGATCTAAGTTTTTAAAACATTCTTTACCATCCTGTAATTTCAGGCACCCTCTTCACCATCCTTCTCTGTTTTAGAAGATGATTTTGTCACTGCTGCACAGAGAAGATATGTCAACATGTCAGTTCTTCCACTGCCTGGCACTCAATCAATATACCTGCCCCCATTTGCCACCATCACCTCTCTCTCTTATTCTGTAAAGATGGTTATGCTCCTCTCTGGGGAACTGAATTCTTTTATCTGACTGAAGGATCTGTTCTCACCTGACTTTATGAGGAAATTTACATTACTAATAATCCCTCTCTACTGTGAATTCACCCTTGTCTTCCCTCCTTAATGCTTTCTAACAGCATTTAAATAGATAACTTGATTTCCAAGAACATTTTTGTGTCAATGATTCTTTCTCTCTCTGCCCCTCTGTCTCTCCCTGAGCTTCTGATCTATATAGCTGCTGCTCAACTTATCACCCTTATTCCACCTCAACTGTATAAGCCTCTCCAGGAAATAAAAATAAATAAATCTCCTATGTCATGCTATCCTCTAAGATGGATGAATGGATGAGTCAGCAATGGTAAGAGATCTGGGAAGTTAATGGTTCTTGATACAAAATTTCAAATTACATGACATGACAAGCCCACCTGCAGCATTTTATCCCCCATATAATAAATGTCTCTAAGACTTTTGTGGTTAAACTCAAGGCCAATTATAGCAGGGACAGCTAGAGAATTTATAGCCAAACTCCAGAGGTGAAGGAGGTATGTAATAGAAGGAAATTTATTAGATATTTAGGGCAAGGGAAATATTTGCTAAACCCAGTTTTGCAAAGGTCAGATCAAGTTGATCAGATATAAAAATGAGGAGTTTCTAGATGAAACTGTTTACCAGAATTCTTTGCTAAATAGGAATTGAGAAGAGAGCCCACAGGAATATATGTCTTGTTTGATTAAGGAAGGTGTCTTTTTCAGTTTCTGACCAGTTCTCTGGTCAAAGTGGCTATACTGCTGGAGATCTTTGTGCAATACATACATTCTAGAAGACCTATGATTAAAACCCATTAAGATTTAAGAGCTTTCCAGGATGCCACATTCAAATGAAAAGCTACTTCTAACACAAATTAGAAGACTTGCTTTTTATATCTTTAATCACAAAGAGTAAGCAAAATGTCTTGTGCACCTTTTCCCATTCTTAATAAAATATGTTGCAAACCTTCTATTAGCAGTATTTGATTTCTAAACAATACTTTAAACCTTCTACAGTCAACAATTAAGTATATATTATGTTAACCACATTATATACTAATTATGTTTCATATATACACACATATAATTATATATATATAAATACACAACACATATATCAATTCATTAAACGGTTTTTACATTTTGAATTTTACTATTTCATTGGGGAAAAATTGATGGCCACATTCATAACCACACAGTTTTTGGTTCTGTTGTAATATTCTACTTGAAAAATTCAACTGCATTTTATTGACACCTTTCCTTTTTATCTATTGTATTGAAAGGAGGACTAAATAATTACATATTTAAATACTAAAATGATCCTCAATGAGACAAACTATAGCTATGATAATGCAGGCTGTTACAGTAATTTATTTATGACTCAGCAGTAGCATTTCCATTGCAACATTATTTTTGCAAATGTTGGAAATGTTTGGAA
Organism: Solenodon paradoxus; assembly: GCA_004363575.1. Lineage (NCBI taxonomy): Eukaryota > Metazoa > Chordata > Mammalia > Eulipotyphla > Solenodontidae > Solenodon > Solenodon paradoxus. Next base: position 2,421,523 of record RJWH01000022.1, read on the forward strand.
GTTTCTAGAATAAAAAGGTATTTTTTTTTCTTTAATTTGAACAGAGGTTCTATTCCTGAATATTTTAGCTTATGACAAACCATCTCAAAATGTTTAGTTGTAAAAGATTTTGTTGCTTGACTAAATAATTATGGATTGTCACTTATGTAAATATTCATAAGGAGATTTGATGGGGAGTACTTTTTGTGGTGTAGGATTGCAGGATATTTGGTATTGTTGGACTCTCCTGTGAAATGCTTAGAGTATTCTTCAATCATTTTGACAAGTGGAACACTCAGGGAATTTCCAGAACAGAGGGTTCTGCTACCACAACCCCTGACAACCGAGACCTCTAAAGGGATATGAGATTTCAAGGAGACGCAAATAAATGAGAGACCATAAAAGTAAGTTAAATTATCCTGTACATACTAAGATCCAAGTATAAACTATATTATAGCTGCACATATTTATTATACTCTGACATTCATCGTTATTTTTATTTTCCATCCAGATATTTTATCTACTTCTAGCTCTATTCTGGCATCATTATGATAGCTCATAAATAAATTATTAAATTGTTAACTTAATGATTTATTCAACATTTGATATAAAAAGACAATAGAGAGGGAAAAACACCATTTTGTATATGTTTTACAGTAAGTGTGATGATTAAATCTATTTCTTATATATTTTTCTCATTAAATCCATACTATAAGTTTGCAAGTTTTCTATTGAAAAAATAAAGCAAGGTTGAAAGGCATTAAATTATCTTTTTAAAGTCTCTAAATTTTGAAGAAACAATGTGAATTTTATACTATGTGACATGAAATTTTTGATTGCATTTTATCACATAACAATATATTTAAGTAGGTTTAAATTGCTATATTTAAATTGTCATTTCAATCTTAAAATAAAAATTAATTGTAATATACAAATTATATAGGAATAAAAGTTATTTTTTCCTCTAATGCTTATTTTCCATTTTCAAAGTTAACAGGACATTTTATAAATTCTTCCACAACTAATATCCAAATTAGCATCAACAGTTTTATAGTGAATTAACAACAGTGATCAAAATATCCTCCCATTTACCAAAAATCATGTTTAGTTCATAAATAACATTTTTCATGAAAATTAATTCAATATCTATATGAAGACTCAAGATCATCCTGTCTTTAATATCTAAATACATTTACAAAGTTTATTATAATTACTTTCAAAGAATACATCAAAGTACATACAGTAGTATTAATTTATTAAAACTTTTTAGAACTTCTCTTGATCATTCTGCTATTTTAGTCACAGCATTTACCAAAATCTTACATACAATCATTTATACCCTAACATAATACCTGTGTTCCTAAAAATCACACTGCTATGCAAAAATTGTGTAATAAAGAAAAACTTAAAGAAAGAATGAAATTAAGGGCACAATGCATAACCTTTGTCTGTGATACAAAATAAGGCATTTTACCTTGAAAAATAAATGTGATTTTACTGTGGTAATAGATGTTAAAGTAATTACAATTGATGAGTTATTGTGAAGTAGTGAAATGAGAGTTAACTACAATTGTGAAATGACCAGATGCACTTGTTAAAATTCCACTGGATCCTGAGGTATGAAGCTAAGTTTCAACCTGGACATAATGGAGTTAATGAGTCAACTCAACCTAAAGTTTCCCAATTATCTTTGTACCCACTGAGCTACAGGGCTGAAATGTTCTAACCAACTCCAAGCTGTGTCAAAACATTCTAACCACGCTGTTTACTTCTGTTTGGAACTCCCTTGCATTGGGGTCGTGCTCCTACATCTGCAGCAGCCTTGGAGCCTTCTTATCTGGATGGATGGGTATGGAGTAAAGTGCCAAGGATCTATAAATATCCTTCTTGCAACCCCAGTCTGGAGCAAGGTTTTTAAGGAGACATGAGTCCTCTTGTGGTCTCCGGCTCTCCCAGTAAACTCTTATTTTTCTTTCAACCTGAATTTTCTTGGTCTGCCGTTGCTCCTGACACGGGATTAGGTCACAACTATTGGACAGAAAATTGTAACAACTACTGGGCTAGACATGGCGCATGACACATAGCTAACTGAGGTAGTAGTTTTGTACCTGGGTGTGTCCATGTTCTCATGTGTTCCGGATTGCCTGACTCATCTGGGTGCATTTTTTCTGAATTTACCTGGTGTTATTTTAGGTCAAAACTTCACATAAGAAAAGTCATCTCCAGTTAAGCTCAGATTGTTCCCAAAAGTAATCATCTTGTTGAAAAAAAACTTACTATAGCTAAAACTATTTTTATTTTATTTCTGCATTTAATTTGCTTTTATTGTAGACCTTTTATTTAAAGATAATACCAATATTTATTTTTCCTTTGTTCACAATGCTATATTCATTTTAGGATCCTGAAGTTATATATTAATTTATATTTCACACCACACACACCCAAAGTTCCAGGGTCCTATAATGCCACCTTTCCCCCTTTCTTTTCCTCCCTACTCCAACTTCAGGGAGTTATGTCCTGAAAGATTTTGCTGGCGTATATCTTTTTATGTGTTTCATTTCATTATATTCCACATAGGAGACAAAAAATCTCATGTTTCTCCTTTTCTTTCTAATTTATTTTACTTAACATGATCCCTTCCACATTTTTTTTTTTTTTTTAGTAGCTTCATATAATTCCATATACTGCTGTTTCTTTTTCCATCTGTTGATGGGCATATAGGTTTTTTCCATACTGCTATGAGCAAGGGATGCAGATTTTTTTTTTTTTTTCTGATTAGAAATTTTTTATCCTCTGGGTGTACACCCAAGAAGGGGACAGCTGGAACAAATGATAGATCCATCTCTATTTGTTTGAAGAATCTCCATGCTGTTTGCCAAAGAGTTTGCACCAATTTGCATTCCCACCAACTGTGCAGGGGTGCTGCTTTATCGCCATACCTCCTCTAACACCTGCTATTTCCAATCGTTTTTATATAGGCCATTCTCATTGGTGTTAGGTGGTATCACATTGTAGTTTTAATTGCATTTCTCTGATGATAAGTGATCTAGACCATTTTTTCAGGTGTCTGAAGTCCATTCTTTAGATAGGTGTCTATTTGGTTCCTTTGCCCGTTTACTAAATCAATCATTATTAACCTTTTTATTGTTGAAGTGTGTGAGCTTTTTATTTTGGGGATGAAGCTCTTTTCTTTATCTTCAATTCTGTGGGTTTTCTTTTTGCTTTGGTGGTGGTTTCTTTTGCTGTGTAGAAGCTTCTCAGTTTGATCCAATCTTAATTGTTTAGTTTTGCTTAGGTCTCTTTTGCCATAGGTGTTCCATCCCCCAAGATCTCTTTGAGATTCAGTTCATGGAGTATTTTTCCCACACTTTCTTTTAATTGTGTTTTGGTTTTGTGTCTCATGTTCAGGTCTTTAATCCATTATGATTTAACATTTTGGCAGCTGTCTTTCCAGTTTTTCCAACACCATTTGATAAAGACTTTCTGTACTCTATTGCATACCATTGGCACCTTTGTCGTAGAGTAACTGTCCATAAAAGTGTGACTTTCCAGGCTCTAAATTTGATTCCATTGATTGGTGTGTCTCTTTTTGTTCCAGTACCACGCCAATTTAATGATGACCACTCTGTATTATCATTTGAGATCAGGCAATATAATTCTTCCACTGTTCTTTTCTTCTCTTAAGATGGTTTTGGCTATTAGAGACCTTTTGTGATTCCATACAAACTTCAGAATTGTTTGATGTGTTTCCTTGAAAAATATCCCTGGAAATCTGATGGGAATGGCATTATATCCACATTTTACTCTGGGTAGAATGGCCATTTTTACTATGTTGATTCTTCCAATACATGCACATGAAATGATTTCCATCTCTTTGTGACTTCTTTTATTTCTTTTGCTATAGGTCCTGTAGATTAAATCACAGAGGTCTTTTACCAACTTTGTTAAATTTATTCCCAGGTATTTGATCTTTCTTGGTACTGTTGTGAATGGGATTTCTTTCTTAATTTCTTTTTCTTCTACTTCATTATTTGTTTATAGGATTGTTGCTGATTTTTGTGTGTTGATTTTATAATGTGACAGTTTGCTGTATTCATTTATTGTCTCTAGCAGTTTTTTGGTAGAGTCACTAGGATTTTCTATATATAATCTCATGTCATTTGCAAATAATAATAGTTTTAATTCTTCTTTTCCACTTTGGATTTCTTTAATGTGCTTTTCTTTCCTTGCTGCTCTAGACAAGACTTTCAGAACTATGTTTACAGTAGTGGTGACAGTGGGCAAACTCTTCTTACTTTACATATTAGTTGTAAGGCTATATCACATCACATTGATTGTGATGTTGGCTGCAGGTTTACTTTATATTGCTTTTATTATGTTGAGTATGTGCCTTGTATTCCTGTTTTAGCAAGGATTTTATCATGAATGGATGTTGAATCTTGTCAAATGTTTTTCTGCATTTATTGAGATGATCTTATGATTTTTGATTTTCATTTTGTATTACATTGAATGATTTTCATGTTGAATGATCCTTGCATCTCTGGAATAAATCCCACTTGATCATGGTGTAGAATTCTTTTTATGTGCTGTTGATTCTATTTTCCAGAACTCTTTTGAGAATTTTTGCATCTGTATTCATCAGAGATGTTTGTCTGTAGTTTTCTTTGCGGCAGATATCTTTGTCTAATTTTGGAATCAGGGTAATATTGACCTCATGGATTGTATCTTGTAGTTTTTCCTCCTCTTCAACATTGTGGAAGTTTTAAGAAAGGTGAGGATTAGTTCTTTGAATGTTTGGTAGAACTCACTAGTGACTCATATTTTGGGAGAGATTCATCATTGTTTGAATTTCTCTGCTTGTGATTTGTCTATTTAAATTGCCTGTGTCCTCTTGGTTAAATTTTGGGAAGTTGTAGGAGTCTACAATTCTGTTCATTTCTTCATGATTGACAAATTTGTTATATAACTATTCGTAATAGTTTCTCATTTTCTTCTGCATGTTTGTGATGTCAGTCATACTCTTACCTTTCTTGCTTTTGATTTTAGGGTATTCTCTCTTTCTCAGTGAGTCTTGGATTCATTGATCATTTGGATGGTAATTTTGTTTTCAATTATATTTTTTTCTGCTCTAATTTCTATATTTCATTTCTTCTGCTGATTTTTGGTTTTGATTCTTCTTTCTAGTTCCCTCAGGAGTGTGATAGATATTTAATTGGGACTCTCTCTTGGTTTTTGATGTGTATTTGTATGGCTATAAAGTTTCCTCTCAGAACTGCTTTATCCACATCCCATATGTTCTGGTAGTTTGTCTCTGAATGTTCATTTTTTCCAGATAAGTAGTAATTTCATCTTTAATTTTATCAATGATCCAGATTTTTTTCTGGAGCATGTTGTTCAGTCTCCACATCTTTGTGGTTCCTCCAGTTTTGTTCTTTTGGTTCATTTCTAACTTGACCCTTTTATGGCCCCAAAATAATTTTTCTGTAATTTCAATCTTCTAAATTTGCTGATAATTGTTTTGAGTCCCATTACATGGTCTATCCTTGAGAGTGTTCCATGTACACCTGAGAAGAATGTATATTCTTTTTTTGTTGAGGTTGAGCACACTGTATACATCTGTTAGGTCCACATGGTCTATCATCTCAATTGGGCTATTATTATTTTTAATATTCTTCCTGTATGATCTGTTGATGAATGTGAAGTGCTGAAGTCCCTTGCTATTATTGTGTTACTGTTCATATCTGCCTTTAGTCCTGTCACTATTTGTCTTGTATATTTCAATGGTCCTGCATAGGGTCCTTACATGTTGAGGATAGTTATTTCTATTTTATGGAGTACCCCCTATTTATGATGTACTTTCTATCCATGCCTGTTGATACTCTTTTTTGTTGGATATTTGCCTTGTCTGATATTAATATTGCAACTCCTTATTTCCTTTCATCACTGTTGTTTTGATAGAGTTATAAATGATTGACACACACCAATTATTTAAAAGTTTAAAAAATTGATATAAAAATTAATTGCACCCTAGGCCTCTGTTCCTATGGATACTAGATCACTGGCCCTGCCTGGCAGAGAACCAAAGCAGTGCCTACCTAGTTTCTCTACACTTTACAGGCTTCAGGAACCAAAACTCCTGTCCCCTGACCTGCCTTGAACTGGAAACTGCACA